>BSBM01000207.1:10947500-11547500 GCA_027924585.1 Larix kaempferi
ATGAAAATGATTTAGATGATGAGGATGATGATGATGATCATCATCATCATCATCATCATCATCATCTTCATCATCATCATCCTCATCCTTCTATTCATCATCATTAGCATCTCCCCCTTCATCATAAACATTTCCATCATCATCATCTACTTCATCATCAACATCATCATCTTCATCACCATCATCATCATCATCAACATCTTCATCATCATCATCATCTCTATCATCATCAACATAAACATCTTCATCATCATTGACATCTCTAGGTTCCTCATCAACATCTCCATCATGTTGGAGCATAGGCCGCAGCTATGGCAAAGCTGCCAAGTTTTATGAAAAAGCACTAAGTTTTGAAGGAAAAGTGCTAATTTTGAGGAAAAGCACCATTTTTGGGCAGTAATGAACAGTGCGCGGTACGGCGCCAGATGGACGAGCTCACCGCAGATTGTGGGCCGGAAATCGTGGAGCTCGCGCGCACAAGTCAAAGGAAAGAGAAAATAAGGTGGCCGAGTAGAAAGCTCAAGCACCACAGTAAATGAAGCGGTGGAATAGAGGGCTCATCTACCCTCATTAAGGAAAAGTACAGGAGTTATGGTTGCTCGGACCAAGGAAGAGCAACGGGCCGAAGCATTGAAGGCAAAGGACAAGGAGCAAAGAACGATGAAGCGGCGCCCATACCCGCGATCCATGCCAAAAATCGCGGAGTCTGCAGGAAGCTGCGACGTGACTGCAAGAGGCGCCTATAGTACACCTAGCCGTGTCCGCGGTTAGGGTTTTTGGGGATCACTGTTGGGAAAGGCCCACAGTTTTGTAAAGGTGCGACCCTCAGGGCCACCTATATATATGTGTAATTGAAAAGGGAAAAGAGTTAGATAGTTACTGAGTTACACGGACAGTCTAAGTTGATGTCTGAGTCATTTGTATTGCTATATCTTTTAAGCTATTAATGATCATTTTGTGCATGTAAGAAGGCCGCGATCTCGCAGGAAGACCGCTTGGCGTAAGGGCCATTGCATGTATCGACCAGTCGCAAGAGGACTGAGAGGGGAATGTAATTGTATGTCTTTGTCATGGTAATATCTGTAGAAGAAGAGAATAGATCTAAGAGAAGGGCTCCCAGCTGTGTGCGTGGAGTTTCCCAGAAAGATCTAAGGTTGCAGCGGAATTGTGTTATCCCCATCTCAAGATAATATAAAACACAGTTCCCGTGGACGTAGCTTCCCTCCTGGAAGTGAACCACGTAATTCTTGTTGTTGTGGTGATACTTTATGTGATTGCATTTCTTTGCTTTACTGTCTATTTTTCTATGATTGTTTCGCTATCTTTATGAATGATTATGTAAAGTAAATCCTGGAAGCTCCCTTAGAAGTTGTACTTGTGCATTGTCGAAGGAGTCTGTAAGAACACTGTCGCCACAGCGCTAAAGGAGTGTGTTACTGCGCCGTGGCACAAGGGAAGAGACGATACATAGTGTATCGGAGGTAGCGAGTAAAAGACTCGTGCGCAGGTGCGGAGCTACCACGCAGCTCGGCTGAGAAGAGTGAGTTCCAGCGCTATAGCGTTGGGAGACCTATGAAAGAGTAAGACGCTCTGTTCAGGGGTTACCTCCAAGAAGGGAAGAGAGAAGACTGTAGACTCCACACCAACTAGGTTAAGGAAACCTGATTCCTTAGCCCCCCCATAGCCACTTCGGGTGAGACTTCGGGCTGCTGCGTAGCTCGTTGCCGAAAGGGCCAGTGCGCTTAAGGGGTGTTTGTTGCTGCGCATCCTGAAAACCCGGGTCTGTCCAGAAAGTAGCGAACAAATGGTTCCATTGCCGGCTTTAACCCTATTATTTTGAAGGCAATGTGGTGCTGGAATCCTACAGCTAAAGAAATTCAAGAGTGGTTTGATTCAAAGGCTAGAGAGTTCGCTGAACATGAAAATAGAAGCCCTAGGATTTAGACAGAGGAATGGTTGCAGAAGCATATTTATACTGAGCTTCACGAAATCTTATTTGTAACATTTGCACTCAAGTTGCATGAGTGGGTATCCAAGCTAGCAGATACTGGACCCACTGTGCATGTTGATCAACCTATCGTTTGGACGCCTGAGCTAGTTAGCATTTTGAAGTGGGTAGATAATCCTGTGTCACGCGCAGTAGACTTTTGGTTGAACAGTCTGCTGGAAGGCTTCATCACCGAGTTTGCAGTAGATACGAGAAAGAGCTTCAACGATGCTGAGAGGAGCTTCTTCAAAGCATACAGGGGTAAGTTCTTAAATTCTTTGAACTTGTGGATTAAAATGCTCTTATATGAAAAAGGAAAACTATGCATAGCTTCCGATGAATAGCATAGACAAGTAATGTCTGCAGATTCTGATAGTGATCTTGAAGTTATTGGTTGCACTCGTAGCAGAAAATGGTATAAAGTAGGCATCGACCAGCATTCTTCTGAGTCTAGCCCAGAAGATAGCCGAGCTCGTAGAGCGAGCCATATAGAGAGACAAGGGAGTGCTCATATCCCTTATCACCCTTTTACACCACAAAAGCTAGACGGGGCTCAGCATAACCCCGTAGTAACACCCTCTAGTAGCCCGCACGATACTTCTAGTACCTCAGCCCCACCCTTGCTTAACCATCCCGGAGGCAATTCCATAGCACCTCCACGTCAACCTAGCGCAAGAAGGATGGGTAATGACATGAATCTACCAACCTTTAGAGGAACAGGGATAGAAGACCCTGAGCAGCACTGGTTTCTATGTGAAGCCATTTGGACGATTAAGCAAATTAATGATGATGCTGTTAAGCTGGTTCAGTTAGAAACCACACTAAGAGAGAGAGCCTTAATCTGGTTTATGAAATACTCAACTGCATAGAATATGACGCTTGCTGATGTAAGAAGTGCTATGATTAAAGAATTCAAGAAACCTAAATTAGAATCACAGTGCATAACAGAACTCAAAGACATAAAACAGTTACCTACAGAATCAGTATGGGACTTTGACCAAAAGTTCAAAGCCTTGATAGATCAAGTAAGCTTTGAGTTTGCACCACAACAACATAAGGAATGGTTCATTGCTGCACTGCTTCCTCATATTAGACTTCCTCTTATGCAACAGAATCTCACTACTCAAGAACAAGCTTTAGAGATGGCTATGAAACTAGAAGATTCACCAATTGCTGGAACAAGCAACGATGTTGCGCAGTTGCAGAACCAAATAGCAAACCTAACTTTGCAAGTGCATGATATTAAGAGAGGAAAGGATGTTAAAGAAGAAATTTGGTGTACAAAGTGTAGAGCACAAGGACATTCAAAGGACCATTGTCCTGTTTTCATAGATTATATTGCAACTGGAGCACCTAACCCTTTACCACAGGCTCAGGGGCCTTGGTGTGAAATCTGTAGAACTAGAGGCCACAGACCACAAGAGTGTCACTTGTTACAGAAATATGTACAAAATCCAAAGAATCTATATTGCAATTTCTGTAAATCAATAGGCCATGATGAGAACAATTGCAGAGCATATGACATTATGATAGAAAGAAAACATGATGTTTATAGAGTACAGTCAGAACCATAGGGACCCACAGCAGGTCCGCAGTATGACCCAGCTCGCGAAGGCCGAGGAGGAAATTACAGGGGCCGAGGACGCGCAGGAGGTTTTGGTCGTGGAAGAGGACAGATCACTTGCTATAACTGCAAAGCTCAAGGCCATTATGCAAGGGACTGCCAAAACCCTACAACCACCTGTAGATACTGTAAATCTTATGATCATGTCATTGAAGAATGCCCTCAGTTGATGGCCAAGATGCAAGAAAAGAAGCCATAGGTTAACCAGAATATTCAATTGATTGCAGCAGAAAAAAGAGAACCAGATCCCACAGTTAATATAGTGACGCGCAGTGGTGCAACCACTGGTGCGCCAGAGTCGGGAACTGGAAAGCCAGCAACACAATGGGTGCGCCGCGCTAATATTAAACCATCCCCGCTTGACCTACAGAAGAAAAAAGAAGCATTGAAGCAAGCTCAAGAGTATTTCTCAGATCCGCGAGCTTCAAGTTCTATCGCATTATCGCACAATGATATCAGACCGCATGTGCCAAGTCAAGAGAACCTTGTACAAGAGCAGGCTACTACATCTGGAAGGCCTGATGAGGAGAATACACTAGGCAGTGTTCATGCTTTCCTGAGAAGCTGCTTAAAGTTGTTGCGCAATGAAAAAGAAACTATGGAACTCCAACACTTGTTGGATCAGTGTCAACAATCTGCTTCGATGAACACAGCGCAGCGTGCTGTTCATCAGATCAAAATTCATACTAGAACTGGAAGAGAGATGAGACTCACAGCGCAGATTGGAGCGTTTGAAATGGACGAAGTCATTTTGGATTTAGGTTCAGAAGTTAATGTTCTCACCATGCAGACTTGGGAACAGATGGGTAGTCCTCGGCTTATCAGATCTCCTATCCATCTAAGACTAGCAAATCAGCAACGAGTTTCTCCATTGGGTAGATTACCCAATGTACCCATTGATATTGAGGGAGTAAGAAGTTCTGCAGACTTTGAAGTAATCAAAATTCTGGATGATAGTAGACCTTACCCAACACTTTTAGGCATAGACTGGGCATTTGATAATCTGGCTGTCATTAATTTGAAGAAAAGACAGATGACCTTTGAGGATGACCAGATTAGGGTCATTGCACCACTTGATTCCCATCAAGGACCACGGTATATTGAACCCATTCGAGCAGAAGAAGAAGTGCGCCACATGGAAAGTTTGTATCAGATGACTGCTGGTCATAATGATTATGTCAATCCCACAATGGACGGCCATATCAGCTGGCGATGCGATAGCTCGTGCGCATCATATTCAGAAGCAGGATTGGAAAACTGGCATAATCGCTTACATGAGGTTTCTGCAAGGCGTTGCACCATGACGACTAAATCCATTCGATGGATTGGCACATAATTGAATAACACTCCAATCTTTGATGGTTTAACTGGAGTAAGTGAATTCATACATGCATATGAACAAGAAATCCCAAATGAGCAGCGCATACAAGCATTGGATGTAGCACTGCGCGCTACACCCGCAAGATGGTGGGGTGCGCATAAAGAAAATATCGACACATGGCAAGACTGTCGCAGGTTGATACTGCGCAGATTTCAAGAGACTACAGCAGGAGCTTTGCGCAAATGTGATGGACAGAGTGACCCCAGGTCACACGTTGAAGCATGTATTCAGTGATGGTCAGATATTCCATAGGATGAGTGGGTTCACCTATTCATCCACACGTTGGATATAGTTCCAAGGAACTGGTACACTAAAACAGAATTGTGCAGAGGCACTATCACTTGGCCTCTCATGATTGAAAGTTTTCAACTCACTTTCAGCTTTGAGTCAGAACATCCAAGCATCGATCAGGCTTTAAAGTGTATTAGAAAGAAGATATTTGGACAATGTCCTTTACCAGAGTATTCTCAACCAGATTGGGCTGTCCAGATGGAACATGCCCTGGAATGCTATAATTTCACCACTCGAGAAGAGGATGATGATCCTCGCAACATCAATATTCCAAAGTCAGAAGGGATGCGCAAAGTAGAAGGCCCTCAGCTTGATATCCCTGCCATTACAGAACACATCAAGCTCAAGAAGATTAACATTGGTACAGAAGCCGAACCCAAGTTTGCCTATATAGGAGATTATTGGGATGATGAAACTGTTGGCCATATTGCAGATTTACTACATGAGTACCAGGATATCTTTCCTACCAAGTTTACAGAAATGAAAGGCATCCTAGGAGATTTGGGAGTTATACGCATACCTTTGAAAGCGGACGCTAAGCCAGTAAAACAACACCCATATAGGTTGAACCCGCGATATAAAGAAAAGGTCAGAGAATAAATTGATAAGATGCTCACAACTGGTATCATTGAGCCAGTAGAGGAAAGTGATTGGATTAGTCCTATGGTGGTACAAGAGAAAAAGACAAAAGGTGAAATAAGAATCTGCGTGGACCTGCGAAAGCTCAACGACGCATCAGTGCATGATCCATTTCCTACGCCCTTTACAGACGAAGTTCTTGACAATGTTGGAGGACAATAGGCTTACTCCTTCACTGATGGCTTTTCAGGATACCATCAGATCAGAATCCATCCAGAGGACCTCCATAAGACCACTTTTGCGACTGAATGGGGCTCATTCCAGTATACGGTAATGCCCTTTGGTCTTAAAAACACTCCTGCTATTTTCTCTAGAGTCGTTGTTGCTGTTTTTAAAGAATTCATTCATAAGTTTCTAGAATTCTATTTTGATGACTGGACTATGTTTGGTTTACTAAAGAACCATATAGGGAATCTAAGGATGATGTTAGAAAAATGTAGATAGTATCAGATTTCCCTTAACTTGAAAAAATGTATCTTCGGTGCTCGTTTTGGTATTTTGTTGGGTCACATTGTGTGCAGACAAGGACTCATGATGGATCCTGCAAAGGTTGCCATCATTGCTAACTTTCCTGCGCCCAACTCAGTCAAACAATTGCGCACTACAATGGGACATACATGATACTACATGAAATTTATCAAGGGTTATGCAAAGATCACTGCGCCTATGGAAAGACTGCTGAAAAAGGATTTGAAATTCCAATGGACAGAAGAATGCCAACAGAGCTTGGACACACTTAAAGGAAATATGGTCACAACACCTATTCTAGTTTTCCCAGACTGGAGAAAACCCTTTCATGTTCATGTAGATGCTTCTTCCATAGCATTGGGGGTTGTATTGACACAACCGGGAGGAGGTATTGACCACCCCATTGCTTACTCTAGCAGAAAGCTGTCTACAGCTGAGAAGAACTACACCACTACAGAAAAAGAAGGACTCGCTATGGTGTATTCCTTACAAAAGTTCAGACACTATCTATTGGGTGCTCATTTTAAAATGTATACTGACCATTCTGCTTTGAAGTACTTGGTCAATAAGCCAATGTTAGGGGGAAGAATTTGCAAATGGCTACTCCTCTTCCAGGAGTATGATTTTGAGATTATTGTGAAGCCAGGTAGATTGAATGCAGGACCTGACCAATTATCTAGGATAGAGTCAGGGGAGGAACCTACAAAGTTGGAGGACAATCTGCCTAATGCGCAGCTGTTTTCTATTCAAGCAGCAGACGAGACTAGCTACTAAATACCTCACCAGATGGGTTGATGCGAAGCCAGTTAAGAATTGCGATGCTGTCACTGTCGCGTAGTTCATTTTTGAGAATATTGTCACTAGATTTGGATGTCCACTGATTCTAATGAGTGATCAGGGCACACATTTCCTGAACGAGACTATAGAGGCCCTTACTGAAGAATTCCACATTAGTCACCATAAGAGTACACCCTACCACCCTCAAGCTAATGGTACGGTGGAGGCATTCAATAAGATTCTGTAGAATGCCCTGACCAAGATCTGTAATCAACAAAGAGATGATTGGGACCTTAAAGTCATAGCTGTGTTATGGGCTTACAGAACCACATGCAAGAAATTAATAGGTCACACACCTTTCAGTTTGGTGTATGGACAAGAAGCATTCATGCCCATGGAATACATTATTCCCAGTCTCAGAATTGCTCAAATTACAGAAATGGCAGATACTGATACTATGAGTGAAAGGCTGTCACAATTGGTTGCCTTAGAAGAAGACAGGCTTTTAGCTGGATTCCATCAACAACTGCAGAAGGCAAGATAGAAGGCTTGGCATGATAGGCATATTAAGAATAAATTCTTTCAGGAAGGAGACTTGGTACTCCTCTATGATAGTAAATTCATCAAGTTTCCAGGAAAGTTTCATGTACATTGGTTAGGCCCTTTTCAAGTGATGAAGATAACAGAAGGTGGAGCAGTTCAGCTTGCGAAGCTTAATGGAGAGTTGCTTCCCACAATGATCAACGGGAGTCGGCTCAAGCTTTATCACGACGGCCACTCCACCCTGTCGACCTAATCAGCTGCTAAAGTCATGTAGATGTCCAGTGTAGTTGAAAGAGGCATCGCATTTATCACAGTCTACACGGAAGTCGTGAGACATTTTCAGTCTCTGGCTTCTCGCGCAGTTCCTCGAAGCATCCGCGCAGTCAATAAAGCTTGTTCTGAGCAAGCCTATTTTCACTCTTGTGGAGTTCTCCTCGTCGTGGAGCCCTCCATGTGCACAGTTACCCATGTTGAAGTTACCCGCCGAAAATTTGAATTGCGGTAGTTTTGTAGCCGCGTTTGAGTCTTAATGAAGGATGAGACAACCATCTAATTGTACTTGCTCTGACAGATTTGGCTTGATTTCCCTAATATTCGCATTTAATTAAGGAGTCGAAGGCCTTAGTACAACTCCCAAAGGATGTCAGAGCCCATCCCTCGCATTTAATGCACCACAGAGGCGCGGGGGGGGGGGGTTGTCAACTCGTCCGCTTAGGCACCAACGGTTATTAGCACCACCTGTCCGCACCTACTACTGCCCTCAGCTATAAATACCCCTCATTCGTATATGCTTGGGTTACTTTCCTTGCTATTGAGTTGTATAGTTATCCTGATTGAGAGTCTAAGCCATTGTTTTCAGAGCCGTGTCGTGCAGACTGCTTTCCTCTATTTTCAAAGTTCGCATCCTACGTTGTTTTTCCCTTTTCTGTTCAATGTTTGTCGTGTATGCAAGTTCATGTCGGAGAACCTGTCAACTGAAGAAGTCATCCGTCACTTCAGACGCAGAGGGTTAGACTTCGGCATGGCTAACCCGACCAAGACTGTCAAGCTTCCTATTTTCTCTGATCCCAGACAGTCCCCGGGCACAAGGGCGTCTCAACAACAGCCCCAGCAGCAACAGCAGCCGGAGGTACCTGTTTTAGCGCCCTTGGCCACTCTGGTTAACTACATTCCTCCATGCCCAGATGATGCACCCGAGGTGCGTATTCCCAAGAACACCAAGTATTTGATTCCACTGCCACAAATGGCAGAAATCGTGGAAGAAGAAGGATCCCTGCTTGGACATCTCCCGCTGGTTAAGTTTTCTGACTTCAACTTGGGAGATTATAGAACGTATCCTCAGTTCGCGCCAGATCACTATCTGACAGTGGTCCATAATCCTGTTAAGAAGATTGATGAATTTGTCCCGTAGGAATTTGCAGTAAATCTAGACAAGCCTGGACTGTTGAACCTGTTGAAGCTACCGCACTTCGGGCGTAGCAATGAAGTTAATGCGGTTGTGAAGGTCCTGTTATCCTGTGTTCACAGTGGTTATCTTTGGTTAGGGAGGCCAATTGATTTGAATGTGGACCTGATTCATCGAATTACCGGCCTATCTAAGGTTGGTAAGGACCCCAACGTCCATTTCGTTGGTAAAGACAAGGACCGAAAGCTGGCTGCACAGGTGGTGCAGAAATACAAATTGTCGAGAGGAGGTTGGGCTTATGACCTCACTATAGTTGAAGATGAAGCACTCAGATTCACAGGCAGTCTGCTCGCAGGAAAACTTTTAACGAAATGCCGACCTAAAGAAGTCCCTAGAGCTGTTGTAGAGCTCGCAATTGCAGCTGCAGAGGGAGAGCAGTATAACTGGTGTCTCTTCCTCCTGAATTCATTCTTGGAAGACTGCCGAAACGTTCAGGACACCACCAATCAGCTGTTCCATTTCTCTTGGCTCCTGATCTTGTGTGCCTTTGTCGGGTGGAAGGAATCGCCCAACACTCAGTTTCTTCCGCGCCGCTTAGGAGAGGTTACAGGGATGCGCTATGTCAACCTCTGGGATTCTAGTAATCCCATGAAGTGCAAGATGAACCGCTCCGTGTTCTTCGAGTATTGTCATCTTCTTAGGGATACCATCCTGGAGATGCTGAGGCTTACTAAGGAGACGGAAAAACTCTATGGAACGAAGTTGGTCTTTTCTGCCAACTTGCATGAAATCTATTTCCACCCTCGCGAAATTCAGTCAGAAGAATGGGCCATAGGGCTCTACCGAATGACTACCCAGGACGTGGAGGACACTGTGAATTCCTGGCCAGATGAATGGAAGCAGGCCACTGCAGCCGCTGCCACGATGCTACCCCCTGAGGTGCCAGAGAAAGATAAGGGCAAGGAAAAGATCGAGCAAAAGAATGGTGAAGGTCTGTCAGGACCGGCTACCAAGAAGCAGAAGCTGTCGCACCCCGCAGAAGCGACTGGAGATCCCTATGAGATCCTTGCCGCGAGGCTCAACCAGTACTTGAAGGAGCCATTTCAGGAGCTGCATGCCTCTCAGGCCAATATCAGAAGTGCTCTGGATCTGCAACTCGTGGAGTTGAAAGGTCTTGCAGGACGAGTTGCACAGACCTATGTGCCAGCATCCGGCTCGCAGGCGTCGCAAGCATCTACAAGCACTGAGTGGGTTGAAGTACCTACAGAAAGGCACACTGTCGTCCACATCCCTCCCGCAAGCATGACACTCCCGGATCCTCTAGTTGCACCACAGGTAAGCGCGGTTGGCCCTGTTGAAATAAATTTGTCACTAATTCCATTGGAAAATCTACAGTTGGTTCACGAGAAGGTCTCTACTGAGCTGAGAGATAGGGAGCTCTCCACATTCCATGCCAATCGAAGACTGCAGACGCAGGAAGTAGAGCTAAGGGCAGGCTATAAGGAGATCTCTTCGCAGCTTGCAATTCACGAAGCATGAGACACTGGGCTAAGGAATGCCGTCGATGAAATCTCCCAGGAGCTGTCGGCCTGCCAGATTCAACCAGACCTTCCTTTAGTTGAGAAAGTACAACACATTGGCAGAAGGGCGAAAGCCCTAGAACAACAAGTAGTTGCTATGGCTAAGGACCATAGAAAGCAGCTCGCCGAGTTGGAAGCTCGTGTCGTAGTGCCTCCCGCAGATGATAAGTAAGAACGAGTTGAATAACTGCACATTGCTTCTACCCAAATGAAGTGCAGAACAGATGAAGCCCAGTAGTTAATGACGCAAGCTATGCAGGCTTGGGCTGAGCTCGAGAAGCTCCCTTCTAAAGTTGCCCTTTTGGAATAGGTGAAAGCAGCAGAACAGTCCCTAACTGTTTTGAACGAAGAAGCTAATCCCTTAAGAAGGCTTAGCCAAAATGAGAAAGATGAGCGAAGTCCGCAAAGTCTAGCAAGAACTGCACAGGCTCAGAGACAAAGATGCTACTCTCACCAACATCATTCAGCCGTTTATGGATGAGTGTGTTGAACTTGCTGCCCAAGCAGAGGCCAAGTTCAAAGCATTTGCTGAGTCTCAAGAGTTGGTCGATGGCGCAGAAGGAGAAGAAGCTACTTCAGACCTAGTGCAGATAGCCACGAAGTGCATGCAAGACATGGACTCCGCTATTGCGCAGTGGAAGCAAGCCTTCGCTGCAACCCAAGCAAAGTCAGATGCACAAGTAAAATGACCACAAGCTAGTGCGAGTGGCTCGGGGATGAGCCACAAGTAAGTGTTAGGGGCCTGTTGGAGCATAGGTCGCAGCTATGGCAAAGCTACCAAGTTTTAGGAAAAAGCACTAAGTTTTGAAGGAAAAGTGCTAATTTTGAGGAAAAGCACCATTTTTGGGCAGAAATGAACAGTGTGCGGTACGGCGCCAGATGGACAAGCTCACCGCAGATTGTGGGCCGGAAATCATGGAGCTCGCGCGCACAAGTCAAAGGAAAGAGTAAATAAGGTGGCCGAGTAGAAAGCTCAACCACCACAGTAAATGAAGCGGCGGAATAGAGGGCTCAGCTGCCCTCATTAAGGCGAAGTACAGGAGTTATGGTTGCTCGGACCAAGGAAGAGAAACGGGCCGAAGCATTGAAGGCGAAGGACAAGGAGCAAAGAACGATGAAGCGGCGCCCATACCCGCGATCTATGCTGGAAATCGCGGAGTCTGCAGGAAGCTGTGACGTGACTGCAAGAGGCGCCTACAGTACACCTAGCCGTGTCCGCGGTTAGGGTTTTTGGGGATCACTGTTGGGAAAGGCCCACAGTTTTGTAAAGGTGCGACCCTCAGGGCCACCTATATATATGTGTAATTGAAAAGGGAAAAGAGTTAGATAGTTACTGAGTTACATGGACAGTCTAAGTTGATGTCTGAGTCATTTGTATTGCTGTATCTTTTAAGCTGTTAATGATCATTTTGTGCATGTAAGAAGGCCGCGATCTCGCAGGAAGACCGCTTGGCGTAAGGGCCATTGCATGTATCGACCAGTCGCAAGAGGACTGAGAGGGGAATGTAATTGTATGTCTTTGTCATGGTAATATCTGTAGAAGAAGAGAATAGATCGAAGAGAAGGGCTCCCAGCTGTGTGCGTGGAGTTTCCCAGAAATCTAAGGCTGCAGCTGTGTGCGCAGCGGAACTGTGTTATCCCCATCTCAAGATAATATAAAACATAGTTCCCTTAGACGTAGCTTCCCTCCTTGAAGTGAACCATGTAATTCTTGTTGTTGTGGTGATACTTTATGTGATTGCATTTCTTTGCTTTACTGTCTATGTTTCTATGATTGTTTTACTATCTTTATGAATGATTATGTAAAGTAAATCCTAGAATCTCCCTTAGAAGTTGTACTTGTGCATTGTCGAAGGAGTCTGTAAGAACACTATCGCCGTAGCGCTAAAGGAGTGTGTTACTGCACTGTGGCGCAAGGGAAGAGATGATACATAATGTATCGGAGGTAGCGGGTAAAAGACTCGTGCGCAAGTGCAGAGCTGCCGCGCAGCTCAGCTGAGAAGACTGAGTTCCAGCGCTATAGCGCTGGGATACCTGTGAAAGAGTAAGACGCTCTGTTCAGGGGTTACCTACAAGAAGGGAAGAGAGAAGACTGTAGACTCCACACCACCTAGGTTAAGGAAACCTGATTCCTTAGCCCCCCCATATCCACTTCGGGTGAGACTTCGGGCTGTTGCGCAGCTCGTTGCCGAAAGGGCCAGTGCGCCAAAGGGGTGTTTGTTGTTGCGCATCCTGAAAACTCGGTTCTGTCCAGAAAGCAGCCAACACATCATCATCATATTCATCATCATCTTCATCACCATCACCATCATCATCAACATCTTCATCATCATCACCATCATCATCTTCATCATCATTGTCATATCTAGGTTCCTCAACAACATCTCCATCATCATCATCTTCATCATCATCATCATCATCATCATCATCATCATCTTCTTCATCACCATAACCATCATCATCAACATCTTCATAATCATCACCATCATCATCATCATCAAGATCTTCATCATCAACATCTTCATCATCATTTTCATCTCTAGGTTCCTCATCAACATATCCATCCTCATCATCTTCTTTACCATCATCATCTTCATCACCATCATCATCATCACCAACATCTTCATCATCATCATCATCATCATCATCATCATCAGCTTCTTCATCATAAACATCTCCATCATCATCGTCTTCTTCATCATCATCATCATTATCTTCATCACCATCATCATCAACATCAACATCTTCATCATCATTGTCATCTCTAGGTTCCTCGTCAACATCTCCATCATCATCATCTTCTTCATCATCATCATCTTCATCACCATTATCATCATCATCAACATCTTCATCATCGGCACCATCATCATCATCATCTTCTTCATCATAAACATCTCCATCATCATCATCTTCTTCATCGTCATCATCATCATCTTCATCACCATCATCATCACCATCAACATCTTCATCATCATTGTTATCTCTAGGTTCCTCATCAACATCTTCATCATCATCAACTTCTTCATCACCATCATCATCATCTTCATCACCATCACCATCATCATCATCATCTTCATCACCATCACCATCACCATCATCATCAACATGTTCATCATTTTCATCATCATCACCATCCTCATCATCATCAACATCTTCATCATCATTGTCATCTCTATGTTACTCATCATCATCATCTTCTTCATCATCATCATCTTCATCACCATCATCATCATCATCAACATCTTCATCATCATCACCACCACCATCATCATCTTCTTCATCATAAACATCTCCATAATCATCATCATCATCATCATCATCTTCATCACCATCATCATCATCATCAACATATTCATCATCAATGTCATCTCTAGGTTCCTCATCAACATCTCCATCATCATCAACATGTTTATCATCATTGTTGTAACATCCCTCCAATTTGACCCTTATTATTATTATTTTTGTAAATATAATTATAAATTATGTATGAGGCCCTGGTGAGGAGCTCAAGGCCAAGGCCCCACCAGTGGACCCTGAAAGTATTATTATGATTTACTCTTTAAATGTAAATTAAAGATGGATGCAACTAAGCACCAGGAAGGTAAAGTCACTAAGGAAAAAGGTAAAGGGGCAAGATGGCCTTCCAACAAGCTAACAATAGATGATGGGCATCATCTTAGTATCAAGGGAACTTGAGGAAGAGTGAGTTTTCGGGTAAACTTTTAAAGTATCATCATCACGGTGGAGGATATAGATGCTCCTCGCTTCTTACTAAAAAGGGCTATAAGTTTATTTTGTAATAAGAAGACAATGTCGACAAAATTAATCCTAAGTAAACTAAGATGATCACTCTGTAGCCTAAAAGCTTAGATGATATCTTAACTAATATAATCATCATAATAAAGAGGATGTCTAAACACTTAGCCTATGAACAAAGAATAAGGGGGGGGATATGTTACAACCACCTTTGACGGAGGTAAAGATGATGTGGTATGTAATGAACAAATTTTATATACAAAATATTAAGTATAAATATGCGATATTTGTACAAATGAAAATTATATGTAAACTAGCAAGGTTGTATAATAAGGTTCCATCTATACATATATAAATATGAAGAAAATGGGATACATGTGTTAATATGTATAATAAGGACAATGAGATTATATATACAAAAGGAAAAGAGGCTTACAGTCTAGAATATGGTTATATTATTATATTAGGTCAAATCATTATTGAATTTGATTAAGGTAGAAATATCTTTTGAAGTAAAAGGTTATACTTTCCTTTGATAGACCTAAAGGGGTTAAGTATTAATCCTCATAATAAGTATATATATGTATATTTTATATGTTTGGAAGAGATCGACAAACACTTCTTCTCTACATATTAAAAGTTATGCTACAAAAAATAAGCTTAAAAATTAAGTCTTCTATTATACTCGTTTAGACGTTATTTAGTATACTAGGATATTAGTATACTAGACCATAATCGATTACTATACTCACTACATGGTAACTATGATAAAGAATTATGAAGGTTATTTAAGAACCTCGCGTTTAGACTATGTTGTGGTTAAATCTTTTAGGAGGGCGTATTTTGGGCGATCTTATTCCATCACTCTTTGATTGATTATCTCAAAACAAGGGATCATCATGGTAGACCAGCTAGGATGGGAGCACTACCCATGGCTTGTGGAATCCTTACGCTTTGAAGTTATTTTAGGCGTGGTTGAGGAGTACACCGAGTATAGTGATTTGTCGACCGGCCCTAGTATTTTCCATCGATTCCCTCCATATTCAAAGTGCCGAGCTTTCCAGTTAGCCAAACGTTGCTACCAGCACGTTGACAGTGGGTGCTATTAGTAATGGTTATTAATGCCTACGAGTGGAGGGAAGAGTGGAGGCTGCCATCGTTGGACAGATGCTGCCATCTCTGGGGGGGAGTTATAGTATCTCGGTGGAGAATTACCTGTCACAGGGTGGAGGCTCCAAGGGGAAACCGTGAGTATTTTTATGTATAAGTAATGGTATTTTGAGAAGGGGGGAACCTACCATGACTGGGGATGGACTCTTTCGAACTCCTAATATCCCCATAGTGCTCATCATTAGCTTTGGATAGTAAAAAAGTGGAGGGTGGTGTTAGTTCTCTTGACCTGTCGATGAAGACGATCTTAGTGGGTATCGACCATGCATACCTAGAGTGTTTGATAGCACAAATACTAGCATTATTTGGCTGTGGATTATGATAGGTCATGAAAATTTTCTGTAGAAGGATCGGTATGCATTCCTTTAAATTTCTCTTTTGGATATCTGTCAGAAAAAAAAATATTCTGCTAGTGAGTCGTAGAAAGATCGGGATAGGATAGCCTTTAAGCTTGATCCATGAACATATGTTTTGTTTGTATGTATTATGGACGAGCTTAGGGTTGATTTCATGTGTATATTCATAAGCCGACTTTAATGCATATATTGCCTAACTGAGCCATTCACATATTCGCATTGATCTAATTTGTAAAATGTGTACTGGTGGATGTATACAGTGTGGTTGCCATCACACTTAGCTTAGGAAGACCCCTCTAAGGAAAATTTGATCGAGTCTGTTTATTTGAATTGTTTCAGTTTCCTTTATGTGTTTTTCCAAATTTTTTGATGGAGTGATGGAAATTCTTCTTTTCCAGAACTACAATGACCTCTATATGCAGTCTGGATCAAACTATACTTAAGTTTTAGTTATCTTTTCATTGACGATTGGAGCTGGGTGTTCGGCTGGGTCATCTTGGATCGACCCATGCTACCAATATATGCAAACTTTTTATTCATAGTTGTAATCTGCAGAACACTAACGCTTCAGCTTAAATCCTTATAAGAAACAAGTAATGCCCCGGTATTGGGATCTGGGTCTCATCCCTTTATAAATTTGTTTGATTTAGGGTTGATTTCCGATTTGTTTTGATAAGACTATGTCCAATGTTTCATTGGTGAAATGTATAAACCCTGTTTTGCAATTGTATGACTCCCCGTATTAATCTCTGGATTTTATATTCGGTATAAATACCCTGCGATTAATACTTGATAAGGTAGTAGGGGTATCAGGTTAAAATCTAATTTGTAAAAAGGCCCTTGAGATTAATACTTGATAAGGTAGTAGGGGTATCTTGGTAGATCAACCTTACAACATCGATACTTATTTGAATAAATTTTAGTATTGGTTGACAACAGCTAATTGTGCGTAAATCATTCAGTAAGGTTTGCCAAGCTAGGGGTTGCTTCTTTAGTAAAGTTTGGACTTTATAATTCACTATTTTAGTATTCAGGGGGTGATAAAAGGTTTGTATCGGTGACTCAAGCTTCATTCTGTGTCTAACGCCCTATATTGATGACACAAGCTTTATTTCTGTGTTGAAAGATTTATTTATGTGTTGAAAGCTTTATTTCTGTGTTCAAAAGTTGTATCTCTGTATCACCATTTTTATTTCTGCGTTTTTGATAATGATCTTTTAAATAAATAAGAAGTCTCAAGGAGATAGTTAGCTTGTCATTTTATAGTGCAAGTATGTGTAGTCTTAGCATACTTATATATTATGTTATGGGACAACACTTATAAGTTGTGTTTCCTTGTTTCACCCTTCATAGTTTCTGGTCCTTAATTAGAAGAGCCTTTATTTTTGTAAGTCACTTTATCTCGTAGAAGTAATGTGCACAATCGAGGGTTATGTTCATGAAAGAGATCTATACAAGAGATCCCTAGAGAATGTGGAAGACTTGACGTTGGAAAATACCAGTATGGTGGGAATGTATCCTTCTTTTGATTTAAGATTATAAAAACCCTTTTCTGGACGTAGCCCAAGATGCAGGTGAACCATGGCAAAATGGTATCCTTGTTATGTGTTTCTTATGTGTATTCATTTGTCCAATTTGTATTGAAATGTATCAATGACTTTCAGGTTGATTCTGCTTACATGTACCTTAAGTTTAAGCTATCATTATGCTTTTGTTATTTATATCATTCAATAAGAATATGTATTAAATAAGGGAAATTTTAGTTATGACAAGTAGCTTCAATATGATCAAATACATTAAAGCTTATAAAAATGTAATTGATCAATTAAAGGTTTTTCACTTCTATGCATGATTGGATATCTTGTCTCATATAAAACAAACTTGTAGAGTTAAGTAACCATCGTGAAAAATTTATCTTGAAAATTCCACTAAAATACTAACATGAAATTTTGGGTTCGTGACAAATGGTATGAGAGCATTAGGTTACAACACTTGGGCCTAATGATCTCAACATGCGATAAGTAAGTATGAAGGTTTTTCAGTTTACTAATCAAGTGTTTTTGTTTCATTTTGGATACATCGAACTGAAATGGATGAGGGGTAATGCCATTCAAGGGTTCAAACTTCAAAGTTCTCCAAAGGAGTAAGGATAAGTATTTCATCACTGATTTTCTTACAAAATTATGAGGGAAGTATGTTTTCATTTTCCCTTGCTAGATACCATATATAGATATTCGCATTATTGTAGGGTATTGTTATGGGAAGTGGAATTTTGTCGAAATTATTTCATGCCTAAACAAATGATTTACTATTTATCAAAGTAATTGCTCTTATTACACAATGAGCAAATTAATGTTAGCATGAAGAACAAAGTCAAAAGGATTAAACTAATTGAGGTATGTACGAATAAATACATGAAGGGTTTTTTGAAAGTTATGCTAGGATGTAATTATTCTTAGATGAAGGATGTATCGGTATAGATATTGTTTTTATGACTTTTCTGGAATTTTTGTGAAATGTAATGATTCTATATCATGATTTATTAACTTTGTTAAGAGGAATAGAAGCGACAAAATCTTTTATGTAGGATTGTTGATTCATAATTATATTGTCCTTTGGTAAAGTACTAATCTAGAAGGAACAGATAAAGATATGGAAAACTTTGGTGAAATGTGTTATTACCTTGACAAAACAAAATATTGTGAAAAGTGTTGTGATCATGCCACTTGTTTTAAATTGATATTTCGTAGAGGTATCATTTAACTCCGCATTTTAGTTGTTGATATTCTATTTTTTTTTTCTATCAAAGATTACTAAGTGCATTACCTATGAGCATCAATAGGTTAAAAGTATAGTTTTATTAGTATACTCCAAAAGAAGTAATCTTGTTTGATTAGGCGAAGTCACTTGAAACACCTTCACATTTAATGCATGGTTGTCACAGCAGATTCATCGCCTTCGTAGGTATATGATCAGGTGAAACACTTGTTGGTATAAGCTATAGCTACTTCTTATGTGCATTCTTCGAAATGAAAGGTTGATCCTCAAGTAGCAAAAATAGTGTGTACATATTTTTACTTATTTTTCGATAGTATGCTTATTACAAAACGATATGTTGTCTTTATTTTCAGTGGATTCAATAATATGGAGTTTCCTAAGTAATTGTTATCTTGAGTATTGATAGCAAGAATAAATTTGACATACTAGGTTACATGTTGTATTTAAAGGCGTAAATGAATTCATGTGATAAGATATTGACATGTTGAATATTATTTTTATTAATGAAAAAAACGTCATTTTGTTAAATGACATAAACTGTATTTCATTTTAGAACTTCCTATCATGATTATAATTATAAGTATAAGCTTAAGGGTGTAATATTGTATGGAATTGCACGCAGTATTCCTAGGAGTTTAAAATGATTTTATTTGAAAGCATTATGATTCTAATTATTTCTAGTAGGGTTTGTTATAAAGATCGACGTGCATCAAGTTAAAAGATCTTGTTAATAATAGGAGTTTGATTATAGGAAAAGAAGAATCCTAATGTTTTTGTAATTGATTGAGCATGGGATCTTTTAACATCTAAAGTAATTGAGAAGTGAATCTTTAGATGATAAGGCTTCAATTTGAAATGAATCTATATGCAACTAACCATTTAAATTATGATACTAACATGTTTGTTTGTTAGCAGACTTGACCTCAAACTCACATTAAGGATATTAAAGAGTTTGCATCAGGATGAATTGAAGAGGATGCACATGTTGATTGAATGAGCATGCATGTAATGCTATGGAACTAATGTGTTCAGTTGTTCAACATTTGAAGCAGAGAAAATTTTCCTTTATACTAACATTTGAGGAGGTGATTGTGGATTACGACCAATGCCATAATCTAAGAGGAACATGAATTATAAGACCACTTATATAGATAAGTTGAGCTAAATCACTCAAGGGTAAGTAATGATTTACTTTACATTTTATTTTGGATTACAGGGCTTAATGAATCATGATTGGTGATAAGACTTATAATTGATGGTGTGTAATCATCAAAATGCATAAAATATGATAGTAAACAGGTGAACATATTCGTTAAATATTTTGTTGCTATTATGTCGCATGTGGCATGCAAGAAATACTAAATGATTGTTACTAAGTACATTTCCTAGACTTAGACGGGAAGGTTTGAGGGGAAAAGAATATTCCTGGACTCAAGCAGAGGCCTCATCTTGCACTCACTTACTAGCCGTTGCAAGGTGCAACTTCCATAAATTGTGGTCATGTTCCCCATGGAAGTGGAACAGAGTAGGTGGCTCGTTGAATGTTACACTGACCCAAAAGACCTAGGCAAAATGTATATCCATCGAATTGAGCAGAGGAAGGGCTAACAAAAATTTTCCTTGTGTTGTTAGAACTGAGCACACAACAGTTTCTCTAAGGAGACTTAACTTTTTCCATGTGGTGTTAGAACCGAGCCCACAAGAATATTCGACGAAGGGAATCTATGTAATGAGTTGCAGAGTAAGACTGTCATGTTCCTGTTGAGTTTGCAGAAGGATCATGTTTTGTATGCAAATATCCATGATTGCTAAAGTACAAAAGAGTGTTTTGTATGCAAGTCTCCATGATTGATGAAGTACAAAAGAGCATTTTGTATGCAAGTCTCCATGATTGTTGAAATACAAAAGAGTGCTATGTATGCATGTCTCCATGATTGCTAAAGTACAAAAAGTTTGATGACCAACAATAAAGAAATTTGCTGAAAGAATTGTTTCATGAAATAAGCAAATGATAATGATTGTCTTGTAACTAGACTATGAGCTGTATTTATGTGTGAATGCTATGAATGCTAGAATAAGAAAATATTCCCTCAAAGATGAGGAAGAGTGGTGAACATTTACTGTTTTGGAAATTTGTACACTTATGATATGCTACATAACATTGGAGGATCTTATATGATCTGTATAATGTGCAGGATATAAGTAACAAGAGCTTGCGAAAATCGTAAAATGTGAAGACGACCAAAGCAGGAAAATAAAGCAAGCGAAAGATGAGGCGAGGATGGAAAAGACAAATTGTTGAACACCGAGGACGGTGTTATTCTTAAGGGGAGGAGGATATAACATCCCTCCAATTTGACCCTTATTATTATTATTTTTCTAAGTATAATTATAAATTATGTATGTGGCCCTGGTGAGGAGCTCAAGACCAAGGCCCCACTAGTGGACACTGAAAGTATTATTATTATTTACTCTTTAAATGTAAATTAAAGATGGACGCAACTAAGCACCAGGTAGGTAAAGTCACTAAGGAAGAAGATAAAGGGAAAAGATGGCCTTCCAAAAAGCTAACTATAGATCATGGGCATCATCTTAGTATCAAGGGAACTTGAGGAAGAGTGAGTTTTCGGGTAAACTTTTTAAGTATCATCGTCGCGGTGGAGGAGATAGATGCTCCTCGCCACTTACTAAAAAAGGCTATAAGTTTATTTTGTAATAAGAAGATAGCTTCGACAAAATTAATCCTAAGTAAACTAAGATGATCACTCTATAGCCTAAAAGCTTAGATGATATCTTAACTAATATAATGATCATAATAAAGAGGATGTCTAAACACTTAGCCTATCAACAAAGAATATGGGGGAGGCTATGTTACAACCACCTTTGAAGAAGGTAAAGACGATGTGCTATGTAGTGAACAAATTTTATATACAAAATATTAAGTATAAATATTCGATATTTATACAAATGAAAATTATATGTAAACTATCAAGGTTGTACATATAGAACTACAAGGTTCCATCTATACATATATAAATATGAAGAAAATGGGATACATGTGTTAATATGTATAATAAGGGAAATAAAATTATATATACGAAAGGAAAAGAGGCTTACACTCTAGAATATGGTTATATTATTATATTAGGTCAAATCATTATTGAATTTGATTAAGGTGAAATACCTTTCGAAGTAAAAGGTTGTACTTTCCTTTGATAGACCTAAAGGGGTTAAGTATTAATCTTCATAATAAGTATATATATGTATATTTTATATGTTTGGAAGAGATTGACAAATACTCTTCTCTACATATTAAAAGTTATGCTACAAAAGATAAGCTTAAAAATTAAGTCTTCTAGTATACTCGTTTAGACGTTATTGAGTATACTAGGATATTAGTATACTAGACCATAATTGATTACTATACTCACTATAGGGTAACCATGCATAAGAATTATGAAGGTTATTTAAGAACCTCGCATTTAGACTATGTTGTGGTTAAATCTTATAGGAGGGTGGATATTAGGTATTCTTATCCCATCACTCTTTGATTGATTATCTCAAAACAAGGGATCATCATGGTAGACCAGCTAGGATGGGAGCACTAACTGTGGCTTATGGAATCCTTACACTTTGAAATTATTTTAGGCGTGGTTGAGGAGTACACTGAGTATAGTGACTTGTCAACCGGCCCTAGTATTTTCCATCAATTCCCTCCATATTTAGAGTGTCGAGCTTCCCAGATGGACAAACGTTGCTGCCAGCACGTTGATAGTGGGTGCTATCAGTAATGGTTATTAATGCCTACGAGTGGAGGGAAGAGTGGAGGCTACCATCATTGGACGGATGCTTCTAGCTATGCGGGGGAGCTATAGTATCTCAGTGCAGAGTTACTTGTCATAGGGTGGAGGCTTCAAGGGGAAACCATGAGTATTTTTATGTATAAGTAATGGTATTTTGAGAAGTGGGGGAACCTACCACGATCGGGGATGGACTCTTTTGAACTCGTAATATCCGCGTAGTTCTCATCATTAGCTCTGGATAGTAACAAAGTGGAGGGCAGTGTTAGTTCTCTTGACGTGTCGATGAAGACGATCTCAGTGGGTATCAACAAGGCATACCTAGAGTGCTTGATAGCGCAAATACTAGCATTCTTTGGTTGTGGATTATGATAGGTCATGAAATTTTTTTGCAGAAGGATAGGTATGCATTCCTTTAAATTTTTCTTTTGGATATTTGTTGGAAAAAAAAAAATATTCTACTAGTGAGTCGTAGAAAGATTGGGATAGGATAGCCTTTAAGCTTGATCCCTGAACATATGTTTTGTTTGTATGTATTATGGACGAGCTTAGGGTTGATTTCGTGTGTATATTCATAAGCCGAATTCAATGCATGTATTGACTAACTGACCCCTTCACATATTCTCATTGATCTAATTTGTAAAATGTGTATTGGTGGATGTATACAGATTGGTTGCCACCACACTTAGCTTAGGAAGACCCCTTTGAGGAAAAGTCAATCGAGTTTGTTTATTTGAGTTGTTTTAGTTTCCCTTATGTGTTTTTACAACTTTTTTGATGGAGTGATGGAAATTCTTCTTTTCCAGAATTACAATGACCTCTGTATGCATTCTAGATCAAAATATACTTAATTTTTAGTTATCTTTTCATTGATGATTGGATCTAGGTGTTCGGTTGGGAGATCTTGGATCGACCCATGCTACCGATATATGAAAACCTGTTATTCATAGTTGTAATCTGCAAAACACTAAAGTTTCAGCTTAAATCCCTGTAAGAAGCAAGTAATTCCCCGATATTGGGATCTGGGTCTGATCCCTTTATAACTTTGTTTGATTCAGGGTTGATTTCCGATTTGTTTTGATAAGACTACTTCCAACGTTTCATTGGTGAAATGTCTAAACCATGTTTTGCAATTGTATGACTGCCCATATTAATCTCTGGATTTTATATTCGGTATAAATACCCTGTGACTAAGCCATGGTAGATTTTTTTATTGGAAGGGATAGCTGGTACACTGAATCCCTGTTTCTTTTTCCTTCATAATTATACGTTTTGGTTGGACCAGATCCTTGTTAGGAATCGTAAAACACAGGTGGATCTTTACATGATCTCTGCACTTCGATGATTACTAGTTCCGTTCAGTAGGATGAATGAAAATCTCAACCCTCTGTTTGATTGTTGAATTGCAAAAAACTACCTTCTTTATATCAGTATTTATACACTTATATCGTTGCCTGAAACGAGGGATTTTGGCTTGGTTCATGCTTTTTATGTTATCATTGACCTGAAAGTATAAGTTTGTTGGGTTTTGTTTGGCGAGTTAATTGTTGTCAAAACAATAGACCAGGTCGAGTTGTAATTGTATATATATAAGGATCAGGTTAAAAGCTAATTTGTAAAAAGGACCTTAAGATTAATACTTGATAAGGTAGTAGGGGTATCTTGGTAGATCAACCTTACAACATCGATACTTATTTGAATAACTTTTAGTATTGGTTGACAACAACTAATCGTGCGTAAGTCATTCGCTAAGGTCTGCCAAGCTAGGGGTTGCTTCTTTAGTAAAGTTTGGACTTTATAATTCACTATTTTAGTATTCAAGGGGAAGTAAAAGGTTTTTATCAGTGACAGAAGCTTCATTCTATGTCTAATGCCCTGTATTGATGACACAAGCTTTATTTCTATGTTGAAAGCTTTATTTCTGTGTTAAAAAGATGTATCTTTGTATCACCGGTTTTCTTTCTATGTTTTTGATAAGGATCTTTTAAATAAATAAGAAGTCTCAAGGGGGTAGTTAGCTTGTCATTTTATAGTACAAGTAAGTGTACTCTTAGCATAATTATATATTCTTTTAAGGGACAACACTTATAAGTTGTGTTTCCTTGTTTCACCCTTCATAGTTTATGGTCGTTAACTAGAAGAGCCTTTATTTTTGTAAGTCACTTTATCTCGTAGAAGTAATGTGCACAATCGATGGTTATGTTCATGAAAGAGCTCTATACAAGAGATCCCTAGAGAAAGTGGAAGACTTGAAGTTGGAAAACACCAGTATGGTGGGAATGTATCCTTCTTTTGATTTAATATTATAAAAACCTTTTTGTGGACGTATCCCAAGATGTAGTTGAACCATGGAAAAATGGTATCCTTGTTATGTGTTTCTTATGTGTGTTCATTTATGCAATTTGTATTGAAATGTATCAATGACTTTTAGGTTGATTCTTCTTACATGTACCTTAAGTTTAAGATATCATTATGCTTTTGTTTTTTATATCATTCAATAACAATATGTGTTAACTAATGGAAATTTTAGTTATGACAAGTAGCTTCGATATGATCAAATACATTAAAGCTTATAAAACTGTAATTGAACAATTAAAGGTTTGTCACTTCTATGCATTTTTTTTGTCTCATATAAAACAAACTTGTAGAGTTAAGTAACCATCGCGAAAACTTTATCTTGAAAATTCCACTAAAATACTAACATGAAATTTTGGGTTCGTGACAATTGTCATCTCTAGGTTCCTCATCATCATCATCATCATCATCATCATCATCATCATCATCATCATCATCATCTTTATCACCATCACCATCATCATCCACATCTTCATCATCATCACCATCATCATCACCATCATCATCATCATCATCAAACTATCCTCCTTATATCCAACATTATAGAAGCTCCATATGATGATGAAGACGATTTAGATGATGCTGATGAAGATGAAGATGATGATGATCATCATCATCATATGATGATTATGATGATGAAGATGAAGATGATGAAGATGAAGATGATGATGATGATGATGATGATAATCATCATCATCATCATCATTGGCATCTCCCCCTTCCCTATCAGCATCTCCATCATCATCATCTTCTTCATCACCATCATCATGATGCTCATCACCCTCATCATCATCTTTAATCATCATCATCATCATCATCCTTATCATCGTCATTGTCCTCCTCTTCATCATCATTGGCATCTCCCCATTCCCTATCAGAATCTCCATCATCATCATCTTCTTCATCACCATCATCATGATGCTCATCACCCTCATGATCATCTTCAATAGATTCATCATCATCACCATCATCTTCATCTTCATCAACATCATCATCTTTATGATCTTAATCTGCATCATGATCATCTTCATTGTAATCACCCTCCTCCTCATTATCATCTTGTGCACTTATGCACTTAGGGATTAATGTTTAGAAGAGGGCCTAAAGGCATTTATAAGGGAGGGGCTCTAGGAACAAACCAAAACATATCAATTTATTTGGAAATAAATGAGGTAAATGTTACCCACCAAACTGTTTAACGTTCAACAGGAGCACGGATGCGCTAGGAGCGCACAAGCACATCTAGCGCGTGTGCATCCCTGTTGAACATAAAATTCAGAAAATAACCCGTGCTCTTCTCCTGCATTTTTTCTCTTATTCCACGCATGTTTTTGTTGTTTTCACGCATAGTCCGACAACCATTTTCATCTTGGATTGAATTCAGACACCATTTGGTGTTTATTTCACAATTTGGATAGAATACACAAGAGTTGGGGCTCTAGTTGTCTCTTTGGATTGAATACACACCAGTTGGGTTCTATTTAGCTCCTTTGATTGAATACACAACAGTTGGGCTCTATTTGGCTCCTTGGATTGAATTCTCATGCTGCTAAACTCTTCTTACATATAATGGATGCATCAAAAGAGCATTTTACATTTGAAGCAAAGACCAATCATAATCCTTGAGGTATGGTGACCTCTTCCTCTTGTTAAATGTATTTTAGTCTTCATTCACTTTGTTTGAATTGTATCGATTTTAGTTTTTCTTCATGAATTGTATGATAGATGTATTTTAGTCTTCTTAATCTTCAACATAGACAATAAAAACATCTTACCACAAAAAAACTACAACATGCACCAAGCAATGCTTTGAACCTTTCATGAAGATAATACAAAAAACTTGTTTGCATCACCACCAATAAGCTTTCATAATCACATAAATCCATCTAGTACACAAACATTTGCTGAATTCCTCATCATTTCAGTACAACAACTCACACAAACACCTAAAGAATCAAACTCAAGTAATCTTTTGGGGCTATTTTCCCTCATCCAAAACATGAAAATGAAGTGAGTAGGAGCTTCTCCTTTTGTAGGAAATGTGCTCCTACTAACATCCCATACCACCATCCAATACCATCCAATTGAGTTCCTAGAGGTGATGTTGTTGTTATATCTAGGGCATTCTCAATAGATTTCAAGATTATATGAAAACATTCTCACTAGATGTTGTCATACATAATCAAATGCTACATCGAGTTTTAATAATCATGCACGTCAACTTTTAATATCTTGTTTGTCATTAATTCTTGCAGGATGGATATTTTTGTTTTGTTAAAAAATGTATTGAATATGGTCAACAGACATAATAATAAAAGAAAGTCTAGAAGGAAGGAGCCACGCCCTGAAAAGGCCAGGTTGTACATGGAAAACCGTAGAAATCAAGATGTTAGTGCCTTAGATCCATCAACAAGCAACGATGAAGTGGTTGAAGTCAATCAAATTTTTCTTGATGTCGAGTATGAAGGGATGGATGTTGAACATGTTAATTGGCAACCTCCCCAAGAAGAGCCCACACATGTCGAACACACTCCCTTGCAAGACCAAATTGTGAACCAAGGGCCACAACAAACCGGTGATGAGACTCGTACTTCCTTTCTGACTCCCTTGCCTCAACTATCAAGCAGACGACGAAGAAATCTCAGACGTATTCATGTGGATGAAATTTCATTTTCAGGACTTGAAGGTAAGTTTCCCAAATGAACTATTGATTTCCATTGTAGCAGGATAATCAAAGAATTTTTTGAATCCAAAACCGATGCAGCAAAATGTCAATTGTTTCTGGCTTTGTTGAAATCACATTGTCTAGCTCATGTTAGGAGAATTTTGGGCATAAAGGTAGTTAGAAGTTTAGAGGCCAACAATCATGTTGTTAGAAAACTACAGTATGCATTTAATTTGATTGGAAAAACTTCTCATACAAAATATTTTAATGCAACCCGTCGTGTACTGTCGGAATCGATCGTAGAAAAATACACAAGGCAACGTTGCCTACTACCACACACATGTAAAATATTTAAAGTAGATAGAAAGACTCTTCAAAAGTATTCTTCTATTAAATAAAAACATGAGACCCCAGGCCAAAAAGATTGTTGAGCTTTTGTTGGTAGGTTACTTCATTCAAACATGAAGCTTATTGATGCTGTTAAAGAACTAGTACACAAGTTTTGGCATGACAACACTAGACCGTCATCAAATCAAAGAGATGTGTTGAAGTTAAGAAAAGGCATTAAGGGGTGTGAACCCCATGTCAAGCACTTCCTTGACACGACACAAACAGAAATCTACGAGAGGTTCAAGAATGAGCACACACAATTGAACTTGGGCCAAAGGTCCTTTGAAAAATGCAAACCCTGGTATGCTACAATTTGCATTGATCGCAACATGTGTTGTTGTAGATACCATCTATAATTTGAGTACTATTATGATACATATAGACATATATTTTGTGATTTGCATACTAACATCGTGCAAGAATTCCCATCGTTACAACCACCGAATGCATCCATAGAATTTATACATAGCATAATGTGTCCAAGACCTGAAGAACAAAAATATTATAAAAGATCATGTTTATATGGGACATGTTCCAGGTGCAGTGGATTTGCATTATTGAGTCGTTGCATCCATGGAACCAAGGAGCACAAATTTGGGAGGATGTTAGTAGAAATGCAGAACTTCAAGTACATAACATATCAAGTAGATAGTGTGAAGAAAAGAAAAAAAATTGCATTGGTGAAGTCACAAGTAATCTAATTTTGCATACTTTCATATTGTACATGTTGAATTTATACATATATATTTAGATTGCAAATGTCACGTTGTATTAATGCCCTTGGTTTTGAGGCACCAGGTACAAATTTGCGATTTCATGAAGGAATTCTACCAAAATACGGAGCAGTATGTACAGCATGTCCATGTAGCACGATGGCAGGATGAACAGTACAGATAGTGCAAAGACACCTTTCCCAATGGCACAATATTGTCGGTTGTGGAATTTGCTGAAAACTACACCCTGCAGCCATAGAATGAGATTCAAAGTCAATACTACCATTCAGACCAAGTTAGCATAATGGTCCATATCACGTATAGGCATGCGCTAGAGAGAAGCAATGACATGAGGATAGTATTAAAGGATACCAACTTCTACATTAGCGACGATAGGTGCCACGACCTGCATTATGTGCAACATTGCTTCAGAATTTTCTATGATCAGCTAAAGGAAAAAGGTATACAGATGGATTCACATTGGATATGGTCAGATGTTTGTGCAGGCCACTTCAAAAATGCACGTGTATTCCAATGGTTGTTTATTGTTCACAAGACTTATGATGTGATGGATATATGGAACTATTTTGAGACCGAGCATGGAAAGGGAGAGCATTATGGGGATAGAGCATGTCTCAAAATTGCCCTACGAAGGGAGGATATGAGGTGCATGTCAAACCCTCATATTCGGGATGCAGAATCCATAGTTCGATGGTGCTCTGCAACTATGGATCCTATGGATTCTGCATCCCAAATATGAGGGTTTGACATGCACCACAGAGAAACACAAACCAACAGGTAGAGGACATGTCAAAAATGTCTAGCATGTGGTTGATATAGATCAATCGTTTTCTTATAGTTGTAGTACTGTGAAAGTCACTCATGGATTTCATTCGGTTTGAAGCTCAAACAACCCCTTATTTGAAATATGGATGCAGAAACTTGCTTGCTTTTGTGGGCCTTGTAGCAGTTGTGAGTGGGATGAGTGCAAATCAATGGATTGGGTTGATGAATGGGATCATGTATCACTTGTAGTGGACCCACATGTAGTTGTTGAAACAATCCAATTAAAGGAATGCCAATCCTCTATTTCAAATGAATATGATCATATATCTGATCTTGTACAGCTAGGTAAACATTTCTGCATGCTTATCCCGGTTCCCTCCTTGTTTTTGTAATTATCTAAGTTATCAAACCACTACTTTTTCGAATATGACTGTAAAATGCATTTTTGCAGGAAACATCAATGCAATTGTTTCCCCGATAGATAATGCAATTGGGACGAATTAA
Organism: Larix kaempferi; assembly: GCA_027924585.1. Lineage (NCBI taxonomy): Eukaryota > Viridiplantae > Streptophyta > Pinopsida > Pinales > Pinaceae > Larix > Larix kaempferi. The sequence continues at coordinate 10,977,469 of BSBM01000207.1, forward strand.
TCGTTGGCACGATGCATCCATGGGAATCAAACCTTCCTCGCATCATTAACCGATAGTGAAGGCATTACCTTTCCAATTGGATCGATGGTTGTTTAGGGGGAATATCTCACAATAGATGGAAAGGGACCAAAGAGCAATGGCTACACATACACAGATTATAGACCAGCTTCACGGGTGTATCACTTTACGCACTTGATCGTTGGTACAAACATCCAATTGCAAACAATGTCAACGAAGACATCAAACAAGGTACGCTACTTACTAGCTCATGCAAAGCACGAGAGGTTGTTCGAGAAAATAAAAAACCGAGAGGATCTAGAAGGCCTAATTGATTGAGGTACATAGTATAGCCATGGGATTGTTTATTCATGCATGATTAATGTTATTCATGTTAGATAGTTTATTTGATATCGTTATCTTATATCGTTTATTTGGTGTTTGAGTTATGATTAAGTTACTATTACAATACATTGATGTTTTACACCAAGCACTCCAATTCATTGGTCCCAAGGTCAAGGTTTCATCGTTTGACCATGTTTAGTGCCATAAAACCCATTCTGAGTGCTAAAATACTCCTAGTTGCACCCATATCATTTATTGGAGGCTAAACATATCCTTGTCATTTGAGGCTAAACTCCTAGGGTTTCCTCAACAACCCTATAATCTCTAGGACATCTAGAAATCCCTCCTTGGCTTCAACAACAAGCTTATGTTAATCAATGTCTCCCCACTAGCATGATTATCTTTATTAGGGTTTAAAAACCCTACCCATTGCACGTCACACAAGTACACCACTAGAGAACTCAACTTATAGAATCCAAGTCTACATGTCCATCTTGGTATTTCAATCCTCAAACCCTAGGTCTTATACTCTAGCATCAAACCCTAATATGCATTTGGTTGGTGATAAGAATGAGATGCTTTACGTTGGGATTGAACTATTTCAATATTTAGGCCTCTAATGCCTCTGCAACTTCTTCCACTACCATGATCTCATATTTCAATGATGTCAATGGATTGTGATTATGAGATACAAAGGTTGTAGTCATCTCCAAGACCTTAAATTTGCCTTGCAAATAAATATAACTATTTCATTTTATTGGAACGTTGGGGTACATGCAAGAGCACACGAACATGTTAAAATGAGATGTCTCATGCAAAACCTAGCCATGTCACATCACACAAGTACTCTACTCTACTCTCCATCGATGGATATCACACACATATAATGTAAATCAATCCTTGGCTTTGCAAGAAATGTGGTCCATCTGGCTTACCCACAATGAATGTATAGGTTAGATTATTTTAGCACGACCTTAGAAAATATTTTATATACATAAATATGGTAGGAGGAAACACATAAATCCAAAGCCTTTGAAACCTCAAAGAGTAGAGTTTCACCTAGTCACAATCACTTTTGTGCTTTAGTGAATTTGCATGGAGCCTCACAAAAATATCCTAGTTCTTATATTAGATTTAGTTGCATTGAAAACTTACCATGCATAAACCAAATCTGAAAACTCACTTTTGCAACAATTATAGCAATAGCAAAACAACCCTTAACTTATTCAATGATGATGTCAAATCACTCAACAAAATTATATTTTACTTATGATAAATTAGCAATACATATATAACTATAAATTACAATTCAAGAACATGCATGAGAGCCCTATCACACGGCTAGTACAATTCACTAGCTCTCCAAATAGCTAGGGAAAATAGTGGAAGCCCTAGCTGAACCAAGGAGATATAACATGCATGAATTACTAAAACAAGTCGTCCAATGCAATATATCTGCTTCTCTTCTTTTTATTTATAAAATGCACCTAGGGTTTCATCAAAAAACCCTAATCATAAACCTCCAAGGGATGTAACAATATAATCTCAAAAGGATCAAGCTCAAGCCAAGTTGTACTCCCTAGATTTCAGATATCCTCCTAGGGGTGTTTTAATGAACCATAGTGAATTCCTCCATGAAGCTAATTACAAATTAAATAGTGTGATATTGATGGTATGAGAAGGAATAAATCCTTATTCTATATATCATTGAAATTGGAGGTATCCTCTAGTGTTGACATCCAAAGTCATGTTAGGTGTTAGCTCTGCTCTCCATGTGTTCTACTAGGGAAATGGCCTTAGTGTTAGAACAAGATATTAGTAACCTTAGTGATCACAGGTCTTCACAAATGTGAAAGAGAGGTGATCCAATTTCACTCAAGGGGTCCATTTCTCATCGGAAAGATCGCGGGCATGCGTCTCCACCGTGGACGCGTCCACAATTACCACGTGCACCTATGGGAGCCGACAGAATCCAAGTCCGCTCGTCGTTTTGGGTTCCGTGGCCCTAGAGAAAATCCTCAAAGTGTCCTTGAATGGCCCCAGGGTGCATGATGAATATGCCCATAGCACCCAAACCATGGCTCCGATCACAAATCCATCAATTCCGATGGATCCAGAACATCGAGTTTCAGTTAGGGGGACCCCCACTGCATGTTGCCAATCCTCGGAAACGTTGTTATCATGCCATCTCTCGAGTTAGGGTTTTGCTCAGTGAGGGCCATTCCAAATTCGCTCAAGGGGGCCATTTCTCATCCGAAGGATCCCGGGCATGCGTGGCTACCATGGACGCGTCCAAAATGGCCAAGTGCACCTGTGGGAGCTGATGGAATCCAAGTTCACTCATTGGTTTGGGTTTCGTGCCCCCGAGGAAAATCCTCAAAGTGTCCCTGAATGGGCCCGAGGTGCCGGACGAAGATTCCCGCAGCACCCAAACTGTGGGTCCAGTCGTGAATCCATCAATTTTGATGGATCTGGGACACCGAGTTTCAGCTAGGATACCCCCCGCAACATGCTACAAACCCCTAGAAATGGTGTTATTGTGCCATCTCCAGAGCGAGGGTTTTGCTCAATGAGGGCCATTCCAAATTCGCTCAATGGGGGCATTTCTCATATGAAGGATCCTGGGACTGCATGGCCACTGTGGACGCGTCCATATTGGCCATTTGCACATGTGGGAGCCAACGGAACCCAAGTACGCTCATCGGTTTGGGTTCCGTAACCCCAGAGCAATTCCTTAAAGTGTCCCTGAATGGCCCCGGGGTCTCGGACCAATATGCCCGCAACACCCAAACCGTGGCTCCGGTAGTGAATCTGTCGATTCCGATGGATCCGAGGCACCAGGTTTCAACTAGGCTCCCCCCCCCACAGCATGCCTCCAACGCCCGGAAACGGTGTTATTGTGCCATCTCCGGAGCTAGGGTTTTGCTCAGTGAAGGCCTTTCGAATATTGCTCAAGGGGGTCATTTCTCGTGCGAAGGCTCCTGGGTGTGTGTGGCCACCGTGTACATGTCCATAATCGACATACCCACATGCGGAAACCGATGAAACGAAATTCCGCTTGTCGGTTGGGTTCTGTGCCCCTGGAGCATTTCCTCAAAGTGTCCCTGAATGGCCCCGGGGTGCCGGACCAAGATCCCCGCAACACCCAAACCGTGGCTACGGTCGTGAATCTGTCAATTTTGATGGATCTGGGATGTTAGGTTTCATATCAGGGATCCCCAACAGCGTGTCTCCAACCATCGGAAATGGTGTTATTGTGCCATCTCCGTAGCTAGGGTTTTGCTTAGTGAAGCCCTTCTGAATATTGCTCAAGGGGGTCATTTCTCGTTCAAAGGATCCCAGGAGTGCATGGACACCATGGACACGTCCATAATGGAAATATGCACCATTTTGGACATGTCCACGGTGGCCACACATGCTCGGGATCCTTCGGATGAGAAATGTCCCCCCTGAGCGAATTTGGAATGGCCCTCACTGAGCAAAACACTAGCTCCGAAGATGGCATATTGGCACTGCTTCCGGGACTTCGAGGCATGATGTGGGGGGACCCCTAGATGAAACCTAGTGTCTCATATCCATTTGAATTGACAGATTCATAGTTAGAGCCATGATTTGGTGCTGTGGGCATTTTCGTCGGGTACCCCGGGGCCATTCAAGGACACTTCGAGGATTTGCTCTGGGGCCATGAAACCCAAACCAGCAAGTGGAATTGGATTTCATTCACCCCCACAGGTGTGTATGGCCATTGTGGATGTGTCCATGGTGGCCATGCATTCCCAAGAGCCTTCAAATGAGAAATTCCCCCCTTGAGCGAATTTGGAATGGTCCTCATTGAGAAAAACCCTAGCTCCGGAGATGGCACAATAACACCATTTTTGGGGGTTGGAGGCACGCTTCGGGGGGACCCCTAACTGAAACCCAACATCTTGGATCCATTGGAATCGACTTATTCGCGACCGGAGCCACTGTTTGGGTGCTACAGGAATCTTGGTCTGGCACCCCGGGGCCATTCAGGGACACTTTGAGGATTTGCTCCAGGGGCACGGAACCCAAACCGGGGAGCGGACTTGGATTCTATCATATTTCACACATGCCTATGGCCATTGTGGATGTTTCCACGGTGGTCACGCACGATCGGGATCCTTCGGACGAGAAATGACCCCCTTCAGTAATATTCAAAAGTCCTTAACTAAGAAAAACCCTAGCTCCGGATATGGCACAATAACACAGTTTTCGAGGGTTGGAGGCACACTATGGGGGGGGGCCTAGTTGAAACCCGGCATCTCGGATTCATGACCGGATTCATGGCTTGGGTGCTTCAGGCATCTTGGTCCGGCACCCCAGGGCCATTCAGGGACACTTTGAGGAATTGCTCCAGGGGAACGAAACCCAAACCGGCGAGCGGACTTGGATTCCGTTGGCTGCTACACATGCGTATGGCCATCGTGGATGTGTCCACAGGGGCCATGCATGCTCGTGAGCCTTTGGGCGAGAAATGACCCCCTTGAGCAATATTCTAAAGGCCTTCATTGAGCAAAACCCTAGCTCTAGAGATGGCACAATAACACTATTTCTGGGGGTTGCAGGCACGCTATGGGGGGTCCCCTAGATGAAACGTGGCATACTGGATCCATCAGAATTGACGCATACATGATCGGAGCCATGGTTTGGGTGTTGCGGGCATCTTGGTTCAGAACCTCAGGGCCATTTAGGGACACTTTGAGGAATTGCTCCGGGGGCACGGAACCCAAACCGACGAGCAAAATTAGGTTTCGTCAGCTCCCACAAGTGCACATGGCCATTGTGGACGCTTCCACAGTGGCCATGCATGCCCGGGATCCTTCGGTTGAGAAATGCTCCCCTTGAGTGAATTTGGAATGGCCCTCACTGATCAAAACCCTAGCTCCGGAGATGGCACAATATCACCATTTCTGGGGGTTGGTGGCACGCTGCGGGAGTTTTCCTAGCAGAAACCGAGCATCCTGGATATGTCTCGGATCCATCGGAATCGATGGATTCGTGATCGGAACGACGGTTTGGGTGCTACGGGAATCTTGTTTCGGCACCCTGGGGCCATTCATGGACACTTTGAGGAATTGCTTCGGGGGCACGGAACCCAAACCGACAAGTAGACTTGGGTTCTATCAGCTCCCACAAGTGCATGTGGCCATTGTGGATGCATCCATGGTGGCCATGCACACCCAAGATCCTTCGGTTGAGAAATGCCCCCCTTGACTGAATTTGGAATGGCCCTCACTAAGCAAAACCCTAGCTCCGAAGATGGCACAATATCACCATTTCTGGGGGTTGGCGGCACGCTGTGGGAGTTTCTCTAGCAGAAACCGAGCGTCCCGAATCCATCGGAATCAATGGATTCGCGACCGGAACCATGGTTTGGGTGTTACGGGCATCTTGTTCCGGCACACCGGGGCCTTTCATGGACACTTTGAGGAATTGCTCCGTGGGCACAAAACCCAAACCGGCGAGCGGACTTGGGTTCCGTCAGTTGCCGCACATGCATAAAGGAACTTTCAAACTACCATATAGGACATGTATTAGGTTTGTTTGGATCCTATAAAATATTCTCAAAATGCCACACTCAATTAACTTACATGCCTACCTAATATTACAGTGGTAAGTCCTCTTTGACAAGACTTTCCCCACATTTGAATTGCCAATTGTGGATGGCTCATAAGGTTTCAAATCATTAACATTCAATATTAAGAAAATGCACATTCATTTATGGATTTTCCTCAACATTCATATAGCCACCCCATAATAATAGTATTGGTTTTCCTTGTTAATAGCTACTAGTATATTTCAATTGACCTAGATAGTTATCATGTGATAGGCACTATAGCTAATGTTGTTGACCAAATCTAATGGTGAAAACCCTAGTTCACAATACTTAGGTCTAGATAAGAACATGTTGATATTTGCAACGAGAAGCTTGAAATAATAATGCATGCATGGCCATATAAAGTGGTTTGCAACATAAATTTCATGTTTGATATTTTCTTACAATCATGAATTGAGACATGGATCAATTGTGGTGGTCTTGAATTTATGAGTTGAAAGAAAAAAAACACATTAAGACACCTTAGTGCAAGAATATTTACTATACTGGATATTAATCTTTAAACATAGTAGAATAATACATTTTTGATCCCATAGCTAGTGTGAAGTGGTACATTTATAATCATATGGAGGAATATAATTGTTCATTGACATGTAATTATTACTTCCCCCCATATTTGTCTAATACATTATTTAAGTGGTTAAGGTGGTCAAAACACTTCCATGCTTATGCTAATTTGGTTGCATCAATTACAACATCAATACATTAGTTCTTTAGTTCAATGAGATGTTGTATGTGTTTCCTTTTCCTTCACCTAGACCAATAGGAACACCATTTATATCTAGGAATTGTCACAACATTATGAAAAACTCTGAGGAAAAATATAAGCATAGTGGACAAGCTTTGAAAAATTCAAGAACCTCATGCATCTCATGTCCTTCTTACCATAATTCTATCATGGGATTCCCAATTACTCCCATATTTGAGACTGGGTGTACTCATACTACTACTCTTAGAACATGATATTAGATCAAACATATAAAAAAAATAAAAAAAACTTATGAAATGTACACAATTGTTTTTTTAAGCATGATTTATAGTATCCCATCCTTGAAATCTTCTAACAACTCCCTAAGAGAATATGCACTTTTTGCATGATTGGGTCAAGTACTAAAACCCATAAACCTTGGGATTGTGGGTGGTGTGTCCATGTCGAGCATGGAAAAACACACATGGGATCTTACGGAACTCAATTTTGATGCTTGGTTTAGTTTTTATCCCCTAATGACAAAATCACCAAGTGTCCCTGAAAGGATTTAGGATGTGACCTGCAACTCACCATAAGATGATGATTGTGGCTCGTATCAATGAACCATTGACTCCATTGGGTCTTTGATAAGGAATTCCATCTAGCGTAACCTTTCTCCCATGGTTCCATCACCTGGTGATTGTATTTTTTATTGATCTCATGAACTAGGGTTTTTCTCAATAAGTAACTATGCACTTTTTCCATGATTGGATCAAGTACTAAAAACCCTAAATATCGGGACCTTGAGTGGTTTTCCCATGCGAATCATGGAAAAAAACACATACACCATCTTATAGAATTCAATTTAGATGCCCAAATATTTTTTTATGCCCTAATGGCATAATCACCAAGTGTCCTTGAAAGGATTTCGGAGGTGACCTGCAACTCACCATAAAATGATGATTGTCATTCGGGTCAACAAAAGATCAAATCCATTAGGTCTATGATAATGCATTCCATATAAGGGAGCCTCTATCCCATGGGTCCATCACCCTATTCTCATCTTGTTCATTGACATTAGGAACCAGGATTTTGTTCAATAACTCACTATGCACATTTTGGATCATTGGGTCAAGTACTGAGCCCCTCAACCTTGGGAATATGGGTTGTGTTATCATGTTGGTAATGTCCAAGCACACATGTAGGATCTTATAGAATTCAATTTTTATGACCTAATGATAGAATCACCAAGTGTCCCTCAAAGCCTTTAGGTGGCGGCCTGCAACTTGCCGTAAAATGATAACCGTGGCTCAGATTGACGAACCCTAAACTACGTTGGGTCCATGACAATGCATTCCATTAACAGGAACTTCTCTCCCATGGGTCCATCACCCAATGATTGTTTTGCTTGATTGGTCTTAGTAATTAGGGTGTTTCTCTGTAAGTGACTATACACTTTTTTGATGATTTGGTGAAGTATTGAAACCCATTGACCTTTGGAGTGTGCTTGGTGTGTCCATGTCGAGGATGTCCAAACACACATGCACGAGCTTATGAAAATCAATTCCGTTGCCTGGCTCAATTTTTATTCCCTAATGACAGAATCACCCATGTGTTCCTAAAAGGATTTAGAAGGATATCTACAAGTAGCCATAAAATAATGATGGTGGATCATATTGATGACCCATCAAATCCATTGGGTCCATAACAGTGCATTTGATCTAGGGGAACCTCTCTCATGTGGTTCCATTTCCTAATAATAATATTGCTCATGGATATAAAGAACTACGTTTTTTCTTAGTAAGTGACTATGCACTTATGAATGATTGGTTCATGTACTGAAACCCCTTGACCTTGGGACTATGAAGTCATTCTATGCCCTCGGTAGGTATCCAACAGGTGTCCCTGAAGGCCTTTTGGATGCGAGACGGAATGAGCCATAAAACAATGACCGTGGCTCGGATAGACAAACCGTAGACTCCATTGGATTTAGGACATCGGGATAGTGCTAGGGGTGCCCCTCAAGTCCAGTCCCATGGCCCAGGTGTCATCTTGTAGGTCCATTTTGGAAACTAGGGTTTTGCTTAGTAAGGGAGTGTGCAATTTTTGCACATTGGGGTCAAATTTGCAAAATCGTCGACCATGCACTTATGGATAGCGTTCCCATCTTGAAACTTCCTAGACACATTTGTAGGACTCCTTGGAACCTGGTTTTGTTGTGTGGTTGGAATTCTATGCCCCAGTAGGTATCTAGCAGGTGTCCCTGAAGGCCTTTTGGATGCAAGATAGAACGAGCCATAGAATGACGACTATGGTTCGGATTGACAAACCATCGACTCCGTTGGATTAAGGCCATCGGGATAGTGTTGGGGGTTCCCCTCTGCTCTGGTCCAATGGCCCAAGTGTCATCTTGTAGGTCCATTTTGGAAACTAGGGTTTTGCTCAGTAAGGGAGTGTGCAATTTTTTCACATTGGGGTCAAATTTGCAAAATCGTCGACTGGGCACTTATGGCTAGCATTCCCAAATGAAACCTTCCTAGACACACTTTTAGGACTCCCTGAAACCCGATTTTGTTGCACGGTTGGAATTCTATGCCCCTGGTAGGTATCCAGCAGGTGTCGCTGAAGGCCTTTTGGATGCGAGACGAAACGAGCCATAGAATAACGACTATGGATCAGATCGACAAAACGTCGACTCCATTGGATTCAGGATATCAGGATAGTGCTAGGGGTGCTCCTCCCCTATGGTCCCATGTCCCAGGTGTCATCTTGTAGGTCCATTTTGGAAACTATGGTTTTGCTGAGTAAGGGAGTGTGAAATGTTTGCACATTGGGGTCAAATTTGCAAAATAGTTGACCGGGAACTTATGGCTAACATTCCCTGCTGGAACCTTCCTAGACACACTTGCAGGACTCCCCAGATCCCAATTTTGTTGCACGATTGGAATTCTATGCCCCCGGTAGGTATCCAGCAGGTGTCCCTGAAGGCCTTTTGGATGCGAGACGAAACAAGCCATAGAATGACGATCATGGCTCGGATTGACAAACCGTCAAATCCGTTGGATTCAGGACATCAGGATAGTGCTAGGGATACCCCTCTTTTTTGGTCCCATATCCCGAGTGTCATCTTGTAGGTCCATTTTGGAAACTAGGATTTTGCTTAGTAAGGGAGTGTGGAATTTTTGCACATTGGTGTCAAATTTGCAAAATCGTCGACCAGGCACTTATGGCTAGCATTCCCAGCTGGAAATTTATTAGACACACTTGTAGGACTCCCCCTAACCTATTTTTGTTGCATGGTTGGAATTCTATGCCCTCGTTAGGTATCCAGCAAGTGTCCGTCAAGGGCTTTTGGATGCGACACAGAATGAGCCATATAATTACAACCGTGGCTTGGATCGAAAAAACGTCGACTCCATTGGATTCAAGACATCGAGATACTGCTAGGGGTACTCCTTTACTCCGGTCCCATGTCCCAGGTGTTATCTTGTAGGTCCATTTTGGAAACTAGGTTTTTTCTCAGTAAGGGAGTGTGCAATTTTTGCACATTGGGGTCAAATTTGAAAAATCATCAACCAGACACTTATGGCTAGTCTTCCCAGCTGGAACCTTCATAGACACACTTGCAAGACTCCCCGAAACCCATTTTGGTTGCACGGTTGGAGTTCTATGCCCCCAATAGGTATCCAGTAGGTGTCCTTGAAGGCCTTTTGGATGCGAGACAGAATGAGCCATAGAATGATGATCGTGGCTTGGAACGACAAACCGTCGACTCTGTTGGGTTCAGGACATCGGGATATTGTTAGGGGTGCCCCTCTCCTCTAGTCCCATGGCCCAGGTGTCATCTTGTAGGTCCATTTTGGAAACTAGGGTTTTGCTTAGTATTTCTCCAGAATTTTTGTTGTTTGGCTATTAATATAATTTATGCAGATTATATGTAGTTATTATTATCAATACTGATGTATTTCCCAGTATGGCTGAGATTGTAACTAGTTTTGGGGGGGTTTTGAAGCTAGATTGGACTTGATGTAAATGTTGTAAATATGAATCTCAGGGCCAAGCCTCGACTATTGAATGGCTAGTCATGTAGATGTTGTAAATACACTTGTATGAATGATGTGGTAGGATTACCACGATGAACTCAAATCTATGAAAATATTAATGTTAGAATCTAATATATAGCAATCAAAGATGGTTGCAAAGACCACAGGACGGGTTGTGATTCTAATGGAGAAGAAACATAGAGGGATCTTTTGAGAAATTAATCGTCCATTACCAAGTTTGATTCTAAGAACTCCCACCTTTTCATCATGTGCCTTCAATAAAGTTCATCCACTTCCTTTACCTTTGAATCCAATCATAAATTCATGTGGAAGTTGGTGAGGAAGTCTACCTTGTGTAGTTATGCAAGCTTGGGAAAAGTAAAATTAGTTTGTAGAAGTGTGAGGAGTAGTTCATTCAGCTCCTACCTCATTGGGGATCATTATCCCATTATTCTCCAATGCTCAAGTTCATACTCTCTGCTCCTCATGTTGTATTCTCTATATTTGTTACCCATTAACCAAATTTGAAAATGATAGAATTAGTAGTATAAAAGAGGAATTTGTAGATGTTGGGGGAGAGAGAGAGGGGTTGTATATGAACATATTAAAGATTAGGAAATGTAGAAATTCTTCACCTATTGGTTAATGTTTCTCATTGTTTGCTTAGGAAACAAGTTGTATTCTTTATCTAGTTATTTCCTAAAATAATTTATTAGATTTGATTGTTTCTACCTATACTAAATACCATTGTAAGGGAACAATATCCCTAAGGGATTATTGAGTAGAGAAAGAGCATATATTCATTGTGTTAAGTAGGGTAGTGGAAGAGAGTGTTATGATTTTACATGGTTGGATGAGTTTCCTAGAGTACTATGTAGTCAGAATATTAACTTAGTTGTGAGAGAACTTGTCTTGGATTCAAGTGAACTTGACATCCAAATAAAAAAATGGTCCTCCCAAAATCACCTTTGTTTTTATTCGGGGTTAAAATTACATCTTGTTTGAAATATTGGCCTTAATAATTGTTGTCGTTGCAATAAAAACCCTAAAATGGTGCTCTAGGTTTCATCCAAAATCGCCATCACATACATTTGAATCCAAATCATTATACACATATATAGAACAAAACTCGAACAAAACTATATGTAAATCCATGAGATAAAACCATAGTGGAACAAAACTCGAACAAATATATAAATTTTCAGGCAAATAGTGGAACATGCTTCCCAATGTACATACAATGGCAACTCGTTCCCTATACAAAATCTGACAACTCGTGTCGTAGATCCAAAATACATGGCAACTAGTGCCCTATACAAAATCCAACAACTCGTGTTGTAGATCCAAAATACATGGCAACTCATGCCATAGATACAAATTACACGACGACTGGTGCCCAAAGGTTCCACATCGTGGCTAATGTAGATAACATGGCATGTCAAGCATTGTGACCACCCCGATCACTCCCTGGTGCATCTCCAAAATCGATCTTTCTCTTCTTGCAGCTACTACTACCTTAGGTCTTCTTCCATCTAGGAGTAGACCGTCTCTCCATGCTCTAAAACAAATGATATAAGGTACCATTAGTTTCAAGCATTGGTAACATTTAGCACATTTATAAAATTAATGTACAATTCAAATCTTAAATAACTCACCGCTGATGTGAGTGGGAGACGAGAAGCAGGCGTCCTGGATCAGCTGAGCCTCTTAGCAATTCCACCCTACAACATTTACAACAATCATTTCATTGCAAAATAATAATTTCTTAGATTAATTTTGGTTAATGCATCAAATTTTTTTCATAAATTAACTTGATTCTCACCGTGAACACCTCTAACAATGGACATGGCTGAGCTTCTAGGCTAGCAGGTGGAGCAGTTGGCTTGACAACCTATTCTGATGCAGTCATGGGGGGCGTACAGATATAGATGGAGGAAATATGGGTGCGACCACAGTAGTTTCTGTTAGAACATTATTACACCTATGTACATTAATCATTTATTAATTGATGGTTAATTAGTACCCAAGTGATTAATTATTACATCCTTAAGTTGGTTAGCTGGTAATTGGTCAATTATCTTGAACTAGTTAGCAATGTGAACAAGTGCTGAGTCAAACTAGCTTTTTGGTGCGCTCCCCAGGGCATTTAATGCATTCAGCATGCCTAGAGCGCCCTCCCCAGGTCAATTAATGCATTCAACATGCTTCTCTTCTACCTAGGGCGCAGTTGCTCAGATTATGGACAATCTTGCCAACTTTGTCCAATTTTTGGCCAGTTCTAGCTACCTAACCTCTAACCAACCAGTTTCTCCACATGTGTGAGGTCACATGGGCCTGTCCAGTCATTCCCAGCATTCACACAGCAGATTCGAACCAGTTTGGGATGGTTTGGGATATTTTGGTCAACCTAGGGGGGTTTTAGCTATTTCTAAGCTAGATCAGTGTGAACACTCCAGATGGATTCGAATTCTTCCAGATTTGCATATATGGATGTTCTTAACCTATTTTGAGGTTGGACAGTTAATAATATTTACATTATTCACCCATTTCATGTGTATTGTTCTTCATTCATTTACAGATTTATGCTATTCTTGCAAATGTTGTGCAATCTTTCACTAGTGAGGAATCCACAGTAGCTAGGTTCAGCTGTGATTGAGATTTTACATGGTATCAGAGTTCTTGGAGCTACGATTCGAACCAGCAAGACTGTTTTAGTGGATTTCCAGAAGCAGTGGAGAAACCACATAATTCCTGAGGCCATTTCCTTGAGCTTACTGGAGAAATCTAGTGGCTCCTCTCAGGTGTGATGCTCTCCCGAATGCACCCACTATCCAAACAGGGTTCGAATCTGTTAGTGTAGATCCCTCCTGAGTGATTTGAGAGTTGTTTGCAGGTATTGAAGATCAACATTGTCAGCAAGTGCGAATTGTAGCACAGAAGAATGGAGCCATCTCACCCAAACGTGTTCACTCCCTTCAACTATTTCGATTGGAAGGAAGAAATGGTGATTTTGCTGAGATCTAAGGGTCTCTACAGAATTACGATGGGCACTGAGGTGGAGCCAAACTCAGCTGTGGAGAAATCCAAGTTTTTTAATAGAATGGATGAGGCATTTGGCCTCCTTTGTCTCAGCATTTCGAGAGACCTCCTGTTTCATGTAGAAAGTCTAGCAACTCCAAATGAAGTGTGGCTCAAGCTTGAAACTTTGTTTGGAAAGACTGATGAGATGAGAGGCCACTAGCTCAAAAATGAGCTTGTCTCACTGAGCCCAGGGAATTTCGATTCCATCCAGGACTTCTTCACCAAGTTCAAGAACTTGGTCTTGCATATCAGACAATGTGGCATAGAGAAGAAAGAAGAACAGTTGGTGTTGTCCATTCTCTCCAAACTGGGTTCTGAATACTCAGTTTTTGTGTCTTCCTTCAACTCCACAAGGCTCATAGTTAGAGGTTGGAAGATGCCATCTTTGGCTGACTTCATGGAGATGCTAACTCAAGAGCAAGACAAGCTGGTCTTGATGGGCTCCATCAAGCAAAAAGACCAAGTTCTTGCAGCAGGAGATTCGAAATATGGAAGAGGCAAGCAAAAACCCAGGGGGCCGAAACCTCAAGAGAAGAAGAGGAAGGATGAGAGGCCCAAATCCTCTGAGGGGGTTTCGAATCCTGTCCAGAACAAGGGAAAGAAGGCTGAGAAGACAAAATGTAGCTATTGTCAAAGAGGTTTTCATCCAGAGAGCTCATGCATGAAGAAAACCATAGACACCATGACCCATCTCCTACAGAAAAATAATATTCCTCTTCCTGAAAGTTCCAAGAAGAAGGAGTGCGTTTCTGAAGACAAGGAGAGCTGCCATGCTTTGGTGGCTAGTTCATCTCATTCACCCTTGTTCATCATTGATTCAGGTGCCTCAAGGCACATGGCTTCCTCAAGAGATTCGTTTTCTGAACTTGCACCCTACAGTGGCCTCTCCATTCGAATGGGAGATGACTCAGAAATCTCTGCTCATGGCATTGGGAAAATATCTATGGAGAATGGCTTCTTCTCTAATGTGCTGTATGTGCCAAATCTTGCAGCAAACTTGCTCTCTGTATATCAAATGACACATACTGGAGCAGCAAAGAAAGTTGTCTTCACTCAGGATGATGTGGAGATATCAGAAGTTTCCACCAAGAAAATTGTTGCAATGGGTGTTGCAGACCATGACATGAAGATGTACAAGTTCTCCCACTTTCTCGAGTTCTCTTCACCAAGTGTACTTCTGTCATATGGGAATGAGACCAGCAAGCTATGGAATCAAAGGTATGGTCACCTAACCTACAGATATCTTCAAGTTTTAAGCAAAGAAGAGATGGTAGAAGGGCTGCCAAAAATCAGTTTTTCCAATGGAACATGCAAGGGTTGCATGGTTGGGAAGCATCCTGAAAAGAAGTATGACAAAGGGAAGGCAAGGAGGGCTGATCAGCCACTTGGGATAGTGCATTATGATTTGATAGGTTCACTCCCCACTCCCTCCTATGGCTGCAGCAAATATGTGCTCACCTTCATCAATGACTACTCAAGGTACTGCTGGTTATTTTTCCTTAAGCAAAAATCTGAAGTCTTTGAATGTTTCAAAATTTTCAAGAGCATGGTTGAGAACTTCAGTGGGAAGGCCATGAAGGTTTTGAGGACTGATAATGGCAGAGAGTATGTCAATAACAATCTGCAGCAGCTCTGTCAATTTCATGGCATTCAGATGCAACACTCAGTGCCCTACACACCACAGCAAAATGGTGTTGCAGAGCGCAAAAATAGAGCACTGAAAGAGATGGCAACTTGCATGTTGCAAGCAAGGGATTTGTCTCCCAAATTGTGGGCTGAAGCTATGAATTGTGCAGCATATGTTCAGAATAGAGCACCACACAAAGCATTGCAAGGAATTACTCCATTTGAAGCATGGATGGGCCACAAGCCCAATGTCTCACATTTCAGAATTTTTGGCTCAAGGGCTTGGGCCAGAATTCCACCGGAGAAGAGAAAGGCCTTGCAGCCCCAAAGCAAGGAGTCAATCATGGTTGGGTATGCAGAGGATTCCAAGGGCTACAAGCTCTTTGATCCATCCACTCTCAAAACTTTCATCGAAAGGAGTGTCAAATTCGAAGAAGAAGAGATCTTGCAAGCTAGTGAACAAGGTGACGGGGAATGCTCATTTCCTCGTCTTGATGATGAATTAAGTAGTGATTCTTTCTCTGATATTTCTGATTCTGATATTGATGAAGATGATGTTGATATGGATTCTGAACATATCCCTCCCTCAAGACCCAAGTGGGAAGAGAAAACAATTCAAAGTGCCGGAGAGCTTGTGGGAGATCCCCAAGATGCTAGGAAAACTAGATCTCAATTTCACAATTCCTTTGCAAGTGATAATTCTGATCTGAGTGAGGCATGTTATTTGATGGTTGGATCTGATCCAATGTCATATTCAGAAGCATGTACAGAACCAAGGTGGAAATCAGCCATGCAAGATGAGATGAACTCACTCCATGAGAACAAAACTTGGGATTTGGTCCCTCTTCCTCCCAAGAGGAAACTAGTGCAATGCAAGTGGAGTTATAGAACCAAAGTTGGATCTGATTGCTCTGATCTGAAGTATAAGGCCAGGTTGGTGGCTAAGGGTTACTCTCAAGTCCAAGGAGTGGACTATACAGAGACATTTGCACCGGTGGCAAAGATGGACTCCATAAGACTAGTTTTGGCCATTGGGGCTTCCAAGCAATGGGAGATTCATCACATGGATGTAAAAAGTGCCTTTCTTCATGGGGATCTGAATGAGGAGATATATATGCAGCAGCCTGAAGGTTTTATTTCTGATCATACACTTGTTTGCAGGTTGAACAAGTCACTCTATGGGCTCAAGCAAGCTCCTAGAGCATGGTATGCAAAAATGGACAATTTTCTGCTATCTTTGGGATTTGAGAGGTGTAAGTCTGATCCAAATGTGTATATGCAGCATGTTAGTGATCTGATATTGATTATTGTACTGTATTTTGATGATCTTTTGATCACTGGTAGCTGCACCAAAGAACTTGACTCAGTTAAGAGAGCATTGCACAGTGCATTCTCCATGACCGATCTAGGATTGCTAAAACAATTTCTGGGTTTGGAGATAGATCAAACTGTGAATGGAATTTCTGTATGTCAGTCAAGGTATGCTTCAGATTTGCTGCAGAAATTTAAGATGGCTGAATGTAAGTCTGCAAAATTTCCATTTCTTTCAGGAGTTAAGCTTACAGAATGGGGTTCTTCACCACTAGTTGACAGTTCACTTATAGACAAATAGTTGGGAGTTTGTTGTATCTTACACACTCTCGACCAGATTTGTCTTATGCTGTTGTGGCTGTTGCAAGGCACATGCAAGAGCCTCATGAGATCCATTGGAAGGCAGCCAAGAGGATCCTTCATTATGTTCAGAGTACTAAGTCCTTTGGTATCCATTATGCTGCTGGTTCATCCCTTGAACTAGTAGGATTCACAGATTCTGATTGGGCCGGTGATTGTATCGATCGGAAATCAACTTCCGGTTATGTTTTTATGCTTGCACATGGACCTATATGCTGGTCAAGCAAGAAACAAAACACTATTTCCTTATCTTCAGCTGAGGCCGAGTACAGGGGAGCAGTTAATGCAGCCACACAATGTGTTTGGTTGCAAGGTATTCTTGCAGAGTTCGGGATTGTCCTTGATTCACCCACTATTCTTTGGTGTGATAATCAAAGTACAATCAAGATTTCTACCGATCCAGTACAGAGACAGAGGACCAAGCACATAGAGATACACATGCATTACATTCGGGGTTTGGTGCATGACCGGACCATAGCATTGCAGTATTGCCCATCCAGTGAGCAAACTGCTGATATATTCACCAAGTGTTTTACCGAGAAGACCTTCACTCACCTTAGATCTTTGCTTGGGGTGAGTGATGCATGGTGATGATTGGTGTATTCTGATATATGCCACATGTCCATTTTAGAGGGGAGGTTTTATTTCCCATGTGGTTTTCCTCCTTACCTTGGTTACATGGACAAATAAATTTTTATGATGTAAAAGGTGACTTGAGCCTAGTTGCCAAGGCCTTAATTTTTGATATTTCACTAAGTCTAGCTTAAGGGGGGGTGTTAGAACATTATTACACCTATGTACATTAATCATTTATTAATTGATGGTTAATTAGTACCCAAGTGATTAATTATTACATCCTTAAGTTGGTTAGCTGGTAATTGGTCAATTATCTTGAACTAGTTAGCAATGTGAACAAGTGCTGAGTCAAACTAGCTATTTGGTGCGCTCCCCAGGTCATTTAATGCATTCAGCATGCCTAGAGCACCCTCCCTAGGTCAATTAATGCATTCAGCATGCTTCTCTTCTACCTAGGGCGCACTTGCTCAGATTGTGGACAATCTTGCCAACATTGTCCAATTTTTGGCCAGTTCTAGCTACCTAACCTCTAACCAACCAGTTTCTCCGCATGTGTGAGGTCACATGGGCCTGTCCAGTCTTTCCCAGCGTTCACACAGTAGATTTGAACCAGTTTGGGATGGTTTGGGATATTTTGGTCAACCTAGGGGGGTTTGAGCTATTTCTAAGCTAGATCAGTGTGAACACTCCAGATGGATTCAAATTCTTCCAGATTTGTATATATGGATGTTCTTAACCTATTTTGAGGTTGGACAGTTAATAATATTTACATTATTCACCCATTTCATGTGTATTGTTCTTCATTCATTTACAGATTTATGCTATTCTTGCAAATGTTGTGCAATCTTTCACTAGTGAGGAATCCACAGTAGCTAGGTTCAGCTGTGATTGAGATTTTACAGTTTCCATAATAGCGGCGGGAACTGGAGATGATTTGGTGGAAGAGGACATGGTGGTAAGGGGTGGACGAGGACATCGTGGACAATAAAGCCCTACTGGCTGGACAATAGGGCGTATCGACCCAAAAGGGCTAGGGGGAACGTTGAGGTATGGTGAATGGGAGGTCGGTCCTATATAGATGGAGGGGGATGGATATAAGGAAGCTTGTGGACGAAGGGGAGAAGCTGGATGGAAGGGGGGGCGTGGATGAATGGGGGAGGATGGATAAATGGGGTGGCGTGGATGAATGGGAGAGGATGTATAGATGGGGGGGAGTGGACGAATGGGGGAGTATGGACAGAGAGGGGGGGAGGTATGGAAGGGGGGGGTGGACAGAGGGAGGGGTATGGATGGAGACGAGGGGGGCGACTCATGGGAGAGGGTGGAAAAACGGGACTAAAGAGGCCTGCAGTTGTTGGCGGCCCCTGCATACAAATTTATAATATTATAGTTTAGTAAATAAAAAACAAATTAAACCATAGTATGTCATAACATTTCAAATTAAAAGAATGCTTTTAACTACACATTGTACCTGTGTATATGGTGATCTGCTGACCCCTAGCGGATATGGCTGGTCATCATACTACGTACATACCTGTGGACACCAAAATGCATGCATGTTATAAACATATTAAACCAGTAATTATTCAGTCAATCAAAATATTAAAAAATAGTGTGCGAACTATCATCATGTATGCCATAAATATAAATACATAAAAATAGAAATGCCATAAGTAATAACTATATACTGAAAATACCTCTGTGTGAGGTGCCACAATCTCAGTTGTAGCTGCCATTGTTGCATCCAGGTTGGGAGATGCTGCGTTCTCCCATGATAGTGTGTAAACTCTAAATAGTTGTACATTGAAATAATAGTTTAAGTCAAGCACACATACTTTAAAATTACTTTACAAATTATCAAGTGATGATTGAAAACACATTAAAAAAGTTGCCAACCTGCTCCATATAGCAACCCTCGATTGGGCCAAGGAAAGTGTGCTCGCAATGGGGACAAAGATGTGGCATTGTCCTCGTGGAACTAGAAGGCCCAACATGGCTACCACAGGTGACAGGTCTATTCTGACTCTGACCTGAAGGCCCTACACCTACATCTCTATCAGGGTCATCCTGTCTCTCCATTGTAGTAGCTGCTACAAAGGCAGTGTGTCTAAGCAGTCCCCGTGAAACACTCCTCATCACGTCATCGATCTGATCGAGTTTGTGGGGTAACTGAGGTGGCTAGGGAGAGGGGTTGGGCTCGCACCTAGGAGCTGGTGGCCCTCTCAGTGGGTTCCACCTAGCAGCAGGTTGATCTTGGGAAAATCCATGCCAAACACCCTGGAACTCGGTTATGTCAAAATAGTTGACATGTAAACCGAGAGAAAACACATCCCAGAGTTGCCAAAGGAAGTACCGTGGAACCTCCCTATTTTTGTAGGGAGGTTTATCATAAACCATGAACCGCCTATGCATTCAGTTGTCCCTCCATGGTTGGAAATGACACTAATCCATTCAAACACATATATTTTTAATGTATGGTGGTTGTTGTGTTCTTGGACTGGTGAACATACTGTACAGTTGGGCCTTTGTAATATTCAAATATTTTATTTCCTCCTCGGAAATTCCCATGGAATAATACTCCCGCATCCTAGCTCTATATTCAGTCATGTCAGTCAATTGGCGATGTGCATGGATGATGGAATCAATTGTGCTCTCAATTGAGGTGGCAAGGGACACTCAAGATGGTTCCCCTTTGTTTCTTAGTTCTCGAGTGTGCACTCTCATCTCATTTAGAGAATGGTTCAAGTCATCTCGGTCGAAATTTTGTTGGGGGTTTTGATTTTCTTGGGCATTTGTATTTTGTTGAGGGTTTTAATTGGTTCCACCGAACTCTATGTTAACATTTTGTTCATTCATTGTGTGGGTTTACACTCTGCAATTGAAAATTTATTTACATATTTGGGGATTATTACAAATTTAATAAACAAACAAAAATGAATGAACAAACAAAAACAATGAATTAAATGAAAAAAACAATGAATTAAATGAAAAAAACAATGAATTAAATGAAAAAAACAATGGCATTTACCTATCCAATGCAATTGGTGGATGGATGAAGGTGTTTTTTTGAGTGGAAATGGTGCACTTGGGTTGTTGTAGCTCCGCACATGTGGTGGTTCATCCACGTTCGGCTAGAATGGTAAGATTGAAAAGAAATAGTTTTTAAAAAAAAAAACCTTAATAGGGCTGCGTGCGCGGATTTGTTTGCACACGCACTAGGAATGCGCACGCGCCAGGAGCATGCATGACCCCGGTTCGGTACCGAACCTAATGGTGTGTGTGCGTTCCTTTTTTTCCCTGCTAGCACGGCCTCATTGCAATAGTTTTAGGGAGCAACTTTGTGCGCTCGCTCGTCAGCTTGTTTTGACAGGGAGAGCTAATCAGTATGGAAAATGTTGATGTGTATAGGATCGTGAGGATCGGTGAAAAGATCTCTCGACTTGTACTTGTAGGGTGTGATTAGCGTAGTCTTGGAGCATACAACAGAGAAATAAAGAAAGGAAGGCATGTGGGAGATGTAATTTTAATTCAAGTTTCTTTACTTGTGCTAGTGTTTTAAATTCATAGACTAACATGGTTGCAACCATAGTGTGTTTCATTTATGCATGTGTGAGTGTGATTTACTTTCTGCAAGTGTGATTTACTTTCCCGCAAGTGTGATTTACTTTCCAGCAAGTGTGATTTACTTTTCTACAAAGTGTGAGTGTGTTTATTTCTGCAAGTGTGTTCAATCAACACGTGATGGTAAGGGGTCATAGTAGCTACTTGAGTAAAGACTCCTCATGTTATCCTTGCCAACTGTGAAGATTGATTTTCATCTTTATTTTCTGTAAGAGTGAATTGGTTTATTTTACTGCAATGCTTATTAGACTACCAATGCTAGAAGAGGAAATTGTGGCCTGCATAGATTTTGCATGATAACCTTGAAATAAACATACGTTACACTGATAATTTTTGTTTTGTATTGATTGATTTTATAAGCAATTAATCTTCCCAACACTTATTAACCATGTCAAGAATTTCAACTTCATTTTTGTCATCTAAATTCCAGGAATATAAATTCTTTGGTTTATAAGACTCTTGATATCCGAAGTCTTCTTTGTATAGTCTAGGAGGAACAAATTTTCTAGTTTTATTATAGTCCCATCGTGATTCAACATCCATAAGGGATACTTCTTTTCCTTTAGGACTGGGATTTAAAGGCTGAATGCTCAATGAGTTTGCAAAGGGTAGTTCTCCATAACTAACAAGATTTGATGGATCTATCTTGGGCTTGTCAGCATCCTTTTGTATTTTTACCAGTTTTCTTGTATTTTCATTTACTTTATCTTCTATATAGGAAAAGGAATCTCCTACATTTTTATCTAGATCAGAGATAAAATATGTGACCTCATCTTTGAGGGTTTCACAAATAGATTTTATCTCTTCAGCAGATATTGGGGGATGTTCATGTTTTCGGCCTTCAATCCGGAGATGCTGGATTTAATCATGTATTCTCCTACAAAGGGTTTGCAAAGAGTCGACTTGGCTGACCCGTGGCATTTTATTCTGGAGTTCTATATTTTGGATTGCTAGACCTCTAAGAGCAAAGTTTGGCCAACTGGCTTGTTCTGCTTTGTCATTG
Organism: Larix kaempferi; assembly: GCA_027924585.1. NCBI lineage: Eukaryota > Viridiplantae > Streptophyta > Pinopsida > Pinales > Pinaceae > Larix > Larix kaempferi. Next base: position 10,999,758 of record BSBM01000207.1, read on the forward strand.
TTGATTATTACAAGGGCTGCAGGTGCAACACCTTCTTCATATTCTAGCTCAATGGGTCTCAATGGTGGGAAATTGACTTCTGTATAAACCTCTTCTCCTGTTGGAGTCTTCTAGAGGTTCCCTTTTGAGGTTCAGTTTCCCTTTTGCTTCTAGTTGTTTTGGCTTGGGTTGAGGACTAGAATACATCATATCAAGAGTCCGCTGGAACTCTTTCTTCCATTCATAAAAGGATATCCATTGATTTCAAAGGTCCATTTGAAATGCCATCTTTCTGACAGTCTTCTTCTTTCTTCTTTGGATAGGTATTGATTCCATAATTCTCCTGCTTCTGGATGGCTATGTAGGACCCAATAAAATAGGTTCTTCATTATCTTATCTTCGGGATCAAAAGGAGAGTATCCAAACATGATGGTTTCAAAGATTTCTTTCTCGGCCAAAGATGGTTCTTTGATATCTTTGATTGTGCAAATATTTTGTCTTGACGGGGGGAGAGCTAATCTTTGCTCTACTTTAGATTGTTGCATAGTCAACCTATAATGTTCATCCTTTTCGCTTTCTTTGGCGGGAAGGTCAAGTAATTTGTTTGTTTGGATAGACATGGGACAAAATCCAAGTCCTATGAGATCTAGATGAGATTTTTTAATTGACAGGATCTTATTTAATTGTGATGTCGCATCCATCATCTCGTCCCTTTGTATTTTCATTATAGAATTGGATGCTTTCCTGAAATTTTCTTCCCGCCAACGAGGGGGAGAATAGGTCATCATTAGTTGGGTTTCATGTGGATATTGGCTTAAGGGTGATGGCTCACAATCTGGATTTGGATAGGGGTATCTTTGAGACCTTTTATTTTATGTGGATTATTCATGATTTCAATATTTTTTGGGTACCATGCATTCACCATGCATTGGCAGTCAGGAAATATGATTGTAAAGCGGATATTTACAGGGACTTTTATATCTATACAGTTACGATCCTTAAGCATGGCTTCTCTGAGAGAAGTAATTCTTGATAAAGGATGTTCAAATGCGTTAATATGGGGCAATCTGGAGCATATTGTTAGAGTCCCACCACACTGGGATGTGGATGTGGAAGGTGGAACATACAAAGAGAAAGAAATAACTGGTAAGGAGGATGTTTCACGAATGTCGGAGGTTGTGATGGTTTGGGATGGTGGTTGTTTAGGAACATCAATAACCCATTCAGGAGGAAAGTTGAGCTGATTCCAAGTCATTTTGGAGGATACAAGGGCACCCTTTCGTGGATCACTTTTAAGTAGGACAACAACAGTGTCTTGATCACGAGGTAAGAGATAATTGATTCAGTTTTCTATATTGGTGAAATGCAGTTCCAAAGAATGATGAATGCCTAAATTGAGTGCAATGGGTTTCATATCAAAACCACAAGTGAATATTTTGACTTCTAAAACTTTTTGGATCCATGGGTAATTGAGGGGGGTATTAAAACCGGGTACAATATCAAGATATTGAATGCCATTGGACAAAGGCATTTGCAACCACCTATAATTGCATCCATGAATTTATTATGGCAGTTATATAGACAACAAACAAGTGATGTAGCATTTATCCTAGGTCTAACTAAAGGCTCTACTCTAATAGGAGCTCGTCCCAAATTTTCAAAATTCTTTCCATATTTCTTTTATAATATTTGACTTTAGCTGGATCTAGAAGTCCGATTGTTTGGCCTATTGAGCTTGTATTAACTGTGACTTCACTGACTCCTTCTCTGACTCTGAATAATTGTCTAGATTTTAAATGAAACATAGATATATCCTTATAGATTTGTTCAACAGAAAGACAAGCAAGTTGAAAGGGTTTAGAAGGGTCATTATTTACAAACTCAGAGCTTCCATGATTTACACATTGTACATATTTACTAGGAAATAATGCATCCATAGAAGAAGAAGAAGTAGAAACTTGATTTTCAGATTTGAATTTTAAAGTATCATTGTAGGAAATATGTGAATCCATAATGAACCTGGAAATTCTGATGTCGAATTGGCTCTGATACCAATTTTCTATGTAGGGCCTCGGATACATTGTAAAAACATGTGGTAGGTGAGACATTGGCGTTTTGCAGAGTGCAGAGATCGAACAGGCTATTTTTCAAAACTAGATTGATAGGATCTCCCATCGTGGTGTTCATAGGAATTATAGGAAACCGATTCTTGATGGCTAATGAATTCAAGCTGGTGGTGAGCTCGTGGCCCAAAAGCACCATCAATCTCATGGACAATGGTTCCATCATGGTGAAACAAGGGAGTGATGACCAGTTCCTTCGTGGGGTTGTCATGGCATGCTTCCGTGGGGTTCTTTCAGAGACATTTGCTGGGAAGATGGGTTCCCTCATGGAATGCCACTTTCCGAGCCATTGGAAGGGTGAGACTGTGGCATGTGTGTTTCCACTAACTGTGAGGGCTATCCATCTAATCAAGGTAAGAACCCTATTTTTCTTTTATTTCCTTTTAATCTTTATTTAATTGAATTTTTAGGGTATTAGTGTATTATTGATTGAAACTTCTATATTCATGCTTTTAAATGTGTGGCCATGGTTGATATATACATATGGACCTATATCAATCACTTTAAAAAATATGGTTATTACTAATTTACAAGTCAAACAATATACAAAATGAAAATCATATAAAGATATAGCACATGTACTTTTTTTTCTCCATTATTTTTGCATTATACTTTGCCTTTATTTCATTTTCAGCTTTACAATAAATTGCCAGTCCGCCTCCCATCTTATACATGTATTTGGGCTAGGGTTTGAATTCGCATAATTATTATTTGTTAATTTATTTGGTCTTGTTCTTTCCTTTAGTACTAGTCTTAATGTATGGATGCATTCTCCCTTTGTAGTTTTTACCCTAAAGAGGGTTTGCCTACTCGCATTGTACAATCATTGTTCTATGGCGACACCACTTCATAAGTTTTACTCCTCACTAAATAACCATATCATTTTATCTTAGTTTCCTTCTAAAGACGTTTATGTAACAATTTGGGTTCATGGAAACCAGAACCAATTGGATTCGAGCTAGAATCGATGTCTGAAGATGCGTTTTAGGGCTTGCAATGACTTGGAGTGAAGCTCATCCTTCAAGATTATCCCAGTACTAGCCAAGTACAAAAAAAGTGGGAACTTTGTGCCTACGTTGCTGCTTTTTCTCGTTCTTTAGCCATTGATTTTCAGTTTTTCGGGTTCCTTTTTGGTATTTTGTGTGTGTGCTGTTTTTTTGCGGGATTGGTTTTTTGGTGGGGGCTCAGATTCCACTTGTCTGTTTCATGTACCTTTTTCTTGTTACTCTGCTTAGGTGGCGAAGTCTGAGGTTAGGGTTTCAGATTCCGGACAGCTCCGGGTTTGTTACTTTTTGGTCCGGTCATTTTTCTATATGGATCCATTTTCACTTTTCGGGGGTTTCTTTGCTCTAACAAAACCTACCCTGGATGCTTTCTCTCTGATATCTACTGATGTTGGGGTTCCAAAGCTTAAGAAACCGATCGGGATTAAGGCCAAACAGAGACGGTTTGCTAAAACAGTTAGGGCTCGGGATAAAATTGAGCGGTATGAAATCTCTGCGGATTTTAACCTGGATAGGATAGGGATGTTGGCTCGTCGTGTGTTGGTTGGTAGATTGGAATTTTCCTCTGGCTCAAAGATAGAAATTGTGGACTGGGTAAATAATTATTGGGTTCCTATCTCTGGCATGGCCCCAAGGATTAGTCTGTTATCTAATAGATGGATCCTGTTCGTGTTCCCTGATTCATATGTGTTAGAACAGATCTTAGACCAAGTCTTAGCTAATTTTCGGGCTTTCAAAAAGGGCTCTCTCTTTCTGAAGAGATGGCATGTTAATTTTGACCCACAGAAAGAGATTCAAGGAAAGTGACACCTGTGGATGTTAATCCCGGGTCTCCCCATTGAGCTGTGGTCTGAAAAGATTCTTATTGGTTTGGCTAACACAGTTGGAAAATTTGTTCGTCTTGACAAACATAATTTTCATGGTATGGATAAACGATACGCCAAAGTTATGGTTGAATTGGATATGGGACTTGGTCTTCCTATTGAGGTTGATATGGTCTGGGGAAGAGATCATGGCGGCAGAGGCTTGAATTCTTCAAGATACCTTTCCGGTGCTTTTCCTGTCGGGAAACTGGACATGTCCAGGCTAAATTCCCTCGCCTTCTGGGTTTGAGGAATGATTCGAATGTTGGCCCTGATTTCACTACTCCAATTCAATCTGAGCAAAATCCTTTGGGTTCATCTCCTGGTAAGTTAATTTCTCATCCCACTGCTATATTTTTTGACATTTCAAAGGAAGAATTAGAATTTATAGAAAAATCTGAAAAAGATTTGAACAAGCGTATTTCCAAAGGGGAAGTTATCTTATGTCATGGTTTATCTGAGGCCAATTTTGATACTTCTTTGGATAAGGGAGCACATCCTCCTCTTATGGGCCATAGCTTGATTCCATATTTAAGCTCCGTTGAACCGGATGCTATTTGTGTTGATAACTATGCCAATCTCCTGGATAAGGGTCTTGATCCTGTAAACCCTATTATTATCTCAGTAGATGAATCACTTGATTCATTAGCTCGGTTAAACCCTAATGTCGATTCTACGCTACTTCCTAAACCCTCCATCATACTTTCTGATGATTACTCGTTTGAATACAGATCTATTCTTGATCAAAGTGGATATCAAGTATTGAACTAGATAGACAAACTTACCCCTTTGCAGTCCTTTTCTAAAAACCCTTCTTTATGCTCAGGTGCCATTCCTCTTAACTCCCCTAAATTCCAAAATGTGACTATTCGTAGGAGGAAAAAGAAAAAAGATACGGTTAGTTTTGATGTGCAAGGTGGTGAGACTTATTCCCCTATCTCGAAAATATTAGATGAGGTAGTTTCTATTCCTGTTGAGGGCCTTAGAGCGGCGGTTCCCTCCAACATTGGTTCTTAATGTCCTTTCTCTCCTTAAATGTGCATGGTTTGGGTAAGGTATCTAGGGCTCAGGCCTTACTCAAACTCCTTTATGCTACTAGCCCTGGTATTATTCTTTTGCAAGAAACGATGTGTGATGTCTCTTTCACCATCTCTAAGCTGGGGGGTTTACTTCCTCAGTGGGAAATTGCTGCGGTTAGCTCCTGTGGCCTCTCTGGTGGTTTAGATGTGGTCTGGAACCTGGGTTTATTCTCTTTCAAAGCCTTTCATTCTCCTTGGGGCATCCTTTTGAAGGGTTCCTATGTGGGAAAGCATCTGAACTGTAATATATTGAATGCATATGCTCCTTATAGAGATAGACAAAGCTATTGGGAGCCTGGAACCTGGGTTTATTCTCTTTCAAAGCCTTTCATTCTCCTTGGGGCATCCTTTTGAAGGGTTCCTATGTGGGAAAGCATCTGAACTGTAATATATTGAATGCATATGCTCCTTATAGAGATAGACAAAGATATTGGGAGACTCTCATGTCCTCGGACTTGATGCAATTGGATAATTTGATAATTGCAAGGGATTTGAACTTCACCAGTTCAGCTGATGAATTTTGGGGGGCATCAGCTAGATTGGATGGGATGGCTAATTTATTCTCCAATTTCTTCATTGATTATAATTTTGTGGATGTCACGCCTGCAAAATTAACTCCTACTTGGTCCAATGGGAGATTTGGCATTGAAGGTATTCATAAAAGGTTAGATCGCTTTCTTGTGAAGTCTAGTTTCATTGATTGTTTTCAGAAATATAGATCTTGGGTACATGAAAACAAATTTTTAGACCACTGGCTTGTATTGCTCCAACTTGATGATTACGGACATAAGTTATCCACCCTTTCAAATTTAATAGTTCCTGGTTAGCCTATGATGATTTTTGTTCAATGGTCAAATCTTATTGGAAACAGACCTCTATAGACAGTACAAATCCAATGGATTGTTTCAGTCAAAAGATGAGAGGGCTTAAAGAAACAGTTACCAGGTGGATAAAAAACAAGAAAAAAGTTGATAGGTTGGAAATGAAGATTCAAAAGGCTCTTGATGAGAATTTTAATAACCCATTGGACCATAATTCTTTCGTGGCTTTAAAGGATTATGAATTGAAAAAGGAGGAAATTATGATGAATGAGGAAAAATAATGGCGTCTCAAAAGCAGAGCATTATGGTTGGATCATGGTGATAAAAATTCTAAATTTTTTCACTCTTATGCCTCCACCAGAAGGAATTTAAATTATATTTGGGAAGTTCAAGATTTGGCAGGATTGAACATTACAGGTTTGGAAAATTTAAAGAAGGAAGTTGTAAACTTCTTTGGTAATATTTATAAAGACCTTGGGGAAAGTTGTATATTTGAACAAATCAAAGTGGCTAAACTCTTTCCTAGATTTTTCAGTGATCAGGAAGCTCTGGAATTGGGAAGGAAAGTTTCGTTGGATGAAATCCAAGACACTCTGAAATGCTTTGCGAAGGAAAAGAGTCCAGGGCCCGATGGCCGGCCAGTGGAGATCTATCTTCATTTCTTTGATGTGATGGGAGGGGATATAAGAAGAATGGTTAATTTTTCAAGACTCAATGGATATATTTCTGGAGCACTTAATTCTACCTTTGTGACACTTATCCCAAAAAGCAGCAAACCTCTTTCCTTTGGGGAATACAGACCGATTGCTCTCTATAATATTATTTACAAAATGATATCTAAGATTATAGCACAAAGGTTGAAGGCTGCATTTTCAAAGCACATATCAGTTGAGCAATTTGGCTTCTTGTCTGGAAGACAAATTCATGATGCAATTGGGATTTCACAAGAGCTGCTGCACACTATCAAATCCTGGAAGAAGAAGGCTTTCTTACTCAAGATGGATTTAGAAAAATCCTATGACCGAGTGAATTGGTCTTTTCTAAGACTAGTTCTAATACAAATTGGTGTTCCTCCCTTGATAATTAATTGGATAATGGCCTGTATTCTCTCTACAAACATTGCAGTCTTGGTAAACGGTTCCCCCTCTCAATTCTTCAACTGTACCCGTGGAATTCTCCAGGGCTGTCTGCTTTCGCCATTCCTCTTTATTTTGATTATAGATGCATTCAGCAGAATCATTAATCAAGGTAAGGATATGAAACTAATCCAAGGTATCAAGTTGCAAAAGGATTGTTTGATAACTCATACGCTATTCGCGGATGACGTATTGGTAGCAGGAATGGACACAACAAATGAATGGAAACAGTACTATGATATTATTAAATTATTTTGCAAAGTTACTGGAATGAAGGTCAGCACTACTAAATCCAATCTATTTCATTATGGTGTGAATGATCAAAAATTGATTGAAATATCTGATATTCTGCCTTTCAGTTGTTTTAATCTGGAGTCTGGTTTCAAATATTTGGGTTTTTATTTAAAGCCGAATAATTATCTTGTCAAAGATTGGGTATGGTTACTCGGAAAGGCTGAGAAACGTATCTCACATTGGTCATATCGCCTTTTGTCCATTGGCGGAAAATTGACATTGGTGACATCAGTTCTCTCAAGCTTACTGGTTTATTGGTTCTCTCTCCTTGAAGTGCCTGCCTCCATCATTAATGCTTTAAGGAAACTTTTTTTCAACTTCCTTTGGACTGGAAATCTGGGACAGTCTAAACTTTCAATGGTTCGCCGGGAATTACTTTCTAGGCCAAAAAAGTTTGGAGGTTGGGGTATAAAAGATCTTAGCACTTTTAATTCCACTCTGAGATTAAAAAATCTGGGGAGAGGTATCTTTGGAAACACTCTTTGGTCTAGTGTTTTACATTATAAGTACATTAAATCCCATGTATTTGATTGGATCAGGAATCCTAAGCTGAGTGGTTGGAATTTTTCACCCATTTGGAGGGGATTCATGAAAACCATTAGTTGGATTTCTAAGATATTTGTTGGCAGGTAGGAAAAGGTGAAAAATTTATGTTGGTTTGGACCCTATTCTTGGGTTGGAAAATTCCTACAGACCATCTGAAATTTTGGTTCAATACCTGAAGGCCTTGGGATGGCCTACTTTGAATAGAATTATTTCTCAGAGACAAAGAAATTCTACATATGCTGTTTGGATAAACTCTAAAGAGCTTGGATTTTCTGGTCCACTTGGTCAGGAATGGGATATTTACACAAGGGCACTTAATGTTGCAGGTGTTAAATTAAACTCAGAATCGGATCAGCTAGTTTGGACTGGAAATTCCACCTCTGGCTCAGTGACTGCGAAGTCTGCATATAATAGAATCACACAGGAAAAATATATATTTCGTCAACATTGGTGATATAAGAGGTTATGGAAATGGAAAGTTCCGTTGAAACTGGAATGTTTTTTATGTTTGGGTTTGCAAGATAAGCTGAAGACATGGGATAATTTACTGAAAAGAGGATGGACAAGACCTAATAGATGTTGTCTTTGTATGATTCAAGCAGAATCCACCCAGCATTTATTTGTTGACTGTTGCTTTTCCTTAAAAGTTTGGGAACTCTGTGCCACTAAACTTAATTTTGCTAATCAATGGGCAGTTGGTGACTTTAATTAATGTTTACTAAATTGGTACAGAATGTGCAAGCCAGTTTTTACTCTGGCTATTTGCATTGCGTGGGCAATCCGGTTTTCTCGAAAGTGTGTTTTATTTAAAGAGAAGAAACCTGGAGTTGAGGTTTGTGGAATAACTGCTTTAAATATGTTTATGGCTTTTAAGGAGGATTATCACAAGCTCCACATTCACAAAATCAGCTCATTTTCCTTTAAGGTTACGCAACGTGTTCTTTTCTTTGATGGAGCGGCACAACATGGAATTTGTGTGGTTGGAGGGGTAATCTACCTCAATCAGGATCACTATTTTTTAGTGCGATTAAATTGTGGGACTCGAAACAATATGAAGGTAGAACTTTTAGCCCTCTGGTGTGTGGTAAAGATGGCGAACATTTTTGGGTTAGTGAACATCAAAGTCTTTGGGGACTCAAGAGTCACTATTAAATGGGCATCTGGTGATTACAGTCTTAAAGTCATGAACCTGAGACATTGGTGCATACAAACTAGAAAGGAAATCTAAATGGCTCAGAACATCTCCTTTGAACACATCTATAGACAACACAACTCGCAGGCGGATAAACTTTCTAAACAAGCTTTGGAAGGCATCGAAGGAGATCTTATTTGGGAGGAATGGTTTGACAATGACATTCTTGATATGGGTGTCATCTACTTTTTTGACTGAGTTTCATACTCTGTTATGTCATATTCTATAGTCTTTTTTTGAAGATGTTTTTATGTCTTTGTATTAGTGGCAAATGTAGTATTCATTGACTACATAACTGAACTGTATGGTTTTGGTTCTTTTTGAACATGTATTGATTAGCATGGGGCTGATCGAATAGGATCACTAAACTGATTCTGTTTAAGTGATTGGTTACTTTTTTGAGAACCATGAATATCATTGTACTATTTGATTCATATGAATATCAATAGTAGTTTTTTTCTGCTGAAAAAAACAATTCGGGTTCATCATAGATGGATACTCGACTGTACCCTGATGCTTAACACGGGAACCTGTAAGTTTCTCTTCAAATTCTCATTCACTGTACCCTGATGCTTAACACGGGAACCTGTAAGTTTCTCTTCAAATTCTCATTAATATTCTGACCAAATATAGCGGATTGTAATTTTGTAACTAAATCTGGATATATTGTATTGGTTTTTAGTTGTTAAACTAGTTTGCTTTGGGTTTGTCAATGTTTAATACTCGTATATTCTTTGATGTCGGACGTTTGAATAGTTTAATATTCTTGCTTGTTATGCTATATAGTTTGCAGTATAAATTGTAAGGAGATTGTTTCTACTGTTCAGGTTTCAAGCCATGAGGTCGTGTTATTGTTTGACAAAAAACTCTGTTGTTTATATCCATTTAAAGAGACAGTGTCAAGTCAACCGTATTTAAGAAAATCCTGTGTTATTTTTACTATGATTTATTTATATTAGCACTATCTCTCTGTTAAACTCGAACTATTTATACTATTTACTCTACAGGAAAATTAGAGTTGACGACGTCATAGTAAGATAAACTTGGTGGTGCTATTATTTCCGTGAATAATTCCTAGCTATTTTTTTATAAAGGAACTAAAATTATGGTCTCTATTGGTGGGGCTATTATTTGCTGAATCATTCCGAGTTATTATTTTGTAAAGGACGTAAAATTATGTTCTCTATTTCTTGATTCTATTAATTCTATCCTTAGGGTTACCCTAATCGGATTTTGTTCTCTTTAAAAGTTATTTACAAAAAACTAACACGTTAATTAAATAGATCACAGGATCGAGGGTTTTAATCTGTTTTTTGTGCATATTCTTAAAACGGAACGTCACAATCAGTCTAACTGGGGTTGCAGGGTTTTCCTTCTGGTTGGGTGCCCTTTTATCTCTTATCATCCAAGATTCGGAGTAATGAGAAGGACACAAACTTTCCATATGGCTGCGTACGACCTTTCATTTTCATCTTAGAAGGAAAAGCAATATTTGCACATGCCGACAAGTTTCATGCCAGTCGTTTTACATCGAGGAAGACGCTCAAACTTCTGAGAAGCTGAAACGATTCAACTACCTCCCGAGTCCCGATACCTTTAAATGCAAGATGAAGGCGGACAACAAAGGGAAATCTAACGGGAGGTAAAGAGCCGAGGTCCTGTCATTTTTTCCCTCCCTTTGATGATCAGTTGTACAAGGACCTCACGATGGGACAATATGTCGAGGTTCATCTTAAGACATACTATGTTTTTTCTGCATGTTTTTCAAGTTTTTCTGTTTTTCCAGTTTTAATGTATTTATTTAATTAATCCCTCAATTATTTATTGCACATGATTAAGTTGATTAATCAAGCCAGCTAATAATCCATTTCCGTCTGTCTGTCCCTCGACCAGTCTTTAATAATCCATTTCCATCTATCCCTCGACCAATCTTTAAAGGGTGTTTTCCAATGTTTCTACCTTTAATCAATTAGAGCATCTACACAATGTTCACTTATATTTTTGAGGGAGAAACCTTCAAATGAAGCCAAGTTTCAATTACAAAATGCTTTCTACTCTAATTATATAGAATTTCTAGTGAAGGAACTTTCAAGTATAACCTTCTAATAAGCCTTCATAGTGAAAGAAATTTGTAGTAGGTGAAACCTTCTTGTAAACTTCCTTACAAGTATTGTTTTCAGGCTATAAAAAATTTATAATAGGTGGAACCTTCTAGCACCTCTTGTTAAAAATGTTCCTTTTACAATATATCTACTTTATTAGCCTTATTTTAATGTAGATGTCTTCAATACATAACAACCTATCTATTAAGGGGGTTAGGGTATGAACCTAATAAGTTAAGCACGGATTTGAATGGGAATGCAACTATCAATTTTTCAAACCAAAGGGGATCAATATCAAACTAGAACATGCTCTTTTCAAACTGTAAAAATCATTTAACATTGGTATCCACAAAATCCCCTAGGTTACCTAGCTATATAAACCCATGACTTGTTGATATGACCTTGGATCGCCAATACTAAGAAAGGAAAATATTACAAATGAGTGATCATACACCCCACGAGTGATCATACACCCCATTCTAAAGATCACGTAGCATGATAATATTGTTATTTACCCAAATTCTGTTAATGAATAAAAAATATGCAATATGAAATGCAATACAAACTAGGTAAAACTGACACAATCTTTGGAGAATCTTAGCAAACAAATGTATTAAAATATCAAAGGAGAGTATTACATATAAACGAAATCAAAACCATTATCTACAGTTAGATAAAGAGATTATTAACCAAAATTTACTAACTAATAACTATAATGTTACAATAAAATCCCGAAGGATGATTCAACATTCCCCCTTTAATCCGAAGGGACAGCTGACATCCCAAGTTGCATTTTGAATTTTTCAGTTTTTTCACGTCCCAATGCTTTAGTAAAGATATCTGTGAGTTGGTCTGAAGTAGAACAATGTGTGAGATGAATGGTTTTGGCCTCAAAAGGATGTTGAATCAAGTGATATTTGGTATTGATATGTTTGGTTCAATCATGGAATTTGGGATTCTTGGCCAATTGAATTGCAGAAGAGTTGTCAACAAAGAGAGGCATTGAAGTCATTTGTTTCTCCTGCAAGTCTTCAAGTATTTTCCGAATCCAAATGATTTCTTTTGTGGCTTGATCTATTGCAACATATTTGTCTTCAATTGTAGAATCAATAGGAACATATTGCTTTCGTGATCCCCATGTGATAGCTATTGATCCAATATTCATCAAATAACATCAAGTAGACACCCCATGCTCTTTATCTCCGTCAAAATCAGAATTTGAATAACAAGTGAGATGGAATTCTGAAACTTTAGAATATTTGATGCCATATTATTGAGTGCCTTTTAAATATTTGAGCACTTGTTTTGTTGCATTCCAATGACCTTCACAAGGCTCATGCATAAACCTGGAAAGTTTTCCTACAACAAAAGTTATGTCAAGACAAGTAGTATAAGATAAATTAAACTTCCAACAAGCTTCATGTACTTTGTTGGATCTTCAAATGCACTACCTTCATTTGAAGTAAGCTTTAGATTATGCTCCATTGGGGTAGAAATGGAATTACAATCCTGCATCCCAAATTTGCTCAATAATTCTCCAATATATTTTTTCTCAGAAATGAAAATGTGCTTTGGTTTTTTATCTACTTCAATTCCTAAATAATAATGTAGTAATCCCAAATCTATCATATCAAAAACCTTTTTCAACTCCTTTTTAATATAGGCTATATAATCATCATTATTTCTTGTGATGAGAAAATCATCTGCATAGATAACTAGATATACAGCTGATCTTCCAACTTTCTTGACACATAAAGTTGCATCATCTAGATTAAAATGATTATAATTCAACTTGAGAAGACGTTCAATTAACTTTTCATACTATGCTCGGGGTGCTTGCTTCAAACCATATAAAGACTTTACCAATTTACATACATTTCTCTCTTGACCTTAAATAGAAAAACCTTTTGGATGAGTCATATAGACAACTTCTTTCAAGTCTCCATTGCATCCATATGATGTATTTTCCATCCTTTTTGTGCTACCAAAGAAAATATAGTTCGAATAGTGCCCCACTTTGTTGTAGGAGCAAAATTTTTTGTGTAGTCAACACCTTCTTTCTGAGCATATCCTTTTGCCACAAGTCTTGCTTTATGTTTTTCAAGTGTGACATCAACTTTATACTTGTTCTTATATATCCACTTGCAACCAACAGGTTTGATTCCAATTAGAGGGTCCACCAACTTCCAACTTCCATTTTTTATAAGAGCATCATTCTCTCTTTGCATTGCACTTCTCCATGCATCACTATTTGTTGCTTCTTGAAAGGAAGTGGGTTCATCAACAACATAAAAGTTCAATTCACAATTTGATGTGACAAAATAATCATACCTTCTTGGAAATGACTTGGTTTGTGTCGATATATGTACTAGTTGTTGTAGAGTTTTCTCTATTTCTTCTTTAAGAGCAGATTCCACATTATCTCTGAGACTTAACTTTTCCATTCCATCAACAATATCATCAATTTTTCGACTCTTTGTTTCTATAGGAACTTCCTCTGTTTTTGCAAGAACTTGTGCATTAGAAGAACTTGTTGTTATGGAAGGAAATTCCAAAGATGGACTTAGAACAAGAATCCCCCCAGCAAGATTTGGAAGTTCATTATCCCTTTCATGATAGAATTTTTTAGAATGAAATATATCAAGCTGAGCAAGTTGTTTATCAATAGCGAGTGCATCTTTGTCAAATTCAAGAAATACAACATCTCTAGAAACAATAACTTTCTGCTATCTTCATCATACAATCTATAAGCTTTCGAAGTATTAGAATATCCCCAAAAAATGCACTTTCGACTTCTTGCTTCCAATTTATTTCTTTACTACCTAGGAATCAAAGCATAACATGTGGAACCAAAAATTCTAAAATGCTTGATAACTGGAAGATGGCCATGACACATTTCATAAGGAGTTTTATTTTGAAGCGCAGCAAAAGGACTTATATTCTTAATGTATACAACACAAAGAACTGCTTCTCCCCAAAACATTAACTTAACATTCTTAAAAAACATCGTGGATCTTACCATATTTAGCAATGTCATGTTCATACGTTCTGCCACACCATTCTGTTCTTGATTATAAGGAATAGTGTTTGATATTTAATGCCATTGTCCTGCAAATATTTTTCAAACTCCTATAATGTGTACTCACCACCATTATTAGTTCTAATGGTTCCAATATTAAGCCGAGTTTCATTTTTAACCCACAAATTAAAATTTCTGAATGTATCAAAAGCTTGAGATTTTTCCTTTAATAAATAAACCCAACACATCCTTGTATAGTCATCAATAAAAGTCATTAAATATTTATTACCATTTTCTAATGGAACATGCATAGGCCTACATAAATATAAGTGAATAAGGCCTAGCTTTCTAGAAGCTCAACACATAGAGTCATGAAATGGTTGTTTGTTGTGCTTGCCTAAAATACAAGCATCACATTTGGAAAGTTGTCTTGGAATAGTAGGAATCCATTGAACTCCTTTTTGTTTCATAATTCGAAGACTATCATAATTAATATGACCAAATCTAGCATGCCACAATAAGATGGAAGACAAATTACCACTATGTTGAGCCAAATTTGCAGAATTCTGTGAATTAAATGAGGTACTTTTCTGTAAGGTGTCGCAATGGGCACATATGCAGCTAAGCACAATGAAGATAGAAGATAGGCGTGAAAGTGCCTTAATTCCATTAGCAAATGGTTAATATCTACATTTAGATGTCCCTTGGATTCTTCTGCCAAGGTGACTCTTGGACTCGCGGGTGACTCTTAGTCTCCCTTACACATTAATATTCCTCACACTGAGGATTAGAATCCAACAAATGCCCCCTTAATCTAAAGGGCGTATATGAGTCCAAGAAGAGAGCTGAATAAGTGCAAGTGGACAGCTACCACTAGCTAAAAATTTCCATCTCCAAAATCCTTTACTAAGAAGGTTAACTAGAAGCTTGCACATGCTTCTGCTAAATACAATGGCTCTATGAAGGGATGGTTTTTAGGCTTACCATCAACCGAAATAGGCTAGCAGAAGGATGAAATATTCTACTATGTTTGTGGTTTAATGCTGACCAAAAACTCTCGAACTTGGCGATAGAAATCACTTAGAGGTTCTCTCGAATGGTGGTTTTAGGGTGACCACAAACCAACTGGAGAGTTGAAAACAAGAAGTGAACAACAACAATTAGTCGAACATTTCCATCTTGTCAACCTTTTGCCAAGTTAGCTAGAAGCTTGCACATGCTTCTACTAATATAAGATGCTCTCGGTACAGGTGGTTTTAGGATGACCACCAACTCTCGAGCTCAGTCAAACATAGCTCTTCATAGGCTTGCTTGTTCTAGCTTGCTTGTTACTAACTTTCTTCATTCCCCCTATCAGAAACAATGTGAGGAGAGGAGAGTCTCATGATGTCACAACTAGACACAAAACACATGAGTACTCTATGTCATGTATATCTCTTCTATCTTCATAATACATGCATATCAAAATCAGGTGGCATCTCTGAATCTGGTGGTTGTCCAAACTCACTATGGATCAAGCTCGCTTGATATGACTTACTTGAGGAAGGCTATGAGTGTTTGTTGTTAGAATGAAAAGGCTTCGAAACTTGAATCCTGACATCATGTTCCCCCTGTGAGGTACAAAGTAAGAAGCAATACAATAATCTGCTGCAAGTTTCACTCTTGCATTTTTCTTCAGCTTCACACACCGATCTGAAGAATGGTTGCGCTTCCCATAATCGCGACAAGGATGAAGATCAAAACACTGATCTTTCACATGGCCAACTATGTCAACATTGCTGGCATGTGGAACTATGAATAGGTAGTACATCTAAAATGATTTCACTATAAAATATTACCACCTTCCACTCTAGTCATTACAGCCACATGATTAGAAGCTCTTCTAATTTCAATAATTCCATCAAACACATGTATTGAATGACCTTGCTATCTAATATGCACAAGAGACAACATATTTCTCTTTAATTGTGGAAGATAAAGAACATTAGTAAGTATGTAATTAGCAAGTCCTGGTAACTTAAGTCTAACAGATCCAATTCCTGAAGGTTTTAACTATGATTTGTCTGCAAAATTAGCTACTCCATCAACTTTATCACTGAATGTCTCAAAGAAGTATTTTCTAAATGTCATATGGCATGTGGCTCTAGTATCTAACAACCAAGTATCATTCCAAGAAGAAAATGAAGTACTAAAAACTTCTTCAATACCAAGATTACAATGTGCTACAACATAATGTGCAGATTCAGGACGGTTCCCTTTGTCTTGTGTTTTCTCTTTTTTGTTAACTATTTTCTCCCAAGAAATTTTGTAATTACTGGTTATATGACCAGCTTTTCCACATCTATAAAAATTTCTCTCTCCTTGATTTTATCTACCGCCCCTTCCTCTAGCTCTATCCTCTATGTCCTCTACCTCATATGCTTCTGTTATCATCTTTAGCGCACTCTTCTTTTGACTTATGTCCTTTTTCTGCGAGGCACAAAGTTTATTCATTGGGATTAGAATGCTTCTTCCCAAATGCTTTTTCTCTCTCTGCACTTTTCTCAACAAGTTTTTCAAAGGTCATAGCTTTCATCTCCCCACTAGTTTGAAGAGATTTTACATAGTGAGTATAGGATGGGTACAAAGCCTTAATAAAGGCACTCAATCAAATGTCAATTTTTACACAAGTCACTTCAACATCATGAAAAATGGCTCTAATTTCAAAAGCAAGTTTCATAGGACCATTATCTTTCAACTCTATATTAAATAACTTCACAACTGTAAGATTTCAAGCTAAGAATGTGAATCATAGAAATCTTTTAGTTTATTTAATGCTATTTCCCCAAAGGTTTAATAATTCTTGATTTTAAAAAAAAAACCTTGCACCCAAATATAAATGGCAGCTTGAAATATTTTATTTTCTAAAAATATCTCCCCAAATATTTGATAATTAATTTAAAAGAAACCAATTCTTGCACACACATATAAATGGCTTCTCTCTTTTTCTTTTTTTTTAGAATAAGTAAAAGAAAAAAAATTCTAACAAAACAATTTACTTGTAGTCTTTCTCTTACAATCTTTACTTAGCAACTCTTTCTCCCACAATATTTACTTAGCAAGTCTCCTTTCTTGGTGATAGCTCCTTCATGGGATCCTTCCTTCTTTTCTTGGTGATAGCTCCTTCACGGGCTCATTTTCTCTCACGAAGACTTTCTCACCAAAGCTTCATTGGCTCTGATACCACTGACACAGGTTGTGGAGAATCTCACCAAAAAATTGTATTAGAATATCAAAGAAGAGTATTACATATAAAGGAAATCAAAACAGTTATCTACAGTTAGATAACAAGATTATTAACAAAAAATTACTAACTAATAAGTGCAATGTCAATTACAATGAAATCCCAAAGGATTATTCTTGACAAAAACAATGGTAGCTTATGGGATAACCTTATCCCAAAGAAGAAGATTACAAGAGGTTAAAAATTCCTTTAACATAAATGATAGAGTGCAAACCAACAAAAGGTGCAATACTCAATTTAAATTAAACACTCTAACCCACAATCTTTGTGATGATGTAAGACATATATCAAGGTGTTTTGAGATTCCTATAGGCACCGATGAGTTTTTCTTTACGAAAATGAATGCATACCTTAACACCAACTTGGAACATGGGGAAACTTGAGGTTTATTGTTTCACTGCATGTACTTGGCATTGAATTTCTACAAAATATCATGAACTTCTTGTTAGATGTGTTGGGTCAGTTCAACAAAATTGGTTGCTTAATTTACCTCTATCTTAGCATGGGAGGACTCTTCTTGTGTAGTTGTGATGGGTAGATCTATGTTAATTGGGTCATTAACATGATGAAGGATATGTCGTAGTTATGTTGAACATAAGGAAGGGATCCTGTCAAACCATGTATGTGTATGCTTGAAGTTTTACATTCACATTTTATGCACAATCATTATGTTGACTACATTTGTCTATCAATCCTTTTGGGGGTGGAAAGCAATGTTCAAATTTGGTCAACCCAATGTACATCAATAATTAAAAGTTTGACTAGAAAGTATTCAATTCAAAGGTATGTGACACAAGGGATTTGGTTCTCAATCTCATTTTCCATACAAAGGATTGAGATGATCTTAACAAGAGGTGAATGTAAGACCTCAATGTCCTATTTTCTAAAAGAGAATTTCACCATTCTTAATTGTGTGTTGATTTCTCACCCAACAAGTCATCATCCAATACTTATAACACCTCTGCAATACCTATAAAATCATCCTACCCTGTACATCTCCCCCATCCCAAATACCTAAAAACCCATTGCAATTAAAAAATACCCCCCTCTCTCTAACATGAAAGAAAAACCCTTTTATAAATAATTATAATATAACATTGGCTAACATGTGAACAATGAAATTGCAACTTTTTACTGCTTTATAAACCATTTGTAAAAAACAACACCTATAAATCTGTATAAAGACACCAAACTATCACTTACAATTATGAATTGTTTTTCATCCAACATCAAAATGATTGGATTTGCACCAATGGAAACCATAATTTCAAGCACGTAAGGTGGATGATAAATCTATACTTGATTACAGTTAATATATAATATATATTTTAGAAAAAAGAGTGTGAGTAAGTCTTATTCATAAAATATACCATCATAAAAAAAAAAAAAAGTCTTATTGATAAAATATACCATCATCAAAACAAAAAATACAAATCGAAAATAGAAAAGGAAATCATATTAAATACGGTGAAACAGAACTTTTTAATAATATACAAAGCTATGAAATTGATTCATATAATAAAATAATGCATTTCTAAGTAACTTAACAAATTTTCATTAATATGGTTAAACTACACATCCAGAAATGACTTTCAAACTTAGAAACCGTTAGAAAGTGAACCCTTAAAGTCAAACTGTGGTTCATTAACTAGTTTTAAAATAATATGAAGGAAGAGTTCTATGTACGTTATTTCATCTGTTTATTTTTAGTTTCCTTGGCCATTCAAATATTGAAGTCAATTTGTTTTCTCTGGCTTAGTCTTTGTTATTATTTTTATAAATTGAATACTCATGTTATTTAGTCTTTGTTTTCTCTGGCTTAGTCTTCGTCGTTTATTTATCTGTTATTTTAAGTTCCAACACACATTCAAAATATCAAATTCAATTTGTTTTGTCGGGCTTAGTCTTTGTTATTTCTATAAAATGAATACCATTGTTACTTTCTAATTTAGCAGATGCAGGTTCTGAATTTTGTCAAGAGCATTGGGGCATCCAACTCGTTTGCGCTGAGAAAGAGTATCTGCAGCGTCAGTGGTAAGACAAATATTTGTTATATTTTCTGTCACGACTACCTATTATAGCAATGGAAGCAGAAATCTGGCAATGGCTCCCAAAAGACTTGTTGGACATGATTTTAGCGAGGCTGCCCATTAGGGTTCTTGGCAAAATGAGGCCTGTCTGTAAACACTGGAATTCTCTTCTTTCTTCCCGTGATGCCCTCCAAGTACGTGTTCCAAATTGGTCTTTGCATTCCACCCCTGGGTTTCTGATTGAGATCCACGGGGAAATGAGATATGATGTACAATACTGGGTTATGGAAGGATGCGGTTCAGACATTTATAAAGTTCCTTTGTTCAATCGCATCGTTCTGGATACTTGCAAGGGCATCTTTTGTTGTAATACAGAATGGGATAAGTTTGATCTTTCCATAGGTAATCCTGTTATAATGAATTGGCGATACCTCCCTCGTCCTCCTATATCTGATTTCTCTTTCCATGGAATGGCATTTGATTCTTCCACTAGGCGTTGCACTCTGCTGCTAGGCTATTCTGAAGGCCAAGGTGAGAATAGAAGAATTGAGATGTGTATTTATGATTCAGATTCCAATGGGTGGACTACAATTTCCATGATTGTCCCCTCTCATATTGAGCCTTGGAAAAAGGGTATTTTTTCTAAAGGAAAGTTTTACTGGGTGGCCGCCACTGCCAAACCCTGCTGCATCGCAGCCTTCAATATTGCTGACGGACTTTGGACAAAAATCCGACTGCCCGAGGGATGCCGAGAAATTTTGCATTACAATTTAAGTGGATACGATGGGCAAGTAGTGGTAGTAGACAATACGGGAGTTGATTGTCTTCGCATGTGGAAGTTGGATGAAGCAGAAAAATATGAAATATTGTTTGAGCTGCGTGAGAGAGATTTGATAATCGAACCCCTTCAATTATTTCCTTTCTATAGAGTGAACGCTGCAGTGAACAACAGTGGGTTGATAATGTTAATTGATTCGAAAATGAATATGTCGATATTCAGCTCCAAGGAGAAATTGATGGTCTTCGAAATCAAAATGACATCACCACCTCTTTTCAGATCTCAAAAACCAGTTAAAGTATGTGGGTCGACCTTCGAATCCAA
This sequence comes from Larix kaempferi, assembly GCA_027924585.1. NCBI lineage: Eukaryota > Viridiplantae > Streptophyta > Pinopsida > Pinales > Pinaceae > Larix > Larix kaempferi. Next base: position 11,020,331 of record BSBM01000207.1, read on the forward strand.
CAACCTGTGGTGGCCTTAGTCAATTGTATTGCAGATGTTAATGATAATTGAAGTGCGTCTTTTAATAAATATTTTCTCTTTCCTTTATTAAATGCATTAACCGCTCATCATAAATTAATTAAGGATTATGGATTTATCTCACAACCAGACAGGCACAACTTAACTGTCAAATATATTATTTTTTACTTGTTTTTGGTCTTTTTTTCTTAGTTAAACTGGTTTACTCAGGCATCAGTTACCAGTTATCTATACATTAACTATCATTTTTTTTATATTATTTTAATTATTATACACTTGTCTTATTCTTGTTCAAGTCTTCCCAAAATTCTAAAATATAAACGCCTAGTGTAGTGCAATCAGATTTATTCTAAATATTATGAAAAAAATAATTGGAAAATCCCAACTATCTTTTGCATCCACCTGGTGTTGTAATGGGTCTTTATGGTCTGCAGATTGATTGAGCACCATGAGCTTACTTATATCTAATGAAAATTTATGTAGTGAACATGCAATGCCATTATTCTTTTGCAAATTTAGGTACCTATTATAACTAATCTCAGCAAAGCTTACTGTGAAGAATCTAGAATTGAAACGACTCCGTTCAGCTTGTAGTTAATTACTGTGTTGTTTGTGAGAAATAATTCAGATTATTGTGTCTGTACCTGTGCTTATTTGATCGATAAACATATATGTTTGCAGAATGATTGTGGTAAAGGATGTAGGTTATGTTGGATGAATTATCTTCAGCCCCAAAGTATGCTTCAATAGATGGAGAAGAGATGATGATGAACTCCATAATTTGCGTGGAAATCGGTATCAAAATTATCGTCGGTAATTTGTGGGCTGCTCTACCCATTCGGAAGACTTACTGTTATACAAATGTCCAATGCACAGATTATCTACTTCATTTTCTTATTACATTTGCATACATTTGGCTTGAGAGAAGAAGATATTACAAGTTTTATGGATACAAGTAACATAAAACATAAATCAATAGAAATCTATAAATTCTCTGACTATTGCTATAGCCACACAAAACACAAATTGTAGAATAGAATTGCTGCACCTTAGCACATATTTGATGCTCCTTCGAGTTCCTCATTTATTGGATACAAATACATGAAAATACAATCATTTCATTAGCATAACTACTAAGAAATTATTTACCTATTAGTAATGGTGAAGAAACTTAAATAGAACAGGTAGGGTTGTAATTAGTTATTCCAACTTTTACAAGTGACCTCCTTCCATTATTTCCTTTTACTAAAGTAGACAACAGTGGGTTGATAATAGTAAATGATTGGAAAAATAATATGTTGATATTCAGCTCCAAGGGGAAATTGATGGCCTTAAAAATGAAAAATATTACCAGGGCTCCGCATATCTCAATGACTAGTTAAAGTATCCAAGTCACGCTTCCTATCCAACACCTTTGGTGGCATTAGTCCATATTTATACAATGACAATTGAGATAAAAAAATGTGGGTTGTTAAATGTATTGTAGATGTTAAGGATAATTGAAGTGAGTCTTTTCATAAATATTTCATCTTTCTTTTATTATACATTAATTGTTGATTTTTCTTAGTAGTTAGATATTATTAACTTACTTAGCACATAAACATAAATTGCATGCATATAAAGGATCACTGAAAGAAACACATTCACACTAAACATAATTTTACTTTGGGAAAACCCAAATCCAACAAACTTCTCTAGATAAGATTCTTCAACAAGATACAATGCCAACTCTAGTGCCCAACACTAGTTACATAATAATGATACAAAAAAGATACAAGATAACCTTATTATGTGGAAAAACTGAATACTATAGTTTTCAACCCCAAGCTGAAGACTATCTTGAGAATACCGGAGAAAAGGTTGAAAATCGGCACACAACCATATGTGGTAACTATTCAAGAAAGTACCTTAGTGGAAGGCACTCACAAGGACCCCAATTTAACCGCTTTAGTAAACATAGCAACTTCTCAGGAAAATACTGACAAGATTAATAAATTGATGAATGGCCCGGAAGCAAAGAAAAAATGTTGAAGCTAAAGGATAACTTAGTGAAAGCAAGAGGTGAAGGAATTAAACTAAAGAGGAAGCAATATATAGTGGAATGAGAAAAGAATAAATTACTGTTGGATTATCATAACTTGGAGAATGAAAAAGATGCCTTGAATGTGCAACTTGTGATTATGGAAGGAAAGTGAAGTGATCTCTACTCTCACATTAGTGAGTTGAAAGAAAACGAAATGAAGTCAAATCAATAGATGAAATCTTTAATCAGTGAAAAGGAATCTTTACAAGCATGCATAAATGAAATGATAAGTGAGAAGGAATTTGTACAAATTCAGATTGATGAGTTAATAAGTGAAAATGAATCTATGATAGAGAAGGTCCAAGTTGCTCAAAACACAAAGCAAGACATGACCCCATTTTATGAGGATGCATGTAAAATACAGGAACAAATCTTCCACTCACAAGAATTGTTAATTGAAAAGATTTTTAAAATGTGGAAGATGATAGACAAAATGAAGGAAATTTCTGCAGCCGCTCTTCTGTAAGATAGAAATTAAACAATACGTTCTCCAAAATAAAGAAGTTGATCGCTTGGAAAGGGGAACATCCAAATTTTCCAAATCACTTGCCAAACAAAACAATTGCAAAACTCAAACTAGATATAGCTCTTTTGGGAAGTTCCAGAAAAGCAGCGAGGAAAATACAAGCAGAGGTGTCAAAATCTATCACAAACTGTGAAGGAATCTACAAGGATATTTTTCAAGTGCATGAGGAATGCCATATATCAATTTCCTCGAATATGTACTAGTTTCCCAACGAGTTTCATAGGATATTTGACATATGTAACATCATTATTAATAATAAAGTTATAGTTTTTTCCATGGAACAAGGCTTATATAAGTTTTGGGAGCTTCAATCTAAAAAATATGTAAAATACCAAATTTCCATCACTACATTTCATTGAATTGTTACCCATTGAGATTATCTTTTTGCCATTAAAAACTCTTGAGGAGAACAACTCAAGAATCTAGAACTATGTTCCCACAAAGTTATTAATCTTACAAATCAATAACTCCAATTTTCCAAAAAAACACTACCAAATATATGACAAATAAACAACAAATCAAGTTTCAATTCCAAATATAACAATAGCACAAGTCTTCATATATTATATATTTGAATGAAATTTACCCTTAAAATAGATCCTAAAAACTATTAATTCAATTTTTTCAACCCATAACAAAACTAATATCTTATTGTTTAAATGCTATTTTCAAAACTAAAAAAAAACGAATATCAATACTTTAAAGTTCACTTTAACTTGTCTCTCTTCTTTACATTTCTCTAATGATTTTAGTCTCTCTTCAATAATCTTAGTTTATTCTTAATGAATCTTCTTAAATTATAAAATATTCTTATTTTATTGGGTGCCTTCAATCTAAAAAATATGTAAAATACCAAATTTTCATCACCACATTTAATTGAATTGTTACCCATTAAAGTTATCTTTTTTCCATTAAAAGCTCCTCAGAGGAACAACTCAAGAGGCTAGAACTATGTTCTCAAATAACTATTAATCTTACAAATCAATAAATCCAATTTTTCACAAAAACATTACTTACTAAATATATGACAAATAGACAACAAATCAAGTTTCAATTCCAAATATAACAATATTACAAATCTTCATGTATTATATATTTAAATAAAATTTACCCTTAAAATAGATCCTAAAAACTATTAATTCAATTTTTTCCACGCATAACAAAATTAATATCTTATTCTTTAAATACTATTTTCAAAATTAAAAAAAGTGAATATCAATACTCTCATCTTTAAACTTCACTTTAACTTGTGTCTCTTCTTTACATTTTTCTAATGATTTTAGTTTCTCTTCAATAATCTTAATTTATTCTTAATTAATTTTCTTAAATTATAAACTATTCTTAATTTATTTTATAATTTAAAAGATTTAAAAAAATATTTGTAAAATAAAAGCATTTACACATGTAAAACATAGGAGCTCACGCTCTTTGACAATGCACCTTCAACGAAAAGTTCAGAGAAATTGCGCAGAGATGTGTAACTTTTAGACCTAAAATTTGTTGCAAATTTGATAAGGGGTCTGCAAACTCTTTTTTGAAGGTAAATATTGAGGAAAGGTTTGGATTTTGAGAAATTTCATCCTGTGAAAGATTGGTATACCGCTTTTAAGATTGATCGATAATTAATTATCTCACAGGATAGATTGACCTGCATGCCGTGACACAACTACGTCATGCATGCCACTACACAACTCTGTAATTAAAGCATGCATGCCACTACACAACTGGTAATTAAAGGCAACCTGCACTGAATTGTTTTAGGTTGTTTTAATTCTTGATTCTTCACAGTAAGTTGCTGAGAATATTTATCATATGGACCCTAAATATGCAGAAGATAAACCCCTTAAAACACCATGGATGCTCAAAACATAAATCCAATTCAAAAGATGATATAACCCTTACAACCCCGCCGTTTTGAAATTCAAAACATAAATCCAACTCAAAAGGTCTAAAACATAAATCCGATTCAAAAGACCGCTAGGATTCCTATAATCTGTATCACAATAGTTGGAATAAATCTGATATATATGCATAAGAAAGATCCGTAATCCAACGCTTTTCATGATCCATATTTTTAATGAATGGACTATTTTTATGATGAAAAGAAAAAATATTTATATGTATTGGAAGATTTTTATGATGAAAAGAAAAAATATTTATATTTATAGGTGTTTATATCTTAGAATTTGGGGTGGAATATTATCTTTATTTTTTATAAATTGAAGGAAGATGAAACAAGTGTACTGTCCAAATTGATGGTACTCAGTTCAAAATTCAAAATAAATAATTATTATAAAAAAAATCTAAAAATTAATTGGTAGCTGATGCATAGATAACTGGTAGCTCATGCAGCTGAAGCATTGAGAACAATAAATTATTACAACTAAATATGAAAAACAGAACAGATAACAGATAACTCTTAATTTAAGGTAACAAGTAACTACTAATTATTAAGAATCAAATCAGTTATTACTAGTAACTTATAACAACCCACACATAACTAAGAACAACCCACATTATCTGAAATGAAGGATTAAGAACTAAGGCCACCAGAGGTTGTTGGATTCGAAGGCTGACCCAGATCCTTGAACTGCTCGTATCCACGTTGTGAATCGTTGCGACGTTGCGAAGGGTAATCCCATTTTCCTGACGATCAATTTGCCCTTGGAGTTGAAGATCCACATTTCCATTTTCCAATCAATTACCATTATCAAGTCGCTGTTGTTCACCACTACTAAAGGTGGTGATCGAAAGAGGCCTTTTGTCAAAGTACTCTCACGTACCTCAAACCATATTTCAAATTTTTCTGCTTCATTCAACTTCCACATGCGAACACATTCAACTTCCTTCCGGTCTACTAACACTACTTGACCATCGTATACGCCAAACTTTTCACGAAAAATCATTTGGCATCCCTCGGGCAGTCGGATTTCTGTCCAGAGTCCGTCAGCAGTATTGAACGCTACGATGTGGCTGTGGGAGGGCGTGCCTTCATTAATTAAGGCCGTCCAATAAAACTTTCCTTTAGAAAAAACAGCCTTTCCCCAAGGCAGAATATGGTCTGGGACCATCATGGAAACTGCAGTCCACGCATTGGATTCTGAATCATAAATACACATCTCAATTCTTTCACTCTGAACTTGAGCTTGATCTTGATCTTCATCTAAATAAAAATGGCCCAGCAGCAGGGTGCAAACCCCAGTGGAAGAATCGAACGACAATCCATTGAAATAGAAACGAGGTATAGGAGGACGAGGGAGTTGTCTCCAATTCATGGTACCAGGAATGCCTATGTAAAGATCCAAGGGATCCCAATTTGTATGACAACAAAAGATGCTCTTGCAAGTATCCACAACAACCTGATTGGTCAAAGGAACTTTGTATATGTCTGAACCAAGTCCTTCTATAACCCAGTATTCCACATCATGTTTATTTATCCCGTTGCGATAGATCTGAAATAGAAACCCACGGGTGGAATGCAACGACCAATTTGGACCAATTATTTGGAGGGCATCACGGGAAGACAGCAGAGAATTCCACTGTTTACAGACAGACCTCATTTTGCCAAGAACCCTAATGGGCAACCTGGCTAAAATCATGAACAACAAGTTTTCCGGAAGCCTTTGCCAGATTTTTGCTTCCATTACTAAAATATTCCTCCCACAAAGATAACAGATGTTTCTTGTAACTTCACGCTGCAGCCGCCACTTTGATCAGCGCAGTGAACCGTTTCACACCAAACGAAAGCATTCATGAGCAAAATAACATTAGGATTCCATTTATATAGAAATAACAAATAAAAGGTATTGGAAATTAAAATTAAAAGACAAATTAATCAAATACACATATTCACTTAAAAGTATTGGTACTTATCTTATCATGTTACTAATAAGTTAAGTTTAAGTACAGGTTATCTGTTACTTGTTCTTCATGTAGAGTTGTAATTATGTCCATGTATGGTGGTACTTATCTTATCATGTTATTAATAAGTTAAGTTTAACTTACAGATTATCTGTTACTTGTTCTTCATGTAGAGTTGTAATTATCTTCATGCATGGTTGTAATTATTCATTATTTACCACGAACTCTCTGTTATTCAATTATAAAAGTTAAGTGTCACTCAAAATTTAAGTGCCTGCATGATCAAGTTTTCTCTTACTTATTCTCCATGCATAGTTGTAATCGTCCATTATATGTCACAAACTGCAAGTTATCTATACATCAAGTATGAGTTATTCATGCATCTACTACAAGTTATGTTTTATATTTTTGTTTAATTGTTTATTTCCAATTTGGAAGGACATCCCTAGAATCAAAGTAGATAGTACACTTAACTCATCCTCAAATAATCTAAGATTAAATAGTTAAAATTATTCTAAATAATTTTACCCCTCCTTTATAACTTATCTATAGCTTATCTGTCAAAGTGTTATAAATGCAACGACGAGGTTGGCAATGACAGTTACAGCCTGTGATCTCTACCTCGACATTTAAATTTAATAAGAATTGCTCCTTGATTCCCACCGATACCCTTGCTTACCCCTTTATCTACCCCTTCCCACCTCCTTTATAGCTTATCTGTCAAAGTGTTATAGATGCAACGACGAGATGGGCAATGACAGTTACAGCCTGTGATCTCTACCTTGACATTTAAATTTAATAATAATTGCTCGTTGATTCCCACCGATACCCTTACTTACCCCTTTATCTACCCCTCCCCACCTTACCCTTACTTATCTTGTAATTGAGATAAATATTTATCGGTGTAAATAAGATATTCGCTAACATATATAAGTGGAATAAGAACTATGTGATTGGAGTAACAGACGTGGAATAAGAAATATGTGATTGGAGGCTATTTTTTAAAAATTGGAAAGTGAAAGAAGAAAATGAAAATTTTTAATATGATATTGGTTTATTGATTATATAGAGAGATTTAAAAGTGTTTTTTAATTAATTTATTAGTTAAGAGTTTGTTTTTTTAAGATTTAAATAAAAAATTAAGTATATATTAATAATGATCACCTTTATTACTTGATTATCACTTTGTAATTAATTATATTAAATCTTATTATTTTTAAAAAATAAAATACATAACAATATAAAATTAAATAAAATAAATTTTATTTATTTATTTTGATTGGTGCATACATATATATATGCAGATAAAAGAGAAAGTACACAAAAATTGAGTCACTTACATATTTAGTTGAATTGATCCACAAAACAGTAACATGACTTTCACCAAAATTGTCAAGAAATCTATCAGTGAGGTTATTTTGCTTCTAATTTAGCCCAGGCCATTACTTATTTTCACCTCTCTTTTGGCGAGTATTCACCAATTAATTTAACTGAACTGTGGTTTGTTACATTGATAATTATCCAAATTCAATATCGGGCAACCATAAAGCTCAAGAATTTAAATTATTGATACAGTTTGACAATATAGTTTCACGTGAGTTTAGAAACGTATATTAAGAAAAAAGAGTTGTGAAAAGATATCATGGATTAAACCAAATAATCTCAAGGTAGCATGAATTACACTTCAAGAAATATGATCTCTCTAGATGCTTAATAAATCTGGGTTTAATATGGATCTATGTTAGTCTATACCACAGTGCATGAAGAGGTGAATATGAGTAGTCTTCACCCTAAGGAAGATAAAGAGATGGCAAAACTCTTCAATGTCAATATATAGGTCAAGAAGACTAATATCGATGCTCTATTTAATTTTGGTTTGCACGGAAACCTCATAGCAGAGGATTTGGTATGTAAGATTGGATTGGAAGTACATGATCATCCCAATCCCTGCCCATTGGGATGCGAAAATAAGGATGCAAAACTAAGAGTCACAAAACAGTGCAAGATAAAGTTTTCCATAAGTGCTAAGTATATTGATGAAGTGGAGGTAGATGTAGTACCCTTGGATGTTTGTGGTGTAATATTAAGAAACCCCTACATGCATATGAGCGATGCAATCTTCCTAGGGAGATCTAACCAAAACAACTTGATTAAGGATGATTAAGGATGGGAATCCTTCATCATTAATGCACACAAAGGTAAACCGAAGATATCTATGGTATGTTCCAACCAAGCAAAAATATTGATCAGATAAAGTAGGAAGTTTGTATTGATTTTCTTAAGAAAAAATAGAAAAGAAGGTGAATTTGTAAAAGTGAATCCATTTGTGGATGGATGTACCAAATAGTAGAAACATTAGTTGGAGAATGTTTTTCACATACATAGAAGTGTTCCAAGAGCCTAAGGGAATGCAGCAACCGTATCCAGTTGGACTGTTAATAGTCGAATCCGACTCTCATATTGAATGATAATAAGAATAATATCTTAGATGATGATCATAAAATTACAATAAGATGGCCTTTTATAAGGCTTGAGCAATCATAACGAAGGGTTACGACCTTTCACTAATAACCTAATAATCTATTAATAATATTAATTAAATATTCACAGCATTTCCTTCCCCTTAGGAAAGCTTTCACCTCAAAGCTGAGTTTTCTCATGACGTCTTTTATTCTGTCTCTATGTCGCACTGATGACTCGAGAGATGCGATTTTGATTACAACAATTGCCTCCTTTTGATTATTTTGTCTTGGTATTTGCATTAAGTATGAACTTGGGTGAAGTTTTGTTTACGCTTTTTCTACTTGTGTGATTGATTCTTTTAACTATGTTTGTCATCAATTGAACATGCTCAACATGCATTACGATCTTAACTATTGTTGTGTTGTTATTCCCAACACATATTCTGTTAGTTCCCTTGAACAGGCTCTTTGTGCTTATAATGCTCATAAGAACATCAACTTGTCTCTTATCATAGTCTTAGTGAGGATCATCTTTCTTCTTGTCAAATATTTTGTTGTCAGTTTCTTCATTACTAGGGTATGTTATATCTTTGTCTTGCACAATCTCTTGATTGTTACTATTACTCTCATGGGAGATGACATAATAGTCTACTGTATCTTCATCTTTTACATTAGCTTGGATGGTTTCTTCTACCTGATTTTCACATCCATCTTCATTTCTTTAAACGTTTCGTCCATAGATTTATTTATTTCATCTATATCCTTAAGGATTTTCTCAAGGATATTTATGAATTCGCCACTCTCACTATAAAATGCCATGGGTGCATGAATGTTTGTAGAGGGCTATTTTGGCCTTTAAGGTGAAATTTTGAATAATAATATATTAATTGTTGGCTGTCTAGACTGAGTTAGAGGTTTCCAATGTAGAGCCAGGTACTTCGCGGTTCAAGGAACCAACAGAACCCCTATTCACTGACCCTTTTGGCAACAGGCTGCGCATAGCCTGAGCTCTCACCCGAGGCAAAGCTAAGGGGGTGGGTGCGGAATCAAGTTTCCACAACTAGGTGATGCGATGGGGTGAAGATTAGTAAACAACACAAATCCTTGTGGTTTTCACGGATAGGTAACTACGCGAACCTTCTGTTCCGCGTGGGGTACTTTGGCGCGCAATTATGCTTGTGCACTTGTGCCTCTACTAACTGTGAGATACAGGGTACCTCTACATTACGACAGTATGCTATCAACAACCTACCTCACAGCAACCTTCATTGAATCGACACATCCATGAGACTGCGCGTCCTTGCCAAGGTGTTCAATTCTAACCACTCTACTTAGCATTCTTTATCCCTTTATTCCATCCAAGTTCTTATCAGTAAATTGTAAATGGTTTACTAAATATACATTACTGTGCGCTCCAATGCTGTGCTTAAACTCAATGTTCACTACTTGACCAATGGCTAGATTCATACGTTCCAATCGACAAATTCATACATGTTGAATACTTAACATTCCTTTGCGCATGCATTACTTAACATATTATTCCCATTCTCTGCGGCAAATACATATAAAAGAAATCACATAACAGAATTTTCCAGCATTAAACATTCATACCAAGCAATTAAACAATCATAAACACACATTGGTCACACAACACAGAATTTAACGTGGTTCACCCCCCGGATGAAGGCTACGTCCAGAAGAATGGATGTTAATATTGATCTTAATGGGAAGGGTACAACCGTTCTTAGTCTGCACACTCAGCTGCAAAATCTCTTCTCTCTTAGATAGGTCTTCGCGCACTCAGCTACAGAGCCTTTAAAATGGCTTTTCTAAACTTAAGATTCTACAATAATCAGTACTTAACAAAATTAAGAGTAACGCTTCCCTTACAAAATTGTGCCTTATTTATAGATCATGCCTGTAGGTCATGTATTTACAATCATTAGGCCGAAACCCTAAGGTTCTAAAAACTGGCGTGGCTAACCGCCACCCTAGCTATCACCGTCGACATCTTGCTCCATCTATTCCAGCTGTGCCACTCGTGGCTCACACACTCTTCTGATAGCCACAGTCCTCAAAACGGTTACAACTGCATCATGGTCTATCCCTATCCACTCCTTCCGCCTACCTGTCGCCATCAGCATCATGGCCTAGCTTCTCCACTGCTTTCCACCACACGTTCGAACAGGTCGCTTTCATCTGCCATCCACCTGTTCCTTACCCAAAATAGGTCATGTCCCTGTCTGACCTTTACCCATGTTCTGAACCAAAAATAGCTCATGCGCTAGCATGTGCATCCTCCTACTGCGCAACCGTATCTTAGCTATTGTTGTCGTGCAACACGCGCAAAACCCCAAAATTGTCTGTTGCCTGCCGCTGCGCGCAATGTACACTCTTCAAAACTGCTTCCTCTTCCTGGCGCAATGCGCAATGCACAATTATCAAAAAAAAAATTTCTTCTTACTGCAGCATGCTACGCGTGTTTGTCCATACTTGTATGTTTTTCCAACCCACTTGGGCCCATCCCAACAGGCCCTTAACACTTACCTGTGGCTTGTCCCGAGCCACTTCCGCTTGTGGCTTCTAGAGCTGCGTCTTCCATCATTCCAAGATTTACTGTGAAGCTTTGCAGAGTTCCTTCTAACTCCGCAACTATGTTCTTGGATTTCTATTCGAACCCTTGAAGCGTTTCCAGAGTAGCCTGCGAGACCTTCTCCTGAGCCACTTGTTCCTGCATAATTCCTTCTACTGTGTGAAGTTCTACGAACTTCGCGTCGAATTCCTACATTAATTCAAGGCCTTCTTGCTCAATAGGTTGCAACCTGTCCGATGTGGCAGCCTCTTTCTCCCTTAGTGTTGCCAACTATTTTTGCAAGTCCTTGACCGCATTAGATCTCTGCAATTTCTCTCTAGCCGGTGCATTCCTCATCTGCATACTTGCAGCATCTACCTGCTGCTACTTCTGTTCTACTTCTACCCTTACCTGCTGTAGCACAGGATCCTCACTCAACTTGGTTACTGCTGTAGTTATCCACTCAAGTAAGTCTTGTCATTTCATCACTTTCGATGAAATGCCATCCATGGTTGCTTTGACATCCTTAGCTGGAGCTGGGAACTAATATGACGGAATGAATGGGTGCCGAGCCTTCAGTTCTGCAATTTTTCCTTTGTAAGAGGCTTCCATATGTATCTTCTCAGAAGTAATGGACTCTGCCTTAGACCCAATTTTCTTTATTGTGTCCTCCACATCATCTTCTTCTTCACATTCTTCTATTTCGGCGCAGACCTTTGAAACGGTCTCCCTCAGCTTCTGTCCTTTTTCCATGGCTGCGCTCAACTCTTGCTTGGCGCTATCTGATTCCTGCCTTAAGTGATTGATATCTTCGGTTAACTGTGCACACCTATCATAGGAGGCTAGGCCTCGTTCATGAATTTCTTCTGCAAGCTTGATATGAAATTCATTTAAGTCTTCTGGGGGTAAAGCCCCAATATTGAGGTCAACCCGTGCAAGCTTGACTATGTCACTAACCGCTTCGTTCGAGTAAATAAGGTAGCCCGAGTCAAGGGTCAATACATGCGGATAGTTACTTATAGCCATGGGTGGTCTTCTTTGCGCACTAGGCCCCCCAAACTGCTCGTCAAAAGCTGAACTTGGTTACCCCAATCCCATCTGGGCTACCATTGTCTTGACCTCCTCCATAGCCTAGATTATGGTCAGCTGCATTTGTTCTTGTTTTGCTTCTTTTTCCACACGAGTCTCTTCCCATACTTCTTGCACTTTTGTTGCAATCATTTCACAGTCGTCCGGGTGCAATTGCAGTCCGAATTCAGGTCTCTCGGACTTCCTTTTTGTACGACAGCTTTGTGCTTTCGCAGGGCCTTCAGTGGCTTTTCTTTTTCCTGCCGTCATCTCTGTATGCATGCTCTGCACATCATCCTTTTCTTCGTCAATGGGCGTGCCAGCTGGTAGCCCCCCCTTCTTGCCATTTTTGGGTTGTGTTTCTTCCTTTTCTTCCTGATCAGTGTCTTTTACATCAATCTTCTCCTGAAGAGGTTCTACGTTATGCTCGTAGTCAAAAGCATCATCGTGTGAAGCAATGACTTTCCATTCGGGCTCCCATCGCTCCATCATGCCTTAAATGGCCTCCTTGTCCAGTCGGTAAAATCCTGGATACCATAAATCTTGATCTGTTATGTCACCTCTTGGCTAGATGAATGTTTGGTGTCTTTTCGCTTGAAACCTCATGATGCAGGTGTATTCATCAGCTAGAGGTTTGGAAACGCGCGGTGTTTCCATAATTGCTTTGCGCAACTGGTGATAGTAAATATAAAATACTTCATCCATTTGCTACTGCCTAAACGCCTTTGGGCTTACCCATAGATTGGCAAAGCGTGCTCCTCGGCCTTGTCCGGGTAAAGTGGCAACTCCCTGGTAACTTTTTGGCTCCTTCCAGCCTACAAGGGCTATCAACACTAGCAGCCAACTAAAATGGAATGGCGTTCCATCATCTTGGGTATCCTGAACATCTTCCAGAAACTCGTTCAATAGGAACTAGCACCAATTGTAAGTTTTTCCGTGCAATACATTAGCAGCTTCCCTGATTGCGACCAGAGGTACTTCAGGTGGTCTGCACTTGCGCAACAGCTTGCCCACAAGCAACTGGGTCGTAAACTATGTAGCGCGGTCTTTGATGTCGACTATTGGGAACCCCCATCCCTTATGCACTATGCCGAACTCTTTTGCTATTTTGGCGCTAAGGGCTTTATCGTGCACCTTCTTTATGATGAGGTTAGCAGGGTCCTCTCCTCGCTTGTTTAGTCCAGTGATCTGATGGACTAGGTCGATACTGATATCAATGCACGTGTCTAAAGATAGGAATCCTTCATGCACGCAAGTGAGCAGTGTCCGCATTACCGCGGAGAACTCGGGACTCTTAGTAAAGTGCGACATTTGTAGTAAGTTTAACAAGCCTGATGGTTGGATGGCCCGTAGCCATTCTTGAACTTCCAGCCTGCCGGTGCCGGTCTGTGCGTCCTTGACCCAATTGATATAGGCGTTCGGTCTAAACTGTGGGTAATTTTTCGGCATTACCAACGTGCTCTCTAGTAAGTCTTGGTCATCCAGCTTGCATCCTGGTACGCCACCCATCAAATTCTCTTCAATCTTTACCCTGATAGAGATAGCGGGTAGCGGGATTTCATATTTGAAGTTTTTCTATGTTGACTGGTGGGGCATCAAGCTTCCTTGGGGGAATGTAGTTGGGTACATGATAGAACGAAAATTTTTGGGCCGAGGCTGTTTGCTATAATGGCACTTCGGAGCCCTCCTGCTCTGAAGCTGCTATTTCTTTTCCCTTGTTGGTTCCTACAGCCTGTCGTGCTGAACTTTTGGATGGACTTGGTTTCATCGCCGTCATTGTTGCTGGAATCCCTGCTTGCTCAAATAACCAAGAAATATCTGCTAACTCAACCGGGTCTCTCATACAATGCTTTGGTTGCTCGGCTCATGAATGGTTCAAACACTTCGTAGAAAATATTAAGTGGCTGAGTGAGTCCTATTTATAGCCGCTACGTGCTTGCAACGTGGCCTTCCGTAGTGCCTAAGGCCCTTAAAACCATCTTGATTACCAATTCGTGCATATTATCTTGGGCCTATCAACCGATCCTTCTCATAATGCGAATGTTGTTTCCTTAAGTGCCAAATGGTTTCCTATCAAGCCAGCTTGTCAAATCCATTGAATCCACATTAATGGCTTAGCCTAGCAGCCGGATTTCGGTATGAACTGGTCACTTCGGTCTTTAATGGGTTCCAAAATGTCACATCTGCATTTAAATTGTGAGTTGCCTTGTTGCTGCCAATTTAGTTAACGACCCTGTAACTGACCGACAGATGTCATGGTAACAGTTCCCGTTATGATGTGCTAGCGGTCTAACATGATGTTTTCTATGGGACGCACACTAGCTGGTATCTTCTACGCGACTATCATTCCGTCTTTTCTGCGTGATGAGTATCTAGACTTGCTCTGCATGTCCACTCTTCTCTTCTTTTTTTTTTCATGCCCAACTTCAGCAGTGTTGCGCAGTACACTTCCCCTGATCATATAGAACTCTACGCAGCCGAACTATCATGGTAAAGCTTTAGTCTACTGCCATTTATCAAACTTGGTAAGGTATCTCCAGCTAATGTATCTAACTGGACTACGCCACCGTTAGTAACATGCATTACAGTATATGGGCCAATCCAATGCATCTTAAATTTTACAGGAAATTTCATGAATTTGCTATCATACAGGAGGACTAGATCACCTACCTAAAAGCTCTTGTTTTTGATGTGGCGATCGTGCCAAGATTTTTTGCGCTCTTTCTGGACTTGTTGGTGGAAGCCTTCGACGAAGCGATCTTCCTCTAACCCAACCAAGTGTAGGAGTCTTTCTTCGAGTGCTATGCAGTCTGCCATACCTGTAAACGCTGATATTCTCAAGCTGGGAACAATGTACTCCATTGGCATTATCGTTTCTTTCCCATAGGCCAACTTGAAAGGTGTATGGCCAATTAGTTTCTTGCAGGTAGTCCTGTATGTCCATAGCACAGATGGAATGCACAGGTCCCAATCATCCCGATTGACGTTACATATCTTTGTTAGTGCATTCTCCAACACTTTGTTAAATGCTTCAACAGTTCCATTCACTGTGGATGATAAGGCGTGTTGCGCTGATGATGGACGTGGAACTCTTCGGTTAAGGCCTCTATTGTCTTATTCAGAAAATGAGTGCCTTGATCACTCATCAATATCTTTGGGCATCCAAACCTTGTAAGGATACTCTCATATATGAATTCCACAGCTGTAGCTGCACTACAGTCTTTGACTGGCTTTGCTTCTGCCCATCTGGTGAGGTAATCGGTAGCAGTAATGATATACCTCCCACCAGTTCTTTTTCCTGGTGGGTTAATAGGACCCACAAAATCAATGGCCCACTTCTCAAAGTCCTGCAACGTCAGCTGTGGATTTAATGGCATTTCATCTCTGCATGACGGCTTCCCTGTCCTCTTATAGACATCGCAATTCTGGCAATGTTCCTTTGAATCTTTATGAATTGTTGGCCACCATAGCCCTATGCGCAATATTTTCTGCGTAGTAGCTCTTCCTGCATAATGGCCTCCTATGACTCCTGAGTGCGCATCAGCTAATATAAACGATTTCTCATGCTCTAGCACACATTTGTGCAGTACTTCATCTAGTCCCAGTTTATATAGCTGACCTGCAATTATAGTGAAGTCTATTGTGTGCACTACCAGCTACTTCTTCTGTTGCGTAGTGAACTCTGTGGGTGCGAATCTAGTGGTTAAAAAATCGATGATGTCCTGGTAGTACTCATCTGCAACTTGTATGGCGAACAACTACGCATTAGGCAGATTGTCCTCCAAATTCGTAGGATCTTCTCCTGACTCGATTCTTGACAGATGATTAGGTCCCAAATTCAATCTACCTGGCTTAACAACAATCTCAAAACCGTACTCCTGAAAGAGTAGTAACCATCTGCATATGTACCCCCCTAACACTGGCTTATTAACAAGGTATTCAAGGTAGAATGGTCTGTGAACATGAAGAAGTGCACACCAAGCAAGTAGTGCTTGAACTTCTTCATCGCATATACCATTGCGAGTCCTTCTCTTTCAGTAGTAGTACTCTTTTAGTAGTAGTATAGTTCTTCTCAACAGATGATAACTTTCTAATGGAAAAGGAAATGGGATGATCAATGCCTCCCTCTCCTGGTTGCGCAAGATCAATGCCCAATGCTATGCATGATGCATCCACATGGACGTGAATAGGCTTCTCCCAGTCTGGGAAAACTAGGATCGATGCAGTGACCGTTTTCTCCTTCAATGTGTCGAAGCCTTTCTCACAATCCTCATTCCAAATTAATGGTACATCTTTCTTTAGCAGTTTTTCCATCGCTGTGGTTATCTGTGCATACCCTTTTATGAACTTCCTGTAGTAACTGGTATGCCCCAGTGTAGTGCGCAATTGCTTCACTAAATTGGGTGTAGGCAAGTTTACAATGACTGTGATTTTAGCAGGGTCTACCATCGAGCCCTATTTGCACTGTTGTGGCTACAACAGATCCCATGCTTAGATGAAACATGGGAGCCCCATTTTTGAATAAATGCGAAGGTATTTGGGTGAGTTGTCTGGTAAATATCAGATTTTGGTTTCTATCTCTAAGATCCTTCCCCATGCTTTTGGTCTGCTTGTTTGACTTATTTTTGAGTAAATTTTCCAAGTGTTTTGGTCTGGAGAAAACTTAAATTTTGAGTATTTTATCGTCTGCTTTCGTCAACCCGAAACCCAACATTTTGGGAACCCAAAACCCGCAACCTGACAGGTGCAGGTTGTGGGATCGTTGTTTTTAGTTTTTGGTTTTTGAAATCCCGAAACCCGCAACCCGATAGGTGTGGGTTGTGGGTTTTGTTGTTAATGGATTTGGGAAATCTTCATCCCGAAACCCACAATTGCGGATTTCGGATTGCGGGAACTTCTTTTTTTAAGAATTGCATTGTGTGTTCCCGAAACCCACAAGATGCAAGTGTCCGGTTGGGGGATGCGGGAATAGCTTTTTATTTATTGGGGATTGCTTCCGTTTCTGAAACCCGCAACCCACAAGTTTCGGGTTGCGGCTTTCGGAAACTCATTTTTTGTTTGTTATGTTGGTAGTTTGCAATCCCAAAACTCGCCACTCGCAAGTTTCAGGCTGCGGATTTTGGGAATCATGTATAAACAGTGTGAACAATAACTTGTCCCCGCAGTCTCGAGATTCAATCCCAACCATTGATTTGTCTTGATCCTGTGGATGAGGATACGCTGCATGGTTTGAGTAAATATTTGGATTTCCATTTTCTATGGTATTATTTGGATTGTTTCCATTCTTAATGATCTCTAGTTTCAGCCAGTTTTTATCGTTTCAGTTGGTTCCATAATCTCGGTGGTTAGCTTAACATGTTGTCTTTCACATTTTCCATCCATATTTGGTCTTCATTTGCATAAACTGATTGAATTAATTTGGTTTGTGGAGATTTCAAAGATCTTGTCATTTGAGTTTGATTATTGTGTGTAATGACTGCTTATTCTTATTTGAACTTGCTTGAGTCATTTACATGCTTCAATCTTTCCTAATTAAATTCGTATGATGTTTTGATGATCTTGGCAAATTCAATTGAACTCCATTGAATCAATAAGTTTTTAGAGCAACTTGACAGATTATAATAATTTGATTAAACACTCATTTTTAATCCTTTTGATTTCTGACTTGAAAGGGTGTATATAATGGAACCATGCATTTAGTTATCAATTTTGAAAGGATTATTGAATTTTACTAAGTATTGAATATTTGATAAAATTTGTCATTATGGGAAGATCTATAATTTTATGACAATTTTTTATAATTCAATGAAATCCTAAATAACATATTCTCAAACCATGGAAATAGTCAATAACATTTTCATTTAGCAAAGTATTGTATTTTACAAAGAATAATTAACTTTGCTTATTTGTAAGATCATTATTATTGTTTAAATTATAATCGATATATTTTTTGAAGAACAATATTAATAATATTATTTATATAATTGAATTTAGTATATCTTGTTATTTACAATGTCTAATGCATAGTATTTCACTAAACCCTAATTTGCCGTGCAAATAAAAATTGAAAAAACAGAACCTGTAAAAGACACGTTTTTGCACAGAGGATTGCGGGCAAATCGTGAGGAATCAGCTCAAACGGTTGAAAAACCACTTCTTAAATGGGCTGATTTACCCCTACTTGCAGATAGTTTTTCAAGCCTATGAACAGTTTGGGAGAAAAACGTTTTCAAACATGGGCGAACGTTCAGAAATTTATTCCGGCCGTTTTTGCATACAATGAACGAACCAGGCATCCGGGGATTTGATCATATCCTTCCCAATGCTCTTCACTGCTATAAATTTGACCTCCAAAGACTGTGAGAGGGGGGGATAGAGTTCTCTGAAGAATGTAAGATTTTTCATTCTTCTCATATTTTCATTCTTCTTGCAATAATTTGTTGTTGACAGGGAAGAAAAAGGAGAAACGCTACTTCCAGATGGATGGAATTTGGAGCTAGAATCAACAGGAGACGATTTGGATACACTCTGTCTTAACAGAGCTTTGTAATTTATATACAAGACCTCTTTAATATAGTGAAGTTATCTTTCAATCTATCTTTTGATATTCCTCAAGTTTCTTTGAGAATTTCTGATTTTAGACTTCAGATTGTCATCTACAGTGGATAATATCTTTTGCATATGTTTAAATGTATGGATCTATTGTATTGGTTTCCCTGTATGATTGATTTATGCTGGAAAGTGTTTTATTGAGTTTATTTAGTTTAAATACTTTCTTTATCGATTGTTGCAAGTGATTCACAGCACAATAATCATTGTTAATTTTTCAATTAGCAAAGTGATTACAGATTTATCTTGAATAGGCTTAAGCATTTGAATTATTGTCTCTTAATTTTCATTAATAGATAGTGATTTAAATTAATAAGTGAAACAACTAAAATCATTTCTGTGAAAGGTTGTAATTTACTTATTTATCACACCTCAGGGTTAATCTGCACAATATCAAGCCTTCTTTTTAGAATATAACTAACTTAAATTAGTTTCCTCTTCTGAAATAGGTTAGGTTAGCTTAGTTTTACCATTTTTACACCCTTGTTTTCCTTGATTGGAAAACTGACCTAATTGGTCAAATCATCAACTCTTGGAGTGCCAGCGGAGGCCTAATATCCGTGGGGGATCACCATACCAAACAGGTTGGGGATAGAACTGCCCTTGCATAGGGTATTTCGAAGCCTTTCAACTTGGGTTTTCTTCCTCTGTTGAGTGTCTTGGAACATTCCAGCACCTTTGCATCTAACCTGCACAACCGAGGCATCAACAAATGGCGCTAGAAGGAGGGCATGCATTGGCACATTACCCACAATAAGAGCTAACTTTTATTTATTATGTTTTCATGGTTCTTTCCCAAATCCCTGTGTGGGAATCTGATATTGCGTTAAGCCTACAATGGATTTTACATGAACTCCATAAATGTTAAATTTTCATAAATTTACTTCAATCTGATTTAGGATCTTAACTGAGAGAACAACATGTACAACAAATCTACAACATATCAATCATGGACACAATAATGCAATCACACAAGAGACACAAAGTTTACTTGGGAAAAACCATAAAGGTGAAAAACCCCAATAACTTCCTCAGAAATAGATAGAGCAATGATACAACCGAAATACAAGAGATAGTCTTCTCCTAGCAGCAGAGACTAGCAGCAGAGCCTCCTCCTCCACAAGTGCACCACTCTCCCAAGTGTGAGTGAGAGAATAGAATGTGTAAAATGAGAGAGACACACTCTCTATTTATACACTAACTTGACTTGACCTTTACTCAACTAGGTCGACCTCAACTTAACAACTTAACATAATGCTGACTGGGCCGACCCCCACTAGGGTTTTCTAATAACCCTTTTACCCACATGGCCGACCCCCAATAGGGTGGTCTAATAACCCTTTGACCCACATGACTTAAACAGGGTCGACCCCAACAAGGTGGTCTAATAACCCATCAAGTATAAGTTACGACACTTACAATATAAATGACAACACTTCCGTATAGAGGAATAATAACATCTCTATAGGAATACAACCACTTCCGTATAGAGGAATAATAACATCTCTATAGGAATACAATATACATATATGTGAAATACATTCCGAAGTTACATATACATCAACACTCCCTCTTAACTAGGAAGGTATTTCTCGACACAGGTCTTCTAGCACAAGTCATCTTCTCTGGATCATCGTCACTGGATAATTGTCATCGAGTTATCATCATCTTCACTGCTGCTGCTATCTCAATCAATCTCGGAATCTACTCATCATAGGAAGTTCTACAGAGCCAGTCCTTTTTCATACTAGATGTAGGCCCACCACATACAGGTCTTCATCATCACTGGCCATACTGTGGAATCCTCAGGACTTATTACGTGTGTCACAAAACCTAGAAAGAGCATCCTAGGCTGTTACAAGCACATGGCTCTACCTATAGGATCTCACAGGGCCATATTATATGTGACCTCACCACAAAACCTCGCAAGGGCATCCCAGGTTGTTACAAGCACACAGCTCTACCTATAGGATCTCCCAGAGACAGATTATATGTGGTCACCACGAAACCTCGCAAGAGCATCCCAGGCTGTTACGAGCACACAGCTCTACCTATAGGATCTCCCAGGGATAGATTATATGTGGTCATGGAAAAACCTCGCAAGAGCATCCCAAGACTTATTATGGGCACACAGCCCAACCTATCGGATCTCCCAGGGACATATTATATGCCATAGGACAAAACCTCAAAATAGCATCTACCAGATATCCCAGGGCCAGATTATATGCCATAGGAAAAACCTTGAAAGACTATTTGCAGATCTCCCAGGGCCAAATTATATGTCCTCCCAGAGCAAAACCTCGAAAGAGCATTTGCCAGATATCCTAGGGCCAAATTATATGCCATAGGCAAAACCTCGAAAGACTATCTGCAAATCTCCTAGGGCCAAATTATCTGCACAACCTGATCCATGGCCATAGAGTATCAACCTGATACTCACCATATATCATCCTAATGTATACATGATCATCCTGATCATCATCGCTGCAACATCCTGCTACAAGTCATTTGGAGCAACATCCTGAAGCTCGTCATCCACGATCATCCTGATCATATCATGCATCTACCTGGTGCATACCAAGTATCTACCTGATACATATCATCATACATGATCCACCTGATCATACAATGTATCCACCTGATACAAATACAAATACATGATCCACCTGATCATACATGATACATATCAACATACATGATCTACCTGATCATACAATGTATCCACCTGATACATATACAGATACATGATCCACCTGATCATACATGATACATATCAACATACATGATCTACCTGATCATAAAATGTATCCACCTGATACATATACAGATACATGGTCCAAGCATCCAACATGATGCGTACATACATAAATGATCCGACTGATCATATCCAGCATCCAACATGATGCATACATACATATACATATAAATGATCCAACTGATCATACAAAGCAGAAACCAGAACATCATCCTGATGCTCATCATCCAATGCTTACATCCAAAGCCATGTGAAGGATCCTCTTTCCAACATGCTTGGAATGGCTTCAGCAAATGTGTCCATCACTTCTTCCTCGAAGTGTCATCAATCTGAAGAACGTACTCGAACTTCACTCTAGCTAGTGGTTTCGTCAGCGCATCTGCAATCTGCTAGTCCGTCGCAACATACAGGAGCTTCACAGCTCCTCTCTGCACCATATCCCTGATATAGTGATATTTGATCTCTATCTGTTTCGACCTGTCATGAAACACTAAGTTCTCGGACAGCTTCACACAACTCTGGTTATCACAGAAGATACCAGTAGCATCCAACGGGAGATCAAATAACTCAGACAGTAGCTTTCATAGCCATATTTCCTCACAACTAGCTGAACAGGCTGCAACATACTCTACCTCAGCTGTACTCAGTGCTACGTAGGATTGCTTCCTTCTAAACCAAGAGATCACACCTGATCCCATACTGAAGCAACACC
This sequence comes from Larix kaempferi, assembly GCA_027924585.1. Taxonomy (NCBI): domain Eukaryota; kingdom Viridiplantae; phylum Streptophyta; class Pinopsida; order Pinales; family Pinaceae; genus Larix; species Larix kaempferi. Next base: position 11,042,997 of record BSBM01000207.1, read on the forward strand.
CAGATGTGCTCTTCCTATCTGCAGCACTGCCAGCCCAATCTGTATCAACATAACCTTGCAGGTTAAACTTTTGATTCGCTTCATACTTGAGCCCATAATCCATTGTACCCTTCAGGTACCTCAGAACATGCTTTACAGCATCCAGGTGAACACTCCTCGGATCCGTCAGGAAATGGCTCAATGTGTTCACCGCAAAGCAAATATCTGGTCTCGTGTTTGTCAGGTACATCAAGGACCCAATCATCTGACGATACATAGAGACATCAACCGGCTCAGATGAAGCATCACAAAGAAGCTTCGGATTCAATGCCATAGGTGTGGCCATGGCCTTGCAATCCATCATCCTGAACCTCTTCAGGATCTCTACTCCATACTTCCCTTGTCCAAGAAAGATTCCATCTGCACTCTGCCACACCTCCATGCCAAAAACAACTAGTGCATCATCCCCAAGTTCTTCATCTCGAACTTGGCAGCAAGCTTCTGCTGTGTGTCGGAAATCAATCTGTCATCTCCTGTTACAAACAGGTCATCCACATACAAGAGTAGAATCACAGGATTCCCTTCCTCAACCTTGTAGTAAAGGTTGGAATCCGCTTCACTCTTGGTAAAGCCCAAACTGGATAGAAAGCTATCTATCCTACCAAGTTCTGCACACATATATGACTATACCATTCAAGAAGGTTGTCTTGAAATCCATCTGGTGTATCTTCTATTTCATCACTTTTATATTTCTCTATGCTGCCATCTGTAGCATGCTTGATTTGATAGTTCCATTTGGAAGTCACAATAGACTTCCCTTCAGCTCTTGGGACCGCATCCCAAACATCATTCTTCATGATCGACAGATCATGGCATTCTTCCCGTATCATGAGAACTTCAATATCTTCAATAAATAATTTTGTTGCTTGAACAAATGTTGTAGTCCTTCTTTTGTAGGTGAAGGTATATGGTCATTTCTACAAAACAAGTTAAATTGCATGATTAGAAACATCTCATAATTTTCAGACAAATTATTACACATAAAGAAATATGTCATATAGTCATGCAATTATCTTAGCCAATGCTTCAATACAACATTTATCCATGTTCAACAACTTTATAGATGCCTTCCAGTCTCTACCAGAACATTGTTAAGAGTTTGCACTACTCCCAACATGTCAGCAAAGAGGTTTCATTCTACATAAGTAGCACTGGAATATTGTACAGTGCCATAGGCCACTTACCCATCACATGCATATTAGTAGTATACTGTTCATTAATGCAATCATTCTAATATGCACAATACATATCCTAAGTCTAGGAACATGAGCCTATACATCATTGAACAATTTTATTTAAACAAACAAATATGCAAGAAATGATAATTAAAAATACTTAGCTTTGTTTGGTTGTTGGGTGGACTCCCTCTGAGTCTTTGCTTCCTTGCAGGAGCTGTTGAAGTAGCTTCTTCTACACCTTTCTGTTGTGGAATGTAGAAAGATGGTCAACTCCCTCTGAATATCTGCATCCTTGCAGAAACTACTGAAGTGTGCTCCTTTGCTTTCTTGCAGGAACAACTGGAGTGTGCTCCCTCTTGATATTTGCTTCCTGGATTACCTGTCCTTGAACTTACATCCATCCTTAATCACTATGCATGCTTATTAGTATCATCATTGTGTTATCCTTGAGGTCTCATACATAATCACACATTTATTAGTATAATCTTAATACTATCAAAACACAATAATCTTAAACATGTATAGTCATGATCATTCACAGATAATAAACATTAGTATTCGAGGTTTTAGGGAAGTCTTCTTTTACTCATGCATATTGTTATTTCTTCTGATTAGTTAAGTCATCAACGCATAAACCCGTGATTACTCAAACCTATACCTTCATGATTCTTCTAGTTAGTCATATCATCAATTATCGTAAGAAACATAATATGCATACAGCCATGACTATTCAAACCTCTGACTTTATGAATAATCATTATCAACAATAGTATAAGATCCTAACACAAGGTAGGATTCTAGCTTGATATAGGAAAAACATACCTGGATTAGCATGCTAGCTAGTTATGTATAACATACCTGCATAATGTCTTCTGGTTCTCTTCGGTGACTTGTGCTAGTAACCTGCATGTCTCATAGGTTAACCATTGTAGGACCAAGTTATACATACCTCGAAAGTAGATATTCTATGTGATCCATGACAATGGATGAATCTTTGTCTTCATGTCACCATGATCATATGTTCTTGAAGTAGAACATGATTTGTCTTTCTTGGTGTACCTTTTATGTTAGCGAACAACATAAACCTCATACAACATCACAATGCATTAGTACATTCATAAGTGTCAAAACCTTAATCAATGACTATCTTCTATTAAGGTGATACGACAAGTCTAGTAATTAATCAAGATTGTACTGTAATGATATGAAGACAAACATATGATAAAATTAACCATGAAACATACCTGTAAGCATTACCTGTCAAGATTGCTTGTAATCTTCTTATGGAAGGCCTTAGCCTCATCTCCCTCTGAAACAGGAACTTCTTCACTTATGCAGGTGACCAATCCATCTTCTTCTAGTATTAACCCAATCCACTTGATTTGCAAGAACTAGACCTGGAGCTGGATTAGGACTTGTCAAGGAAACCCCAAATATTCAAACTTTGAATTTCAAACTTCCGAAAGGATAGAAATATGCACCTTGATGAGCTGATCAAGTTGGTATATTCATAATTTGAAGACTACAAAGTTTCACCCCTCGAAATTGCCTTTTAGATTTCTGGATTCACTAGGGAGGACCCTGAATTAGGGTTTGAGTTTCCCGGAGCTTCACCCAACCAAAATATTTGATTCAAATCTCTAAGCTTCGATTTTTCTAAGGAGCTTCCATCCGTGGTCACAGATTTCCAAAATTCCAAGTTTTGCAGAAGCCCTAATTTTCCATCTTTCCAATCAAAGTCCCGAACTGGGGTTTGATCAAGCCCGGCCTTCTTCCCAATCAAAAAATCTGATATTGGTCTCTAAATTTCAATTTTTATGAGTAGCATCCAGCCGTGGTCTCCGATTAGAGAAATTCCAACTTTCTCCGAAGCCCTAAATTCTTGAAGCCATGAATGAAGGTGCTCAAAAAAACTTTTGTTTTGACATAAATATGTACCTGATTGTTTTTGGTGTAACTCAGAAATTTTTGATCCACAGGGTCTGAAACATTTTTCTTGAGATAGCCTGACCTGTTATCTTTCCATCCTGATAGGTCTGACTTCAATTGGATTCTCTGAGAGAGAGTTATGCCAAGTGTTGCAACGTGACCGGTTTATGGGATAATACATGAGAGTGAACTTGTACGTCGTTCCACATGTCACTGGTTCAACTTCGGCCTCTGAAAACATTTCCTGAGATAGTACCATCTGCGTACTACATATCACTTTTTATGAAATTTCATTTGGAGCTTCCTAGCCCAAGTTATGACCTTTTTTCCAAGGTCACCTTATTTTGACTCAGATCTGGAAGAGGCAGAAGCCCTATATTGTACAGATCATAAATCACAAAGTATAACGAATTAGAGGTTTTCCTTTGAACACAAGGTACATGGGGATATTATCTTCGACCTATAAAAGTTTTTCGATCCTAAAACTTCTCCAAAATGGATTTATAGCAAAAGTGCTACGATGACTGGTTTTTGCTATATCAAGCCCTAGCATCGTAAGTGCAACAAGTGTAATACATGCCATATCATGCCTTCTTTCAGGCTATCTATGATACCATGTTAAATTTTCAGAATTTACTTCAATCTAATCTAGGATCTTAACTAAGAGAACAACATGTACAGCAAATCTGCAGCATATCAATCATGGACACAATAATGCAAGCACACAAGAGACACAAAGTTTACTTGGGGAAAACCATAAAGGTGAAAAACCCCAATAACTTCCTCAGAGATAGATAGAGCAATGATACAACCAGAATACAAGAGATAGTCTTCTCCTAGCAACAGAGCCTCCTCCTCCACAAGTGCGCCACTCTCCCAAGTGTGAGTGAGAGAATAGAATGTGTAAAATGAGAGAGATAGACTCTCTATTTATACACTAACTTGACTTGACCTTTACTCAACTAGGTCGGCCTCAACTTAACCACTTAACATAATGCTGACTGGGCCGACCCCCACTAGGGTGGTCTAATAACCCTTTGACCCACATGGCTAACCCCCAATAGGGTGGTCTAATAACCCTTTGACCCACATGACTTATACAGGGCCGACCCCAACAAGGTGGTCTAATAACCCATCAAGTATAAGTTATGACACTTACAATATAAATGACGACACTTCCGTATAGAGGAATAATAACATCTCTATAGGAATAGAATATACATATACGTGAAATACATTCCGAAGTTACATATACATCAACACTAAAAAGGTAGTTAAGATCTTGCCAAAGTTCGATGGCAAAGGTAATGTTTCTATCACCGAGCATATTAGAAGGTATGAATCTATTTTGCGTTTATTTAATGTCATACATGAAGATGTTGCTTGCAGATTTTTCCCATTTACCTTTGAAGGTAAGGCTTCTCTTTGGTTTTATTTTTTACCTTTGAATTCAATTTCTAGTTGGTTACAATTTAAGAATGTTTTTAGATATTCTTTTGAAGATTATGATATAGCTGAAATTCATCAAAAACTGATTGAAATATAGGTACATGATGGAGAATCAATTTGGGATTTTAATACACATTTTCGACAAGTGTATTAAAAGCTTACACGAAAAACAAAGACCTTCAGCACAACTCACTTTTTGTTGGTATGTTAGATCTCTTCCCAAGACTATAGCAATGTTTATTTTGCATGAAGGGATAATAGATTTCAATGAAGCATGCAAAGAGGCTCACGTTTTTGAAAAAGACTTGAAAAGGTATCCTTTCGATCTTGTTTCTCCTTTTGTTTCATATGATGTAGAATCTATTAATGATGAATCAAAGGTTTCATAAATTGTTCAATTAAATTCGCAAATTAACGATCTGTACAATGAAGTTATGTCCTTTAAAAATGAGAGAAATATTCAAAATACTTTGCATAATTTGAAACAAATAATTTTTGCATCCAAATTCAATCTTCCCTAGATACGAAAAAGAATTTAGGTGCAAATTCTAATAGTCATTATTCTCTTTCAAATGAATGTGAGTACGATGAATGTTTTACATCTTCCCTTCATTGTTTGGAATCTCAATCTGAAACTACTTAAGAAAATCTTAATCCTAACACTTCCGATCTATGTAATGAACAATTTGTTCGAATGAATTTTTAACATTTTCCTTTCTCTCAATTTGATCATAATGATACAACTATCAATAAAATGAAGATTTCGAGAATTATGAAGAGGATTTTTCATGTATTTCTAATAATTTTAAAAGTCCTTCTTTTATAAGTGATATTCATTCTTCTTCATTTAATCGAAAGATGGATGTTCGAATAGAAAGTTTTGAAGATGCTAATTATACTTCAGATTCTGAAGAACATAATGATTCTTCTCATTTTACAAAATCTGAAAATTCTTGTTCTTCATCCTTCAATTCTGATTGTTATGAACGCAATGAGAACCATAAGTCTTTAGAGGATGAGTTGGCTGAAATTGAGATTGAATTTCAAAATATTTGTTCCAAATGTACTTTCTCTATGAATCAAATTTCAAATGAAAAGTTATTTCGATCAAATGCTTTGAAATCAAATAAATTTGATACACTTGACAAGCACGAATATCTAAAAGATGAAGTTAATCATTCACAAGATTCAAATTCCGATATTTCCTTTCAACATAATAACGATGATATATTGCTAAAGGAAATATTCTCCACTCTCAATTTTGATGAAAATATTTTGGATCATGATCTTAATAATTTCCAACACACTTTTTATGATTCAATTTACTTATGGTTGGAACAATCATTTTTGAACAATTTCCCACGTCATTTTCATTTCTTTGTAAATACAAAACTTAGTTCATTTTTTCCAATTTTTGGATCTCCATTTTCAAGATTTTCATTGCTGATTCATCATTTGTTTTATCTTGCAGGTTTAAAGTTACTTGATTGGCTCCATTGGAAATTCGATTATACTCAGTCTTGTTTACCTTTTAGAGTAGTGTAGGAGTAGGTGTAGGATAGATTAATTTTGATAATTTCTTTAATAATTAGATTACTGTTTTTGGTTTTCTTCAATAAAGCATTTGCAGTGACAAGCCAAGTCCAAGTTGGAAACGACGCTTCTTTAGATGCATCCCAGGAAGTACTTTTGTCTTCTCCACTTTCTGTTACTCAAAGGGACGACTAATTTCTTGCAACGATTGAGCTTCAATGGAGAAGGTAAGATCTTTGCATCTCAACAACTTTATGAATTTAATTACTTTTGTGATTTTATAAATTTATCTAATGAGAATGAAAGATGCAAAATTCTTACCACTACTTTCGAAGGAAGAATTTGGAGTTGGTATGAATTTCTACCAGTTGAATCTATTCATTCATTGAAATAGTTCACAGAGTTATTTCTTAGTGCTCATGAGAATTTTAGTTACATAAAACTTGGTTTTGAATTAGAAAATCTTCATAGATACAAAGATGAATCTCTTGATGATTTCTTTTCCAGATTTATGTTAATGTGTTGCAGGTTTCATAAGAGACACCAACTTTCTGAAAATAACACAATTGATTGGTTTTTCCATCTTATTTCTCTCTGATACACTTGCTTTGGAAAAGAATGATAAAACTGAAATTGGATGTGCTAATGATGATTCTATTATTGATATTACATTATCATCTTCTCATGATCAATCAGGTTTCCTCATTCAAAATTCATTATTAGATCAGATTTTTACTAATTATGTTTCTCTCGAAACAATTAATGAAAGTTGTTTTATGTGACTAGAGAAGCATTTAATTTTTACATTCTGAAACTTATTTCTCTTTGTATCTAGATATTTTTCTGATCAAATATTACATTTGTATAATTTTCAAACTGATATTATGTTATGGTTAGATTTTGATGGGATACAAAGTAAGTCTTTTAGAATGAGGGACATATTTATGTTCAATCTGGTTTATCTCTAAATTGCGATGAAGAGGACAATAATATTCTTACTACCATTACTCATGCAATAGATGCATCTTCATCTATTAACGATGATATTGTTTTGAAGAATTCATTCTCCACTGAATCCCTTTCGCAATTTTTTAAATCATATTCTTGATAAGGTACATTTTAGTTATGATCCTCATGAAATATCAGTTCTCTCTATGAATGCATTACACACATTATATCACTTCCAACATGATTTTTATAATCTAATTTTTGGTTGGTTGGAAGAATCATTTATCAAAAAGTTTCCATGTCATCCTTCTTTCTTTGAACATAAGAAAATTGATTTGGTTTGTCCTTTGTTTCCATTTGGAGTATTGCGATTTCCAATGCTGATACATAACTTGTTTTCTTTTACAGGTTTCAAGTTACATAAATGGTTACATTGGAAATATGACTTCACTTAGTTTGGTGATATTCGGCAAGTAGGATTTAGGGATAAGTTAGTTAAATTTGGTTTAATTTTTGTTAATAAAGCAATTGTGATGATACATCAGTTTCAAAACCTGAAATCAAGGCTTCATCGAAGGCATTCAGGGAAGTATTTTTATCTTCTTTTACTTTTCATTATTCATGCTCTTGTTTATCATTGGATTTATTTTAAAACATTCATGTTCAAGTTATATATATTCATTTTCTAAACTATAATGACTTATCATGAAATGTTTTGAGACAACATTTTCATAAAAGTGCATAAATTTTCATTCTTTCCTAATATGAAATGGAACAAAAGAGCCTTCTTAATTTCATAACTGCACATTTTACTTTAGTTTAATCTTTAGGCTTCTTTATTTGTTTTCAATAAAAAAACTGATTGAATCTGATGTCTCATGAGTTATTAAAAACAAAAATTTCAGTTACTAATTGTCCTTTTAGTAACTGATATAGTTGTGAGATTTTGATTTAGTTTTGGTTCCAGTTGTATATATATGTTTGATTTTATCATTCCCACATTTTCTTTTCTTGCTGGTTTGTTTTGAATTTTTCATGATTTTTATCATTTAAAATAAAAGAGCTTATCACTCTTTTACAGTCTTGAAATCTTATCTATAAAGGAAATCTTTACAAATGTTTTCTGCTTGCTGGAAATCAAATGTTTTGATTAGTTAATCCCTGATTGTGAAAAATCATTAATAGATTGTGCTGATAATTCTATTTGAATCTTTCCATTATTATCCTTAGAACTTTATCTTTAACTCAACATAAAAGTTTGGATTTAGTTAATTTTAAGGGAATCGGTTTCGAGAAAGAAGGTTTAAATCTGTAAATATTAGTAAATCTATAGATTTCTTACGCCATCCTTACTCTTAAGGAGTATAGTCGCTTTCCCACCCATTAAATAATATCTTATGAGATTAACATTAAACATAGCCCAATCCTTTTCTTTAACATCTCTGGGAGTGAGCTAGGAAACAGGAGGTCTTATCATAAGCCAACCTGCTCATGGTCATGCCTTCTTATGGAATGACTTTATCAAAATCTAGTCACCAAGCCGGGATATTGGCTTGTAGCCGCACAAATGGTTGCAAGATGGGGGGTCTCATCACGAGCCAACCCACTCATTATCTATAAGTTGGTGTGAATGACATTGTCACAACCTGATCACCAAGTCAGGACAGTGGTTCCCAGTTTCTTTCCAAGGATGCAAATCTTTAGCAAGGATTGATAAGCTTTTTATATTTAATTAGTGGGTGGGATAAAAGCAACTTATTGGGTTAAAAGGCATCCCTGTCGCCGCTATAGACACCGGATGGCTTTAGGGTCCTGCCTGTGGTACTGGAGTCATTTCTTGATACTATGTCTTATATGAGTAGCTTGATTTCTCGAGGATAATTCCCACTAAAGTTCTGGATTCTTACATGTTATGAATAATTTATTTTGAAAAATGAGTTTATCTTTAAAAAAAAATTTGGGATAATGATGGGAATGACTTGGATGTTTTAGAAGTTTTGAAGTCTGACCAATACTATATCATTCAGTGATAATACTATTCAGATTATTTGAAATTTAGCATTAGAAGGCATTTCCTTTTATTCCTAATTTTTATGGATTTCAATACTGTAAGGCAGAGATAACTGCTTCGTCCCAGCGTGTCGCCATTTGTTGTGGCTACAACAGATCCCATGTTTAGATGAAACACGGGAGCCCCATTTTTTAATAAACGCAAAGGTATTTGGGTGAGTTGTCTGGTAAATATCAGATTTTGGTTTCTACCTCTAAGATCCTTCACCCATACTTTTGGTCCACCTGTTTGACTTATTTTTGAATAAATTTTCCAAGTGTTTTGGTCTGGAGAAAACTTAAATTTTGAGTATTTTATCGTCTGCTTTCCTCAACCCGAAACCCGCAACCCGACAGGTGCGGGTTGTGGGATCGTTGTTTTTAGTTTTCGGTTTTTGCAATCCCCAAAACCCACAACCCGATAGGTGTGGGTTGCGGGTTTTGTTGTTAATGGATTTGGGAAATCTTCATCCCGAAACCTGCATCCCGAAGCCCGCAATTGCGAATTTCAGATTGCGGGAACTTGTTTTTTTAAGAATTGCGTTGTGTGTTCCCGAAACCCGCAACCCGCAAGTGTCGAGTTGCGGGATGCGGGAAGAGATTTTTATTTTTTTGCGATTACTTCCGTTTCCAAAACACGCAACCCGCAAATTTCAGCTTGCGGCTTTCGGAAACTCATTTTTTGTTTGTTATGTTGGCAGTTTGCAATCCCGAAACCCGCCACCCGCAAGTTTTGGGTTGCGGCTTTCGGGAATCATGAATAAACAGTGTGAACAATAACTTGTCCCCGCAGTTGCGAGATTAAATCCCAACTGTTGATTTGGATTTCCATTTTCTCTGGTATTATTTGGATTGTTTCCATTCTTAATGATCTCTAGTTTCAGCCAGTTTTTATCGTTTCAGTTGGTTCCATAATCTCGGTGGTTAGCTTAACATGTTGTCTTTCACATTTTCCATCCAGATTTGGTCTTCATTTGCATAAGCTGATTGAATTTTATTGGTTTGTGGAGATTTCAAAGATCTTGTCATTTGAGTTTGATTATTGTGTGTAATGACTGCTTATTCTTATTTGAACTTGCTTGAGTCATTTACATGCTTCAATATTTCCTAATTAAATTCGTATGATGTGTTGATGATCTTGGCAAATTCAATTGAACTCGATTCAATCAATAAGTTTTTAGAGAAACTTGACGGATTATAATAATTTGATTAAACACTCATTTTTATACATTTTGATTTATGACTTGAAAGGGTGTATATAATGGAACCATGCATTTAGTTATCAATTTTGAAAGGATTATTGAATTTTACTAAGTATTGAATATTTGATAAAATTTGTCATTATGGGAAGATCTATAATTTTATGACAATTTTTTATAATTCAATGAAATCCTAAATAAAATATTCTCAAAACATGGAAATAGTAAATAACATTTTTATTAAGCAAAGTATTGTATTTTACAAAGAATAATTAACTTCTTATTTGTAAGATCATTATTATTGTTTAAATTATATTTGATATATTTTTTGAAGAACAATATTAATAATCTTATTTATATAATTGACTTTGTTATATCTTGTTATTTACAATGTCTAATGCATAATATTTCACTAAACCCTAATTTGTCGTGCAGATAAAAATTGAAAAAACGGAACCTGTAAAAGACATGTTTTTGCACGGAGGATTGCAGGCAAATCGTGAGGAATCAACTCAAACGGTTGAAAACCCACTTCCCAAATGTGATGATTTACCCCTAATAGCAAACAATGTTTTAAATCTATGAACAATTTGGGAATAAAACGTTTCCGAACAGGGGTGAACGTTCAGAAATTTATTCTGGCCGTTTTTGCATACAGTGAATGAACCAGGCATCCGGGGATTTGATCATATCCTTCCAAATGCTCTTCACTGCTATAAATTCGAACTCCCAAGAATGTGAGAGGGGGGGAGATATTTCTCTGAAGAATGTAAGAATTTTCATTATTCTCATATCTACATTCTTCTTGCAATAATTTGTTTTTGACAGGGAAGAAGAAGGAGAAACGCTACTTCCAGATGGATGGAATTTGGAGCTAGAATTAACAGGAGACGATTTGGAGACACTCTATCTTAACAGAGCTTTGTAATTTTTGTACAAGACCTCTTTAATACAGTGAAGTTATCTTTCAATCTATCTTTTCATATTCCTCAAGTTTATTTGAGAATTTCAGATTTTATACTTCAGATTGTCATCTACAGTGCATGATATCTTTTGCATATGTTTAAATGTATGGATCTATTGTATTGGTTTCCTTGTTTGATTGATTTATGCTGGAAAGTGTTTTATTGAGTTTATTTATATTAAATACTTTCTTTATCGATTTCTGCAAGTGATTCATAGCACAATAATCATAGTTAATTTTTCAATTAGCAAAGTGATTATAGATTTATCTTGAACAGGCTAAGCATTTGAATTATTTTCTCTTAATTTTCATTAATATATAGTGATTTAAATTAATAAGTGAAACAACTAAAAGCATTTATGTGAAAGGTTGTAATTTACTTATTCATCACACCTCAGGTTTAATCTAGACAATATCAAGCTTTCTTTTTAGAATATGACTAACTTAAATTAGTTTCCTCTTCTGAAATAGGTTAGGTTAGCTTAGTTTTACCATTTTCACACCCTTGTTTTCCTTGATTGGAAATCAGACCTAATTGGTCAAATCATCAACTCTTGGAGTGCCACTGGAGGCCTAATATCCGTGGGGGATCACCATACCAAATAGGTTGGGGATAGAACTTCCCTTGTGTAGGGTCTTTCGAAGCCTTTCAACTTGGATTTTCTTCCTCTGTTCAGTGTCTTGGAACATTCTAGCACCTTTGCATCTCACCTACACAGCCAAGGCATCAACATGCACACAATCTGTCCCAACAAGACTCCATAGGGAACACAGAAGATACACTTCTTTAAGTTTATTGATATTTGGTGCTATCTACACTTTTCCAGCATCATCCTAAGGTTCGCGGCATGGTTCTTCAATAAACCGAAAATGGTCCACACAAATTCTGATCTTGCCCTTTGTTTTCTTGTCCTGGATAACCATCGAGCTTATCCATTCAAATTCTTCGACTGGCTCAATGATGCATGCATCGAGCATCTTATCGAATTCTGCCTTAACTCGTTCTTTATAGCACGGGTTCAATCTGTATGGTCTTTGTTTCATAGGTTTCGTGCCAGGCTTAAGAAGGATTTTCATCACTCCTAAGTCTCCCAAGATACCTTTCATTTCTGTAAACTTGGTTGGGAATAATTCTTGATATTCCTGTAATATGCCCACGACCTCTTCAACTATATCTTCGTCCCAATAATTTCCAATAGCTACGAACTTTGGCTCTTCACTTTTGCCAATGTTCACTTTCCTTGTTTTCATAGGTCCACTCATATTTGGAATTTCTAGTGGAGGTCCTTCTACCTCACGCGATCCCTCTGACTCAGGTATCCGTATGTTGCGTGGGTCCTCCTCATCGCTATCGGCTGTATCCTTGGTTTCTCCATCAATGTGATAGCAGTCAAGAGCATGCTCTAGTTTCTCTTCCCATTCAGGATGTAGGCACGTAGGTATGCTATCTGTGCCAAAGAATTCTTGTAGTGTCATGTTTCCTTGCGTACAATATGGGCTGAATATTTTTTTCTTAATGACCTGCAGTGCATCATTGATACTTGGATGCTCGTATTCGAAGCTGAAATCCTACTGGAAGGTCACAGTTAGGCCCAACCAGTCCACTCTGCCTCTGCACAACTCCAGGTCTAGGTACCACTTCTTGGGAATTGGTTCTTCTAACATGTGCACGAACAGATGCACCCATTCTGTCTGTGTGCACGAATAGACTCGAATATGCTCTCTTGGATTTGTTTGTCCATTATATTTCTCAAAGGATAGGGTAACCTTATCAACAAACCTGATTTGCATCTTAATTCTACACTGATCCCACGTTGTCAGTATCTTCTTATGTGCATCCCACCATCTGGCAGGTATGCTGCGCAATGCCATGTCTAGAGCTGAGACACGATGTTCATCTGGAAGTGCTGCAGTATATTCTTTGATAAAACAATAAACATTAGATAAACCATCAAAAGTAGGGATTAGGGTTACCTCTTTTCCAATCCATCGGAGTGACTTCGTAACCTGCGCGCATTTCCTGGTAGATACTTCATGTAACCTGCTTTGCAAGTTTTTAGTCCTGCATCAAAGTCCGAAACACAAGAGCTATCACAACGCTATTTGAGTGTGCCATCCGCCGTGGGATTGACATAGTCAGCATCATTAGTGGTCATATTGTAAATATGGTCCAGGTCTTGAGCTCTGGATTCCTCTTGAATCGGTTCAATATACCGCTAGCCCTGCAAAGGGTCTAATGGCGTGATGACCCTGATATCATTGCCTTCAAATATAATTTTCATGGTATTTAAGTCAATAATGGCAGAGTTAGTCTTTTCCCAATCGATACCCAGCAGTGATGGATAAGGATGGCTGTCGTCCACTATTTCAATTACTTCAAAATCGGCATAGCTGCTCATTCCATCAATATCAAAAATGGTGTTGGGTAATCTCCCCAAAGGTATAACTATCCCTTGATTATCCATTCTCAACTTTAGAGGTGACCATTGTAACTTAGGTTTACCCATCTGATGCCATGTCTGCTTGGTCAAGACATTTACTTCAATTCCAAGATCAAGAATGATCTCATCCATCTCATAGTCCCCAATCTGTGCAATGAGTCTCATTTCCCTTCCTGTTCTTTTAGGACTCCTAATATTGTGGACTATGCCACTGGCAGCCCCCTTATCATTGTTTGGCTCATACTACCTTAGTATCTTTTCAAACTCCGTGTAAGCATCGGTGCTCTTTAGTAATTTTATGTAGCTGCGTAAGAACTGCGCAACAGAGGTCCCTGTGTTTGTTGTGGCAATTATCTGATCTTGTGTCGTTGGCATGTTCTCTCTTTGTGGTATTTCACTGTGTAACTGTGTTCTCGAGGGGCCAGGTGGCAGTGCTCTAAACATATCCCGCGCTTCTTGGAATGCTTCCTTATTTTTCTGTAAGTCCAAACCTGGTGCTTTCCCAGGATCTTTTCTAATCCATACCGGCTCTCCAGGATTCTGCATAGGATCACACGTTCCAGAAGTCAAAGCTTTTGCATCTCCATCCCATCCTGTATCAACGCCACTATGCATGACAGCGTTGACACTTGGATCTACAGTTCTACTCTCTGCCGCGATCAACTGAATATTGGGAGTTGGTGGTTCTGTCCGTCTTCTTTTCTGCATTTCTACCTCAAGTACAGGACAGTCTTCAATAACATGCTCAAATGATTTACAGTAATTACACATAGTGCATGGGTTTGTACAATCTCTAGAAACATGACCTGGTTGGACACAATTATAACAGATCACTTGGCCGTGGCGTCTTCCTTGCGCTGGGCCGACATTTCTACCTCTCCCGCGGTATCCACCACTACGGCCTCTATATCCTCCTTGGTCAGAGTGGGTGTTTTCTTGCTTTGGCTGATTTTACTCTTGAATGCGATACATCCTAGCACCTTGCATTGCTTCCATGTTGCACTTTCTTTCATTCATGAGCTCATACGTGCGACAGTTGGATTCGTCATGTTCCACTGATTTACAGAAATTACAATACAAGCTCTTAGGTGTTCTTACATATTTCTCTATTAGGTAACAATCTTCAGGCCTATGTCCTCTGGTTCTACAGATTTCACACCACGGCGCCTGATTATGATTCATACTGATTGGTTTTGGTGTGCCACTGTCAAGATAATCTTGAAATAGAGGGCAATCTTCTTTGGTATGCCCTTTTCCTTTGCATCCAGTGCATCAAACTTCACGTCTATGTTCGTACCTTTGTTCTTTCCCATTCTTCATACCCTATAATTCTAATGTCAGTGTAGTCAGCTGGTTCTGAATATGTGACATCCCAGTGCTACTCTCACCAATCGGTGAAGCCTCCAATTGCATTGCGATCTCTAGGGCCTCTTCCTGCGACACAATCTTCTGCTGCATCAATGGTTGTCTGATATGGGGAAGCAGTGCAGAAATAAACCATTCCTTATGCTATTGTGGAGCTATAAAAAAACTCACTCAGTCCAATAAGGTCTTAAACTTTTGGTCAAATTCCCATACCATTTCAGTAGATTTCTGCTTAATTTCCTTTAACTCAGTTATGCAATGCAACTCTGATTTTGGTTTCTTAAACTCTACGACCAGTGCAGCCTGAATTTCTGTTAGGGTTCTTGGCTATGCCTGAGAATATTTTATAAACCAATGCAATGCACGGTCTCTGAAAGTATTGATGAGCTACTCTCTCTTCACAACATCATCCTGTATTTGCTTTAAACTCCATACGGCTTCACATAGAAACCAGTGTTGCTCAGGGTCTTCTAGACCCGTTCCTTTGAATATTGGCAGTTTTATATCATTATCTATCATTCTCCTCCCTGGTTGTGCACTGATCTGAGTAGTGCTGACTACCTGTGTGGAGAAAACAAAAGGAATATTCAGACTACTGGGATTCTGTGGACTGGGCTACGCGACACTCGCAACAAGTGGGTTATGAACTAAAGGTGGCACGGTTTCTGCAACCGGTGGATTCTGAGGTGTAGTGGGATGAATAGTGACTGATAATGATGCGATCTGATTATTAAGGTCACATGGGATTTCGATATCAACACAGAGTCCGGTTCCTCCAGGATTCTTTTCCTTATTAAACTTATATCTCTTTCCACTTCTTAGACTCTTCATCAGAATCACTATAGATGCTATTGACCATGACAGATATAAAAATATTAATGCATTCTTAAAATTCCTTTCTCAGCTAGAAGCATTTTAAC
This sequence comes from Larix kaempferi, assembly GCA_027924585.1. Lineage (NCBI taxonomy): Eukaryota > Viridiplantae > Streptophyta > Pinopsida > Pinales > Pinaceae > Larix > Larix kaempferi. The sequence goes on from BSBM01000207.1 coordinate 11,059,011, forward strand.
GTATAGACTTAGATTGTTCAAAAACTTACCTCTGAATCCTTTGAAAAAGTATGCTTCAGCTTGACTGTAGGACTTCAGTGTGTCTACAGCAAACTTGGTCACAAATCCTTCAAGTATACTATCGACCCAAAAGTCAACAGCACATGACAGTGGGCTGTCTATTACTTTGAGCTGCGTGGTGAGCTCTGCAGTCCACTCTGTAGGTACTCCCCCTTGAACACAAGTCTTCTTCTCTGCGAGTCGTGATATCCACGCGTGTAGCTCGTTTGGAAACATGGCCTAAAAGATCTCGTGAATATCTCTCCACAAATATCTATTCAACCACTCTACGTCAGATAAGTGCGGGTGTTTGTTCTCTTTTCTTGCAAAGTCTCTTTCAATCTTGTCGCACCAATCCCAGATCTCTTTCTTGGTAGGATTCCAATTGTCTGAACCAAATGGGAACTGGTATTCTTCGTCACACATTACTTTTTACTGCACTATCGCATCATTGGTCTTAGCCAAGCAACAGAACCATTTGTTGGCTGTCTAGACTGAGTTAGAGGTTTCCAATGTAGAACCAAGTACTTCGTGGTTCAGGGAACCAACAAAACCCCTATTCATCGGCCCTTTCGGCAACAGGCTGCGCGCAGCCTGAGGTCTCACCCGAGGTGAAGCTGAGAGGATGGGTGTAGAATAAAGTTTCCACAACCAGGTGATGCGATGGGGAGAAGATTAGTAAACAACGCAACTCCTTGTGGGTTGCGCGGATAGGTAACTGCGTGAACCTTCTGTTCCGTGTGGGGTACTTCAGTGCGCAACTGCGCTTGCGCACTTGTGCCTCTACTGACTGTGCGATACAGGGTACCTCTGCATTATGACAGTAAGCTATCAATAGCCTACCTCATAGAAACCTTCATTGTCTCGGCGCATCCATGAGACTGCGCGTCCTTGCCAAGGTGTTCAATTCTAACCACTCTGCTTAGCATTCTTTATCCCTATATTCTGTCCAAGTTCTTATCAGTAAATTGTAGATGGTTTACTAAATATATGTTACTGCGCGCTACAACATTGTGGTTAAACTCAATGTTCACTACTTGACCAATGGTTATATTCATACATTCCAATCGACAGATTCATACATGTTGAATACTTAACATTCCTTTGTGCATGCATTACTTAACATATTATTCCCATTCTCTGCGGGGAATAGATACAAAAGAAATCACATAACAGAAGTTTCCATCATTAAACATTCATACCAAGCAATTAAACAATCATAAACACACATTGGTCACACAACACAAAATTTAACATGGTTCACCCCCTAGATGGAGGCTACATCCACAAGAACGGTTGTTAAATTGCTCTTAATGGGAAGGGTACAACCGTTCTTAGTCCGCGCACTCAGCTGCAGAATCTCTTCTCTCTCAGATAGGTCTCTGTACACTCAGCTGCAGACTCTCTTCTCTCTCAGATAGGTCTCTGCGCACTCAGCTGCAGAGCATTTACAATGGCTTTTCTAAGCTTAAGATTCTACAATAATCAGTACTTAACAAAATGAAGAGTAACCCATCCCTTACAAAATTGTGGCTTATTTATAGATCATGCCTGTAGGTCATGTCTTTACAATCATTAGGCCGAAAACCTAAGGTTCCAAAAATTGGCGTGGCTAACCGCCACCCTAGCTGTCACCATCAATAGCTTGCTCCATCTATTCCAGCTGTTCCACTCATGGCTCACATGCTCTTCTGACAGCCGCAGTCCTCAAAATGGTTGCAACTACATCATGGCCTGTCCCTGTCCACTCCTTCCGCCTGCTTATCGCCATCGGTGTTGTGGCCTAACTTCTCCACTGCTTGCCGCCACACGTTCTAATAGGTCGCTTTCATCTGCTGTCCATCTGTTCCTTACCCAAAATAGGTCATGTCCCTGTCTGACCTTTACCCATGTTCTAAACCAAAAATAGCTCATGCGCTACCATGCGCATCCTCCTACTGCGCAATCGTATCTTAGTTACTGCTATCATGTGACACGTGCAAAACCCCAAAACTATCTGTCGCTTGCCGCTGTGCCCAATGCACACTCTTCAAAACTGCTTCCTCTTCCTGCCACAGTGCGCAATGCACAATTATCAAAATTGTCTTTTCTTCCTGCTGCAGCGCGCTACGCGCGTTTTTCCATACTTGTATGTTTTTCCAACCCACTTGGGCCCAACCCAACATTAATTAATTAATATTATTATTATTATTATTTCATAAACTATATAATATTTTGTATATATGATTTTGAATTATAATATATTTTCTCAGCCATGTCGGAATCTTGTTTGTGAAGGCTAAATATAATAATAATTATTATATTTATTGAATTTATTAATAATAATAATATATATATTATTATTATTATTTAAAAATTAATTTAATAAAATTAATTTATAATAATATCACTATTATTATTATATATATATATATATTTTATAATTTTGTTTTTTTCGTAGGGCTCATGTGGAGGAGAAATAGAGGTGGCGAAATAGGATAGTGAGGGAGATGGTGGAGTAGAGGATGGTGTAGCAGGGAGGCGGGAGAGGGAGTCTGGATTGGAAGAGGACGGGGATGCAGGAGGCAGCGGGGGAAGGAAGCAAGGAAGGGAGAGCTGGAGGGCACGAGCGTGGGAAGAGGGAGGCGTAGGGAAGCCAAGGGGAAAGTGGCGTGGAGGCAGTGGAAGGCTGATGGGAGAGGGTAGCACGGTTGATGGAGGATGCGTGGAGGAGGAGGCCATGGCGGAGCAACTAGGGAGTGGGGGAGTGCAGGCGTGGTGAGATGGAGCTTGGGCGTGGTGTAGGGGTGGAGCATATGTGCATAGGGGCAGAGCAGACGTGGTGGGGAGGCGTGTGCAAGATCTGGAGCAGGCAGCCGTGGGGACTACGCAGTGGACGAGAGAGGCTAGAGTGGAGGAGTGGCGAGATGCAGGTTGTGTAATGGAGGATGGAGCGCAGGAGAGGGGGTGGCGATGTGGGGAAGAGTAGAGGAGGTGGGAAGAAGAATGAGAACAGTGTGGAAGCACGGGGTGAGGGAAGGGAAATAGAGATTCAAAGTGGAGAGAAGATGTGGAAGATGGGTGGAGAGAATGAGGATAGGTGAGTCGAAACTGAGCTCAATAGTAGGAGGAGCCGAATCCGAGATCTGATACCAAATGCAGCAACCATATCCGGTTGGACTGTTAATAGTTGAATCCAACTCTCATATTGAATGATAATAAGAATAATATATTAGATGATGATCATAAAATTACAATAGGATGGCCTTTTATAAGGCTTGAGCAATCATAACGAAGTGTTATGACCTTTCACTAATAACCTAATAATCTATTAATAATATTAATTAAATATTCACAGCAGGGAATACCTCCTAAGAATGATGTGGAGCATGAGATATAGGTATTGTCACATTCTCCATTACCAAACATCAAACTGTATAAAAATTCTATCATATAAGAAGTTGCAATGATTGTTGGAGCAGGGAGTAATCTGAACAAGCATCTCACCTTGTGGGTCACCTATGATTAAATAATGAAGAAGGATGGGACTGTGAAATTCTAAATCATAGCAAATAATGGAGCTGAGTATACCTCCCAAAGAAAGAATGGGAAAAGAAATTGAGTTACAATGAAAATTGCAGTAAAAATGTGCAGAAAAATGAACATGCACGAGAACTCAGATAGGAACAGAATAATGTCACATGATCCAATAAGCAGTATAATTAACAATGATGTTACAATGGAGAGAATTTGAATCACCTAGGAGAATTTGAGTCTCAATCTGTCTAGCATAGTAATTTTCGCTTCTATCTGTGCTCTAGAGCTCCCAAACTCAGTTAAACGCAACCAAATATCAGTGAACTAATGATATAGTCAGTTAACTAACCAAGAGGGAGAATCCATGATTTTTTCATGCAAATCAATCAAAAAAGGAAACATGAGGTCAAAATCAATGGTGATCAGAGCTCAAACTCCCAATAGAGTCACAAACTCATGTGTAACTCAGTTAGATTGAACTGAGTCATTGAGTGGATTCCTAAAATCATGCATGCATGGTGCATTAGGTGGCTAATGGGTCCTGGAAGACATCTGCACACCACTAGGGGGGGAATAACATCACTAAGTGCTAACAAATTGTAAATAATGCAAGTAGGACAAGGATGGAGTATTAAAATATCCTAACACCCTCCCTTTATCCAAAATTGGAATCTTAGGACTTTGTTACGAAGACCAAAGGTCACCCATACAATCAAATAAATGATAAAAAGAAATGCTCATGAAATTAAGGTAATGGGGAAAAACCTCATGGGAAAAACACCCCCCTTAAAAAATGAATAGTAGGGAACTCAAGCAACCTTCAGATGTGCAAAAAATTTGTGAGTGAAAGACTTTTCAAAAATATTGGCAATCTGCTCCTATGTAGGATAGTAGTGCAGGTGCTAGATCTGGATCTAGATTTGATCCTCTGATGTACCTCCCACTGTGTCAAAGCTGTATTTTCCAAAACAGGTCTTTCAAAAAACCATCTTTGCTATTGGAGCGAATGGCTCATTGTAGTCCAAATCATGAAGCTTTGAGTACGCTTTTTCAACCAACCAGTATTTGTACTTTGTTGTAGATCCCCCATGGAAAGTCTCTTCAAGGAATTGTGGATCAATCACCACCATCATGTAGCACCTCTCTACGAGAAGTGGATATGCATGACATAGTGCAAGGTTTGCATGATAGTAAGATCTGTTGGTTCTATGGTCAGATGGATCCCCAATTATGTTCCCAGCAACTACAAGGGCTTTGTGCAAACATAGTGTCCTTGGCCATGGATTTGGAGCAGGTGTTGGATTTGGAACTGGAACTGCTTGAACTTTATTCTCAACATCAATATCTTAATCCTCATCTTCATTAGAAGAGATATCACTCCGATCTTCATCAGATGACCATATAATAGGAAGAGTGTATGGAAAAAAGGTGAGAGAATTCATATTCCTTTGAGGCATGGTTTGAAAACCCTTTCGCTATAATCTTCCTAGAAGAGATCTCTCCAATATCAACTGTGTCAGGACCAAATACAAATTTCTTCGGTGAACCTGTGTGAATCATCTAATAAACATACAACAAATTTGTTGAAAAAGAAAGCAAAAATATAATATTTTTGAACTTTCCATGCTCCAAATGTATTGTTCCCTTCCCTTTAGTAGAGATCTGAGAATTATCTCCCATGTGAATAATTGGACCATCATTGAGATATAGAGAAGAAAATGACTCTTTGGTGGCAATCATGTGGTTGGAGGATACTGAATCTATGAGGAAGGCTTGTGACTGTGAAAATCCATCCTATAGTGCATGGCATCTCTCATGACCATTGTACTCACTTCTAGAATCAGTATCTCTTGCGCCTTCTGAGAGAGAAATGTTGTTTTTTTCAAGAAGTTTGGTCATCTAATCTATCTTCTTCTTAATTCATGAACTCTCTAGATGGTTTCTTTTCTTGCAATAGGAACACTTGGATTTCTCAAATTGATTTTGCGTATCCTTCTTCAAGCTAGAGGATCCTTCTGATGGATTACACTTTGGATTCTTGTTAGTCTCAAATTGCTTCTGCCTTTTACCGTTGTTCTTCCCTTTGGCATTCAAACTTTTTGAATCCCCAATCATAAGAGCCTGATTTTTGGAGGGCTTCAAGGTGCCCATCTGAATCAATTTTTCTTGTTCTTGGATGAAAGATTGAGTGAAAAAATATAAGGATGGAATTTTCCATCTAGGGATTGACAATCTGATTGAATGGAAGGTAGAAACCAAGATGTAGAACTCAGGAACTGGCTTGCTCATAATGGATAGCATCAACTTCTCATCCTTCTTCTCAATGCCACACTATTTGCATTGCATGACCAAAGATTTGAATTTGAAAAAGAATTGCTAGATGGTTTCGAAACTACTAGGTTGAAGAGAAATCAACTCATTCTCCAGAATATGGCCCCTTAGCTCATCTTGATTTCCGAAGAGGGTCTCCAACTTCAACCAAACCTATCTTGGAGTATTCAATCCATCGAGGTGGAAGAGTAGATATCTAGAAATATGAATACACATGAAACCAAATGCTTCATCCAATCTATTTATATACATGGGCTTCTCAACAGTTTCTTGAGGTTCGACCCCCTTTCCCATTGTTACCCTGTACAGTGACTTGTTGCGCAACACCATCTAACATATAATCCCTCCGATAAAGGTAACTGAAGGGTATCGAGATCCTGGGAGAGAGAGGAACATTCAAATTTTCCATTAGAACTGCTAGAGTGAATTCAATGTGGCACTTCTGCTACTGCTGCACTGAAAAGCTTTCAATAACCTGCAAAAAAATCTCAATTTTTGGAGATAGACTACTACTGAGCACTGCTTTAGGACAATAGGCACTTTTATCTAGATCTTTCACACCTGGCTAGACCTCAAAGAATTTCTCCAATGAATTCAATGCAATGGAACTAGGATTTGTTGTGGAAATCCATAGGCTTCTGGTGCACTACTGAAAGCAACTTCTCAACCTACACTCACTGAGATCTGATACCATGTGAAATTCTAAATCACAGCATATCATGGAGCTGAGTATACCTCACATAGAAAGAATAAGTAATTAGATAGAGTTATAGTGAAAATTGTAGTAAAAATGTGTAGACAATTGAACATGCATGAGAAATCAGATAGGAATATAATAATCTCACATGATCCAATAATCAATACAATGAACAATGATGTTACAATGGAGAGAATTCAAACTACCTAGGAGAATTCGAGTCTCAATCTATCTAGCATAGTAATTGTCACCTCTATCAGTGCTCTGAAACTTCGAAACTCATTTAAACTCAACCAAATCTCAATGAACTGATGATACAGTCAATTAACTGACCAAGGAGGGTGCATCCATGAGTTTTTCATGAAAATCAATTACAAAAGGGTGCATGAGGCCACAATCGGTGGTGATCAGAGCTCAAACTCCCAATTAGAGTCACCAACTCATGTGTAAATCAGTTAGACTAAACTGAATCATTAAGTAGGCTCCTAAAATACAGGGAACTACCTTCGAGTGCCCTAAAATCATTCATGCAGGGCATATTAGGTGGCTAATGGGTTCTGGATGACAACTGCCGACCACTAGGGGGAAAATAAAATCATTAAGTGCTAGGAAATGGCAAACAATGAAAGTAGGACCAAGATGGAGTATTAAAATATCCTAACACGGACTTGGAGGATGTGCATTGACTACAAATATTTGGACAATAACACACTCAAGAATCAATACCCTCTTCCCATGATCAATGATATTTTTGACCTATTGCAACTTGCCAAGTACTTCACCAAGTTTGATCTCAAATTTACCACTAGGTGCAAGTGAAGGATTAAGACACCTAGAATACCACCTTCGAGTCTAGGAAATGTCTATATGAATGGATAGTAATTCTATTTGGTTTATGCAATGCACCAACTACATTTATGTGTTTGATGAATGATGTATTAACCATTTCTTAGATATCTTTGATATAATATAACATCATGACATACTAGTTTACAGTGCTACTTGGGAAGAGAATCTCTCACATCTCAAGCAGGTGTTGGAGACCTTGAAAAAACATCAAATACTGACAAACGTTAAGAAAAATGAATTTGTTCAGCAAACCTTGGTGTATTCGAGGTATGTAATTGGTGTAGGAGAACTTAAGAATGATCCTGTAAACATGGAGGTCATCACTAAGTGGCATACTCCTACAAATGTCATTGAAGTTAGGAGCTTTTGGGGGGATTACAATACCTTTGGAAGTTCATAGATTCCTTTTCTGTTGTGGATGCACCACTCCTTTCCATAACAACTAGCAACAATGGGTTCTAGTGGGAGAATAATCAACAGCAATCCTTTGAACAGCTCAAGCAAATTTAGATCAATCAGGCACCAGTTCTTGCATTTCCTAATTTCATAATCCTTTTGAATTGGATACATATTCAAGTGGGTATGCTATGGGAGCATTTTTTATGCAAGGAGGGAGGCTAGTATGTTATCATTCCAAACTATTCCATGGTGGCGTTCTAAACTAACTCCTTGTTATCCCACTAACAATTTAAGTGCCACTAACAATTTAAGTGCCTGCATGATCAAGTTTTCTCTTACTTGTTCTCCATGTATAGTTGTAATCGCTCATTGTATGCCAAGAACTGCATGTTGTCTATGCATCAAGTATGAGTTATTCATGCATATACTACAAGTTATGTTTTATACTCTTTTTTTAATTGTTTATTTCAAATTTGGAAGGATATCCGTAAAATCAAAGTAGACAGTACACGTATCTCATCCTCATATAATCTAGGATGAAGTGGTTGATATTATTCTCAGTAGTTTTACACCTCCTTCATAGCTTATTTGTTAAAATGTTAGATATGCAACGACGAGGTTGGCAATGACGGTTGCATCATGTCTCTACATCGACATTTAAGTAATTATAATTGCTCCTTGATTCCCACCGAGACCCTTACTTACCCCTTTATCTACCCCTTCCCACCTATGAGTGTATCTAAGATATATATTTATCGGTGTAATTAAGATATTCGCTAACATATATAAGTGGAATCAGAAATATGTGATTGGAGTAATAGACTTTTTTTTTTAAATTGAAAATTGAAAGTGAGAATTTGAGAAGAAGATGATATTTGTTAATATGATATTGATTTATTGATTATATATATAAAGAGAGAGAGAGATTTAAAAGTGTTTTTTATTAATTTATTGGTTAAGAGTTTGTTTTTTTAATATTTAAATAAAAAATTTAAGTATATATTAATGATGATCATCTTTATTATTAATTTGCAAACACGAATAATTTTAGGGGCGAAATTTATCCCATGGGCTATTTTGACATTTTTTTTCAAAAAATGATTTGCCAATTTGCATTTTTTGAAGCCCCATTCGCCCAATTTTGATGGGGTAAACTTGTTTCACTCTAAAAATCACCAAATTATTATATAAACTATATGAAATGCTTAGAAATTGAAATAATTTTAGAAAAATATAGCCAAATATTTTATAGTTGACATTTTAAGAATTGGTAAGATTCGCCAAGGTTTATACACTTTTAAATAAGGATGGGTCCTTAAAATTATCCATGTTTGCAACTAAATTATTTAGTATTACTTTGCAATAATTATATTAAATCTTATCATTATTTAAAAATAAAATACATAACAATATAACAATTAAATAAAATGAATTTTATATATTTATTTTGATTGATTGCATATACATATATAGATAAAAGAGAAAGTACACAATAATTGAGTCACTTACATATTTCGTAGAAATGATCCACCAGAACATTAAATTTTTTTGGACAATTCTTAATATATCGTATTCCTATCATAAAGATATTCCATTAGGAAAAACACACCATCCAATTGAAACCATGACTTTCGCCAAAATTTCCAAGAAATCTATCAGTGAGGTTATTTTGCTTCTAATTTTGCCTAGGCCCTTACTTATTTTCACCTCCCTTTTGGAGAGTATTCACCACTTCATTTAAGTAAACTATGGTTTGTTACATTGATAATTATCCAAATTCAATCTTTAGCGACCATAAAGCTCAAGAAATTAAATTATTGATACAATTTGATAATACAGTTTGACAATGAATTTAGAAATGTATTTTAAGAAAAGAGATCTATAAAAATATTTCATTGATTAAACGGAATAATCTCAAGGTTGCATGAATTACACCTCAAGAAATTGGATCCCTCTTGATGCTTAATAGATCCAGGTTTAAGATGGATCTATGTTGGTCTGTACCATAGTGCATGAAGAGGTCAATATGAGTAGTCTTCACCCTAAGGAAGAGAAAGAGATGACAAAACTCTTCAACGTCAATATCTAGATCAAGAAGACTAAGATTGATGCTCTATTCAATTTTGGTTTGCAGGAAAACCTCATAGCAGATGATTTGTTATGTAAGTTTCGATTGTAAGTACATAATCATCCCAATCCCTACCCTTTGGGATGGGTAAATAAGGATGCAAAACTCAGAGTCACAAAACAGTGCAAGATAAATTTTTCCATAAGTGTTAAATATATTGATGAAGTGGAGGTAGATGTAGTACCCCTGGATGCTTGTGGTGTAATATTAGGAATATCCTACATGTATATGAGGGATGCAATCCTCGTAAGGATATTTAACCAAAGCAAATTGATTAAGGATGGGAAATTGTTCATCATTAATGCACACAAAGTTAAATCGAAGATCTCTCTAGTATGTTCCAACCAAGCGAAAAAATTGATCAGTTAAACTAGGAAGTTTGTATTGATTTTCTTAAGACAAAATAGAAAAGAAGGTGAATTAGTAAAACTGAAGCCATTTGTGGATGGATGTACCAAAGACTAGAACATTAGTTGGAGAATATTTTTCACATACATAGAAGTGTTCTAGGATCTTAAGGGGATACCTCCTAAGAAGGATGAGGAGCATGAGATATAGGTATTGTCACATTCTCGATTTCCAAACATTGAACTATATAAACATTCTATCGTATAAAAAGTTGAAAGGATTGTTGGAGAAGGGAGTAATTTGACCAAGCATCTCACCTTGTGGGTCACCTATCATTATAATACTGAAGAAGGAAGCGATTTGGAGGATGTGCATCGAATACAAAGAATTGGACAATAACACACTCAAGAATCAGTACTGTCTTCCCATGATCAATGATATTTTGGAGCAGTTGCAACATGCCAAGTACTCACCAAGTTTGATCTCAAATCAAGGTACCATCTAGATATAATATATCTATATGACATACTAATTTACAGTGCTACTTGGGAAGAGCATCTCTCACATCTCAAGCAGGCATTGGAGACCTTGAAAAAACATCAATTACTGAAAAACGTTAAGAAACGTGAATTTTTTCAACAATCCTTGTTGTATTCAGGTATGTAATTGGTGGAAGAGAACTTAAGAATGATCCTGCAAAGATGGACAACATCACTAAGTGGCCTACTACTAAAAATGTCACTGAAGGTAGGATCTTTTAGGGGGGATTAAAATACCTTTGGAATTTCAGGGCTTCCATTTCTACTGTGGATGCACCTCTCCTTGCCATAGCAACTAGCAGCAATGGGTTCTAGTGGGAGAATAATCAACAACAAGCCTTTGAAGAGCTTAAGCAAATTTATATCAATCAGGCACCAATTCTTAGATCCTAATTTCATAAGCCTTTTGAATTGGAGACATATTCAAGTGGGTATGCTATGGGAGCATTTTTTATGCAAGGAGGGAGGCCAGTATGTTATCATTCCAAAATATTCCATGGTGGCATTCTAAACTACCCTACATATAATAAGGAACTCCATGCCTTGGTTCAAGATGTTAAGAAGTGGACACACCATCTGATGGGAAAGGAGATCATCATTCACAATAATCACCAGTTGATCTAGTATTTTCAAGTCCAAAGTAAGTTATAGGAAACTCAACCCTATAAGTAGATGAGATTCTTACAACAATTCAATCTAATAATCAAATATAATAACGGAAGTACAAACATGACAACAAACATGCTCTCAAGGCCACCTACAGCCAAGATCGACACATATAATGCATATAATAATAATATAATGCATATTATGAAAATATATTCAAATAGTTCAATAGCTTCACTAAACTATTAAATAGCTCGATCTAGGTTTAGCTCGATCAAGCTACCATTTCACCTATCACTTCCAATGTAATGCATAATGAAAATATAATATTTAAAAAAATATCAAACTATAATTATAAATAGTTCAATTAGAATATTAAAAAGAAAAAAGAAAAACGTAATAAATAAAATAAAGAAAATTCAATAAATTAGCTTAAGATGCGTTTATTGTTAGTTTTTTATAGCCCATGGTTTTGCAAACCTTTGGTAACTTTTCCCATGGTATTGAATTATATTTATTATTTTGTTTTTAAGTCACATAACATCTTTATTTCTATTACATTTTTACTTTTATTTTTAATATTGTAATTGTATATTTATTATTATAGATTGCTATATTTTTTAAAATATTGCATTTTCGTTATGGATTCAATTTGAAAGTGATATAGGAAATAGTAGAATTGAGATAATAAGTAGATCGAACTATTTAATATCTCAATCGAGCTATTCATCTATTCGAATATTATATTTTCATAATATGCATTATATTATTGTTTACATTTCAAAGTTAAATGTAGAAAATGTTAGAAAAACAGGATCACAGAGCAATAACAATAAACAAAAATGAAAATATAATCACACACACATTACAAGAGAGACACGGATATATCGTGGTTCACCCCAAGATAGGCTACAGCCACATTGAAGTTGCCAGTCCTTATTATTATACCGTCCAACAAAGTGAAGGGATACAACCCACAGCACAGCCACTGCACTTCCTCTTCATTGTCTCACAGTCTCTCTTCCTGATCTTAGAGATATTTACAATGCATAATACCTAATACATTAAACCTAGCCATCTTACAATGTATTTCTTTTATAAGGGAAATATAATGGGAAAATACCACGGGTTACCTAAAACCATGGGCTTGAAAACTGTTGGCGAAAACAACCCCAAAAATGTTTTTCGGGGGCTACACCCCTGAACCCCCATAACTTGGGGGCGTTTCCCCCAAACCCCCTTTCTCAGGGGCATTGGCCCCCATGCCCCCCAGCCAAGGGAGTGCAACCACTCCCCCGGACCCCCTGGGGATCGTGCCGGGATCATAACCAAACCTGGGGTATGGACACGATTGAATAATAATATCTCTGAATCTGGAGATCAAGCTCCACAAACAACAGAAAATAGCTCGATCGAGGGTTATTTATACCCTTTATTGAGGTATTGGATAAAACTCAATTGTGGGATTATTTAAACCCTCGATCAAGCTTTTGAAAGATTGACCAAGGGCTTAAATAAAACTCTATCGAGCTCATGTTTTAGACAATCCACACTTGCATCTTGTGAAATGTGTTACATGTCTTCATGGGAACACCCTGAGGACTTGTTGTGGCCACAACAGATCCCATGCTTAGCCGAAGCACGGGAAACCCCATTTTGAATAAACACAAAGGTATTTTGGTGAGTGTACTATGTAAATAGGAGAATTTGGGTTTTCACTTGTTTAGATCTCTCACCCATACTTTTGTCTTGCATGTTCCCCTCTTTCTGGATGATCTCTAACTGTCTGGTTTGTTGAAATCCTCAAATTTTGAGTATTTTACCCTTTTCTTCAATCAACCTGAAACCCGACAGTTAAGAGACCAGAGACCGGCAACCCAAAAATTTTGGATTGCAAGGTGTTTGTTTTACAATTTTGGAACTTGGTCAACCTGAAACCCACAACCCAACAATTGCAGGTTGCGGGTTCATCTTGTCATAATCTTGGGAAACTATCATCCTGAAACCCGAAAACCCACAATTGCGGCTTTCGACTTTCGGGCCTTGTCTTTTATTTATTTTGTTGCGCGTTCCTGAAACCTGAAACCCGCAACTGTCGGGTTGCGGCTTTCAGGAAGTTGTTTTCGGTTTACGAGTGTGTCATTCCTGAAACCCACAACCTACAAGCATCGGGTTGTGGCTTTCGGGAACATGTTTCTCATTTTTTCTCAATTGTGATTATTTCCGAAACCCGCAATTGCGGCTTTCGAATTTCGAGAATTCATTTCCTCCTTTGCCATTTGCACGACCCTGCAACCCGTAACCTACAATTGTCGGGTTGCGGCTTTTGGGATCCCTTAATAAATTTTGTGAATAAACTTTTACGCGACCCTGCATCTCGCTCCAGTTCGTCTCAGTCGTTCATTTGTTCTGATCACATTGTCATTTTTAGTCTGGTAAATATAATAAGTAGGGTGTTTTCCATCTTATTTTGTCATTTTACTACCCGAAAATTATCCTGTCGCACTGAGGATTTTACTGCCAAATTCTTACCAGAGGACGTTTTAACTGATTTTCAGTTACTTCTTGCTACGTTGTTGCCCTTGCTTCACTTGGTGTTTGATAAGTTCCGATTTGTTTGGGACACCTTTTCATTATTTGTTTCTACTCCTCAAGTTTTTAAGCCATTATGCCTATTTCGATCTAAAATATTCTTCTAGTTATTCTGTTGAATCCGGTTACCAAATCTGGTTTGACATGTACATGAGAGTTGCTGGTCTGTGTATTCAAGATCATGTTTCAGTCATTTCGTAGTCAGTTTTCAAGCCATAATTTTCATTTTGGTCACAAATGTGAAGCCATGATTGTTGATGTGAGAATGCTCGTAATGATAAGCTTTTGGAACCAGTTTAAGACATGTGAATTTTGATTGGTTTTGTACTTTCACACAGGTTTTATCCAACTAACACATGTCCTCGCTCGTTTTCATCACAATTTAGATAATTGCAATGAATCGGCCCTATAACTTCAATCATTGTTATTTGTCTTACTCAATGTCTGTTATCTTATCTGTTGGTCTTAAATTGGCAACAAACATGACACCTTTAGCTCGTCCTTTGCGTTCTTTAAGGGGAAAACATTCTGTGTGATAATCTTGTAAGCCTCTTTCTGAACGTATCTGATAAAAGCAATATGCAGACAGGTAATGAATCTCCCAATGCCCATTTTAAAGATGAATAGCTCTTTCCCTTACTATATCAAGAACCTATGTCACCACCTTTTGATGCAGGTGTTCTTGATTTAAGCAGTGATAGCGGTGAAGAAGATTCTGAGGCTCTATCTATTTGCATGCAATTCCCTAATAAGAAAGAGAAGAAAGTTCCCAAAGAACTGGCTGACCATGACGATGATGTTATACGATATTTTATAATCAACCAATAACTTGATGTCCCGCTGACTTCTTCTGAAATAGACCCTTTAATGGATTTTTTTGTTTTTGAGAAAATAGTCTCTGATCCAAAAGTTCCCGCCACAAATTCCCTACAAGCCGAATCATCTGTTGCTGATAATGAGCAAGATGGGGTGGAATTCTTATTGTGCCGTGAGGATATTTTTTATTAAAGAATGCATCATTAATAAACTATTTTGAAAGGTTGTAGGAATCATGTAGACCGAGAAATGGAAAGATTTCTTGGATTGGTAGTTTTGATCGGATTTTGTAATCTCTGTTTTCTATGGATCTCCATTTTTGGACTCTGTTGTAATTATTTAAAGAAGGATATCTCTCTTAGTTAGGGGCTGGTAATTTTGGAGTTGTAAGTCAACAGAAGACTAGACTAGAGATACTTTGTTAAGCAGAGATTTTTGTAATTTCTGTACAAGACCTCTTCATATAGTAAAGTTATCTTTCAATCTATGTTCTGTTGTTCCTCAAATTTCTTTGAGAATTTCTTATTTATGCTAAAATTTTCATCTATTAAGTATTTGATCTTTTGCTAAAACATTTGTTAATGCAGAAATCTATTGTATTGATTTCTCTTTATGATTGGTTTATGTTTGAAAGTTCTTCATTGATTTTTTTCAATACAAGTACTTTCATATTTTATTTCTGCAAATGATTCGGTGCATATAAATTGATATAATCATTGTTAATTTTTAAATTAGCAGAGTGATTACAGATTGGATCTTGAATGAGCCTGAATAATTGAAAGATTGTCATTTAATTTTCATTAACTAATAATAATTTAAGTTAACAAGTAACACAACTAAAGACATTTCTATTTTAGTTGTTCAATTACTTGTTTAATCATATCTCAAGACCAATCTGCACATAAACAAGGTTTCATTTTAGAATAGGACTGACTTAGACTAGTTTCCCTTTTCTAAAATAGGTTAGGTTAGCTTTGTGTTACCATATCCAAACCTTTGTTTTCCTTGACTGGAAAACTGATCTTATAGGTCAACTCATCTACTCTCAGAGTGACAGCAGAGGCCTAATATTCGTGGGGGATTACCACACCAAACAGGTTGGGGATATAACTGCCCTTGCGTAGGGTCTTTCGAAGCCTTTCAACTTGGGTTTTCTTCCTCTGTTGAGTGTCTTGGAACATTCCAACACCTTTTCATCTAACCTGCACAACCAAGGCATCAACAAATGGCGCTAGAAGGAGGGCCAATAGTGCAACATGCCTAAACAAGCCACTAAGAAACATCCTCCAGCAAATACTTCAACGGTTCAAACTCGAAGCCAGTCAAGGGATTCAACATCTGAACAACCAACAGAGTCACAACCAATGGTTGTCCCTGTTACACCTGCTCAACAAATTTTTGCACCTATTGTATCTGCAGCACAACAGGAAAACACAGGGAATATCTTTATTGTATCACCTACCAAAGGAACCCTCTCACTAGAGAAGATATTGAAAATATCAGTCGATAAGGTCACTAGGGAAGAACAAAGACATGCTAATCAACGAGGACACGGTCTTGTAGCGATCAATTTACAAAATTTTCTGCAGGCCAATAATCAAGAACCTCAGCAAGACACAGTTTCACAGATCAGTTATCCAATTATCCAATAGACAACTGATCAAAATACTAAACATTAGCAAACAGTTAATCCACAACCTGAAAATCAAGAACTGGTTGGTCAATCAGGTTCTCCTGAATAAAACCTTAGTCAACTTTTTCGGCAAACACAAGATCGGCCAAAATTTGGAACTGGTGGACCACCACCATCTCATCCTTCCTCCTCATCCTCTTCCTCAGAAAGTGAACATTCTTCAAGCTCTTTGTCAGAAGAAGAAGAAGAAGAACCATCGATGGATGCAAAAGGCCAAAACAGACCATGGCTCAACCAAGATGCAGTATGGGTACTTGGAGACCAACATAGGCTACCCAAAAACCCAGAGAAGTGGTTACCCAAGTTTAACTCAGATGACAAATCACCTACCCTAGATCATGTTAAAACCTTCATGCAGGCTATTAGGCTTGGAAGTGTCATTCATGAGGATGTAGTCTGCAGACTCTTTCCTTATACTTTTGAAGGAAAGGCAGCTACATGGTATTTTGCCTTGCCACCAAGGTCTATTGTTTCTTGGGATGAGTTTGAGAAATTATTCATCCAAAAGTTTGGAGATGACAAAACACCACAGGATCTTGTTTTGGAATTATCCTCCATGAAAATCAAAGGGAAAGAAGGGTTAACGATTTCAACCAAAGGTTCTCATACTTAAAAAATAGAATTTCCATCAACCTTCTTCCTGCTGAAGAATTGTTGATAGCCTACTATGAAAAAGGCCTACCTGCTTCAATTTCAATGTGGGTGAAACGAGCACAAAAGGGAACCTTGCTGGAAGTGTTTGCTGAAGCAATACAAGTTGAGAAGGAAATTTTTTGTCTCAAGGACAATCTGGAAATCTCATAAGAACAACCTTCAACTTCCAGGAAAAGGAATTATAGTGTTCCTAAACCCACTACACAAAACAAGGATCCATTTGACATAACTGACATGAAAAATCTCATCGATAAAATGTCAAATGAGATGGTGGATTTGAAAAGAACTAACAATGAAAATCAAAACTAGAATAGAGCTTTTGTGAGGCCACCTTTCAGGAGACCTTATCAACCTCCACTGAATCCACCACCTCCTAATCCAACAGAAGGCCTCACGAATGAAGAAATTTATTCTAATTTTAGAGCCTTAGCAGCAGAATCTCAAAACACCCCTGAAGTCCACAATGATCAAACTGCTCCAGACCCACAATTACCTGAGGAAGAAGAAGATGAGCATGACAATCCACAAATCAACACTGTAAGTTACTTTTTAGAGCTTCCTATGCGTGAAGAAGAAGAAGATCTCAAGACTTTGTTTAATGTCCAACATCCTTATAACACAAGGTCTAAACCTCAACCCCCTCAGAAACCTTCATCCTCCACACTAGTTCCTAATAAAGGCAAGACTATCCCTCATAAGGATACAATAATCCCTGAGATGGAGTACAATTTAGTTGAAGATATTAAAAGAGTGAAGGCAAACATCTCTTTGTTTGAATTATTTAAAATCCCCTTGATGAGGGATACTTTACACAAAAGCATGGTGGTCAAACAGCCAAGAGAATTGCAGAATAATAACCTTGACTCTTTCACTAAACCAGATGATCAAAATTCTGGTAGCAGAAGGACACCTCCTTTTCTGCTTACCTTTGAGATCTTCAACCGAAACGTACATGAATGCATGATAAAATCTGGTGCCTCATCAAGTGTGATGCCTCTTTTTGTCTGCAGAAAGTTGAATGCCACATGGGAACCTTGCCCTACTCAGATAGTACAACTCGACAGATCGAAAGTCAGAGTAGTGGGAAGGCTCAGAAACGTTCTAATTACATTATCAGCTGATCCTCGAATCCATCAAACGATTGACATAGTTATTGCTAATATCCCAGAAGCATATGGTATGTGGCTTAGTAGAGACTGGTTAGAAAAGCTAAAAGGTTAGTTTGCTACTGATTGGTCCCATTTGTGGTTACCCTACAATGGTCATCCAAACAAGATTAAGATAAGTAGGGAGCCTTTCATGAAACAGACAGTCACAGACTTGAATGACTCAACTGAGCCTGTGGGTTATTTCAACATGCACATTGAACACTTTACTTTTGATACGTTTTTCAGGAATTTATCAGCTGATGTTTCAGCATAGGAGAATGCACAAAACGAATCTTAGGTAACTCATCTCACTTCTATGCCATTCTCAGGAGAAATTGTACATAATGTTTTCAATGTAAATACAAATTTTAGATTAGATCCCATTGCTTGGACATTGTTTTTTGACGGCTGTAAATCTAAGGATGGAGTTGGTGTAGGATGTGTTCTCATAGATCCAAAAGGGACAAAAACTATGATTGCATCTAGATTAGAGTTTGATTGTACTAACAATGTGGCTGAGTATGAGGACCTGATACAGGGATTGAAAAAGGCTATTGACTTGAAAGTACAGGTCATGCATTGCTTTGGAGATTCGGAAATTATTGTGAAACAGGTGAGGAATAAGATACACTGCTTGTCCCCCCACCTGTTGAATTATCAGAAATTGGTAAGAGATCTTACCAGCTCCTTTGTTGCATTCAATATTAATTCAGTCCCTAGGTCTTAGAATTTCGATGCTGACTTGTTGGCAGATACAGCTTCCAGATTGATTCCACCAGAGGGCCTATCTCCTCAAACATTCTCAATAGAATTGATGTATAGGCCTTCCATACCAGATAATGTGACAAACTGGAAGGTATTCGATGATGATCGGCAGACACTTGATTTTCAGACAAACCAGGACACATTCTAGGATATGGCTATAGACGAGGATGAACATGAAAAGTCTCTCTCCAATTCCTTGAATGTCATCCCAAAGTCTGTGATCAATTTGGAGAAGTTCTATGATTTGCAAGACAAATTCAAACACAAAACCAATTGCAAAACATAGAGCTCTTCACTTAATTACAAGCAAGTCAATTTAGGGACCGAGCAAGAACCTCATTTTATCAATTTAGGAATTGATTGCACCCCAGAAGAAAGGCAAGCTATCATTAAACTGTGTAAAGAATATAAAGATTTATTCACCTGAACCTATGACAAATTGAAAACGTTTGACACTAGCGTCATCTACCATAATATATCCATGAAGCTGGAAGTTAAACAATATCAACAGAAATTGTGGAAAATGCATCCCAGTTTAGAGCATTCTATGAAAAAAGAACTGGAAAAGCTACTCACAGCCCGAATTATTTTTCCGGTGAGGCATACACAGTGGATAGCCAATTTGGTGCATGTACGCAAGAAAAGTGATGAAATCCAATTGTGTGTCGATTTCAGGAATCTGAACCGGGCCTCAGAAAAAGATAACTACCCTGTTCCACCCATGGAACAAATTCTCCAAAAGGTAGAAGGGTCAGAAATGTTTTCTCTCCTAGATGGCTTTTCAGGGTACAACCAGGTTATGGTTGCCCCAAATGACCAATTAAAGACATCTTTCAGAACCCCTTGGGGCACCTTCACCTATAGGCGAATGCCTTTCGGTGTAATTAATGCAGGAGCCACTTTTCAAAGAGCTATGTATATAGCTTTCCAAGGTTTAATGCATAATTCTATCGTGGTTTATTTAGATGATATTACCATATTTTCAAAAAAACAACATGAACACCTATTTGCTCTGAAGCAGGTTTTTGATCGTTGCAAGAAATTTGGCATTTCCTTGAACCCCAAGAAATCCATATTTGTAGTAACAAAAGGGAAGCTGTTGGGCTTCATCCTTTCAAAAGAAGGTATGATCATCAACCCCAAACGTACAGACGTGATTTCAAAAATCGGCTTACCGGGTTCGCGTAAAGCAATGAAGTCCTTCTTGGGTAAGATCAACTTTGTATGTAGGTTTGTACCTAATTTTTCTCAGATAGTTAAACCTTTACAACATTTAGTTAAGAAAGATGTATAGTTCACATGGTCACAAGAACAAAAAGATGCATTCGTTGAAATTCATTAGGCTATTGCTGAAGCTCCTGCTCTCATGTCCCCAGATTTTGATAAAGATTTTATTCTCTACACTTTCGCCACTGATTTTTCCTATGCAACTGTTTTGACACATAAACAAGACAGCGATATAGAAATCCCAATCTCTTTCATGAGTTCAACCTTCAAGGGTGCACTACTCAATTATTCACAAATTGACAAACAAGCCTATGCGGTTTACAAGTCTGAAAAACATTACAGGCCTTATTTGTTAAAATCTCAAACAAAGGTCATTGTCCCGTATTATGCTATTAGAAATGTGTTGATCCAGAAGGAGTTGGGAGAAAAAAGGGCCCATTCAATGACTGCTCTTCAAGAGTATGATTTGGAAATAAGGCCAGCCAAAATTGTCAAAGGACAAGGCCTTTTCCTTCTTCCTACCCAATCTAACGATCCCCTGCAGCAGCAAGTTGAATGGGAACAGGAAGAAGATATTCCTACAGGTTCTGTCAATGCTATTGATACCCTGACATCAGAATGTTATGATCATATCAAATTTTTCCTGAATAATGGGTTTGCTCCTGAAACCTTGGAGTTTAAGAAATGAAGAGCCTTGATATTAAAGGCTACCTCTTATCAGTTTATTAATGAAGTTCTCTTTAGGAAAAACTATGATGGGGTTTTTCTTAGGTGTTTAGAAAAACATGAAACTGATGACATCTTATTCCAATTTCATGCAGGACCAACTGGAGATAATTTTTCAGGCAAGACAACAACCCATAAGATTCTCATAGCTGGGTATTACTGGCCTACGTTGTTTAAAGATGCTCATGCCTATGTAAGGAGGTGTGAACCATTCCAGAAATGCATAGGGAAGCTCAACAAACCTGCTTTCCCTTTGTAACCAGTTACTGTTCAGTTCCATTTCAGCAATCCTACCTCATCCCTCCAACACAAATACATTCGCACATCAACTGACTACTTCACCACATGGGTGGAGGTAGTCCCACTTAAGCAATGTAATGCCAGCCAAGTCATTTCTTTCCTAGATAGTCACATACTCTTACGATTCGCTACTCCAGAATTCCTAGTTTTTGATAATGCATCCTATTTTTGTTCGATTGACATAACTGAATATGCTTTTGAAAAGGGGATGAAACTCAAATTTTCTGCCAACTACTACCCACAAGGTAATGGGTTGGCTGAGTCTTCGAACAAAAATTTGATCAAGGTTCTGAAGAAGACTGTGGCTTCTCACCATAGAGATTGGCATACACAACTCAATAATGCTCTTTGGGTGGATCGAATTACTCCAAAGGCAACAATTGGAAATTCTCCTTACTGTCTAGTGTATGGCAAAGAAACCATTCTTCCTACTAATCTTACCATCCCTTCACTACAGTTAGCCTAGTCTATTCAAGAAGATGATTCTCCTCCCCTCCAGCAGAGAATTGACACTCTACTTAAACTGGAGGAAGAGAGGAAAGTGGCTAGAAACAAGTTATATCATCATCAACAAATGGTGAAAAGATGGTTTGATGAAACATCTTCATCTGACAGGGAATTTTCTGTTGGAGACTTGGTTTTAAGATGGGACAAACAACACAAAGATAAGAACCAGTATACGAAGTTTCAACGCCTCTGGCTGGGACCTTTCATTGTTAAAGAAAAGATGGGTCATGGTACTGTTCGATTACAGACACTGGAAGGAGTTGTGGACACTTATCCAATGAATGTTTCACTCCTCAAAAAGTTTTTTTTTTTATCAGGATGATGTACTTGTACATAGGTTTGTTCTCCTATTTCTTTTCTTGATTGGTTTGTCTGCTTTGTTTTCATTTGTTTGCTTTAAACTCCACACATTTGGTGATACCCATTGATCAGTTTCTCTCTTGGTGATGATTTCAGCTTGGGTTTTATAACTGTCTACTAGTCATAATTTTGTCCTGTATCGGAGGTTGTTCAACGAAGGGCATACAGCTAATGATTGCAGGTCCCTTAATTGATATCTCTCCACAATGGTCATTATCTTACACATGTCTTATTTGTTTAATTGGGGTCTAGAAAATAGTCGAGTCTCCATTGTCTCATGTTTCATGGTTCAAGCTACATATCATAATAACCTGCCTAGCTTGTTCTGCTCTGGATCCTTTTACAATCACCTTGGCAATAAATCTTTTAATAAATGTAAATTACAAGGTGGGAGGTCTTACTATCAAGCCAGCCCATTAGGTTCATAGGTGCTAAGCAGAATGACATCTTCACATCAAGCAACCATACTTGGAAGATGACTTTCAGTTTTACTGGGAGTTGGAAGATCCTATCACAGGTCGGTCCATTCATGATCAACAAAGCATTGGTGAGTAACACTACTAATATATGGTCACCAAGCCATGGTAGTGCCTTGTAATTTTCAACCTAATAAAATCTAGTTTGTTCCTTTTTAAATATGCTCGTGCATACAGGGACAGGGGGGTCTTATTGCAAGCCATCCCTACCATGATCATGGATTTAATTTGGACCGAAGCTATCATAATATGGTCACCAAGCCATGGTAGTTGCTTTCAGTATTGCAACTAGAAGACAAGGAGTCTCTTTATCGAGTTGGCTTGATTAGTTTCTGAATTATGCTTGTGAATGGAACTGCTTATATCTGATCACCAAGTTAGGGCAGTGATCCTATATACACAGGCTCTAATATTTTATTTAAAAAAAAAAAAAAATCTCATGAATTGTTGCATGTAAATAAAATCTCAATAAATCTAGGTGATGTGTAATTAGGATATCCAGGAGCATTTTCGAGTATGTGCCTAGGTTTAACACAAGCTGCTTCTCCATGATTACATAAAGGTGAAGGATCTCGGTTGTTTCTTCAACCCCCTTATCTGATTTGCATTATTCTCAACATGATCATATGTGGGGATTTATTAATTCCGTGTTCCATGCTCCTTAACTGTCTCTCTTGTGATCAATTTTTGGAAAAAATCAGGTTGAAAAAAGTGATGTGGCTAACATGTTTCATTTAGCTGAATTTCATTGCAGAGATTACTAGTTCTTCCCAGCAAGTCGCCATTTGTTGTGGCCACAACAGATCCCATGCTTAGCCGAAGCACGGGAACCCCCATTTTGAATAAACACAAAGGCATTTTGGTGAGTGTACTTTGTAAATATGAGAATTTGGGTTTTCACTTGTTTAGATCTCTCGCCCATACTTTTGTGCTGCATGTTTCCCTCTTTCTGTATGATCTCCAACTGTCTAGTTTGTTGAAATCCTCAAATTTTGAGTATTTTACCCTTTTCTTCAATCAACCCGAAACCCGACAGTTAGGAGACCCGAAACCTACAACCTGACAATTTTGGGTTGCGGGGTGTTTGTTTTACAGTTTTGGAACTTGGTCAACCCGAAACCCACAACCCGAGGGTTGCGGGTTGCGGGTTTGTCTTGTAATAATCTTGGGAAACTATCATCTTGAAACCTGAAACCCAAAAACCCGCAATTGCGGCTTTCAGCTTTCGGGCCTTGTCTTTTATTTATTTTGTTGTGCGTTCCTGAAACCCGCAACCCGCAACTGTCGGGTTGCGGCTTTTGGGAAGTTGTTTTCGGTTTACGAGTGTGTCATTCCCAAAACCCGTAACTTGCAAGCATCGGGTTGCGGCTTTCGGGAACACATTTCACATTTTTTCTCGATTGTGATTATTCCCGAAACTCCAAACCCGCAATTGCGGCTTTCGGCTTTTGGGAATTCTTTTCCGCCTTTGCCATTTGCACGACCCCGTAACCCGCAACCCACAATTGTTAGGTTGCGGATTTCGGGTTCCCTTAATAAATTTTGTGAATAAACTTTTGTGCGACCCCGCATCCCGCTCCGATTCATCTCGGCTGTTCATTTGTTCTGATTGCACGGTCATTTTTAATCTGGTAAATACAATAAGTAGGGTGTTTTCCATCTTATTTTTTCATTTTACTACCCGAAAATTATCCCGTCACACTGAGGATTTTACTGCCGAATTCTTACCAAAGGACGTTTTAACTGATTTTCAATTACTTCTGGATGGATTGTTGCCTTGGATGCACTTGGTGTTTGATAAGTTCTGATTTGTTTGGGACACCTTTTCATTATTTGTTTCTACTCCTCAAGTTTTTACGCCATTATGATTGTTTCGATTTGAAAGATTCTTCCAGTTATTCTGTTGAATCCGGTCACCTGAATCCGGTTTGACACGTACACGAGAATTGCTGGTCTGTGTACTCAAGATCCTGTTTCAGTCATTTTGCAGTCAAGTTTCAAGCCATAATTTTCATTTTGGTCATGAATGTGAAGCCATGATTGCTGATGTGAGAATGCTCGTAATGATAAGCTTTTGGAACCAGTTTAAGACATGTGAGTTTCGATTTGTTTTGTACTTTCACATAGGTTTTATCCAACTAACGCATGTCCTCGCTCGTTTTCATCATAGTTTGGATAATTACAGTGAATCGGTTGTATAACTTCAATCATTGTTATTTGTCTTACTCAATGTCTATTATCTTATCTGTTGGTCTTACATTGGAAACAAACATGAAACCGTTAGCTCATCCTTTGCATTCTTTAAGGGGAAACAATTCTGTGTGATAATCTTGTAAGCCTCCTTCTGAACGTATCTGATAAAAGCAATATGTAGACAGGTAATGAATCTCCCAATGCCCGTTTTAAAGATGAAGAGCTCTTTCCCTTACTATATCAAGAACCTATGTCACAACCTTTTGATGCGGGTGTTCTTGATTTAAGCAATGATAGCGGTGAAGAAAGAGAAGAAAGTTCCCAAGGAACTGGCTGACCATGACGACGATGTTATATGAGATTTTATAATCAACCAAGAACTTGATTTCCCGCCGACTTCTTCTGAAATAGATCCTTTAATGTATTTTTCTGTTTTTGAGAAAATAGTCTCTGATCCAAAAGTTCCTGCGACAGATTCTCTACAAGCCGAATTGTCTGTTGCTGATAATGAGCAAGTTGGGGTGGAATTCTTGTTGTGCCTTGAGGATATTTTTGATTAAAGAATGCATCTTTAATAAACTATTTTGAAAGGTAGTAGGAATCATGTAGACCGATAAATGGAAAGATTTCTTGGATCGGTAGTTTTGATCCGATTTTGTAATATATGTTTTATAGGGATCTCCATTTTTGGACTCTATTGTAATTATTTAAAGAAGGATATCTCTCTTAGTTAGGGATTCGTAATTTTGGTGTTGTAAGTCAGCAAAAGACTAGACTAGAGATACTCTGTTAAGCAGAGCTTTTTGTAATTTCTTTACAAGGCCTCTTTATACAGTAAAGTTATCTTTCAATCTATCTTCTGTTATTCCTCAAATTTCTTTGAGAATTTATTATTTATGCTATTGTCATCTATTATGTATTTGATCTTTTGCTAAAACATTTTTAATTCACAAATTTGTTGTATTGATTTCTCTATATGACTGGTTTATGTTTGAAAGTACTTCATTGAGTTTTTTCAATACAAGTACTTTCATATTTTATTTCTGCAAATGATTCGGTGCATATAAATTTATATAATCATTGTTAATTTTTAAATCAGCAGAGTGATTACAGACTGGATCTTGAATGAGCCTGAATACTTGAAAGATTGTCATTTAATTTTCATTAACTGATAATAATTTAAGTTAACAAATAACACAACTAAAGACATTTCTGTTTTAGCTGTTCAATTACTTGTTTAATCATATCTCAAGACCAATCTACACATAAACAAGTTTTCATTTTAGAATAGGACTGACTTAGACTAGTTTCCCTTTTCTAGAATAGGTTAGGTTAGCTTTGTGTTACCATATCCACACCTTGGTTTTCCTTGACTGGAAAACTGATCTTATAGGTCAACTCATCTACTCTCAGAGTGCCAGCGGAGGCCTAATATCCGTGGGGGATTACCACACCAAATAGGTTGGGGATAGAACTTCCCTTGCGTAGGGTCTTTCGAAACCTTTCAGCTTGGGTTTTCTTCCACTGTTGAGTGTCTTGGAACATTCCAGTACCTTTGTATCTAACCTGCACAACCGAGGCATCAACAGGACTTCAAGGAGGTATTTCAGTAGCTAAAAGAACAATTCCAATTAGAAAAACCTGACAACAATGTTAACTATCATATCCAATATGGGTTAATCTACATGTTGGACAAGCTCTATGTGTTGGATGATTTTGTCATTGATGTCAAATAGGGTGTCATTGATGTCAAAAGGGTGAAGATATCTACGGTGTTTCCATTGGTGTCGAGGTGATAATGATGATTTGGTAGTGGTAGAGATAGATTGTTTGGGAATGTTTGAAAAGCCTTGAATCGCCTAGAGAAGACCCTAATATCATAAGTAAGTCGTTGAAGAAGAAGCCTTGTCACAACTGTATATAACTCCAAAGAGGTCCCCTTATGGCATAGCGATTGCACATGGCCCTCATAGGAAGACACTTTGAGTTGTACACAAGTGGTACAAATACCCTAAAGAGTTGTAATGTCCCTAGCCAAACTAAGGCTAGAGCCGCTAGGAATCCTAGAGAAAAGGGATAAGACTAGTATATCACAATAGATTATGGTGATTTAAGGTTAGGCCAACAAGCCATACAACCAATAAATTAAAAAACTTTTACCCCTTTTAAAATGAAAAGCATGAAACCAAATCCTAACATTCCCAAGTGTGCATACTATTGAATGCAATTATGTTGTAATTGTAAACATTGATTGTACATGAGTAAGGCATAATAATTAGTATCTCTAGTAACCATATAATGATTAAAAACATACAATTAGCCCATGTACTTGACATTAGTTATTGGATTGTAATATTATTGAAAACATGATTGTAAATAATTAATTGTTATCGTTAGCACCTTCTTGTATACAAATACGAGGATATTAGTTCTACTATGAGTATCTTGATTGGTTTACTAGTAAGTAATAACAGTATTAAGGACAGATCCATAGGATACCATCTACAATCCACACAATCATAGAAAAAATAGAGACATAGGCTTCCATCTACAACCTTCAAAATTAGGTCTTGTGGACCTTGTCCCCTACAACCATCTTTTACTAGTAAAAATCAAACTTTATGGCTGCCCTCCCTCCAGCCATTAATCACTAATACAAATCAGATTTATGGTCGTTAACTACAACCATCCAACACTAATACCATCGATTTTCATGGTTTTTATTTGTATCCATCTAAAGACATAATACATCGAGTCCCATGGCTACTACCTACAACCATTTGAATCATAAGAAAAAAGAGAAAGGATGGCTTCCACCTACATTAACCATTTGAATCATAAGAAAGAAGATAAATAGTGGAAGAGAAAGTTCCAAGAAATCCAGATTTATAACGTATGAAGACCATCCATCCTACATACAATTCCCGGCGTACAATCCATGAATATAAATATGGTACAAATCAAACTCCATGGGAAAATATACATAATAAAATAACGTGAATAAACATATATGCAAATACATATCTTGAAAAGGGCAACTGGATCCAATAGGACAACTTTCCACGCAGACATATTTCCCTAAATTTATCATAAGGTGGGGTAAAATAATGCAGAAGCCTCATTACAAGCAACTAAACCCTCATTAATGGCTCAATGACACTTACACAATGATGAGATACGTGGGACCCATTGATGCGGGGAAACTACTCCAACAAGAAAGAAACCATGGTAGGTGATGATACACATGACCTCCAAAGGCCCCTTCAAATCATAAGTCTAATTAGCTTCTATAAGACCAACACAAATCCCTCTCTAAAGTGGGCTCTTCAACCTACCAAGTTAGTAGCAAACAACCAAAAATGCCCACTCTAGGATCCAAAGGATTCTCTTGATATTACTTATCAATTCAAGGCATCCTCTAAGTATGCATTTATGCATTCTTTCTTCATAAAGTAGGAAAACATTCCATAAAAGAGGGTACTAGATCTACAATGAATGAAATACAATTAAGTGTCCATTTAACTAGCTTCCATGCCCAACGATCCTCCACAAAATAATAGATCCATACCACAAAAAAAAATCCAAATAGTATATATCTCAAGTATTTCCATAAGACAAGTCTCTAGGTGAGGGATTCTCATCCAAAAATGACCAAAGGAGCCTCCAAAGGTGGATCTTTCAATTAAATTACAGCACACCAACCAAATGATGGAGATACCTCAACTAGGGGTCATCAAGCATGAAAAGACACCAAATAGTTGTGCAGTTTTCAATAAAACTGTACATATTTGTCCAAAAGGTGGGCCTTTCCCAATTTCCAGGTGGACACTACCATTCACCCAGCCTTTATGTGGGAAATAATTCACCACGAAATGCACTACTTTACCTTGGATTTTGATGGATGCTTCAAACATAACATCCGTAAAGAGTATCTTCATACGCAAAGGATAAAGTGTTTTGTCATGCGCTCATTCTAGTTCAACAATATTTGTAAAGTAGATAGAAGAACAATGCACTCTGTGTATGTATTTCAAGTTGAGAATATTCTACACAACATTTATTAAGCTTTTTTTCTTGCTAACTTTTTTCATATATTTTTTAAAAGACTTCTTTCTTGGTGTTCTCCCTATCAACAGTATCCATATCATTCCACAAATTGGTATGAATTTATGAGCTAGTACAACCTCATAGGTGCGCCAATACTTAAACCATGGGCACAAGAAAATGAAACAAAAAAATTCTAGGATGCACAGCGAATGATCTTCAGTAAAGTGTTCAACCATGGTTAAAAAGGAAGGAAAATCCTCATCGAAGTTAGTCCCATATAAAATTTGATATGAAACCTTCATGCTTATCTAAAATAGGCTTATGAAACTATTGTTTTGGCTATGACTAGTGCTATACCACAATGAAATTATTATGCATGTTGTTTCTAGTGAATGCATCGTGGAACATAAAAGTAATGAAGGAAGCTTTGTGCTAATCTACATGATGACATCATACGAAATACGGTAACGTAATTTTATAGTGTCCCATATATCTCACATATGTGTGAAATAGTACTATTACTTCTTTTGAGTACTAAATTAACTGCAATGTTGAGTATGACCACCTCATAACTAGTCTCAAGAGAGTTGTTCAAATGACGACCAAGGATAATTTTAGGGGCGAAATTTAGCCCATGGGCTATTTTTCCATGTTTTTTTTCCAAAAAATGATTCGCCAATTTGCATTTTTTGAGGCCCCATTTCGCCCAATTTTGATGGGGTAAACTTTTTTCACTCTAAAATTCGCCAAATTATTATATAAACTATATAAAATCCTTAGAAATTGAAATAATTTTAGAAAAATATTGCCAAATATTTTATAGTTGACATTTTAAGAATTGGTAAGATTCGCCAAGGTTTGTACACTTTTAAATAAGTATGGGTCCTTAAAATTATCCCTGAATTGACGACCAGAAAACCTGATACCCAAAGTCCAAGTTAGCGCGTAGATTGGAATTTCAGTTCGGAGTGTTCCAAAACTACTCAATCTAATAGCTGATATACCCACAATTGTCTTATTGTCGCTTCTTTAGTTGATATACACTCTTTTTCACATATTTTTTTTGTAGAAAAAGGGTGCTAAAATTGATATGAAGCAAGTTTAGGGTTGTATTGATTCAAGAGACTTTCCTTTGTGATTGCTTACTTCCCAGACTTGAAATATGATCATTTATCACTGCAACCATTATCTCAGAGATGCTCAAATGTGTCATTTTATATGATGATGCTATGCAGTCATGCTAGTCAAGGCTAAGGTCTTGTGTGTCAAGATAGATCCTTGTGTGTTGAGGTGGTTCCTCATGTGTTGAGGTGATGCTTTGCATGTTGAAGCAAGTATGGTGTGTGATGTACTACTAACCATGGCTGAGCTATTAAGCCTCCTTTAGAGACTAGCCACATCTAGAGTGGATTACTTTAGCATACAACCACTTGAAACGATAGTAGGACAATATAATCACATCAATGGGAAAACATCCTTAGTATATTTGATATGATAATTAAGATAGCACATGTGGACCATGGAAATAAGACAAGAGATAAAGATAAGATGTGATAAGATATGAGATAATTCGAATTGCGCATTGTTTCGTCCCCATAGGTAAATCATGTTGAAATGATGTATGCCCAGGCATGATAGAAGCTCGATTATTTAAAGATATTAGAGCTATATCTTGTATGCAATGTATGTTTGATACATTCTCAAAATTTCTTGATTGGATTAGGCTATGCATAGCATTAACATATGTAAAGACATTTTGTAGAGGAAATCCACAGCATTCAACAAACTATATGAAAAGGTGAAAGTGAATTTGACACATGGAGTACTAAGAATATTCAAGAAGTTACTATGAAGGAGAAATTTCTTGAATCTAGATGAAATTTGAACGTACTGAAGCCTTTTGATGAGGAATTTCAACAATTCTTACACATTGTAAAGTATAAAACATAAGGAATGAAGGGAGCACAACAAGATTTTATGTGTATAACATATGCAGGAAACTCCTTGCAATTCTAAACCAGACATAAAATATTTAAAATATGTAACAAAGGAAAAAACTTTATGAATCTCTGACAAATATTTTATCTTCAAACATCATGAACATCAATGATATAATAATGAGATCGAATGTCTCATCATGCTTCTATTAATACCATGAATCTTTACCCAGAACATAAAATGGAATGACAATGGAATCAATCAACAGAGAAAAAAATATCTCTGTAAGAATGATGTGTCTTTAATCTAATGGATAGCCAAATTACAAGGGCTAAAACTATCTCTAGACTCTACAAAGCTAGATAGTAAAATTCTCTCCTAAATTTTCCATCCCTTCAGACTCGGTCTAAACTAATTTATATAGAGTCAGTAGGTAACCAAAATCGGTTTCCTACATCCTAACAAAAAATTAAAAGACTTGATTTACTTTTTACAAAAAAGTATTTTTTTCATTTTTGTTCTTACAATATTTATTGCTATACTTCACATCTTTAGTTCTTTTTGTTGGCAACCTTCTTCTTGCTCCTCATGTAAACATTTTGCTGGCCAGGAGGTTTCCGTATTGGCCCTAACTGTGGTATGCCAACTTGTTTCATCTGGTACATCATCTATATATTAGTTATCGATGCATGTTACATAAATGAGATAGGAGGTGGTTAATTTGCAAATGAGCCTGGCACTTAAGTTGCTGACTAATCAAACTCTGAACTTGAAAATTGAACTGATGATTGTCCTCGAGGCTATGTAGTTGATACTTTGGGTGGAAATACATGCTTATGATATTGAATGGACATTTGCCATTCCTTTCCCTAGGGATTTTTATGGGCCCTTAGGGATTCCAAGGATATTTCTGCATTAGTTGTTTTTTCATATGAAATGGGCACCAATATACTAGAAATATTCTTCAATCCCACCCATATTTCAAAGTAGTTTTTTATTCTTTTCATTGCTTATTCTCTTTCTATTTCATCTTCCAATGGCTCTAGAGGAAAGTCTTCTTTATTCTAGTTAAGGTTCTCTTTGTAGGCATCCTTTGAGTAAACATCTCCATTTCAATCCTAAGGGAATGGAATTTGTAGACTTACTACATCTTTGAACCAGGCCTTAAAAGAGCTTATTTCATCTTTCAACTGCTTGACATTGTATTAAATTCTATGAACATAAGTCTATTTCATGATCATTGATCTGGTTATTTTGATGATCTAGGTCCTAGCAGCAATTCACTTTTCATCCAAGTGTCTCTTTTTTCTACTATTTAAGTAATCTGTCACTTCTGAAGCTTGCTTTGGCATATTGCCTAATTTCTTTTCCACTAATTTTATTTATGCATTGGATTGAGTGGCCCTATCTAATTCATATTGAATAACTTCAAAGTAATCCCACTTTTGCATGAACCATTCATTAATATTTTCCCAAAAAAATTGTGGTATTATCCTTAGTATTTGTTCGCCTTGAACATTCATCTGTAAAGAGGTTATTTGGCTCTTCAAATCTCCTATCTCCTTTTCCAAGTCTATTATATCATCTTCTCTTTTACTAACCTCATTTTCGAATTCAAGGATTATGCTATCCTGTGTTTCGAGTTCCTTTAGGGCCTCTTCATTTGTTCTACTTAGTTCATTTTCTTCCTCAATAGGTTGATGGCTTGACCTCGTATTTGCATGGTCTTCTTCCATTGCATCCACCTCAATAGTTTCTCAAAGAGCAGCCTATTTTTCACCTATATTTTCTGTTATATCTGTTTTTGGGTGAATTTCCATTGGAAATGTAGGGATTGATGTTGTGGGTTCACTCTCTGCTCGAATTGCAGGAGTTGACGTTGCAGTATCTTCCATGGTTGAGATTTTGGTTCTTTCCAACTTTAAATTAGCGATTTGCCAATGTAAGTCATCGATTTTCTTTCATCACTCCTCTGAAAACCGTTCGTACTCTATCATGCTGGCATAAGGTTGTTATTTTTCTTCATGCACCTGCTTTAGTTCCTTAGTTTGCACTGCATCTGTAGTTGGCATGTTTAGTTTTTTCTTCAGATTTGCTATTTCATTATTGTTTTTCTCAATCAATTATTTAATCTGGGACCCATCTGAAGGGTTATCTACTAATGCAACCAACTTTGTTTCTAATGAATTTATTGTAAGTTGTTTAGATCTAGTGGTCCACTTCACCATATTGTATAACATTTCAAACTTTTCAAGGGATAAGATTAACTTTATTTCCTGTTTTTCTACTTGACAATCTCAGTGCACATCATATCACTAGCCTGCTTGTAAAAATCCATTTTTCGAGCTTATTGAACTCTTTAAATTTTATAATGTGCTCTTCTACTCTCTAGACACTTAGCTTGATAGTATTAACCACTTTGGGTTCAAGGACAGAGAATCTGAGTGTGTCCTACTGGTGATCGACAAATGATATTAGTCATCTTCTTGCAGTTGGGATATCATGGCTTAGTTATTTAACCATCTTTAATCCCCTCTCCTTGATATTTCTATAACCATTCTGAATATTTGTCCTTACTAGGAATCGAAGGGTAGCTAGTATACTGAATTGGGGGTCTTATTGGAAAGTATACCTTTTCTATCAGCTCAGTGATTTCCCTAGGTATTTCAGCTGATTCTAACTCTTGTGCTTCCAATAATGACCGCTCATCACCGTATGTGGTTGTTCTAGCACTTTTAGGGTCTAGGCCCTACTGATCTTGATCAATGTCCATTTCTTGGGCTTCCTCAACTACTCTTTTTTGTCCAATCAGCTATTCTTTTATTTCTTCTTCTTAAAAAAAAATTATAGCTTCCTGAACTTCCTATAATGTTTCTTTATTTTCCATTATTTCCCAAAGAGGTTTGGTTGGGCATGTATATGTTGAATTCTTATTTTCCATCCTTTGTTTGGATATAACTTGATGTGGATCATATGGAGATCTCTCAGCTTTATTGAGGTTGGGATGGATCAAATATTCTTCCACATATTGGGAAGCATTCAACCCTCTTATGATAAGAGGTCCCACTTCCTTTGGTAATAAAAAAGAACTAGTTTGTTTGAAGTGTAACTCATCTGAGGCCATCTTCTATCTCACAAATTCCATGGAAAATATCCTTGGTGTTAGGAAGGTGGGAAATTTGTATGCCTCTTCTTCAAAACCATAGACTCTGATAAATGTGTGATCTTCATATAGGAACCAATCACCAACCTAGATATCTATGGTAAATTGAAGATGCTTCTAATTATCTGGTAGCATTCTTGGGGGTGAGCTACCATGAATTGGGTTGTATGAAATACTCATCACCCTGTCTGTAAATTATAAAAAGTTAGAATTGTCTTCTCTACTAAGAACCAAATCAATCCACTCATACATAGGGATTTTTGTTCCCTGTTCATCTGTGGTTTTCAGTCCCAAGTGTTTAAAGTTCTCAAAATTTTGATAAAAGAATAAGAATAATAAGTAGGATGAGAACCTAAAATACTCAATTGCATGAAAGTCCTCCAATTCTTCATGGGGATTATCATCCAAGTAGGTACAAATATCAAAGTGAGGGGTTTTCTACCAGGTTTAGTGGTCAACTTGAGCAAAATTCATAGGATCACTTCATCGAATTACTTGTCATCCTCTTGTTGACACAAACCCAGTCGAAAGGGGTTCCTCACGCTATCGACACCCGAACCACCATGATCTCCTTGAGCACCGTCCCAAACAGATTTTACCTTGTCCATCAACACCTGCGGAGTAGATGAGGTCTCACCCGAGATGTTCAAGGGAGAGTTGACGGAACCATGTTTCTGCCGAATGAAGGAGGATTTTGTGCGTCAACCGATTAACTTATTGCGACATTCAGAAATAGATCTAGGCATTCACTAAGGAATTTAAACATAAGTGCAACATCATTCAACAGATCTTATCATTGAAATAATCATAAATGCACAACAGATATAATAGTAAAGCATTAATCACAGCAAGGAAACATTGCATCATTCACAGATTCATATCGCATAATGCATTTACCACAGAGAAACGGAAAAGACACAATGATTATTTTTGTTCGGAAAATCTACCCTATAGAGAGGAGATGGACACTACCAACTTCTGGGGTGACAGGTAAATGCATAGATCATATCACATAGGATTCTACAAAAGGAAAAATATCAAGGTTCATGAAGGCATACCTTATTAACGATGTTCGATCCTAGCTTTTGCTTGCTCCTTCGATCGATCCTCCACTTGATCTTCCGTTTGACGAACCTGCAATACAAAGATACCTTCCTCAGCGTATCTTGATTGATATAATAATGATGAAATTGAAATACAATTTAGACATCAAATACAATCAAGCATTTAATCCAAACAAACATGCAATCCATTGGACATTTGATTGGGACGGGAAGGGCATTTCAACCTTTATTGTCAAAAGCAAATAATCAGTACAATTTATACCTGATCATTGTTGGTCACCCTATATGTCAATTAATTAAAGCTAACACATAGGATGGTCAATATAAATTGTTAAACCCAGGGAGGTCTTTTATTTCAATGGCAATAAGCATAATCTGTGCATAAACATGTCAAGCAGTTGATTAACTAATGAAGATTATAATCCTACCAGTCTATTCAGCCAAACTCATCCCATAGAAGAACTAATCTAATTCACACACCTAGGAATTCAATTGCAGCTACCTTCCTACGGAGATCAACCTAGC
The DNA here is from genome assembly GCA_027924585.1 of Larix kaempferi. Lineage (NCBI taxonomy): Eukaryota > Viridiplantae > Streptophyta > Pinopsida > Pinales > Pinaceae > Larix > Larix kaempferi. The sequence continues at coordinate 11,094,657 of BSBM01000207.1, forward strand.
AGTTATAAATTTAAGAATAGAAATAAACTAGATTACTTTTGCAAGAAGTTAAATCTTATAATTATCAAACTGCAATATTCAATCTTTACCAAAATGATCCATCTAGTAGCTACTGTTACTCAATCACACTCTGCCTATTCTAATAAACCAATTGAAGATACAACAACAACCAGAATCTAAACATAATCTTGAACTCTAACTGATCATTACTGGAAATCCTAGAAAGCATAAACAACTGGAAGATATTGGAATTGAGCTTGGCTGTTATAGCTGATTCGAGCACACATGCATTAAACTGAATTAACCTACATAGTCAACTGTCACACCACTTTGTTACAACTATTCAAGATGCAATCATACTACCAAAAGGAAAGCTAACCTATGTTGTAGCTAATAGTAACATCTACAATAATTCCACACCACACATAAAAAGAAAGCTAAATTAACCTACCTACTTAAACCGGCTATCTCTGTGAGAAGGCGGGCCATGGCCTTTTAACAGAGACGCCGAGAATCACAACAAGTTAAGAAACGGAAATGAAGAACTCTGCTCTTATATTAATTATGGAAATTGACAGTCTTAGTGCTCTGTTACAGCTTATGCAAAATAGCAATTGTCCACCCCCAGGCTACAAGAGCCTTCACATATTTATACATTGAAAGTACATATCACGATCCACTAAACTCGTTCAGCAATGAAGATCTATGATCTTCATGCTGTGGAGTTATAACTAACTGTTACAACCATATTAAACAAGGCTGTTACTCATGAAGGAGATGTTACTCCAGTAATCAATGGATCAATGGATTTGGCAAGCTGGAATCTGATCTGTCTATTGCAGTTGGGTTCTGTTTCAATGGAGGCCTGTTACAGATTCTTGTGGATGAATGCATTTTCCCTTGGAGTTATGAGGAGTTGGTGCTTTGAAGAGTAACAGCTTGCGCCACTTGGCTGATACACCTGTGCTTTAGACCTTGACTAAATGAAATCACACAGATCAGCATAAACCAAGGACTAAGATCCAGAATCTTTAACATTATTAGGCATAAAACATATAAAGTAATAACAAATTATACCTGTCAAGATTATTGGTCAGTCTGGAGAAAGGCATGGATATAGCTTATGAAAATAGGATGTAATCAGGGAAAAATGATGTAATAAGGATGACCAAAAAGGTGCATTTCCTAGACCCAACATCTCACCCCAACTATCCGATTGCATGTCCTCATGAAACTACCTCCCCTAGTCTGAATCTGAGTCTGAGTTGAATCTGTGAAGATTTGTAAGATTGTAAGCAAGTTCTGGTGTCTCCCCTCGAGGCACAAACCCATAGCAAGCTGTCCATTTCTCCCAACACAGCTTTTCTTCTTCTTCAGCCAAAGCATAGTTGTTTCTGTAAAGACCCATAGGAAGCCAAATGAGAGGGAATCTGAACCTCAATCCAATCCACCAAGACCCACATTTTTCCATGCACTGCACATATCTAGGAACCCTTGTAAAAGCTTGCCTGAAATTCTCAAAACAGTATGGTTCCATTTCTTTTAGAGATGAAGAAGAACACAACCATCTATGTTCACGACCTTTGAGAGCACTCTGCTGCATATTAAGAATCTTTGAGACACATGTGGTGAGGATTTTATCTCGCATAATTTCAAAGTATTGGGCAATTGAAGGAACCCTGCGAGATCGAGCATGATTTTCTATGAGTGCTTTTGGATCCTAAGGTTCCCCTCTAATCCAGAGCGTAGACTTCTCCTCGTTCCTAAGGATGGTTTGGAAAGAATCTCGCCATCTTACATGGTTAATGAAAAAAGAGGCAAATACCCTCAGCTGAACATCCCCTAGACAAGGCAACGGATTAGATGGAGAGTTAATATAACAAGCCTTGTCATGTAAATACAATTCACATAACAAATGTTGATCCTCAAAATCACTTTTCAGAAAAGTTTCCAAAAACTGAGTAGTTGTTGCCAAATCAAATGATCTCCCTTCTTTTAGAGCCCTCAATTGAAATAAAGTTGTCTGCTCATGGAGAAAGACAGGGTAAGAGGGGGATGGAGCCCTGCAACTCAATAATTCTAGGGAAAGAGTATACATGTTGTCTTTTTCTTGTTGCAGGGACTTAAGTTTCTTCAATCATTCCATTTTTTCTTGAAGTTTCTCCCACCGAAGTTTCTGGAAGAATAACTCCTCATCCCACTTTTCTCTCAGCCCCTTAATGACATTTCTATGTTCTTGGAGAGAGGTCATACCTGTCCTGAACTCATCAATCCACTTGTGCCATTTATCCAACTCGAGATTTAGCCATAGAATCCTCTTCTCTAGCCGTCGAAATCTTTTGTCTTCTACCTCCTTCTCATCATCAGAGTCTAGATAAATGACTTCCTCATTTTGCTTTGGCACCGTAATAGTTTCATCCTCTATTGGATTTGCAGTGGTCTATGCCTGTAATGTAGTCTCAGCCATGGATTTTGGGGATGCTGGTTCTTGTGTAACAGTATCCTTTATTTCCATATCAACCTCAGCCATCTCAGTTTGGGTTGCAATTTCAACAAATGATTTTGAAAACACTGGTTCTTGTGTAACAGTGTCCTTTATTTCCATATCAACCTCATCCATCTCAGTTTGTGTTGCAACTTCATCAAATGATTTTGAAAACACTGGTTCTTATGTAATAATGTTTTCTTCTTTGTCCTTGATATCAAATGTTGCTGTTTGAGTTGAAACCTCACTTAATATTTTCAAGGGTACTGGTTCTTATGTAACAGTCCCCTGTTCTTCAATTTCTTTGAGCCGCCGAGATTGTTTTTGGGTTATATCAAGTCTCTCTGGCTGATGATACTGGTCCTGAAGAAGATCAGTATCCCTTGATGGCTGGGACTGTATTGTTTCATCTCCTAAATTTGAGTCAGGGATCTCTTCAATCCTTGGCTCATTTTCCCCCATCAATTCGATTTCTAGCATTCCTTCTTCCACCTCCTCTATCTGTACATGTCTTTGTGATACAACTCCCAACACAACAACTCTATGTCCTGCTGCAAAAAATATATCTCCACACTCTGGACAAACAATCTCTCCTTGCTTCTCATTTTCACTTGCAAAAGATGAATTTTCTAATAAGTTTGCAGCATTTGCTAATGTGTTCAAATTCTTCTCTCCTTGTTTTCCAACTACTCCCTTCCATCTTTCTAGCTCATTTCTCAATATTTGCACATCCTCCTTTAATAATTCATTTTCATGCAGGAGATTTTCAATTTGACGTTCTTCTATGGAAGGTTCTTGCATAGCAGCGGATGACTTGGGGTTCAAAATGGGAATTTGTATATCTACCCCTGTTACAGGTGCTTTCTCTACCATAGGTGACTCACTATTTTCTCTGACTGCTCATGCTGTCTCTGCTGAGGGTGCTTCAATATTACCCCCAATTGCATCCACTGTCTCTGCTTCTTTTGTTGTCTCTGCTACCTTTGTTGTTATTGCAACTGCTTCTGCTGCTCCTGCTATCACAGCTACTTCTGCTGATACTGTTGTCACAGCTGCTTCTGCTGATACAGCCGTCACAACTGCTTCTGCTGATATAACCGATCAAGTCCTTCTTTTCCTCACCATTCCCACTGGGTGTTCCTCACTTCTTACTACTACTGGTGCTTTGATAGCTCTGTTTTTTCTTTTCTTTGCTATAGTGGATGTCTGACTCTTGTTCCCTGATCCTACTCTTCGTTTCTTTAACATAGGGGTCTTTTCCCTGGTCTTTTCTTCTTCAATAATGGTCCCCCTTATCTCAGGGGAGGACACAACCTCCAAAATTTCCACCTTCCCTTCTTTTGCTATTCCTGCTTCTGAGTTGTAGCCTCTACTATCGCAGCTTCAATAACTGCTCCAGTTTCAGCTTCTTTCATCTAAGTATCTACTTCTGCATTTACAGCTTCTACTATCGCAGCTTCAACAACTGCTCCAGTTTCAGCTTCATCTATCTGAGTATCTGCTTCTACAGTTACAACTTTCGATATTACTACCTTCTGTACCATGGTTTCCATCACAATTTCCTCAGCAACAGGGTTTTCTACTGATGTTGCTTCTTCCATATTTACCTCCTCTCCGTCATTGGTCTGGTTTCCTAATGCTCCAGTCTCCCCCCAAACTGGATTTGAGGAACGCCGGTCCTCATTACCTTCGTCAATACCCTCCATTGCTAATACAGGTTCTCTGATTGGCCCCTCTCCAGCAAGGAATTGTTCCCAGGTTAAATTACGACTTGCAATGGCTCTTAAGACTAATAGTTTAATTAGGCCATGATTAGTAATGGAGGAAATAGGGTGTTGGGAAGCTCTTGCATATCCAGCCATGGTTTGTAGGGCTTTCAAAAGATAAAATGCTATATTTACCAAATTGCCATGGCGTAAATGAGACAATAAGGGAAGTTCGGAGAAGGAAACAATTTGATACCTACCTCCACAAGAGATGTATCTTTTCATGAAGATTGCCACTTGATTCCAGGGTTATGGTAAAGAAGCCAGTTCCAACCCACGGCGCTTTGGACTCACATGCTCTCCAACTGCCAAAAATTCTCTCACAGCATTTGCATTATGTGCCTTCCATCCAAATGACTTCTTTCCAACCTGGGGTAAACCAGTAACCTCTGCTATGATTTCTTCTGTAACATCCACACGCAGCCCTCTGACCTCAAAGTGAGTATCAGTCAAGTTAAGGGAAAATTGCAATGCAGTTTCTGTGTGGTAACCGTTCAACTGTTCAAAGTATTCCATCCAACCTACTGCTGTGAATATGTTAAGGAATTCTGCATTGGCACGTATAGCTTCTGTATTTACTCGTTCATGCCGCTCTGGGTTTCCCATCTGAATCTCTCCTCAAAATTCAGAATGAATGCAACAATTACCAGTCTAGATGTGGAATTTGAAGTTTTATGAACATGCAAGGGGTCGTTGGGGTTCAAAATCAGGTTTTTAGGCAAGTCCATGCAAGTATGAACATTCTGTTGGAACGAGGAAGTTGGAAGAATTGGGGTATCGGGGGCAAATCGGGTAAGGTGACGGGAAATAAATACAACCATGATCTTGACATATTCCCTAGAGGTTAATTAGTATGGGTTCGCTAATCAAGGGCTACGACAGTACATAATCTTTATTACCGTATTTAATTTTCTGCCAAATCATGTAAAAGATGCGATCCGTACCTTTGCATTTATGAGTTTAGCCGTGAATCAATCATTATAGCCGACCTTTTTCCTCACAAGTATGAATGCACATGTGCTGAAGTGATGTGGCCACCGCCACCTGAGCTGACAACTACTCAAGACACCCGAAATTTTCCTTCATGGCAAACCGTGATTGGATCTTGTGGAGCAAGCAACAAAACTGACGCCTAATTGAATCATTATTGGCATCATCATTTGGAGAGCAGATAGACTGACGAAATCATAGCTGCTAGATTTAGCAAAATAAGCAAGAATGGCGGAGCCACAACTGTACGGAAGGAGCGAAAATGAAGTGGAAATAGCGGAGTCGCAGCTGTTGGATTTAGTAGAATGGTCAAGAATAGTAGATTCGCAGCTGCTGGATTTAGTGGAATAGTCAAGAATAGCGGAGTCGCAACTGCTGGATTTAGCGGAATAGTCAAGAATAGAGGAGTCGTAGCTGCTGGCAAAGAGCGAAAATGGAGTAAAAAATAGCGGAGTCGCAGTTGCTGGATTTAGCAGAATAGTCAAGAATAGCGGAGTTGCAGCCACTGGAAAAAAGCGAAAATCGAGTAAAAATAGCGAAGTCATAGCTGCTTGATTTAGCAGAATAGTCAAGAATAGCGGAGTAGCAGCCGCTGGCAAAAAGAAAAAATGGAGTGAAAATAGCGGAGTCGCAGCTGCTAGATTTAGCGGAATAGTCAAGGATAGCGGAGTTGCAGCTGCTACATTTGGTGGATTGGTTAGGAATAGCAGAGTCGCAGCTGCTGAAATAGTAAGAATGAGCAAGGTAAGGAGTCACAGCTGCATGATATGAAGTAACAGGAAAATTTTCAGCTGACCGTTGAAAGGTAAAAAATCATCCATCTTCTTAAAAAGATCTTTATTAGATCAGGAACAATGCAAGGTTCCCACAGTCGTCTGGCCCAGTCATGACCGTTGTTCCTCCAATTAATTCCTGCACAGAATTCTTCAAACAAACCCAATCAAATGCAAAATGAAAAATAGATAAAATACATAATGAAAAAGAAAATGAATTATTTATGTACAAATCATGTGGATATTGCAGTTCTTAAAAATTGATAGGGGTTGAGAAAAATCCATGTCCTGGCGTTAGCTGGTAGTTTGGATCACCTGCAACATGCGAAACTAAAGCTTCCCTTGAGATTGGCTTGTGATACAGTCACATCCGATGACCATTTGCGAATAATCGCATTTTGTTTTCATCAATGGTGATCAACCAAACTGTTCCATTATCAAATACTCGATCTATCTGATAGGGGTCCAACCAACGGGTACACAATTTGCCTTTAAAGTCCCTCTTAAACCGTGAATCATACAATAGAGCTCAGTCTCCTTCGTGGAGGACTTTCTTCTTTATAAATCGATCATGCCACTTAGAGCACTGTTGTTGGATTAGAGCTATATGATGTAATGCGGCTGTGCACTTCTCATCCAACTCATTGAGCTAATTCAGTCGGTCCTTTTGTGCCTTTGATAAATCAAGGTTTGCTTGCATAGCCATTTTCAAAATCCTGATTTCAAATTCAATTGGAAAAACAACATTTTTACCATACACTAACTCATATGGGGAAAAACCAGTGGTGTTACGCCATGTAGTACGATAGGCCCATAGTGCCTCTGAAAATATTTCAGCCAAATCTTTACGATGACTCTTCACTGTTTTTGTCAAAATAGCCTCGATAACCTTGTTTGTACTCTCCACTTGGCCATTGGCTTTGGATGATATGGCGAGGTTATTCTTTGCTGAATATGGAATTTTTGTAACAGTGCTTCCAGCTTGTGAGACACAAACTCAGGTCCACCATCTCTATTGATTTCCTTAGGTACTCTGAACCGAGTAAAAATTTATTCATACAGGAAATCAATCACAACCTGATCAGTGGCCTTAACCAAGGCTACTGCTTCTACCCATTTGGTCATGTAATATGTGCAAACCAAGATGGGAACTTTCTGTTTTGAGGGAGGGCTGATAGGGCCCACAAAATCTAGGGCCCACCTATCAAATGGTTCAACCACAAGCTATGGCTGTAAGGGAATTTCATCTAATCTGTTGGGTTGGCCCATCCTTTGGTAACTATCACATGCCTGGACATACTTCTTTGTGTCCCTGAACAATGTAGGCCATAAATAGCCAATTTTCAAAATTTTATGACCTATCATTTTATCAGCAAAATGCCCCCCACAGGGCTCATCATGGCAAGCCTTAAGGATGTTAAAGATCTCATCTTCTCTAACACATCTCCTGATCTCTAAATCGAGCTCTGTGTAGAAAAGATGACCATCAATCCAGCAGTACCTAGCGCTCTATTGTATGCTATTCTTTATTTCTCTCTTCGACAAATGTGCTGGGAGATTACCTACAGCCAAAAAGTTAGCAATATCTGCATACCATGGGGAATGAGCTGATACTGCAAACAAATGTTCATCAAGGAAGGAATCTTCTACTGGTAAATTGTCATCATTGTTAGTAAGTCGAGATAAAAAATCTGTAACAACATTTTCCTTCCCTTGTCTATCAATAATTGTGATATCAAATTCCTATAACAGTAATAGCCATCTAGTAACTCTAGCATTCATAATTGGTTTATTCATTAAATACTTGATAGCAGAATGATCAGTGTGCACAAAAGTAGAATATCCAGTAATATAATGTCTAAATTTGTTGAAGGCATAAACAATGGCAAGGAATTCCTTTTCTATGATAGTATAGTTCAGTTTAGTAGGGGATAAATTCTTACTAATGTAATAAATTGCATAGGGTGCATTACCTTCCTGCTGTCCCAAAATTGCTCCAATAGTAGTGTCTGAAGCATCTGAAGAAATATGAAAAGGCAGAGCCCAATTGGGCCCTCGTAAGATGGGTGCTGTACATAGCCTTTTCTTTAGCTCAGTAAATGTTGTTTGGCATGCATCATTCCATACAAACTGTGCATCCTTCATCAACAAGGTGAACAAAGGAGAAGCTAGTTTGGAAAACAATTATATGAACCTTCTGTAATAGGCAGCATGCCCCAAGAAGCTACATACATCCTTCTGTGTTCCAGGAGTTGATATGTTTTCAATTACCTTTATTTTTTATGGATCTACCTGTATGCCTTCAAAAGAGATGAAGTGTCCCAGCACTATGCCTTCACTCATCATCATATGGCAGTTTTCAGTGCTTAAAGAGAGTTGGCTTTGTTCACAACGTTTCAAGACCTTTTCTAAGTTTTTCAGTGCTTCGTCATAACTATCACCATATGGAGTAAAGTCATACATAAAAAGTTCCATGCAGTCATTCATCATTTCCGAAAAGATTCCAATCACTGCTCTCTGAAATGTAGCTGGTGCATTGCGTAAAGTTCCCCAGGGATAGGTGAAAGTGGTTTTGTCTTGGTCTTCTGGAGCAATCTAGATCTAGTTGTAGCCACTAAAGCCATCCAGAAAGGAAAAATACTTTTTTCCAGACAAGGTATCAAGGACTTGATCGATGAAAGGTAAGGGGAAATGGTCCTTCTGCATTGCTTTATTCAATTCTCTATAATCCACACAAACCCTCCATTTCCCATTCTTCTTTGGCACAATCACTAGTGGAGAAACCCACTCACTATTTGAAATCGGGTATATGAATCCTGCTTCCAATTTTTTTTGGATTTCTTCTTTCACTATGTCCCTTAGGTTAGGGTTCACCCTTCATTGTGTTTGACATACAGGCCTGGAGTCACTCTTAATATAAATGTGATGGGTGCATAGATGAGAAGGAATTCCTTTCATGTCTGTGTACTCCCAAGCAAAAGCTCCCCTACGTTGTTTCAGCAAAGTGACTAGTTGTTCTAGCTCACTAGGTGCCAGATTAGGATTGATATTCAATGTTTTCCCTCGCCCAATTTCTACTGGAACACTCTTCAAATTCTTGAGTATTGGAATTATACTGGCATCCCCGATTAGAGTTTCTTTTGTAAGATTTTCTTGTTCTATTGCAGCTAGAGTACTGTCCAAGATCTGATAGACATTTTTATTGACTGACGTGGGCTCACTGATGAAACTATTAATGGAGTCATCCTCTGTTTCATCTTTAAACGTTAAGGCTTTCCCTATGGTTAATAATGGCTGCACACCTTCTTCCTCCTCCAAATCTTCCCATAATGGAGCTTTAGCTTCTATGCTTGGTCGAGATGGAGGGTACAGGGTTAGTCTTTTGATCTCAGTTCCATCTGAAATGGTCATAGAGCCTGACTGAAAGCTTATACAGGCATCTGCTGTGGCCAACCACAGTCTTCCCAAGATCAGTGGGTGTCCCCCCAACTGGGATTCCGACTGTAACACCAAGAAATCTGCAGGGTATTCCCACGAGTTGACTGAGATCATGAGGTCATCTAGGATCCCCTCAGGATTGATCGTTGATTTGTCAACAAGTTCCAAAATAGTAGGGGTCGGTCAAAGGTTAGTGAGTCCCAATTTCTTCACAGTCTCTATGGTCATAACATTAATAGATGCGCCTAAATATACCAAGACATTGGGAATTTTTGTGGTCCCTATGTGAACTATAACAGTCAGGTTCCCAGGGTCATTGTATTTTGCCACAGGGGCCTTCCCCATTATTAATTCTGAAAGCTTTCCCAATACGTGGACAGTGGGGGGGTCCCTGGGCCTTCTTCCCAGTTTCTTGACACACAAATCTCTAACCGTCTTAGCATAAATGGGAACATTATGGAGGGCTTGTAAGAGTGGAATTTTAACATACAAATTTTTCAATTCTCCCACGAGATCGAATCGGGGTTGTTCCACTATTTTCTGCAGGACCAATCGTTCAGGGTTCTACGGTTCTCTCATCAACTGTGTAGTTTGTGATACTTCGTGTGTTACTCTCTGAGTCTCAGTTACTATCTCAGTAGGAGTATCATCATCCTCAATGATGGGGCTTGTTGAATTAACCATATTCTCATAGTGCTAATTCACTCCAGTTTCAATCACTGGGGATGAAATATCCTCAGTGATAATAGGTTCCACCACCCTTCCTGATCGTAATTGTATATCATTGCAGGGAATCTGGGTGATGGAATATGCAAGCATTTTGGCAGTCTCAAATTGGTGGACTGCTTTATTGTTTGGGTTCAGGTTAGGTTGTGCAAGTAGTTGTGGTCAAAGTGGTGCATTCATAGGTGTGGGATTATTTTGGAATGGGAGCTGCGGTTGCTGAAAATGTTGGTGCTGATATTGTTGAGGAGGGTACTATTGATACTGATTCTGGTGATGGGGGAAGTTATTTCCTTGCTAAGAATTTCTCCAGTTGGAATTCCAAGGAGCTTGGTTTGACTGTTGTGACCATGGTGTCCATGAGTTAGGATTTTGCATTGGGTTCTGAAATGGATGCCACTGATTGTTAGAATAATGTGAAGGGAATTGTGTATTCATATTATGCATATTGTTCATTCCATTCATATTATTCAAAAAAAATGTTGGGTCTGAATTCATACCTTGGTTTCAAGGCTACCATGGTTTCTTCTGTGCCATGAAGTATGTTGGTTTCACATCCAGAATGGATGCTTGCAGGACTACTTTGACCTTAGGTAATGAAGGACATTCTTTAGTATCATGCTCGAGTTCACATATCCTACATACCTCTGCTTTGTCTAATGGGCATTCCTTCAGTGGGTGTTTTTTCCTACATTTAGGAAAAAATACACGAAGTGTAATATCTTCTACCACTTGCTTCTACTTTGCTCTCATGACATCTAAATCTAAGGGAATGGAGCTCATCATGTATGTTTTAAAATTCTCTAGTAAGTTTCCTATTTCTGCTCGAGTGGCCCCTCCACTAGCTGAATTCTAATTCCTAGTGAAGACATCCTAGTCTCAGTCTATGTCTCGTTTGCTGGTTCTAGAGGATCCCCTGGAGTACCTTCGACATAATTCAACAATATTTTCAAAATTTTCCTTCAAGATATCCCCTTTTCCCAGTAGATTCAACATATCAAGGCAGTCTTCTCTAATTCCTCTTAGTAAAATGATCTTGAGCACATCCTTGCCAATCTCAACATGACCAGATCTTCGTAAATTGTACGACAATCTTTCCACAAAGTCTTCCAAACTTTCTTCATCCCTCTGAACCATTTTAAACAACTCCTCTTTTCTATCCCTAGTTTTGCAATATTCTTGGTACTTAGAAAGGAAGGTGTTTTTCATTTGATCCCAAGTAGTAATGGTCTCATGACCCAGACTCATGAACTAGCGTAGAGCATTTCCCTTTAAGGTGGCTGGGAATAACTTCAGCTTCTAATCACTAGAGGTGTAATCATAGCTATGACAGAGGATATCAAACTCAAAAGGAAAATCATCAGGATCCTAAGAGGACTTACTATGAAAATTCGAGAGAATTGATGGTGAGATATTTTTCATAGGAGCTGCTCCAGGTGTTTGGAGGATAGGGAATTCTAATGTAGTGATAGTATTACCAAGTTGATTATTTTCTCCTTCTTCTTCCTGGTTATTCCCATGTTCGTTCTCGCCCTCCTGTTCTCTACCAGCCATGGTTCTAGTCCAAAATTCAATATCTTCCTTTATGCGTTCTTCCTCTACGTTAGCTTCTTCTTCTCTTGTCCTCTCTTATTCTCGCCTTCTCTCTTCCTCTGCTATTCGGCGAGTCTCCAACAACAATTCTTTAGTAACTCTAGTTCCATTAATATGATAGATCTCCTCTCTATCTGGTGCACCTATAGCACTTCCCTTATCTTCAAGAGGTTTAATTTTTGCAACAGGAGTTGAAGGCCTCGTTGTATTCTCCATTGTGGATGCTGAATGTTCAAGATTGGGAGGAACAGAATTTCCCCTGCCTGTAGAGTTCCACAATGGTCTAGTGGAATAATTAGCTCTAGCAATTATATCATTAATGTATGTGTGTCTTCCCTAGCCTGCATTACGATCTCGACCTCTTCCACCTGTAATGTTAGTATTCAAAAGGGGTTCCCGATTTGTTTTTCTTGTATTCATGCATGTTGTAAATAATTGAACTAAAATCAAATCAAATGAAACCAACCAATAACTCTATCTATCTATTACCATCCCCAGCAACGACGCCAAAATGTAGGTCACCCTATATGTCAATTAATTAAAGCTAACACACAGGATGATCAATATAAATTTTCAAACCTAGGGAGGTATTTTATTTCAATGGAAATAAGCATAATCTATGCATAAACATGTCAAGCAGTTGATTAACTAATGAAGATAATAATCCTACCAGTCTATTCAACCAAACACATCCCATAGAAGAACTAATCTAATTCACACACCTAGGAATTCAATTGCAGCTACCTTCCTACAGAGATCAACCTAGCAGTTATAAATTTAAGAATAGAAATAAACTAGATTACTTTTGCAAGAAGTTAAATCCTATAACTATCAAAGTGCAATATTCAATCTTTACCAAAATTATCCATCTAGTAGCTACTGTTACTCAATCACACTCTGCCTATTCTAATAAACCAATTGAAGATACAACAGCAACCATAATCTAAACATAAGCTTGAACTCTAATTGATAATTACTGGAAATCCTAGAAAGCATAAACAACTGGAAGATATTGGAATTGAGCTTGGCTATTACAGGGGATTCGAGCACACATGCATTAAACTAAATTAACCTAGACAGTCGACTATCACACCACTCTATTACAGCTATTCCGGATGCAATCATACTACCAAAAAGAAAGCTAACCTCTATTGCAGCTAACAGTAACATCTACAATAATTCCACACCACACACAGAAAGAAAGCTAAATTAACCTACCTACTTAAACTGGCTATCTCTGTGAGAAGGCGGGCCCTAGCCTTCTAATAGAGACACCGAGAATCACAACAAATTAAGAAACAAAAATGAAGAAATCTTCTCTTATATTAATGATGGAAATTGACAGTCTCAGTGCTCCGTTACAGCTTATGCAAAATAGCAATTGTCCACCCCTGGGCTACAAGAGCCTTCGCATATTTATACATTGAAAGTATAGATCACAATCCACTAAACTAATGTAGTAATGAAGATCTATGATCTTCATGCTGCGGAGTTACAGCTAACTGTTACAGCCGTATTAAACAAGGTTGTTACTCATGAAGGAGTTGTTACTCCAGTAATCAATGGATCAACGAATTTGGCAAGCTGGAATGCGATATGTCTGTTGCAGCTAGGTTCTGTTTCAGTGGAGGCCTGTTACAGATTCTTATGGATGAATGCATTGTCCCTTAGAGTTATGAGGAGTTGGTGCTTTGAAGAGTAACAGCTGGCACCACTTGGTTGATACACCTGCGCTTTAGACCTTGACTAAATGAAATCACACAGATCAGCAAAAACCAAGGACTAAGATCTAGAATCTTTAACAATCTTAGGCATAAAACATATAAAGTAATAACAAATTATACCTGTCAAGATTATTGGTTGATCTAGAGAAAGGCATGGATATAGCTTATGAAAATAGGATGTAATCAGGGAAAAATGATGTAATAAGGATGGCCAAAAAGGGGCATTTCCTAGACCCAACAATCATTCAGAGTGCTTGTGCAACCGGATCCTGGGATCCTGCTCTTCACACTAACTTTCGAATTCCTCTAGCGTAACAACCCTTAATGCTTAGTTTCTCCTCCTCTCTCCCATCTATCCCCTTGTATTTATGAGACAAGGTAGGAAATTTGGATCGAGAGGTAGTTTGATTGGGAAGTTGGGGAAGTTGCAAAACCAACTTCAACTAATCCAAATTCATCAAATTAATATATTTTTAATTACTTTTTAAGGTGTACACTACTTTTCTTAAGTGGAGTAGCGTTCAATATGAAACTTTCCTACTTTACAACTAGCGTTTGCAAGATTTATGAGGCTGTACGCTACTCGATTGAAGCAAAGTAGAGTATTTATGAGGGAAAATGCTACTTTAATGAAGTGGAGTAGAGTATTTCTAGAGGTAAACGCTACTATCATGCTTGTAGGGTAGCGATTTTCCATAAAAGTAGGTAAAAAGAGGGTTTTGTCAGCTGCAGAGGGGTAAGTATTATCCATTCATCATCTAGGGTCATCATGCTCTTCAATTCAAGTTGTCCTTTTGTGTGATCAATAGCTAGATGTGATCACGGACGGAGAAGTGCAGATTTGACCAATAACAAATATGCTCAAAAAATATGTCACATCATATTCATCTTCGCAAGAACCCAGATACAAGAAGATAATATTTCATCAACTCGCGTATCACTCAATCTGTATCCAGATACTCAATCATCAACTATCAGTCTTTAGCTATATCGAGATATGTTCTCCAACACTTACAATCCTACATCTATTTATAGGCTTATGCCTTTACATTTACGGTCCACTTAGGAAACCCCTAACTAGTTCTTAACAGGCTCTGCAAAAAGATGACCCAAAACCCACATAATGCGGTCCAAATGACCCAAAATACACATGATGCGGTCCAAATGACCCAAAAATACAAAAAGTACTATCGCCATGCATGCTTCTTTCCTCCTTTCGTGGTACCTTTGTCCTTGCACAGCATCTGTGATGTTGCGATGCTGACTCATCCAAACCGCCTACCAATAGGCCCCAACAAAATATTGTGGCTCGCCGTCGAGCCATGTCAATTGGACATGGCGTACTCATTTTTCTTCATCCTAAAGTCCTCGTACTTCTAATCGACCTCCTTGACCTGCTCCTTTATTGTCGCAGCCACCGCCTAAGTCTCTATCAAATCCTGCATGAATGGATGCTCACTCATCTTCTCAACAACTTGTCAGTGACCCTGTGGCACAGCTTGTAGTGCAGAATTGGCCTCGAGCAAAAACTATCCTCCAACCTCTTGAAACTCCTCCAACTGTGCGTTGTGCTTCTTCTGACGTTCTTCTACCTTGGCGACGCACTGGTATATTTCTTTCAGTTCTGTTGATTTGGTGACCTAAGCGACTGGTGGAAGCGTTCTCATTGACACCTTCAGTGTTTCAAGTTGTCCTTCTGTCTCTTTTCACTGCTTGGTCAGCTATTCTAACTACTCATCCTAAACGATATTGCCCCAAAACTGTACAGTCTCTACAGTGATCTTTCTCGCTGCCTGTTCTGGCTCGCCCATCTATGTTTCCAATTCATCGAGGGAGTGTTTTTGTTCATATACTTGCTCTTGTGGTGTACCGGGGTGTATTAGAGCTGTTAAATCCGCATTGTCACGATGTAAATGGGCGATGACATCCCCAAGTCGTTGTGCTCTTTCAACCGGATCCAACTACGCGGTGGGCTCCGGAACATGCTAACATGCTTCAGAGACTATCGCCTCCAACTGCACACTATTATCCCATAGGTTGTCTTTCTCCACTATTAAGCGATCTTGTTCTTTCTTAAATTCCTGTATCGCCCTATCTTTCTCAATAATCATTTGTTCTAGCTTGTATTCTATTTCATCTACCACCTCTCTTGTGGCTAGCACATTCTTTGTCCACTCTTCCACCTCTTCACGAGCTGCTGCTTCGCTTCCCTGGGATTGCAATAATTGACTGCAAACATCCTGCTCTCGGTCCACCATTTCCTGGGTGGAAAACGCCTGGATCTACACCAACATCTACGAAGACAATGTGCCGATGTTGAGGGACAAGCCATGTAGCTTCTATAATGAACCCTGGAGAGCCTCATCGTCAATCGCAACCGCAGTTGGGGAATTTGCACATTCCTAACCCGCTGCGTAGTGTTGAGTGTGCCAACTCCCTGCACAAGTGCCTCCTCCAGTGCCTTCTTCAAAACAATATTAGCTAATGAATCAAGTCGAGTGTTTACCTCCTTGAAACTCGCTTTTGCCTATGTCATCATTGCTCGAGCTGCCACATTCGTTTCATTGGTTACAGCCGTGTTGTTGCTGCAACATACCCCCCAAAATATTTCTGTGATTTTGGGGCCCCTCCTTCTTGTTTTAGAAATGTTTTCTTAGGAACTAAACACTACCTAGAAATCCTTTTATACTTAGTTTTTTTTCATAAAAGGAAAGTTCTTGAGTTCGTTTTATCTTTTTCTTTTAAGTAAAACTTAGTAAGTTCACCCAAAATGGTGGATGAACTCACCCAGTTCACCCAAAACAGCGGACAAACTCACCCAGTTCACCCGAAATGACGGACGAACTCACCGAGTCGAGTAGCAACATCCACCCCTTTTTGGTTAAGTTTCTTTGAACTTTCAGTTTTCAGACAAGCTCACCAAGTGTCACCGCAACGACCGATGAACTCACCAAGTTTTGCCACAACGGGAGGGTAGTTTTTGTTGTCTTTTAAGCTTGTCGTTTTCAGACGAACTCTCTCGGTTTCACCGCAATGTTGGACAAACTCACAAAGTCTTGCCACAATGGGAGGGAAGATTTTGTTAAGGCACAAAGTTATTTTGCAACAGGAAAACTCACCAGTTCTCGCTGCAACATCAGGTGAACTCATCGAGTTTCACCGCAACGTCGCTTGGAACTCACCAGGTTTCACTGCAACCGTCGGACAAACTCACCGTTTCGGTCTGATTTTGGAAGTCGCTTTTAATGCTAAATGTGTCGAAAAGGCCCCTGTCGTACTCACCTTAACCCCGTTTTTAAAAAACTCACCCACCGAATTAAGTGCCCACACGTGTTAAGCTGTTATATATAGGGTTTGCGATTTTAGAGTTTTTTATTGGTAGAGTGTGTGTTGAGAACCCCATTCAAGGACACGTCAAGTCGC
Source organism: Larix kaempferi (assembly GCA_027924585.1). Classification (NCBI taxonomy): domain Eukaryota; kingdom Viridiplantae; phylum Streptophyta; class Pinopsida; order Pinales; family Pinaceae; genus Larix; species Larix kaempferi. Next base: position 11,111,572 of record BSBM01000207.1, read on the forward strand.
TCCAACTCAGCCAAGTTGCAGCACCATCAACCTTCATCAGGCCCAACTTCTCTTTGCCAGGTAGATGGTTGTCCAAACTTTTCTTTTCTTCCCTTTCAGTAGTTAGTCACTGAGTCTTTCCCCGGGACCACTGTCGCCACAACCAATTGGATGGTCCTTAGTCAGGTCGTTAAGATTGTTTGATCGTCCCTATACATTGAAGCTTGCAGTTGTCGACCATCCAACTTTGTTCCTGTCCCTTAAACCTATGTGCTTAGCATCGCCGACAATATTTACCAGTCTCCTCCCTCATGATTTTCATTAAGATAAAGACCAGGACTCCTCTCTCCATTTGAATATTAGCAGCATCTTTTCGAGCCCCACTTATCATCTTAAGGGAAAGCATTTTGTTTTCATTTTTCGTACAAACTCTAATTCCCGTCTATATTTTGAAACACATTGCTTACCATTACTATATCTCTGAAAATATTCCTGATCCATGTTGATTATTTCATAATGCTAGTCCAATGTTGATGCTTTGCATTATGATTGATCTTATGTCTACTCATGTGTGGGCAGGTTAAGCTACGATGCCGAAAGGTAGCTAAAGGAAGGTGAAGATGGCCGAACCAAAATCAGTGGAGGAAAGGGTCAAGACCTTATTCAAGGACATGAAGTTTGTCTTGTACGTGAACTAATTTACTGCATGTATAAGGAATTCGAATTTTTCCTGAAGAAAGCCTGGGAGACTACGTTTTTGCTTGAAAGATGTATTAAATGTTTGCTGGATTATTCCTGTGTCATCCATACATTACTGTGAGATCCTTCCTTGCTGTTATGAATTGCTTCTATGTGATGAATCTTCCTATAATTTTCTGTGCAAAGATGTTTATCTCAAATGAGTAATGGAATGTGTTAATTGAATCAAAGCTATACTTGATATCTTCTATATTCTGCTGGAAATGCATCTTTATGATTAGATAGCTATCTATGCAACCTTTAGATGTTTCTTTCAACTTATTACTCATATTTACAGTTTGCTCCTTGTAAGGATAGAGTAGATTTGCTTATACAGTCATAGATTAATTTTGCTTAATTGCCTGCATTTAGATTAGAGCACTTGCATGCCATCTTTAAAATAAAATACATAAATGGTGGATCGGGCCGCAACTGCTGCGAAGAATACAAATATTTAAATATTACATGGTAGCCAGAACCGTTAATCGGATGGATTCCCAACACCAAACGGTGAGCGATCTAATTGAGCTTGCTTACCGGGGAGAATCCCTTGTTGATTGATGCTACGATTGTTAGTTTTTTCAAAATTTTCAATCTGATCTAAGATCTTAACTAAGAGAATAACATGTACAACATATCAGTCGTGGACACAATAATGCAAGCACACAAGAGACACAGAGTTTCACCGGGCAAAACCAAGAAGGTGAAAAACCCCGCAACTTCCTCAGAGATAGAAAGAGCAATGATACAACCAAGGTACAAGAGACAGTCTTCTCCTAGCAGCTGATCCTCCTCCTCACATGTGCGCCACTTTCCGAGTGATAGGAGTGTGAGTAATGAGATGATCAAATAGAGATCTCCTGATCTCTATTTATACCTGTCCTGTCCCGCCCAATAAACTAATGGGGCCGACTTGTCTAGCTTAGCCTAATAACCCATGGTTAACTTAATCCGAGATGACCCCACACTTGGTGGTCTAATAACCCATCAACTATAAGTTACGACACTTACAATATAAATGACGACACTTCTGTATAGAGGAATAATAACATCTCTATAGGAATACAAACACTTCCGTATAGAGGAATAATAAAATCTCTATAGGAATACAATACACATGGGTAAAATACATTCTGAAGTTACATATACATCAACACTCCCTCTTAACTAGGAAGGTATTTCTCGACACAGATATGCTAGCACAAGTCTTCTTCTCTGGATCATCATCAGCGAATCATCGTCCTCGAATCATCATCATCATCACAGCTACTGCTATCTCAATCAATCTTTGAATCTACTCATCATAGGAATTTCTACAGAGCTAGTCCTTTTTCATACTGGATGTAGTCCCACGACCTGCAGGTCTTGATCATAACTATCCATACTGTGGAATTCTCAGGACTTATTACGTGCATCACAAAACCTCGAAAGAGCATTCCAAGCTGTTACGCGCACACAGCTCTACCTATCAGATCTCCCAGGGCTATATTATATGTGACCCCACCACAAAACCTCAAAATACTATCCCAGGATGTTAGGGGCACACAGCTCTGACCTATAGGATCTCCTAGGGCTGTATTATATGTGGTCACCAAAAAACCTCGAAAGAGCATCCCAAGCTATTACGGGCACACAGCTCTGACCTATAGGATCTCCCAGGGCTGTATTATATGTGGTCATGGAAAAACCTCGAAAGAGCATCCCAAGTTGTTACGGGTACACAACTCCAACCTATAGGATCTCCCAAGGCTATATTATATGCCATAGGACAAAACCTTGAAAGAGCATCCCAGGACTGATTACAAGCACACGGCTTAACCTATCGGATCTCCCAGGGCTAGATTATATGTCCTCCCAAAGCAAAACCTTGAAAGAACATTTTCTAGATATCCTAGGGCCACATTACATGCCATAGGAAAAACCTTGAAAGACTATCTGCAAACCTCCCAGGGCTGGATTATATGCTTATATGCACAATCTGTTCCACGGCCATAGAGTATCAACCTGATACTCACCATACATCATCCTGATGTACACATGATCATCCTGATCATCATCACTGCATCATCTTGATGCATGTCATCTGGAGCAACATTCTGAAGCTCATCATCCATGATCATCCTGATCATACAATGCATCCACCTGATGCATACCAAGTATCTACCTGATACATATCATCATACATGATCCACTTGATCATACAATGTATCCACCTGATACATACACATATATGTGATCCACCTGATCATACAATGTATCCACCTGATATATATCATACATGATCTACCTGATCATACAACGTATCCACCTGATACATATACAGATACATGGTCCAAGCATCCAACATGATGCATATACATATACATGATCCAATTTATCATAACAAGCATCCAACATGATGCATACATACATATAAACGATCCACCTGATCATACAGAGCAGAAACTCGAACATCGTCCTGATGCTCATCATCCAGCGCTTACATCCATAGCCATGGGAAGGATCCTCCTCTCATCATGCTTGGAATGGCTCCAGCAAATGTGTCCATCACTTCTTCCTTGAAGTGTCATCAATCTGAAGAACACTAATCCTCTCTCTGAAGTATTCGAACTTCACTCTGGCTAGTGGATTCGTCAGCACATCTGCAATCTACTCGTCTGTCCCAATATATAGGAGCTTCACTGCTCCTCTCTACACCATATCCCTGATATAGTGATATTTGATCTCAATGTGCTTCGACCTGTCGTGGAACACCGGGTTCTCAGACAGCTTCACACAACTCTGGTTATCACAAAAGATACCAGTAGCCTCTAGCGGGAGATCAAATAACTTAGACAGTAGCTTCCGGAGCCATACTGCCTCGCAACTAGCCGAACAAGATGCAACATACTCTGCTTCAGCTGTACTCAGTGCTACGTAGGACTGCTTCCTGCTAAACCAAGAGATCACACCTGAGCCCATACTGAAGAAGCGCCCATAAGTGCTATTCCTAAATGTAGCACTGGCTTCCCAGTCCTAATCAACATAACCTTGCAGGTTAAACTTTTGATTCGCAACATACTTGGGCCCATAATCAACTATACTGTTCATGTAGCTCAGAATATGCTTTACAACAACCAGGTGAACACCTCTCGAATCCATTAGGAACTGGCTCAATGTGTTCACCGCAAAGCAAATATCTGGTCTTGTATTCGTCAGGTACATCAAGGACCCAATCATCTGACGATACATCGTAGCATCGACCGGCTCAGATGAAGCATCACACAAAAGCTTCAGGTTCAATGCCATAGGTGTGGCCATGGCCTTGCAGTCCATCATCTCGAACCTCTTCAGGATCTCTATTGCATACTTGCCTTGTCCAAGGAAGATTCCATCTGCACTCTACCACACCTCCATGCCTAGAAAGTAGTGCATCATACCCAAGTCCTTCATCTCGAACTCGACAACAAGCTTCCTCTTGGTATCGGCAATCAATCCATCCTCACCTCTTACAAACAGGTCATCCACATAAAATAGTAGTATCAATGGATTTCCTTCCTCAACCTTGTAGTAAAGGTTGGAATCCACTTTACTCTTGGTAAAGCCCAAACAAGATAGGAAGCCATCTATCCTGCCATTCCAGGTCCTAGGTGCCTGTTTCAAACCATACAAGGCTTTCTTCATTTTGCACACATGTGACTCTCGGTCATGTGTCTCAAACTCAAGTGGCTGCTCCACATACACTTCCTCTTCAACTACACCATTCAAGAAAGTTGTCTTGACATCCATCTGGTGTACCTTCCATTTCATCACTGTAGCTAGAGAAAGTACTATTCTGATGGAAGTGTATCTGGCTACAAGAGCAAAATTCCCTTCATAATCAATCCCTTCTTTCTGGGAGAAGCCACGAGCTACAAATCTCACTTTGTACTTTTCTATGCTGCCATCTGCAGCATGCTTGATCTTATAGATCCACTTGGAAGTCACAATAGACTTCCCTTCAGGTTTTAGGACTCCATCCCAAACATCATTCTTCATGATCAACTGGTACTCCTCGATCATGGCATTCTTCCCGAATCCTGGGAACTTCAATATCTTCAATAGATAACTTTGTTGTTGAACAATTGTTGTAGTCCTTCTTTTGTAGTTGATGGTATACGATCTTTCCTACAAAACAAGTTAAATTGCATGATTAGAAACATCTCATAGTTTTCAGAACAAATTATTACACATAAAGAAATATGTCATACAGTCATGAAATTATCTTAGCCAATGCTTCAATACAACATTTATCTATATCCCATAACTTTCTGGATGCCTTCCAATCTCTACCAGAACATTGTTAAGAGTGTGCACAACTCCCAACATGTCCGCAAAGAGGTTTCATTCTAGATAAGTAGAAATGGAATGTTGTACAGTGCCATAGGCCACTTACCTATCACATGCATATTAGTAGTATATTGTTCATTAATGTAATTATTCTAATATGAATAATACACACCCTAATTCTAGGATCATAAAAATATACATCATTTAACAATATTATTTAAACAAACAAATATGCAAGAAATGACAATTCAAATACTTATCTTTGTTTGGTTTGTAGGGTGGACTCCCTCTCAGTCTTTGCTTCCTTTCTGCAACTCCATTCTGTTGTGGAGTGTGAGAAGTGGTAAAATCTCTCTGAATGTCTGCATCCTTGCAGAAACTACTGGAGTGTGCTCCCTCTTGATATTTGCTTCCTGCATTACCTGTCCTTGAACTTATATCCATCCTTGATCACTATGCATGTTTACTAGTATCATCATTGTGTTACCCTTGAGATCTCATACATAATCATACATTCATTAGTATAATCAAAACACAATAATCTTAAACATGTATAGTCATGATCATTTCAAAGACAGATTATAAACATTAGTATTCAAGGTTTTAGGGAATACTTCTTTTACTCATGCATATTCTTATTTGACCAAAGGACTTTTCTGGTTAGTCATAGCATCAATCAAAGTAAGAAGCATAATATGCCTAAACCCATGATTACTAACTTCAATGAATAATCATTATCAATTATGCCATGCATACTTATATAAGAGATCCTAACACAAGGTAGGATTCTAACTTGATATAGGAAAAACATACCTGGATTAGCATGCTAGCTATTTATGTCTAACATACCCACATAATATCTTCTTGTTCTCTTCAATGACTTGTGCTAGTAACCTGCATATCTCATAGGTTAACCATTATAGAACCAAGTTATACATACCTCGTAGGTAGATCTTTTATGTGATCCATGGCAATGGATGAACCTTTGTCTTCATGTCACCATGGTCTTATGTTCTTGAACTAGAACATGATTTGTCTTTCTTGATATACCTTTCATGTTAGCGGACAACATCAACCTCATACAACACCACAATGCATTAGTACAGTCATAAGTGTCAAAACCCTAATCAATGAATATCTTCTATCGTGCATTCATAATTTTATTAAGGTGATAGGACAAGTCTAAAGTTAATCAAGATTGTACTAACCTTAATGAAGACAAACATACCATAAACTTAATCATGAACAAATCTTGAAACATACTTGGATAAGTCATACCTTTCGAGATTTCTTGTAATCTTCTTATGTAAGGCCTTAGCCTTATCTCCCTCTGAAACTGGAACTTCTTCACTTATGCAGGTGACCAATCCATTCTCTTATAGGATTAGCCCAATCCACTTGATTTGCAGAAATTGGATTTGGAGTTGGATTAGGGTTTGTCAGAGAAACCATAAAAATTCAAACTTTGAATTTTGAACTTTTGAAAGGATATAAAGATGCGCCTTGATGAGCTGATCAAGCTGGTATACTCAGAATTTGAAAACTTCAAAGTTTCACCCCTCAAAATTGCCTTTGAAACTTCTGGATCTTCTCGACAAAATCCCGAACTAGGGTTTGATAAATCCCACCCTTCTTCCCAACCAAAAGGTTTGATCCAAAGCTCTAAACTTCTATTTTTATGAGGAGCTTCCAGCCGTGGTCACAGACTTAAAAAATTTCAACTTTTGCAGAAGGCCTAATTTTCCACTTTTCTGATCAAAGTCCCGAACTAGGGTTTGATCAAGCTCGGCCTTCTGCCCAACCAAAAAATTTGATCTTGGTCTCTAAATTTCGATTTTGATGAGTATCATTCAGCTATGGTCTCTGATTACAAAAATTCCAACTTTCTCTAAAACCCTAATTCCCGGAGCCATGAATGAAGGTGCTCAAAATCCAGTTCTCTTTTAACATAAATATGCACCTGATTGTTTCTGGTGTAACTCTGAAACTATGAACCCACAAGGTCTGAAACTTCTACCTGTGGTAGCCCGACCTCTCATATTTCAATCCCCATAGGTCTGGCCTCAATTCGATTCTTTGAGAGAGAGTTATGCCAAGTGTCGCAACGTGACCTGTTTATGGGATAAAATAGGAGATAGAACTTGTACGGAGTTCCACGTATCACTGGTTCACTTTCAGCCTCCGAACCTTCATCTTGTGAAAGTGTCGTCTGTTCCCTACCTGTCCTTTTTTACTAAATTTCATTTGGAGATTCCTAGTCCAAGTTATGACCTTTTTTCCTAGGTCACCTGTTTATGACTTGGATCTGGAAGAGGCAGAAACACTAGATTGTACAAATCATAAAACACAAAGTACAACGAATAAGAAGTTGTTCTTCGGAAAAAAGCTACATGGGGATCTTATTTTCGACCTGTAAGAGTTTCAGAACCTGAAACCTTGCGAAAATGGATTTATAGCGAAAGTTCTATGACGACTGGTTTTTTCTATATCAAGCCCTAGCATCGCAAGTGCAACAAGTGTCATACATGCCATACCATGCCTTCTTTCAGGCTAGCTCTGATACCATGTTAGTTTTCAGAATTTTCAATCTAATCTAATATCTTAACTAAGAGAATAACATGTACAGCATATCTCCAGCATATCAATCATGGACACAATAATGCAAGCACACAAGAGACACAGAGTTTCACCGGGGAAAACCAAGAAGGTGAAAAACCCCGCAACTTCCTCAGAGATAGAAAGAGAAATGATACAACCAAGGTACAAGAGATAGTCTTCTCCTAGCAGCTGATCCTCCTCCTCACATGTGCACCACTTTCCGAGTGATAGAATTATGAGTAATGACATGATCAAATAGAGATCTCCCGATCTCTATTTATACTTGTCCTATCCTTCCCAATAAACTAATGGGGATGACATGTATAGCTTAGCCTAATAACCCATGGTTAAATTAATCCCGGGTGACCCCACACTTGGTGGTCTAATAACCCATTTACCCACATGACTCATACAGGGCAGACCCCATTAAGGTGGTCTAATAACCCATCAACTATAAGTTACGACACTTACAATATAAATGACGACACTTCCGTATAAAGGAATAATAACATCTCTATAGGAATACAAACACTTATGTATAGAGGAATAATAACATCTCTATAGGATTACAATACACATGGGTAAAATACATTCTGAAGTTACATATACATCAACAACGATTTTCGAGGAATCAACAGTTTTTAGCTCTAGAAGGAGGGCCACCAATCCATGGCTGGCAGAGGAGATTCTTCCATTAGAGGAGATCTTACTGGAAACCCACTTAAAATAGCAATCCTAGACAATTTAGAAATAACAAACCAAGAAAATCCCAATTCTGAGTTTGAACAACAAGAAACGCTATATGTTGTGCCTTTTGCTGAAGTAACAAACTTGAGAATATATACCTGTGCTTATGTTAAGCAGCTCAGTGGATTGAACGCAATTCCTTTCCTCCCTAGAAGAAGAGATCCTAGAAGAGAAAAGAAGTACACACGTGATTCAGTTCTTGTCTAGAGCTTTGAAGAATTAGTAGATTTATCTTTGGAAGAAATCACAAAGCCTCTTGGAGAAATTGAACTAGAAAATCCTCTAGATCTTGAAGAGCCTCACATTCCAAAGAATTCTCCATCTCATACTCCACATGAGTGTCCATCTAATTCTCCACATAGATTCATGGCTATACCTGCATGGAGAGCGAGAGGAGCATTGAATTTGGCTAGACCATTTCATAATCTGCCTAAGAATCCGGAGAACGTTTTGCCTAAGTATGAGCCTAGGAAAGGTATTTCTGCTAAAGATCATCTTAAGAGATTTTATTTAGCTCTTAGCCTTTTGAATGTGCAACACAAAGATGTAGTTTGTACACTCTTTCCCTATACTTTCGAGCCCAAGGAATCTTCCTGGTATTTTAGTTTACAAGCTAGCTCGATATCAAATTGGGAGGAATTTGAAAATTGTTTTTAAAAAAAATACAGGAATCAGAAAACTGTGGCTACACTCACGAAAGAATTATTATCTATGAGAATGGAAAATAAAGAAAAGGTTCAAGAATTTAACCAAAGATTCACTACACTGTTAAATAATTTTAGTGAAGCAGATAAACCCGCAGAAGACTCTTTAGTAGAATATTATACAACAACACTTGATCCTCCCATAGCAATGTTTGTCAAAAGAACTAAGAAAACTACCTTAATAGAAAAATTCAAAGAATCTAGGAAGGTAGAGTAAGAAGCAGACAACATTGCTAAACATGGTCTTGATGCAAAAACAAAACCAACAACTACTAAAAAAACCTTTTTGCTAACTAGGATTAAGGAAGAGCCATCAGCAGATATTGAAAATGTGGTTAAAATGATGCAAAAGTTGTCCAACAAAATTGTCGGTTTTGAAAAAGATAAGGCAGCTAGTACATCTAGGAAGACTTTTAAACCTTTCTACAAGAAAAGAGAAGAAAATGATCAGCCTCATCCACCTACGAACAACTCCCTTGTTTTGAATTTAAATGAAGTAGGAATGGATAATTTTTGCACTTTCCATCAGGAAACACATTCTGAAAAAAGTTTCCCGCAGTGGATAAATTCAATGAGTTTAGTAATGAAGCAGATGTTGGATGTACAAATACCATATCAGAAAGATCCTCGGGAAGAACAAGCTTTAGATCAAGAGAAACCCTCTCCAGACACCACTATGGTGTTGTGTGACTGGGTGCCTCTGACCGAATTGATTGAGGATAATCACGAAGAAAGCCAAGTATCAGCTGTAAACATTAATACTCGAAGTAAAGGTCCAATCGCTGATCCGATTCCAAGCTCGACTACGCCCAAGCCTAAAGTATCCAAAGAAGTACCTAAGAGGAAAATCATAGTTATTCCACCACAACCCAAGGAAAATCAAGCGCCTACCAAAGAGCCAAACGTGGAGACAACAACTCAGCAACCAAACGCTACTTTAAACAAGACAGACAATCAACCAAAAGTTTTAAAGGAATGTGAGATGGGATATGATATAATCAAAGACATAAAGAAAGTGAAAGCAAACATTTCCATATTTGATATGTGTAGTTTGCCTCAGCAACGAAAGAAGCTATTACAAGCTCTTGACCCCCAATCTAGCACCCCGTTAGAAAAAAACTCATGAAGATCCTGAAATAAATGAAGCTATTATTGGAGGGGAATCTAAATCCCAAACATTGCCTTTTCTTTTAACTTTTGAAATTTTCAATCATAATGTGCATAACTGTTTGGTATATTCCGGAGCTTCCTCAAATGTCATGCCACTGTCAATTTTCAAAAGGATTAATGGACAACCAATTCCATCTCCAGCTCAGATCATACATTTAGATAGAACAACTGTTAAAGTCATTTGGAAAATGAAGGATGTGCTTATTAGGTTGTCAACATACCCTAGAGTGTGTCAGTTGATTGATATAATGGTAGTTGATAATCCTAAAGCCTATGGCTTAATTTTAAGTAGAGACTAGTCTACAAAACTAAATGGTTATTTCGCAACAGACTGGTCTCACTTGTGGTTACCATATAATAATAGGAAGAATCAGATTATGGTGCTAAGAGAGCCACACATGAAGTAGAACGTAACTCAGCTAGAGGAAAAGAATGAAGTTGTAGCTTTTTCATCTTCAGTTTTGGGGTGTTAGGATATTTAGACACTTAGGAGTTAGTTAAGATCAACTTGTGTAATAAATCCATTAGGTAAAGTGTGTTTCTTTAGTATGCATTAGTATGCTTTTGTAAATACTTAATCTGTCAGTCACCATATGTTTCCGACATAGAGTGATCCGACGGCTCAACTTCTATTAGATCATACCTACCCTTGATCTGTGGCTTAATACCCAATTGGTCCATGATCTTTGGTTAAAGAGCATGGAGGGTCATTAGAAATTTGATTGATTATGAGAAGCTCATTTGTAACTTTCTTTCTTTGCATAATAAATTGTCCCGTAGAACCTATTTGGCCGGGGCTGTGGGGTGTTTCCCTCATGAGGGTTTAAACCATGTCAAAACATTGGTGTATCGATCTGTGCTCTGTTTGTGTGAAGTGGTTGCTCTAGGTGTTCAGTCTTTTGGGAGTACCCTGTGTACCCGAACAATCCAAAGCATACCAAATATATGTACACATTGAGAGACGCATTGAATTTAGCCGAGATGTTACCTTACATGAGGAGGTTGCTTTCAAAAGATCAAAATAGATTCAATGTGATTCAAAGATGAAGGATCCCAAGTCTGATTCTCCCCCTTTAGAGTTTGAGAGGGAGAAACCAGAAGATGCCTCAGATTTTCGCTAGCTCCTAAAGAACTAGTAGAAATGGTTTATAGGTCAACTGATGAACCTCCTACTAAAATAAGATCTACTTGGTGCTGAGACATATTATAAAATGCATAGAAACATGGATCACCAGTAGGCTCATCTAGAGAGCTCAAGCAACTTGACAGATATTCAGGGTATGTTGTACTGATGAGTCACATCAGTAATTTAGAACCAACCTCATATGAAGAAGTTGCAAAGAAGAAAGTTTGGAAAGATGCAATGATAGAAGAGTACAACTATATAATGAAGAATGATGTTTGGGACGTTGTTCCCAAACCTGATGGGAAGTCCATTGTGACTTCCAGATGGATTTACAAGATCAATGGGAAGTCCATTGTTTCGGTTTGTGGTGTGATTTTCAAGAAAAAAGAGAAGCACAAAAATCAAGCAAGAAGAGTAAAAAAAAAAAAAAAAACCCCTTCCTCATTCCCATATTTTATATACCTTTTAATCTAGCTCACTTGGTTCAAAGTTGCTTTATTCCTTAATAGGCCTTGAGTTCAAGTCTTAGGAAGTTACTTTTAAAAGGCAAAGTGCATGCAATTTCTATTTTCAAGTTACTTTATTGTAAAAGCGCATCTCACTTAAATAATAAAAAATAAAAATAAAAAGTGAGTCACTTAAGTTCTTTTTTATTGTTGCACTATTTAAAAGTAATATCATTGTAAAAGCAAAATCACTTATTTTACAAAAGTGATTCACTTAAAGCAAATTTCTTGTAAAGTGATTGTCAAAAGGTTCATCTTGGGAAGGGGGGGTTCTTTTTTTGTTGGACATTCTCTATCTGCCATGTCACTATTTGGGACATCTTCAACAGTTTCTTTGTTCGAGCATACCTTCATCATCCGAAGTCAGTTTTCAGTGCCATTTTTTTTAAACCACCTATTTTTTCGATCTCTTCACATCCAAACTATTGGTTTCTACTTTTACATCCATTAATTTACAAATATGGCCGCCCCTTGTGATATTCTACTTACCAGTTCCAACTATTTCTCATGGAAATCTCATATGGAGGATGTTCTACAAAGTAGGGGACTTTTCAGAATTACCTCAGGGAAAGAAACAAAACGCATTGATGATGATAAGAAAATAAAATGGGCAAATAGATGTGACGAAGCTCGTGGATTGATTGGGATGTCAATATCTACTGATTTGCGATTCCACATATCTAGAATTGATGAACCTGATGTTGCTTGGGACAAGTTGGAATCTGTGTTTGGTAAACACAATGAAATTCGAGGTCATCAACTTGAAAATGAGTTGATTTCTTTAAATCCAATTCATTTTTCATGCATTCAAGATTATTTATCTAAGTACAAAACTCTAAAACTCTTATGTGCAGAATGTAAGATTAAGAGGGAAGACAAACAATGCATCTACCATATTCTTTCAAAACTTGGACCTGCATATTTTGTTTTTGTATCTACATTTTACTCCATGAAAGAATCCTTGAATGTAGCTAGCTATCAAGAGCCTAGTCTTGAATCCTTTTGTGATTCCTTGATTAGAGAGCAAGATAAACTCATCCATCTTGGAATAATTAACAATGCAGATACATCTAGGAAAGCTTTATTGTCCCAACAGAAAGAAAAGTCCAAGCCTCCCAAGAAACAAAATTTTCGCAATAATAAGTCAAACAAGGGTCCCAAACCCTCTCAGTCAACTCCTTCTTTGAAAAATGACAAAGGATCCAAGCCAAAAGGCAAGAAGACTGAGCGTCATTGCAACTATTGCGGGAAAGATAATCATGATGAATCTAAGTGTTTCAAGAAGATGGCAGCCTTGGAAGCAACAATGAAGAAGCACCACATCATCCTAGATTCACTTTCAGAATCTACCTCTCATGGACATGCACTTTCTATTTCTGGTTATTCTTATAATGCATCTTCTTCTTCTACTTCAAATGAATGGCTCATTGATTCTAGAGCATCTTATCATATGGCTACGGATCAAGCCATCTTTTCTACTATGCATGAATGTAACACCAAACAAATATTTGTTGGTGATGATAGATCTCTAAGTGTTGTAGGAGCTGGAACAGTTCCAGTAGATAATGGTCATTTCAGTGATGTACTATGTGTTCCAAGAATTTCCTGCAATTTGTTATCAGTCTATCAAATCACTCATTCTGGTGAAGGTAAAACTGTAACGTTTACACCTCACCAAGTTGTAATCAAGGATTTTAAAGATCCTCAACACATCCTAGCTGCCGAAATTGTTGATGATATTACTAGGTTGTACAAGTTTAACAACTTTGGGTCATCACCTTTTCCTTCAGTTTTTGTTGCTCATAGTGATAACTTGAGCAAACTTTGGCATGAGCGATTTGGTCACTTAAATTATCGCTCATTGCAACAACTATGTAAAGACAATATTGTTAAGATCCTAATGGATGTCCTTCACTAACATCTCGAGGTTTTGGTGTAACGGTTCATAACATTTGGTATCAGAGCCTCCACCCAGGTTCAAGTCATAGAGCGGGTGGCAACATCGACATTGTAGTGTTCGCCCGAGGCTTGTACGGCGCAAAGGGGACACCACCGTATGGGCGCACATCCAGCCTAGAGTCTGGACTGCGGAGCATGGTGGGATGTTAAGATCCTAATGGATGGCCTTCACTAACATCTCGAGGTTTTGGTGTAATGTTTCGTAACAAATATGGTGACAGGTCTTCCAATGGTATCTTGCAGGAATGGTGTTTGTTCCGGTTGTGTACTCGAAAAACATCATCGGGACAGTTTTGACAAACTGGCCTCTTGGCATGCCTCGGTTCCCTTGGAGCTTGTGCATAGTGACTTGTGTGGTCCTCTTCCATCTGCTTCCTTTTCTGGTTTAAAATATTTCTTAACTTTCATTGATGATTACACCAGACACACTTGGGTTTATTTACTAAAACTTAAGAGCGAAGTATTTAACATGTTCTTGGCCTACAAGGCTCTTGTTGAAAAAAATATGGTCATCAAATTATTAAGTTAAGATCTGACAATGGAGGAGAATATGTTAACACAAATTTCACTACTTTCTGCACTGAACAAGGAATCTAACAAGAACACACTGTTCCATATACACCACAACAAAATGGTGTAGCTGAATGGAAGAACCGCACTTTAAAAGAAATGGCTAATTGTATGATCCAATCTAAGGGACTAAGTCTTCAATTTTGGGCTGAAGCCATTAATTGTGCAAATTACATAGTTAATCGCACCCCCACTAAAGAATTACAAGGCATCACACCGGAAGAAGCATGGAGTAAAATTAAACCAGATGTAAGTCACTTCCGTGTGTTTGGTAGTGAAGCATGGGCTCACATTCCAGATGAAAAACAGAAAGCATTGCAGCCTAAAAGTGAAAAGTGCATATTTGTTGGATATTCTGAAGATGCAAAAGGTTATAGACTTATTCAATCACATTCTCATGATGTAATCATTAGAAAAGATGTTAAATTTGATGAAAATCTCTTGGCCTGCAAGCCTAACTCATCAATTGTGCCATCTTTGGCTTGCGAGCCTGATTCAGTGATTGTGCCTTCTTCTTCTTCTTCCAACTTCCTTGACAGGTTTCCAACTCTAGTTGCTGATGATGATAGTGAGGATGAAAATCCACCTCCGCCTGCTCATGTTCCTCTAGTTGCACCAGCACAAGTGCTTCCTCAATGGGTCCATTCAACATGTGAAGCAGCTGGTGATATTGCCGGTGATCCTAGAGATCAACGTCAAACATGTTCTCAGTTTCAGTGAGCCTCTTTTTTTTTTACTCAAGTTTTTGAGAATCATTATCTAGAAACCTCTACAGAAGGTTCATGAAATCCAGATTAGGATGTAGCTATGGATGAAGAATATCATTCCTTCATGGCGAACGATACTTGGGATCTTGTAACTCTTCCAAAAGGAAGAAAACTTGTCAGATGTAAATGGGTCTACAGAACTAAGTATGCATCAGATGGAAGTGTTGAAAGAATTAAGGCAAGGTTAGTTGCCAAAGGTTTTTCCCAAGTTAAAGGGATTGACTACAATGAAACCTTTGCTCCTGTCGCAAAAATTAACTCCATCCGCCTTGTTCTTTTCATTGTAGCCTTACATACCTGGGAAGTCCATCAAATGGATGTCAAGTCTTCCTTCTTACATGGTGATTTACAGGAGGAAATTTACATGGAACAACCTCCTGGATATGTTCAGAATAACTCTAGCCTTGTCTGTCGCCTTAAGAAATCCTTATATGGCCTTAAGAAAGCTCCTAAAGCTTGGTATGCCAAAATGGATAGCTTTCTCCTTGACACTGGTTTTTTTAGATGTCATTCTGACCCCAATGTCTATACCAAGAAAGTAGGAAACCATCTCATCATACTTGTTCTATATGTTGATGGCCTTATTCTTACTGGTAGTGACCCTAATCTTATAATCCATGTGAAATCTAGTCTTAAGCAAAATTTTGAAATGTCAGACTTAGGACATTTGCATTATTTTCTTGGTCTCCAAGTCCTGCTAACCAAAGAAGGAATCTTTCTTTCTCAGTCTAAGTATGCTTGTGACCTTCTTCGTCGCTTTCACATGGAAGATTGTACACCAACCCCTTCTCCCTTCTAGTCCGGAGTCAAAATTTCTGCCACTTGTCCTTCACCTGAAGCAGATGCCACCTTGTATCGTTAGCTTGTTGGTAGTCTCTTATACTTGACTCATTCCTGTCCTGACCTTTCCTTTTCCATTGGTCGTGTTGCCTGTTATATGCAAACACCTCATGAATGTCACTGGAAAGAAGCTAAAAGAATACTTCGATATATTCGAGGTACAATTCAGTTCAGGATTCATTACAGTACAGGGGGGGAACCTTTGTTGGTTGGTTTCACTTATTCAAATTTGGCCGACGATCCTGATGATCAAAAGTCTACTGCAGGTTATGTTTTCAATCTAGAATCTGGATCTATTACTTGGGCTTATAAGAAACAAAAATCTCTTGCTCTTTCTTTAACAAAGGAAGAATATCGAGCCGCAGTTAATGCCAGTCAGGAAGCTTTATGGCTTTGACAGATCCTTTCAGAGTTTGGATTCGAAAAGCAGTAGCCTACTCCACTTTGGTGCGACAATCAAAGTGCCATCAAGATTACCAAAGATCCAGTCCTACATCAACGCAACAAACACATTGATATTCATATGCACTTCATCAGAAATCTTGTTCATGATTGTGTTCTTGAAGTACTCTTTTGTCCTACAGATGATCAACTTGCAAACATCTTCACCAAGTCTCTTACAGAAGCGAAGTTTTCTAAACTTCGATCTATGTTAGGAGTTCAGGAACTTTTCATTAAGGGGGGATAGACTCTAATGCCTCCTTCCTTCTCCTACTAGTGTCACTTTTGTAAATCCTTCAATCCTATCCCAAGTTATTCTTAAGGGGGGATGTTAGGATATTTAGACACTTAGGAGTTAGTTAAGATCAACTTGTGTAATAGATCTGTTAGGTAAACTGTCTTTCTTTAGTATGCATTTGTAAATACTTGATTCGGCAGTCATGATATGTTCCTGACATAGAGTGATCTGATGGCTCAACTTCTCTTAGATCATACCTACCCTTGATCCGTGGCTTAACATCCGATTGGTCCATGATCTCTATTTAAAGAGCATGGAGGGTCATTGGAAAGTTGATCGATTATGAGAAGCTCATTTGTAATTTTCTTTCTTTGCATAATAAATTGTCCCATAGAAGCTATTTGGTCAGGGCCGTGGAGTGTTTCCCTCACGAGGGTTTAAATCACGTCAAAACATCGGTGTATCGATCTGTGATCTGTTTGTGTGAAGTGGTTTCTCTAAGTGTTCGGTCTTTTGGGAGTACCCTGTGTACACGAGCATGGGGAATTATTTCTTAGAAATCGAGCCGGGTAATTATCAATCAGAAAATTTTAACCATGAATCAGCTGAACAACCCGATATCATTCATTTTTCTCGGACTGATGATATCGACTATAACATAGTTACTTCAGTTAATGACTTAGATGGTAAAGATACTGACTTAGTTAAATCAAAGGATGTTTTTTGGGTTCTATAATTTGACGGTTCCAAAACTCAGTAAGGATCCAAAGCTGGTTGTGTTCTAGTTTATCCTAAAAACAACAAACACTTCTTGTCTTGTAGATTAGAGTTTGATTGTACCAACAACACTGTTGAATATGAAGCTTTGGTCCATGGGTTAAAGAAATCCATTGGTTTGAACGTTAAATGCCTAAAAGTATTTGGTGACTCGAAAATAGTCGTCATACAGGTGAGAGATACAATTCATTGTCTTTCACCACATTTAAAGGGTTATTAATCTGAGGTATGTGATTTAATTACACACTTTGAAGCTTTTAATATAAAATATGTTCCTAGGTTGCAGAATGTTGTGGCTGATTTATTGGCTACTTCTGCTTCTAGATTAGTGGCTACTAATAATAACTGTTCTATTGAATTGGTTTTCAGGCCATCTGTTCTAGATAATATTACAAACCTCAGGGTGTTCGATGATGACAATCAGATCATTAGTTTCCTCACCAATGATAACGTTTTCCAAGAAGCTATTATAGATGAAGAAAAGCATGATTTTGATTTGAAAACCAAAAAAGCAGTCAAAGAAAATTTCATGCCTAAAGGAGTCAGATCACTTGAAATTTTGTTTGATCTACAGAGCAAGTTCAAGAAGCCGACAAATGTTAAAACTCATAGATCCTCTATGCAGCACGAATTGGTAAATCTGGGCATAGAGGGTAAACCAAAGTATGTTAACCTTGTTAAATGTTGTTCACAGGGAGAAAGAGATAAGTTCATTAAGCTTTTTCGGCAATATAAATATGTTTTTGCATGGAATTATGAAGATTTGGAAACATATGATACTCATATAATTCAACATGTCATACTGATGAAAGTGGGCATTAAACCATTTCAGCAACAGTTAAGAAGAATGCATCCTACTCTCGAAACTTTAATTCAGAAGGAGTTGAAGAAATTATTAGATTCTAAGATCATTTTTAAAGTTCGGCACTCAGAATGGGTTGCTAATCTAGTTCCCATTAGGAAGAAGTCAGGAGAAATAAGACTATGTGTAGATTTCAGAAATATGAATAGAGCCTCTAATAAGGATAACTAACCCATGCCTTCAATGGAACAAATTCTATAGATGGTATCAGGATCAAAACTTTTCTCTCTCCTAGATGGTTTCTCTACTTATAATCAAGTCTTAGTAGCCGAAGAAGACTGTATTAAGACTAATTTCCGCACTAAGTGGGGAACATTTGCATACCGAAGAATGTTGTTTGGCTTGATAAATGCAGGAGCTACTTTCCAGCGAGCAATGGACATTGCCTTTCGAGGATTGGGTGGTCATTGTGTTGTAGTATATCTGGATGATGTGACATTTTTCTTAAAGAAAAGAGAAGACCATGTTTCCCATTTGAAGCAGATTTTCGATCGTTGCAGGAAGTATGGTATCTCTTTGAACCCCAAGAAAAGTGTCTTCGCTGTTCTTGAGGGAAAGCTTTTGGGTCACATTATTTCAAAGAAAGGAATTTCAATAGATCAAGAGAGTGTGCAAGCTATCAATAAAATTCCCATGCCCCGCAACAAAAAATCTATGCAGTCGTTTATGGGAACTATCAATTATGTTCGAAGGTTTGTTCTCGATTTCACTCAAACCGTTAAACCTTTGCCGCAAATGGTGAAGCAAAGCGTACAAATCAAATGGAAAGACTTGGAAAAGGGTGCATTTAAGGATATCAAAGAAGCCATAGACAGTGATCCCTTTCTCAGAAGCCCAGATTTTGGTAAATATTTTATTCTGTATACCTTTGCTTCAGATGACTCTCTCGCAACTGTGATCACGCAAAAGATAGAATTAGGGGACGAATACCCAATTTCCTTCATGATCATTGGTCTGCAAGGTGCTGAGTTGAGCTATCCTGTTGTAGACAAACAAGCATATGCCGCATTCAAATCGGTAAAGTAGTTCAGGACGTATATTCTCAAGAACAGAACTAAAGTTGTAGTTCCCCACCCTGCTGTTAGATCCCCTTTCATTCAAAAGGAGTTGGGAGAAATAAGAGGAAATTGGGCCACCGCACTTCAAGATTATGATTTAGAATTTAAACTAGCCACCATCATTAAAGGTTAGGGCCGATGTAAATTGCTCACAAAACATCCAATTGATGAGAAGCGAAGTTGGGAAAACGAAGCTGAACTAAACATGGTTGAGGTATGCCCTATTTTCACAGCTCCCAAATCCTAGTATAGAGACTTAGTCCACTACTTGCAACAAGGGTACTTGCTAGAGCACTGGAGTTCTAAGCAAAGAAGGGCACTCCATTTGAAATCAACAGCTTATCAAATCATTGATGGAGTACTGTTTAGAAAACATTATGATCGAATTTTTCTTAGATGTTTAAAGAAGGAAGATGCAAGTAAAGTAGTCAAAGAATTACACGATGGCCCTGCTGGGGGACATTATTCCGGAGATACAATAGCTCGTAAAATATTGAGGGCTGGATATTATTGGCCCACCTTGTTAAAATATGCTCATGCCTATGTAAGGTATTGTGATGTATGCCAAAGGAGTGTTGGGAAATTACCCAAAGCAGTAGGACTGTTGCAGCTAGTTGTTATCTCAGAACCTTTCGAACAATGGGGCATATATGTCATTGGAGAAATAAAACCAAATTCTTCTCTACAGCACCGGTATATCCTGATAGCCACAAACTATTTTACAAGATGGACAAAGGATATTCCATTGCGTAAAATCAATGAGGATGCAGTTATCAATTTTTTAAAGGAGAATATCATAACCAGGTTTGGGGTTCCAATTTCCCTAGTCTTTGATAATGCAACTTATTTTTCGTCTTTTAAAATAAATGAATTTGTTTATGAAAGAGGAATTAAGTTACATTATTCAGCAATTACTATCCCCAAGGAAATGGATTAGCTGAATCTTCGAACAAAAACCTTATCCATATCCTTAAGAAAACTGTGATTGAAAATCAGATAAGCTAGCACACAACTCTACCAAATGCTTTATGGGAAGATAGATTTACTCCAAAGAATGCTTTAGGGGTTTCCCCGTATACCCTTGTTTACGGTAGAGAATCTATCCTCCCTCCCAACATCTTACTCTCGTCTTTGCAATTGGCCCAAGCTTCCCGAGGTTTCTTTAGTCAAGTTTTACAATCCAGAATTGACACCCTACTGAAACTTGAAGAATCTCGACAGAAAGCCAAAGACCGATTCCACCAACACCAAGACAAAGTCAAAAGATGGTTTGATAAAAGGAAGTCTGGCAAAAGAAGTTTTGAAGTAGGAAACTTAGTTCTGAAATGTGACCATCCACATGAAGGTAAGGGAATGCACACAAAGTTTCAACATTTATGGGTAGGCCCTTACCAAATTTCTGAAAAGCTCGACCCGACGACATACAAGCTAAAAGATTTAGAAAGAAAGGAAGTAACTCTACCTCTCAATAGCCTCACTTTGAAGCAGTACTTCACTTAGTCCTATGAGGGCTCTTTTTGTACATAAATAAGCACTCTTGTTTCTTTCTTGCTTGCTTGTTTGGTTTTTGTTTCTATTATTTTCTTCAAACAGCTTGTTTTTCTTTCCACCTTGCTTTATGTACAAAGTTTTCCTTCATTTTATTTTCTTTAAATAAAACCCAGCTCGGCTTTGGTGTAGAAGGTAAGATAGATCTTCGAACAAGACTCAAAATCCTGTGAGACTGAAACCTACTTACAAATGTTAAATTTTCATAATTTACTTCAATCTAATCTAGGATCTTAACTAAGAGAACAACATGTACAGTAAATCTACAGCATATCAATCATGGACACAATAATGCAAGCACACAAGAGACATAGAGTTTACTTGGGGAAAACCATAAAGGTGAAAAACGCCAATAACTTCTTCAGAGATAGATAGAGCAATGATACAACCATAATACAAGAGATAGTCTTCTCCTAGCAGCAGAGCCTCCTCCTCCACAAGTGCGC
The DNA here is from genome assembly GCA_027924585.1 of Larix kaempferi. Lineage (NCBI taxonomy): Eukaryota > Viridiplantae > Streptophyta > Pinopsida > Pinales > Pinaceae > Larix > Larix kaempferi. The sequence goes on from BSBM01000207.1 coordinate 11,132,954, forward strand.
CACTCTCCCAAGTGTGAGTGAGAGAATAGAATGTATAAAATGAGATAGACACACTCTCTATTTATACACTAACTTGACTTGACCTTTACTCAACTAGGTCGGCCTTAACTTAACCACTTAACATAATGATCACTGGGCCGACCCCCACTAGGGTGGTCTAATAACCCTTTGACCCACATGGCCGAACCCCAATAGGGTGGTCTAATAACCCTTTGACCCACATGACTTATACAGGGCCAACCCCAACAAGGTGGTCTAATAACCCATAAAGTATAAGTTACGACACTTACAATATATATGACGACACTTCCATATAGAGGAATAATAACATCTGTATAGGAATACAATATGAATATATGTGAAATACATTCCGAAGTTACATATACATCAACACTCCCTCTTAACTAGGAAGGTATTTCTCGACACAGGTCTTCTAGAACAAGTCATCTTCTCTGGATCATTGTCACTACTGCTGCTATCTCAATCAATCTCTGAATCTACTCATCATAGGAAGTTCTACAGAGCCAATCCTTTTTCATACTAGATGTAGGCCCACCACCTGTAGGTCTTCATCATCACTGGCCATACTGTGTAAATCTCAGGACTTATTACGTGCGTCACAAAACCTTAAAAGAGTCTCTTGACTAGCAAGAACCCTAAAGAGCATCTGAGGCCTTTTTCATCCTGTCCAGATCTCCAGGACTTATTACATGTGACCCCACCACAAAACCTCGAAAGAGAATCCTAGGACTGATTACGAGCACAAGGCTCAACCTATCGGATCTCCTAGGGAACAAATTACATGTGGTCACCACAAAACCTCGAAAGAGCATCCCAGGACTGATTATGAGCACAAGGCTCAACCTATTGGATCTCCCAGGGCACAAATTACATGTGATCATGGAAAAACCTCGAAAGAGCATCCCAGGACTGATTATGAGCACACGGCTCAACCTATCGGATCTCCCAGGGCACAAATTACATGCCATAGGACAAAACCTCGAAAGAGCATCTACCATATATCCCAGGGCACAAATTACATGCCATAGGAAAAACCTCAAAATACTACCTACAGATCTCCCAGGGCACAAATTATATGTCCTCCCAAGCAAAACCTTGAAAGAGCATTGTTATACCTCCATTTTCCACAGTGTCGCATCTCCACCACAAAACAAGTTGACGACACTTCCCCTACTACTCAGAAGAGACAAATGATGAGTGAACCTTGAAGGTAAATCCACCCTGTCAAGTTTTAACCCAGCTGAGACTTTATTTACTCACACTACCGCGCCTTGCTCAGTTATAGGTGCGCGGTAGTCCACACTACTGCGCTATGCTTTGTCCCTGACACGCGGTACTACTGCTTTATGCCCAGACAACAGGGCACGGTACTCTTTTTATAGTCTTTTTTCCATGGCTTTTGAGATTTTTGTATTTTCGAAGATAATGGAAGATTGGGGTCCCTGATTCGATCTCAACTCATTTTCTGTGATTAGAAACCCTGATCCACTTATCTCTCCCTAGATCCACCCATCTCTCTTGTTGGTTAACCCTACCATACACTATAAAAGAGAGGCATTCCATGGGGAAATGGGAGGACTCTTGAGAGCATCAAACCTATGATCTTGCAGCAGCCTTGTGGAGATAGCTAGAGGAGGAAGCACTTGGAGCTAGAGGATTGGCTTGGACATCAAGCAACCTTTGTAAGCATTCTTCAAGTTGTAATAAGATAACCTATCTTGTTTTTCCCATTTCATGTGTATTGTACAAGTCTTTAGCATGGAATGTATCTAATCTAGATTTGAATCTAATTTTTACATTCAAGGTATTTAGAAGCTTGTATGTTTGTTCTTTGGTTGATCTTAACAGGTTCTACATTGGAGTATTTGGATCAAAAAGCTGGAAGCGGGACAAACATCGGATTGAAAGGTGAGTCATATCTTTCATTTGTTTCTGAATGCATATAATCTTGCTGTTAAAGTTAGTTCAGGAATTTGAAGGTAGCATTTGTTGTGTTTTGTTCTTAGCTTAGAGTTAGTGAAAGTCTGCTTTAAGTTAAGGGAATTTTGACTTATCCGTAGGGAAAAATTCCACCAAACAAGAATGGCGACTCCGCTGGTTTTGAGTTCTGCTTGATTGATTCAGTTCACTGTCATCCATCTTTTGATTGTGATTTTTTATTGCACTTCAAACCAGTTTGAATTTTGGTCTTTTTTTACCTTTATTCACCCCTCCTCACTGTATTTTGTCTCCCTGTATGATCATTGAGTCCCCTGGGTTAGCAACAACCCTGAAAATTTCATTTTCTTTTCTCGAGTTGCACTTTTTTCTTACCTTGCCACAGTACCGCGCCCCCTGAACTGATTACAGTGCGGTAGTACCACGATCTATGCATTAGTACCAGAGCGATACTATCATAGTGCCACGCTCCAGTCAGACCCTGACATGCGGTAGTGTCTGCAATTTTTTTAAATTTTTTATCCTTGCTTGGTTTCCTGAGTCTTTCTCTGCCTTAGGTAGTGTTTACTGTTGCCTGTTAGCATCCTGGTCATTTTACAGTCTGTGTGGTGTGATTATTTCCTTGTTGTGAACTTGATTTGTTTGAATTAGTGGCATCTTCGACATATTGGGTCATTTTTCCAGTTTGATTGCATTGAATTTATTTTTTCACCACAACCAACCCAACACCACTGTTCTCTTTTACTAAGCCCTGTAGCTTTTACAGTCACATTATTTCCATCATTTTCAGTAATTAAAATATTATCATTTGAGAGCAATTCTGTTGTTTGAATTGAAAAAGTCTAGTAGCATTATTTTGCATTAGGAAATGAACCATTGATTTTGTCACAGAAATTCTCATATTCGAAGGATTGTAGATTGTAGAATCAGTGCATTGAAAAGAGTGTTTATTTCAGTTTGGCTTTGTTTACAAAAAGAAAAGAAAAAATCTTTTGCTTTGATTTTTGCTTGTGAAAAATTTCATGCATGTTTGATCGAAGAACTCTCTCCCTTCCTTAGCTAGATTTCATCGAAGACAAAGGCTTATTTTTTATTCATTCTCATTTGCATGGTTTGAGTCGTCATAACACCATCAAGTTTCACGTCCACTACCTAATTGAGTAAGACAGCCACTAAAATTAATCTCCCTAATTAAACCAATATTAACCTCACTTGAGGAAATCAAAATAATTTGGTAGTTAGGTAGGACACCGGGGATAGGCATCAAAATAATTCCCCCTTGTCATTTTCATCTGAAACATAGTTGTTGTCTTCGAGGGAACTAAAATCCTCTAATATTTGTTGACACGGTCATAGCCAGTTTGTGGAGGGGCCTCCTGACTATTTCTAACTTTCAGGGGTTAAACGGCCACGAGATTGAGAACCGGACGGACTCTGTGGAATGCCGCACTCCACTTAGCCCTAAGGCAACATTGATCGCTGTCTTCTTTGGAAGGCTGAAGTGCCCAAAACCTTTTCCAACGTGTCATGAACGAGGTAGCTTAGTATCTATTCTACTAGGGCTCTTTTACCCAGGATCCCTTTCGGTAGAGGGATATCCTCCTTATATCGGTCTCTCATGTTGTATTGTTCGACTTGGATTTCATCACCTTGCGAAGGATACAACTTGTTGAGGTCTCCAGCTCTTAGTTAGGAGTATGCTTGATATCTCATCTTTGTAGAGGGTCATTTTTCTTTATAAGGACTGCTTGTTGGCATTCTGGCCATTTTTTTTTATCAGCTCCCTTATTGAGACACCGGTCTCAGTATAGATTTTAGAGCTTGCTTTTTTGGCCTGTGAGCCTTGCTTTTTTCTAGCTCCTCTTCTGCACACTCGGTTGCATTAGAATTTTATGAGTTCTTTGTTTACGATACTGCCCCCGATTTTCATTTTCCTGTCATTATGTCAGATCAACCACGAAGATCACGACAAGTACAGGGCAAGAGCCCTCCACCACCACCATCGCCACGGACCTCCGGTCCACCTGCATCACTCATTCCTGCTCCTCCTGGTCGCGGTGCTGGTCGAGGGAACATTCCACCGCCGATCCATATGACATTATCAGTTCCGCCAGTAACTGTTACTCATAGCACAGTCCCAGAATCTATTGCAGCCTCTACAACCACTAGCATATCTGAGACTTCCACTATCACTTCACCCACTGTTATTCTAGATTTATCTGTCACAGTGGACACCGTTACAGCGGCTGAATCTAGTACAGCCCCAAGTACTAGACCAGAAGTCATCCTCCTACCTGATGCCAACACCTCCCATCCATCAGACATTTTTCACGATGACATAGACGGATCTGTTGGCACCACCGAAGGGTCCGACCAGGATATACCTGGCTTGATTGCAATCCTAGGCAGGTACGTCGAAATCGTTGAAGATACTCGACTTCCTAACACACCTTTTGAACCTGATTATGGCTTCATCACTTCCCAGGCGGAGCTTCCACCTGTTATCACTACGTCACCCAGTGTTCATCCGCAGGAACCTAGTTCTTCTAGCAACGTACCTCGTACTATATCTCTACCCAACCTCCCTCCGGGACATGAAATCATGGCTTCCATCCAGTCTAGTATGGTTAGTCTAGCGAACTCCCCGTTAGCATCGGCACGGTTTAGACGCAGCACAGAGAAAATGCTCTCGTCAGCTTCTAGATATCCCCCTGATACTCGTCCTTCTGACTCCCGGGATCCCAACTTTCCGTCTAGCACAGAGTTACACTACTCCTATGCAGATGGTTCCGGACCTTCAAACGTTACTATACCTACGTCCCCCCCAGATCCCGAAAATGCTTTCCAGGACATGAACTCGGACCCAGTTTTCGATGGTCCTCCTATCATTGAACACGCTATGGACGACACTGGTACCCCTGTGTTAAACTCCCCACATTTGCTGCCATCACCCATCTTTGGCGCACATTCTATGAGAGATAACCTAGTTTTTTCCCCGTCTTCGCCTGTTAGATATGGAAGACCCCCTCCGCAAATCGGTACTTTTGGCACCGTTGGCCAATCCACACTATCATATTTGACCAGCGGTGGAAGAACACCTAGTCATACTGCTGGATCTTTCGTTTTGACCGGAGGATCACCTTCAACCACCATTTACACTATCTCAGGAGGTGGACAACCGACTGCAGTGGTCCCTAACTCCAACGTACAAAACCCCCCTGGTGGACCATCAACCCAACCAGCTGGGAGACAACCTTTTGTTGGGAACCCCATTGTTAGTCAACAACCTCCTCCTATAGGGCCATCAACCCAACTAGTCGGAGGACAATCTTTTGTTGGGAACCCCGTTCCTAGTCAACAGCCTCCTCCTATAGGGCCATCCAACCCATCTGCTAGCGGACAACCCATTGGTTCCATCCAACAACTCTCCCAACCAGTAGCATCTGCTCAGTATGGTATGTACACCACACCTGGTAGCGGGCAAACTTATCCCAGTATTCCAGCCGGACCTCACTCTCAACCTCCCCCATCAGGTATGCTTCCTTCTTGGGACCCTCAAATCCCACAGAGTGGGGGGTACTCACTTTTTGGAAACTGGAACCAAGCTGGGGGGAAATCTCAGATTCCCCCCAACTTGAATTCTGGCTTCCCTTACCCTTCAGCCGCTACAACTCCATGGAACCTATCACTTCAATTTCCACTCATTCCCCAAGGAGGAACGAGCCTTCCATGGACACCACCGTCGCAGCCACCCCCCAACCTTGCTATGGGAAACCCTCCACTGACACAGTATAGTGGTAACATTCCTGGAACACAACAATTCCAAGGAACTTTTCCCCAACAAGGAACATCAACTATCCCTGGGTTTCAGCAACCCCAGAGTACTATACCCACTCAGCAGAACATCCACCAATCGGTTACTTACAATCAACCGGTTAACCAGATGGCTTACTATCCACAGAACTTCCAGCAGTACCCCCCGGGAAACACATATGGGTATAACACGCAGCAGTATGCTATGCAGGGACCTCCAGGTTTCTCTGCACCACATGGTTATTACTCATACCCGCAGACTAACCGTCAACTTCCCTTTTTGGCCACACTTGACTTACCTGATTTGTCGAGGCTTATTAACGATCTTATATGGCATGAACCTCACTGGCCACCTATCCCAGCCAAACTTCCATCGGACATTCCTAAGTTCGATGCTAAGCCCGGGGAAGACCCCAAGAACCACGTGATGACCTTCCATCTTTGGTGTTCATCCAACTCCTTGATGGATGATTCCATTCGACTGCGGCTCTTCCAACGCACACTTACCAGTACGACAACAAAATGGTACATAGAGCTGCCACAACACTCTTTTCGTGATTTCAACACTTTGGCTATGCAGTTTCTGACTCATTTCCAGCTCCCCATCCAGTATGAGACTGGAACAGAACTGTTAACCTCACTGCGTCAAACCACTTCTACACACATTTCGGATCACATCCATGAGTGGCGACGATGCCGTAGGCTAATAAAGGCACCTATTCCGGATCAGCTAATCGCTGATTGGTTCATGAAATCCTTTCTGCCTCCCATAGCCAGAGATATCGCTATGCGCGGCCCGGTTACAGAAGAATAAGCCATCTCGGCAGCCCAGTACATGGATTTAGTATATACTCAATCCGGTACTTTACATGAACTTCTTCCACGTGCCTCTCGCATTCACACTGATCCAATGAAGCCTACCACTGAACCCCCCATTGATGGTATTATCGGTTCAGTCAAGGCTCAGCCTGCTACCAACTCGACGGGACAACAAGCTTCTTCTTCCCCCGCTTTTACCTAGGCTGCTTCAAAAACAACTACTTCTCCTACTGTTTCCTCCGAAGTGAACGCAGTTCAGTCTACGTCACAACCATAAGGGGGAAAGAAGAAAAACAATCGTGGTAAACCCAAGAAAAACCAGCAGGAGAACCCCAAGCCACAACCCACCCAAAATGACCAGAAACCACGTCGAAAGGCTAAGTTTCCCTGCCTCATTTGTTAAGATGATCACTACACGCATGACTGTCCCTACAAGGATGAAGTCAACAAATTTGTTAAAGGATCCTCTCGCCCGGTAGTGTTAACTGACCCTTTCCCTCAACAGCAATAGCAGATGGTTGCCCAAGAAACCCCACAAGGGGGCAACCCGACCAATCCCATCCGCGGAGAGACGTCCACAAACCGCGAAATCCTAATGACGAGTAATGAAGAGGTTAATATCACCACTCGTTCAAAGACTTACGACAGCCCTCCAAGTTCAAACAAACAACCCGAGATAGCCAAAGGCAAATATCCTGTTGAAGATCCGATTCCTATTCCCCCCCTACCGGTCATCTCCATATCGAGAGACCGCTTACAGACACAGTGCTACGCCCACCCAAGGGCACCATACGAAAGGCGACATTCAATCCTAATGCGCGAGCTGCCCAAAACTACAACATTGTTGAAGATTTGGCTCAAGCGCCTTGCGCCATGTCGACTCTCGAGGTTCTCCAACACTGCCCCACGCAGCGTAGAACCCGACTTTCAGCACTGGGGGCAATGGACCCAGATTCTTCAAACTCTATCATGTTTAACTTGGAGCACGCCAAACCTAGGCTTTCTCACCAGTTAGCCTTCCAGGTGCATACAAAAATCCGTGGAAATATCATCCACCGCACTGTGTTATATGAAGGTGCTTCCACATCGATTATGTCTTTGAATTGCTGGAGAGCTTTAGGCTCACCCAAAGTCACCACTTCTCCCACTACTCTCAGAGCGTTTGATGGACACAGCTTTCAACCATATGGACTCATTCCCTCAATTGGTGTTGAACTGGGGGGAAAAACAGTATCCGTACACATCGAAGTCATAGATGCACCATTGGATTACAATCTCCTGCTTGGACAGAACTGGTTTTATGCCATGACCGCCATTGCATCTACAGTCTTCTGGATTGTGCAATTTCCTCATGAAGGGAAAATTGTCACTATTGATCAACTGGATTACTGTATCCCAGAATCCCATCTGAACTCCGCCAACACCGTCCCATTATTGGATCAACCTCGGTACCAGTTCCAAGACATAGGTGTTGGTCTCATCAAGGATTCTTCCCTCATTGGAGTTTTTCCAGAACTGGGAACCCATCTTCAACCAGTCAACATGATTTCATCGAATGTCACCCCTTCCGATGATTCATGGGTGATTCCGAGTCCCACTCAGATTGAAGGCTATGGCAACTCCATGCCTTTAAACAGAAACCTTGCAGCTTATGAAGCGATCCAATCTACCACCGATTGGGTCGACTGTTCTACTGATCACACCGTGGCATAGCTCTCGGCTGAAACTCATCCATACCCACCACTTTTCAATCCTCTCAATTTGATTTTTCCCATTGATGAATCAATTATGGAGGTTATGTGCGGTGATGAGCCACCTTGGGGAGATTTTCATCATCGATCTTCATTCCCCACCATTCAGCCACTAGAGTCTAATACAAAACCCAACACTTCACTTGGGATGGTTCAAACCAAGTTCCCCACTTCCCTCGACGAGATATTTTCCAAAGGGAACTTGGCTAACCTGATGGCAACCACTCCCATTGATATTTCAGTGAAGCCTGGTATCGTGGAAAACGTACACATCAGCAAAATATGCACTCCCCTCGAAATGGAGTTCTATAGTGCCTACTTTAAAACTTTCCACGATTTTTTTGCTTGGAGTTATGAAGAAATGCCAGGAATTGACCCCTCGATCATGGTCCACGAAATTCCAACTTTCCCTAGCACCCGACCTGTTCGGCAAAAGCTTCGACTCGTCCATCCTCGTAAGGCAGCCGCCATTAAAGCAGAAGTTGAAAAACTTTTGTGTGCTGGTTTTATCTATCCTATCCCATTGACAGAATGGGTATCCAACATCGTTCCCGTAGCCAAGAAACAGGGAACGATTAGGGTCTGTGTTGATTACTGTGATTTGAATAAGGCTTGTCCAAAGGACAACTACCCAACTCCGTTTATCGACCAGATCATCGATAACTGTGCCAGGAGTGTCATCTTTTCATTTATGGATGGCTTTTCTAGCTATAATCAGATCGATATCCTCCCAGCCGACCAGCACAAAACGACCTTTATCTGCCCTTGGGAGATTTTTTCATATTGAAAGTTACCTTTTGGCTTGAAAAATGTTGGGGCAACTTTCCAACAGGCGATGTCCTACGCATTTCATGAAATCAAACATATTGTAGAACCATATCTTGATGACCTTCCCGCTCACTCTTGAACACGGGAAGACCATCCAGACCACTTAAGTGCCATTTTCGAAAGGTGTCGTCTCTACAATATACGTTTGAACCCGCATAAGTGTGTCTTTTGTGTAGAAGCCAGAAAACTGTTGGGCTTCATAGTCTCCAAAAGCGGGATACGTTTAGATCCTACAAAGGTAGCAGCTATCTTAGCCCTGCCTTCACCCACCAACAGACCAGAACTTCAATGTTTGCAAGGGCATGCAAACTTTCTACGCCGTTTCATCTGTAATCTGTCCGAGATAACAAAAGGCTACATGCAGCTTCTCAAGAAGAATGTTCCCTTTATCTGGGACGACGAATCCCAACGCTCTTTTGACAATCTAAAGGCAGCCTTGACCAAAGATCCTGTGATCCAACCCCCCGATTACACACGGGATTATATTCTTTATCTCGCAGCCTCGACTTCCACCATCGGTATGGTGCTAGTCTAGGAAGACCACAACGGCATAGAAAATGTGGTATATTATCTTAGTAAGAGTCTTCTCGACTCCGAAACTCGCTATTCACATGTTGAAAAACTGGCTCTGGCAACAGTATTTGCTGTCCAGAGATTCCGTCATTACATCTTACTCCGCCGGACCACCGTTATAGCCGACTTCAACCCAATGTATTATATCCTCACACGTCAGGTGCTTGGGGGCAAATACTCTCATTGGATTGTCATCCTTCAAGAGTTTGACTTGGAGTTTGTCAAGGCTAAGTCCAAGAAGTCTCTGGTCTTCGCGGAGTTGATTTGTAACTTGCCCTGTGCTACTGAGTAACCCGAGCCCATCGATTCTCTTCCTGATGAATCGTTGCTCCTCATTAGCACGTCTGATCCATGGTACAGGGATATTCTTTTATATCTCCAAACCCAACGCTTTCGTCCCGACCTCACTCACGATGAACGACGACACATCCGACATCACACAAAATACTACATCATAGTCAACGATACTCTGTATCGACGTGGTGTCGACACCGTTCTTCAACGCTGTTTGACCTTGGATGAGGCGGAACGCGTTCTTAATGACTGCCACACTGGAGCATGTGGTGGTCATCTCTCTAGGATGGCTACGGCCCAGAAAATATTGCGAGCAGGATACTTCTGGCCCTCAATTTTCAAAGACTGCATTGAAACAGTCAAGAAGTGTCCACCATGTCAGTTCTTTCATAGTAAAGCATGCTCGCATCTTGCTCCACTCCATCCTGTTATTGCCATCGGCCCTTTTTCCAAATGGGGCATAGATTTCATGCACTGTAAGCCCACTTCAGCCGGGGGGCATAGCTATGTCATAGTAGCTGTCGACTATTTTACAAAATGGGCTGAAGCGATGCCTACGTATGCTGAAGACGGCAAAACAACAGTGCAGTTCATATTCAATCATATCATAGCTAGATTCGGTGTCCCACAATCTATTGTGACCGATCATGGCTCCCATTTCAGGAACCATATGATCGAAGAACTAAGTGCCAAGCTGGGTTTTCGCCATGAAAACTCAACCCCGTATTACCCACAAGCTAATGGCCAAGTTGAAGCCATTAACAAAGGCCTGAAAAGAATGATTCAGCGTATTGTGGGTACCCAGAAATCCAACTGGCACTCAGCTCTGTTCTCAGCATTATGGGCATACCGAACCTCAGTGAAAAGTGCTACTGGGTTCACACCATTCCAACTGGTGTATGGCCTAGAAGCCATTTTGCCGATTGAATGTGAAATACCATCACTCAAGATAGCCATAGAGCTACTTCCACACACCACTTCCGAAGAGGAATGGTTTCTATACCTAGCCAAGCTAGATGAAACCCGCCGCGACGCTGCTTTAGCTAATGAAGCCCATAAAAAACGTGTCAAAGCTCAATATGACAAGTCCGTTCAACCTCGGATCTTCAATGAAGGTGACCTCGTACTTACATATGATCAAATGCATGATAAGCTTGGAAAAGGAAAATTAGAATCTATGTGGTATGGCCCCTTTATTGTAAAACATGTCTTAGAAAAAGGAGCCTATGAACTAATCGATTGTGATGGTACGCCATTGGCACGACCCCGCAACGGGCTATACCTCAAACGCTTCTACGCGTAAGGTTGCCCTACGCGGGTTACTTGTTATACATAATGTACTTAGTTTGCTTTTACTTTCTTTTTGGTGTGCACGTGGACCTCATGTATCCACTCTTACTTTGACTCATGACTTTATGCGTAGATGTCTGCCTACTTCGGATTCGCCGATGGTGCAAGCCGACATACCCGGAATCTCGCTTCCGCAGCATGGGTAGTTTATTCTCCCACTGGTGAGTTGATATCTTCGGGAGCCAATTGTTTATGTCCTGCAACCAACAACATCGCAGAGTACCATGCAGTCATTGGTCTCTTGACAGAAGTTGCGTCACTTGGAATTGACTCCCTAGCAGTCTTTTTAGACTCCCAGCTCGTGGTGTCTCATCTGAACCGTGTTTACACAGTTCGCGATTTTATACTACTTCGTTTATTTCGGAGAGTACGCCTCTTGGAATGATCATTTAATTTCATTTCATATCAACACATACCAAGAGAATTCAATTGTATAGCTGATTCATTGGCTAATTACAGTTTGGATTGGCATCTTTCCCACACATAAGAATACATCATAAAAATGAAATGCACAAGTCACTGTAAATAAATAGATCATGAAAATAGGTCCATATCACTGTATATAAGAGTGTTTTCCAAATACATAGAGTTTGTGTCAAAGACAAAATTTGGCTCTCAAAGCCTACATATCATGTACATGCCGCAAAAGGATCAAAAGCTATCATCTACGGAGATCTGGGAGACCTATCATGTCCCTCGTCAGACTCCTCCTGCTGCTGGTAGTAACATACTACAGCTCGAACCACCCTATGAAGAAGTCGACCGATACGACTAGGCACACCTACAGTATGCCGCTGGAGGTGATAAGGGACGTCATCCATCCTCATAGCAGGGATACTATGAGTCAATCCCTGTAAGTTCCTCTCTATGTCCTGAACGCCTCCTGCTTCGTCTTCGTCCTCCTCCTCGTCAGGAACAGCTTGACAGTCAACACCACCGTGACGTAATGGCGAGTACCCAGCTGGTCTCTGTCGTCTATGGTCTGCGACATGCATACGAACATACATTAGAAGTCTTTTACACATTCCAAAAAAGCAATAAAAATTATATATTCAAAAAAAAAAAAAAACGTATATCCATGAAGGTCATACCTGAGTTGTCCCAATCTTCATCCTCTGGCAGTGCCAAGTCGATGTCCTCGCGGAAGTCTACCCCGGCATAGGGGTAGTCATCGATCATAACTATCTGCTCCTCAAGTCAGGAAGAGAAATCCTCACCAAAGGCTAATCGCTGAGGTCCCCCGAGATGTCCAGCATAATCACTCCATCGAGCCATCCATGGCTCGGTAGGTGGATGAGGGGGCATAGATATCTGTGGGCGCAATAATGGCACCCTCACCAAAAAGAAGGTGACCAGGATGCTCCCATAGCAAAATTGGGAATTCGTTCCAACTCTACACTTGTGCACTTGTTATTTGAGATTGGCCAACACCGCCTCACACCAATTAAATACCGTTCCCCCCATACACTCCGCTGCGAGATTCACTTGTGTACGGGACGCCTGATGTGGACCCACACTTCCTGCTGCACGTGTGATGGTGAACAGTACGGTTTTTACAGGGATTTCTATAACATCCTTTATGGCCACCTTCCCACTTTTCTTACTCGAACCCTGACGGCAATACCGAGCAATCAAGTCATCTGTACTCATTTCCGAGGCTGTGTATCCAGTAAAGTTCACCCGGGCCCCTCTTTTCGAGAGGCCCGTAAGGAAATAAATATCCTCGAGTTGAATTTCGAGAACATGCTCTCCCACTCGGAAAGCTTGAATGTCAGGGTCCCACAGTTGAATAAGATGGGTGAGAAGCTTGGGTTGCTGACGAATCCCTTTGGTCTTAAAGAACTTCAACAAACCACATTCTCTCAATGCGGTCATGGTCGGTAAGTGATTTTCAGCTACCAAATCATCTACTTCATGCTCTCTTTCTTTCCAGCTGACCATTTTGCTCCAAACAAGTTGCAAACTCCTGCAAAAGGTTAGGGAAAACATTTAGTAACTATTTAACAACTTAGTTTCAGCAAAAAATTTGAGAAAATTTGATTTTTATATCTCAAAAATTGCCTTCATCGCACCTAGGGCAAACTCTGCCGCGCGGTACTGTACAATACCGCACCTCGGTTTGGAACCACAGCGCAGTACTGTCTAACAGTATCGCATTTCTCGATAGAGCCTCCACGCGGTACTGTGAAGGGCGATTTTTGCCCAGTAGGGCTCACCCAAAAAATCATTTTTTCCTACTGAAAGCAAATGATTCCTACATAAAATGAAAGAGAAGCTTGAGAGATCTTACCTGGCGCAGACGGTTGTTGAAACGGTTCCCTAAAACTCCAGATATGGATCCTTGAAGTTTTGCTCCTCAAGTGGGTAAAAATCTCCTCTTTTGGTAAAAACACAAATGAAATGGTAAATTTCTATTTTTAACCATCCTTTTATAGCTTTTTCACCTATTTTTTAATTATTATTTTTACATGGTTAAAATAAAAATCCCATTTCACATTACTAATGTCTGGTTTTATGAGCATTTACTGACAGGATCTTCTGTAAAAGCGATATATTCACACTGGCATTTATTCATTGTTTGACCTTCATTTTGAGCCTAGTTTATCTTTTTCGTGCTCTGGATTTAAAACTTGAAAAAGATTCCAAGCGCTTTCACACTCATTTTGTGCTTGTCAAACCCAAGTAAATGGTGTCGAGTATGGTCATCTTTACTCATGCTCGTTAAACGATGAGGAAAGTATTATCCTGGTTGTATTTTATTCTTTTTTCGGACCAGAATAATTAAAAAATTACGAAAAAGACCATTGGAGTCCATAGTTAAGCTCTTTTCAAACTCCCTAAAATTGAAAAGATTGCCAAGTGATCTTGACTCTTTCACACTTGTAAAAGTATTTGAAAGGTCGTCTATTCGGTGATAGGTTACCCCTTTTTCGGCCCGTCTAGACTATTTACGAGAAAGGTATACCTCAGTCAAATTCGGATGGGAGAGTTCTCTCGGGAATTGTTTTACACTTTTTCGGGATCGAGGGACTAAATTTACGAAAAAGTACATTGCGGAGCTTTCTTTAAGTTTTTCAGGCTCTCTAAATGTGAAAAACTACCGAGCTTTCCTTCCTTGGGCTCGTTAAAATTTAACATCGAAGGACCCACTTTGGGACGAACCCCTCCTTTCTCAGGTTCGTAAAACATGTGATATTGGACTCATCTATGAGATGAGCTACACCGAGCATCTGTTATCCTCTTCAAGATCGAAAAACAACAAAGAGGTACTCGTCTATCATGTCGGGGGAATATCGGGAACAAGTCAAGTTTGTTATGGCAGCTTGTCAGTCATTACCTTTGAACATGGCATGTGTCTATCTCTTGTCTATATTGGGTATCCATTTTTTCACTGAGTTATAGTCATCATCCTGAGTCGTCTCCCTGGCCACGAGCCTACTCATCCGATGTCTATCCTCTGCTATCGATATTCCCTGCTTCCAAGTCATGTTACATGCCGTTATATGTTCGAAGGGTTGCATTGTTCAGAGTCGTTCATTGTGTCAGGCCTCCGCTGTGTCAGTACATATTCCATTGTTTCATCATCTTATTGTTTGTACCGATTTCGTGTCGATGATGTGGGAAACATTATGGCCCACCTTCGACGATTCTATTCCAGTCGATGCCAAATCACTATCCGGGAATTAGACTTAGGAATCAACCATTAGTACCTTGGTGCCTGCATGCCTCAATGACAGGTTTCCTCGTGTTCAACAGTAGGTTTACACCATTGACCTCTGATCGAACAATCTCTCGAATGCTCGACATCAGCTCATCTATTCGCATTTCATTGAGATGTACTTCAGATACCTTGGGGATCATCGTCATCATTGGTGATTTCCCTCGCATTTGTTAATGGTTCACATCATTGATCGGTAATCAAATGGTTTCTACCATGTTCGAATTCAACACCTTGTAATCACATGGCTAGATTCGTATCTTTTGCGATCGGGTAGAAGACCCTGGGCGTACCTCAGTATCTTGATTGCGTCCAGGTTGCGATAGAGATATCTTTTGTATTGTCACACAGATCCACTTATTGTATTGGTCGTGGTTGTGTCATTATTGTCTCATGGATCTACGATTGTTCATAGTAGCCATGATCTGTCCACGGTCTATATCATCTCAGTACTCATGGAACTGCAATGTATTGGTCGACAGCCATGCTTTGAGTCATTTGTTTTCGAACATGGGGATGCCCGCCTCGGTGGTATATCTAACACTTTGTTTTTGTCTCAGCTCCTTGTCGCTCTCCTCGATGCTATCTCTGCACAATATTCGTAAAGTCTTTCAGCCATCAGTCCCTTCTGACCTCACACTTTAGGGGGCATCTGTTATACCTCCATTTTCCACAGTGTCGCATCTCCACCACAAAACGAGTTGACGACACTTCCCCTAGTGCTCAGAAGAGATAAATGATGAGTGAACCTTGAAGCTAAATCCACCCTGTCAAGTTTTAACCCAGCTGAGACTTTATTTACTCACACTACCACGCCTTGCTCAGTTATAGGTGCGTGGTAGTCCACACTACCGTGCTATGCTTTGTCCCTGACACGCGGTACTACCGCTTTATGCTTAAACAGCAGGGCGCGGTACTCTTTTTATAGTCTTTTTTCCATGGCTTTTGGGATTTTTGGATTTTTGAAGATAATGGAAGATTGGGGTCCCTGATTCGATCTCAACTCATTTTCTGTGATTAGAAACCCTGATCCACTTATCTCTCCCTAGATCCACCCATCTCTCTTGTTGGTTAACCCTACCATACACTATAAAAGAGAGGCATTCCATGGGGAAAGGGGAGGACTCTTGAGAGCATCAAACCTATGATCTTGCAGCCTTGTGGAGATAGCTAGAGGAGGAAGCACTTGGAGCTAGAGGATTGGCTTGGACATCAAGCAACCTTTGTAAGCATTCTTCAAGTTGTAATAAGATAACTTGTCTTGTTTTTCCCATTTCATGTGTATTGTACAAGTCTTTAGCATGGAATGTATCTAATCTAGATTTGAATCTAATTTTTACATTCAAGGTATTTGGAAGCTTGTATGTTTGTTCTTTGGTTGATCTTAACAGGTTCTACATTGGAGTATTTGGATCAAAAAGCTGGAAGCAGGACAAACGTCGGATTGAAAGGTGAGTCATATCTTTCATTTGTTTTTGAATGCATATAATCTTGTTGTTAAAGTTAGTTCAGGAATTTGAAGGTAGCATTTGTTGTGTTTTGTTCTTAGCTTAGAGTTAGTGAAAGTCTGCTTTAAGTTAAGGGAATTTTGACTTATCCGTGGGTAAAAATTCCACCAAACAAGCATTTTCCAGATATCCTAGGGTACAAATTACATGCCATAGGCAAAACCTCGAAAGACTATCTGTAAATATCCTAGGGCACAAATTACATGCTTATCTACACAACCTGTTCCACGACCACAGAGTATCAACCTGATACTCACCATACATCATCCTGATGTACACATGATCATCCTAATCATCATCACTGCAACATCCTGCTGCATGTCATCTAGAGCAACATCCTGAAGCTCGTCATCCATGATCATCCTGATCATACAATGCATCTACCTGATGCATACCAAGTATCTACCTGATACATATCATCATACATGATCCACCTCATCATACAGTGTATCCACCTGATACAAATACAAATACATGATACATATCACCATACATGATCCACCTGATACATATACAGATACATGGTCCAAGCATCCAACATGATGCATACATACATATACATATAAATGATCCAACTGATCTTATCCAACATCCAACATGATGCGTACATACATATACATATAAATGATCCAACTGATCATATCCAGCATCCAACATGATGCATATATAGAGCAGTAACTGGAGGATCATACTGATGCTCATCATCCAGCGCTTACATCCATAGCCATGTGAAGGATCCTCCTTCGAACATGCTTGGAATGGCTTCTGCAAATGTGTCCATCACTTTTTCCTCGAAGTGTCATCAATCTGAAGAACACCAAGCCTCTCCCTGGAGTACTCGAACATCACCCTGGCTAGTGGCTTCGTCAGCACATCTGCAATCTGCTCGTCCGTCGCAATATACAGGAGCTTCACGGCTCCTCTCTGCACCATATCCCTGATATAGTGATATTTGATCTCTATGTGTTTCGACCTGTCATGAAACACTAGGTTCTCAGATAGCTTCACACAACTCTGGTTATCACAAAAGATACCAGTAGCATCCAACGGGAGATCAAATAACTCAGACAGTAGCTTCTGTAGCCATACTACCTGACGACTAGCTGAACAGGCTGCAACATACTCTGCCTTAGCTGTACTCAGTGCTACGTAGGACTGCTTCCTGCTAAACCAAGAGATCACACCTGATCCCTATCTACAGCACTACCTGCCCAATCTGAATCAACATAACCCTGTAGGTTAAACTTTTGATTCGCTTCATACTTGAGCCCATAATCCACTATACCCTTTAGGTACCTCAGAACATGCTTTACAGCAACTAGGTGAACATCTCTCGGATCCGTCAGGAACTGTCTCAATGTGTCCACTGCAAAGCAAATTTCTGGTCTTGTGTTCGTCAGGTACATAGAGGACCCAATCATATGACGATACATCGTGACATCAACCGGATCAGATGAAGCATCACATTGAAGTTTCAGGTTCGATGCTATAGGTGTGGCCATAGCCTTGCAATCCATCATCCCGAAACTCTTCAGGATCTCTACTGCATACTTCCCTTGTCCAAAGAATATTCCATCTGCACTCTGCCACACCTCCATGCCAAAAAAACAAATAGTGCATCATCCCCAAGTTCTTCAACTCGAACTCAGCAGCAAGCTTCCGTTGCATGTCGGAAATCAATCTATCCTCACCTGTTATGAACAGGTCATCCATATACAAAAGTAGTATCACTGGATTTCCTTCCTTAACCTTGTAATAAAGGTTGGAATCTGCTTTACTCTTGGTAAAGCCCAAACTAGATAGAAAGTTGTCTATCCTATCTACACATATATATGACTACACCATTCAAGAAAGCTGTCTTGAAATCCATCTGGTGTATCTTCTATTTGATAACTTTTATATTTCTCTATGCTACCATCTACAACATGCTTGATCTTGATAGATCCATATGGAAGTCATAACAAACTTCCCTTCAGGTCTTGGGACTACATCCCAAACATCATTCTTCATGATCGACGGATCATGGCATTCTTCCCATATCCTAGGAACTTCAATATCTTCAATAGATCATTTTGTTGCTGAACAAATGTTGTAGTTCTTCTTTTGTAGGTGATGGCATACGATCTTTCCTACACAACAAGTTAAATTGCATGATTAGAAAACATCTCATAGTTTTCAGAACAAATTCTTACACATAAAGAAATATGTCATACAGTCATGCAATTATCTTAGCCAATGCTTCAATACAACATTTATCCATATCCCGTAACTTTCTAGATGCCTTCCAATCTCTACCAGAACATTGTTAAGAGTGTGCACAACTCCCAACATGTCAACAAAGAGGTTTCATTATAGATAAGTAGCAATGGAATGTTGTACAGTGCCATAGGCCACTTACCCATGCATATTAGTAGTATATTGTTCATCAATGGAACTATTCTAATATGCATAATACACAACCTAATTCTAAGAACATCAGTATATACATTATTGAACAATATTATTTAAACAATAAAATATGCAAGTAATGACAATTCAAATACTTATCTTTGTTTGTTTGTTGGGTTGACTCCCTCTTAGTCTTTGCTTCTTTTCTGCAACTCCATTCTTATGTGGATTGTGAGAAGTGGTCAACTCCCTTTGAATATCTGCATCCTTGCAAAAACTACTGAAGTGTGCTCCTTTGCTTTCTTGCAGGAACAACTAGAGTGTGCTCCCTCTTGATTTTTGCTTCCTGGATTACCTTTCCTTGAACTTAAATCCATCCTTAATCACTATGCATGCTTATTAGTATCATCATTGTGTTATCCTTGAGGTCTCATACATAATCACACATTTATTAGTATAATCTTAATACTATCAAAACACAATAATCTTAAACATGTATATTCATGATCATTCACATATAATAAACATTAGTATTGAAGGTTTCAAGGAAGTCTTCTTTTACTCATACATATTCTTATTTGATCATAGGACTCTTCTGGTTAGTTGAATCATCAATCATGATAAGAGATATAATATGCATAAAACCCGTGATTATTCAAACCTATACCTTCATGATTCTTTTGGTTAGTCATATCATCAATTATGGTAAGAAACATAATATGCATACAACCATGATTATTCAAACCTATGACTTCATGAATAATCATTATCAACAACAGAACAGTATAAGATCCTAACATAAGGTAGGATTCTAGCTTGATATAGGAAAAACATACCTGGATTAGCATGATAGCTAGTTATGTCTAACATACCCGCATAATGTCTTTTGGTTCTCTTCAGTGACTTGTGCTAGTAACCTGCATGTCTCATAAGTTAACCATTGTAGAACCAAGTTATACATACCTCGAAAGTAGATATTCTATGTGATCCATGACAATGGATGAATCTTTGTCTTCATGTCACCATGAGCATATGTTCTTGAAGTAGAACATGATTTGACTTTCTTGGTGTACCTTTTGTGTTAGCAAACAACATAAACCTCATACAACATCACAATGCATTAGTACAATCATAAGTGTCAAAACCTTAATCAATGAATATCTTCTATTAAGGTGATACGACAAGTCCAGTAATTAATCAAGATTGTACTATAATGATATGAAGACAAACATATGATAAACTTAACCATGAAACATACCTGTAAGCCATACCTGTCAAGATTGCTTGTAATCTTCTTATGGAAGGCCTTAGCCTCATCTCCCTCTGAGATAGGAACTTCTTCACTTATGCAGGTGACCAATCCATCTTCTTCTAGGATCAACCCAATCCACTTGATTTGCAAGAACTGGACCTAGAGCTGGATTAGGGTTTGTCAAAGAAACCGCAAAAATTCAAACTTTGAATTTCAAACTTCCGAAAGGATAGAAATATGCGCCTTGATGAGCTGATCAAGTTGGTATATTCAGAATTTGAAAACTGCAAAGTTTCACCCCCCAAAATTGCCTTTTAGATTTCTGGATTCACTAGGGAGGACCCTGAATTAGGGTTTGAGTTTCCCGGAGCTTCACCCAACCAAAAGATTTGATTCAAAACTCTAAGCTTCGATTTTTGTGAGGAGCTTCCAGCCGTGGTCACATATTTTCAAAATTCCAATTTTTGCAGAAGCCCTAATTTTCCATCTTTCTGATCAAAGTCCCGAACTAGGGTTTGATCAAGCCCGACCTTCTGCCCAACCAAAAAATCTGATCTTGGTCTCTAAATTTCTATTTTGATGAGTAGCATCCATCCGTGGTCTCCGATTACAAAAATTCCAACTTTCTTCGAAGCCCTAAATTCCGGAAGCCATGAATGAAGGTACTAAAAAATAATTCTGTTTTGACAGAAATATGTACCTGATTGTTTCTAGTGTAACTCTGAACTTTTTGATCCACAGGGTCTAAAATTTTTTTTTGAGATAACCCAACCTGTTATCTTTCCATCCCGACAGATCTAACCTCAATTGGATTCTCTGAGAGAGAGTTATGCCAAGTGTCGCAACATGACCTGTTTATGGGATAATACGGGAGAGCGAACCTGTACGGAGTGCCACATATCACTGTTTCAACTTCGGCCTCTGAAAACGTTCCCTGAGATATCTCGACCTGTTATATTTCCATCCCGACAGGTCCGACCTCAATTGGATTCTATAAGAGAGAGTAATTCCAAGTGTTGCAACGTGACCTGTTTATGGGATAATATAGGAGAGCGAACTTGTACGGCGTTCCACATGTCACTGGTTTAACTTTGGCCTCTGAAAATTTTTCTTGAGATAGAACATTCTGTGCTCTACCTGTCACTTTTTATGAAATTTCATTTGGATCTTCCTAGCCCAAGTTATGACCTTTTTCCCAAGGTCACCTAATTTTGACTCAGATCTGGAAGAGGCAGAAACCCTAAATTGTACAGATCATAAATCACAAAGTACAACGAATTAGAGGTTTTCCTTTGGCCATAAGGTACATGGGGATCGGATATTCGACCTGTAAAAGTTTCAAATCCGAAAACGTCGCCAAAATGGATTTATAGCGAAAGTGCTACGATGACTGGTTTTTGCTATATCAAGCCCTAGCATTGTAAGTGCAACAAGTGTCATACATGCCATATCATGCCTTCTTTCAGGCTAGCTCTGATACCATGTTAAATTTTCATAATTTACTTCAATCTGATTTAGGATCTTAACTAAGAGAACAACATGTACAGCAAATCTACAACATATAAATCATGGACACAATAATGCAAGCACACAAGAGACACAGAGTTTACTTGGGGAAAACCATAAAGGTGAAAAACCCCAATAACTTCCTCATATATAGATAGAGCAATGATACAACCAGAATACAAGAGATAGTCTTCTCCTAGAAGCAAAGCCTCCTTGTAGCTAGGGTTTTCACCCTAGCTTGTGCAAATGAGCACCTACTAAGGAGAATGGACTCCTTAGTAGCAGTTCAATAAATAGTAAATTAAAGTACTAAAGTAAGAAAACAATACAAATTATAAACTAGCATGAGCATTAAGAAACATAACAAAACATGGAATATAAATGGTTTTTCTTTTGTATTAAAATTTTACCTCAAGTGTAGAGGTTGGTGAAGTTCTTACAATGATCCAAGAGGGTTGCTCCAAACTCCAACTTTGATCCTTCTCTTTCTCCAATGGTGGAAATGGGCCAAAAGAGGCACTCAATGGTGAAAGTAGCTCAAGGGTGAGCTAGGGTTTCAAGAGTGATTTTGGCAGAGTAAGGGTATATTTGATTGTGGATATGAAATGAGGGGTCTCCATCACCTATTTATAGGTTTTTGGTGGTGGAGTGCTGGCCCATGGTTTTGGGAACCATATGGTTTATGTCAGCTATATAGGGTTTTTTCCTCCTTTTTCCTCTTTTTCCTCCTTTTTTTAATATTTTTTATTCCCTTTTTAGAGGGTTTTTGCTATTTTGGGGGAATTTTGGATATTTTTGGGGGAAAAATGGGTTTTTTAGCCTTTTTGAGGCTTTTTTGATGGTTTTGTGGCCTTTTGGAGGCTTTTTAGTGGGATTTTAGGGTTCTGAAGGTAAATATGGTAGGAAATATGGACAAATGAGTCATGTAATGGGTTAGATGAGGTAGTGAGCACTTTTTGGGTGTTAACATAGGTAAGAGTTAAATTGAGGCTGCAACAGATACAATGGTGGAGGAGTATTCAATGATTGAGTATGAGAGTAAGGAAAAAGAGGGATAGAGTTTTGAACCATACATCTAAACCACAGTTGCCATGACTGTTGCAACGAGTTGGCTGCAACTCCCAGATCTCTTTGATATGTTTCTTTCATCCTTGGTAAGGAGGGACAACAATCTGTGGAATGATTCAAGTCACATATGCCACAAATTGCAAGACTATCCAGAGGACAATCTATTGCAAGATGTTTCTTTTGGCACTGAGGGAAAACTATTTCTTCAAATTCCTCATGCTTTTCCTTAACCTGCAAAACACCCAATTGTGAATTTAGTGAACCATTGATATCAGCATTAAAATTTTCAAATAAATTATTGATTTCACCTCCCATAACTCTTGTTCTTGTAACAGATTTCAAAGATTGAAAATAAGGATTACTATAATTCTTACCAGTCTTGAAGTTTCCTCTTGAATACCTTCTACGTAACTTACAAATATCATCATATGCTAACTAAAATACATCACTTGTTCCCATTAGATTTGATATTTCTAAAGATTCATCTTGGACTCCCTTGAGTAGAAGTGTTTTTAAGGTCTCTTTCCCCAGTTGCCTTTGTTTTGATCGTTGAAGGTTGTATTGAAAGCGTTCAACATATTCCTCCAAATTCTCTTCTTCTCCTTGTGTCATTTCAAAGATATCTTCATTGACCCTGCAATAATCTTGGTACCTTTTCAAGAATACATGTTTTATGTCTTCCCAAGTTTGTATACAATTCCCACCAAGGCTCATGAACCATCGTAGGGCTGTTCCTTTTAGAGTAAGGGGAAACACATTCAACTTTTGATCATTAGAACAATAACCATATCCTCTACAAAGTACTTCAAATTGAAACAAAAGTACATCAGGGTCTTCATTTTCCAAACCGTGAAAATTTGGTAGAACATGTGGGGGAATGCTTTTTGTTGGTACCACTCCTCCTGAATCTCTGATGGGGAATTCGAAGGTAAAAAATTTTGCATCTTTTTTACCTGCCATCTCTTCATTAGATTCTTCGTGTGTTATTTGGAGGCTCCTCCTTCGAATGTTCCTGTCAATGGGTTAGTATAGTGGGTGGTGCTTACAACACCACTAAAGGGAATGATAAGATATATGATCCAAAAATTGAAAATGAAATTAAACTAAATGCAAAGAAAGAAAGAGAAAGAAAAAAAAAACACACTCAAAGCAAATTCAAAAAACTGAAAACTAATCATGCAACCTACATGCTCTACTTTAACCATGCATCTACAAAACAATGTCAGATGTACTTTTGCACCATTGATAACTTCCCCGACAATGGTGCCAAAATGTTGGTCAGATTAATTGTCTAATTAATTAAACAACTGAAAGTCCCAAACATAAATTATCATCCCGATGAAGTCTTTTATTTCAAGGCTATCATGCAAGATCTATGCAAGCACAATTTCTACCTAACACTGTTTATCTATTGGTATGAAATCAAAACTCTATGTAAACCAGATTAGACCTGCTTGAAAGTAAATCAAACCCTAATCTAATTCATAAAACCAAACTGTAAATCTAACTTAAAACAAAATCAACTCTTATGAATCAAAATATAATTGCATGAATCTAAAAGAAATGCTATGTTGGCCAACGATCTATCAAAAAGAAATTAACATAAAAGCAACTATGATAAATCTAATGAATCAAAGCATTAACTGAATAATAAACAAAGCTACAAAATAACAATCAACACTATTAGCATCTGCTCAGGGAAGAGGGCCCTTCCTCCACTGAGCAGAGCTGGATCTCCACAATGAAAGTCTACAACTCTAGATCATGAAATTGCCAGCATGTATTATCAGAATGGAATCATTACAGCAGAGTCTGGATCAAATCCTACAGCATAACATTGCTTTCTCTCCTTCCTCCCCCAATACATGAGAATGATTACATATTTATACATAAAACTCTCTCATGAGAATAAGAAACTGAACCCCAAATTGTGATATGTAACAGCTGGAACACAGCCATAACTGCCAATAACTTTGAAACCGGCCGCACAGTAAATCTGGGAAATACACGTTCAAAGAAATAGCTGTAGAGCTCAAACCTAGCTTTGTTTGGCAATGTCCTCGTGAGTCAGGTAAATGAGGCCGTTGTGCACAAAACCAATGTCCCGGATTTTCGACATTCATCTCTAGTTTCCTGAAAATCGAGATCCGAATCAATGTGTTCTTATCTGACACACGTTTTTGGTTGAGGTCGTTTGATCATGAGCTGGAGGCTGCCATGTTGGATTTGGGCACGAATTGAAATCACAAATCCACATAATTAATCATAAGCTGAAACCATGTACAACTGCTAATATGAACAATCTCTCCATAAACCATCATCAGTAAAATGATGCATAAGAGTCTTTAATTCATAAAAAATAAAGGAAAATAATCATGATTAACCACTAAAACATGAATAAAATTAATATGGCATTTCTCGAGCAATTACAGCAAATGGATGGAAAATGGAATGATAAATGGGTGATAATAGGAACAAGATGGATGAAATAAGTAATGAAAATAGGGACAAATCCATGACCCAACAAGTCAATTGTACTGCAGCAACGTCCTTCATCCGACAAGTCTTTGGCCATTATTTCTATCAAAGCACTTCACATGTACATCCTTAACAGCTTCATGCTTTGGGGGGCATTCTGTTATACCTAAAATCTACCCATCATCATGATTTAGTGTATACATCCATGAAGTCATCTGGACCAAGTGCTCATTTTGAGGATCTGTACTCAGTTTGTACACCCTTTTGAGAGGTCGTCGCAGGTTGCACACTAGCAACATGCGACGTCGCAGGTTTCTCCATAGCAAGGTGCGACGAGGTCTATTAATGGGAAAAAATAGCCATTTCGAGATCTTTCTCGAAGCTTGCCCATTTGGGGGCTTATCCCTGATCTCTTGGAGAGCTGGTACTCGACCCCTAGCCTGTTGGGAAGATCCCCTATCTCTCTCCTACCATCTCTCATCCTATCCTATCCATAACCTCATCCACTTAGTCCTGTATATACGAGGCTCACTCCCATACCAAAGGGAGGAAGACTATGGTATCTACATGCTGGTGAAATCTGTCTTAGGACACCTTCACTCACCTCTTGGAGAATTCATGCTTCCTTGGAAGGGCTTGGCAATTGGTTTGTGTGGAGAAGGGCTGCTACGTTGAGTCATTGGTTGTAGTTCTATATCTCTAGCATGTACTCCTCTATTTGCAGTAAGACAAATGCTTTCCACCAATATTGTTCTTAATGTGTAATGATGTTGCGTTGTTTACCTGCTTAACTGTTTACATAGATCTCTTATTATATAGATGCTCTTTACTCGTTTCTCTTTTCTGTGTCTTAACAAGTCTTGCAGCTTGGATCTAATGACCTCGGGACGTGGAGCAACATTCAGGAGAAAGGATAGCAAAATCAAAGAGGTAAGACATATAGTATTTGATCCTTAAGTAGATCTAGGAAACATGTTTGTAGTCTGTTCTATTTGTTCTAGACTCGCATTGAGCTAGGGAGATCTGGCTCGCCTCTGGTCGAGTGGATTGTTCGATAACAATGTACCTTTCATATTAGTGGACAACATCAACCTCATACAACATCATAGTGCATTAGTACAATCATAAGTGTCAAAAACCCTAATCAATGAATATGTTCTATCATGTATTGATAATTTTATTAAGGTGATACGACAAGTCTAAAATTAACCAATATTGTACTAACTGTAATAATATGAAGACAAACATATCATAAACTTAATTATGAACAGAATTCGAAACATATATGAATGAGTCATACCTGTCGAGATTGCGTGTAATCTTCTTATGTAAGGCCTCATCCTCATCTCCCTCTGAAACGGGAACTTCTTCACTTATGCAGGTGACCTATCCATTCTCTTCTAGGATTAACCCAATTCACATGATTTGCAGGAACTGGATCTGGAGCTGGATTAGGGTTTGTCAGAGAAACCCTAAAAATTCAAACTTTGAATTTCAAACTTCTGAAAGGATAGAAAGATGCACCTTGATGAGCTGATCAAGCCGGTATATTCATAATTTGAAAACTGCAAAGTTTCACCCCTCAATTTTGCCTTTGAAACTTCTGGATTCACTAGACATGACCCCGAAATAGGGTTTGATAAATCCCACCCTTCTGCCCAATCAAAAGGTTCAATCCAAATCTCTAAGCGTCTATTTTTCTGAGGAGCTTCCAGCCGTGGTCACAGATTTCAAAAATTCCCATTTTTGCAGAAGCCCTAATTTTCCACTTTTCTTATTAAAGTCCCAAACTAGGGTTTGATCAAGCTCGGCCTTCTGCTCAACCAAAAATTCTGATCTTGGTCTCTAAATTTTGATTTTGATGAGTAGAATTCATCCATGGTCTCCGATTACAAAAATTCTATCTTCTCCAAAACCCTAAATTCCCGAAGCCATGAATGAAGGTGCTCAAAAATAATTATGTTTTGACAGAACTATGTACCTGATTGTTTCTAGTGTAACTCCGAACTTTCTGATCCACAGAGTCTGAAACTTCTACCTATGGTATCCCGACCTGTCATCTTTCCAACCCCATAGGTCTGACCTCAATTGGATTCTCTGAGAGAGAGTTATGCCAAGTGTCGCAACATGACCTTTTATGGGATAAAACAAGAGAGTGAACTTGTACAGCATGCCACATGTCATGGGTTCAGTTTCGGCCTCTGAAAAAGTTACCTGAGAAATTACAGTCTGTGCACTACCTGTCACATTTTACGAACTTTCATTTGGAGCTTCCTATCCCAAGTTATGACATTTTTTCCTAGGTCACCTGTTTATGACTCAGATCTGGAAGAGGCAGAAACCCTAGATTGTACAGATCATAAAACACAAAGTACAACGAATTAGAAGTTGTCCTTAGGACACAAGGTACATGGGGATCTGATCTTCGACCTGTAAATGTTTCAGATCTGAAAACTTTTACAAAATGGATTTATAATGAAAGTTATACGATGACTGGTTTTTGCTATATCAAGCCCTAGCATTGCAAGTGCAACAAGTGTCATACATGCCATACCATGCCTTCTTTCAGGCTAGCTCTGATATCATGTTAGATTTTCAGAATTTACTTCAATCTGATCTAGGATCTTAACTAAGAGAACAATATGTACAGTATATCTACAACATATCAATCATGGACATAATAATGCAAGCACACAAGAGACACAAAGTTTACATGGGGAAAACCATAAAGGTGAAAAACCCCAATAACTTCCTCAAAGATAGATAGAGCAATGATACAACCCAAGCATAAGAGATAGACATCTCCTAGCAGCAGTTTCTCCTCCTCCACAAGTGCACCACTCTCCAAAGAGTGTGTGTGAGAATAGAATAATGAAATAGAGTGCCTCCCACACTCTATTTATACTTGACTTGACTTGCCTAATAACCTTTACTGGGTCGGCCTCAACTTAACCGCATACCACAATGCTGACTGGGCCGACACCCAATGGGGTGGTCTAATAACCCTTTGACCCACATGGCCGACCCCCACTAGAGTGGTCTAATAACCCTTCGACCCACATGACTTATACAGGGCCGACCCCAACAAGGTGGTCTAATAACCCATTAAGTATAAGTTACGACACTTACAATATAAATGACGACACTTCCGTATAGAGAAATAATAACATCTCTATAGGGATACAACCACTTTTGTATAGATGAATAATAACATCTCTATAGGAGTACAATATACATATATGTAAAATACATTCCAAAGTTACATATACATCAACAGTATGAAGGATATAAAATGGTTCTGAGTCAGTGGAATGGATCCTCTAGGCCAAAGAGTGTTGATTCTCACAAGGTGGAAGATTATGTTGTAACAGCTGGTCATTCTCTATCTACCACGTCACTATTGGAGACATCTTCAACATTTTCTTTGATCAAGCATAACTTCATCATACGAAGTCAATTTTCAGTGCCGTTTTTTTTAAAGTGCCTATTTTTTCGTGCTCTTCACATCCAGACTATTGGTTTCTTATTTTACAGCCATTGATTTACAAATATGGACCTGCATATTCTGTTTTTGTATCTACATTTTACTCCATGAAAGAATCCTTGAATGCAGCTAGCTATCAAGAGCCTAGTCTTGAATCCTTTTGTGATTCCTTGATTAGAGAGCAAGATAAGCTCATCCATATTGGAATAATTAACAATGCAGATACATTTGGGAAAACCTTATTGTCCCAACAGAAAGAAAAGTCCAAGCCTCCCAAGAAACAAATTTTTCGCAATAATAAGTCAAAAAAGGTCCAAAACCCTCTCAGTCAACTCCTTCTTTAAAAAATGACAAAGGATCCAAGCCAAAAGGCAAGAAGACTGAGCGTCATTGCAACTATTGCAAGAAAGCTAATCATGATCTCTATTTAAAGAGCATGGAGGGTCATTGTCTAGTTGATGGATTATGAGAAGCTCATTTGTAACTTTCTTTCTTTGCATAATAAATTGCTCCGTAGAAGCCATTTGGATGGGGCCATGGAGTGTTTCCCTCTCGAGGGTTTAATCCACGTCAAAACATCAATGTATCGATCTGTGATCTATTTGTGTGAAGTGGTTGCTCTAGGTATTCGGTATTTTGGGAGTACCCTGTGTACCCGAACAGATTCATTTATGAAGAAATATTTACCCGATTCGGTGTACCTAGGGAAATTGTAACCGACCAAGGGTCTCATTTTACCTCCAAATTAATGAAAGAGCTTACTGATAAATATGGTATTAGACATTGTAAATCTTCACCATATCACCCTCAAGCCAATGGTCAGGTAGAATCCACCAACAAAGTATTAGACACCATCCTGACTAAGACTATCCAGTTACACCACAAAGATTGGGCAGATAGTCTTCCTGAATCTCTTTGGGCTTATAGAATAACTTGAAGAAACACTACTGGTCACACACCTTATGAACTCGTTTATGGTAAACAAGTTATTCTACCCATTGAATTTCAAGTCAAAACCTTTTGTATGGCTGCACAATTAGGGATGAACTTAGAAAAATCACAAAGACAACGAATCCTGCAGATAAATGAATTAGACGAGATTAAACAAGATGCTATTTAACGCACAATCTTAATACAAAACCAACGCAAAAAGTGGCATGATAGATACATTAAACAAAAACAATTCAAAACTAGAGACTAGGCACTACTTTTTGATTCAAGATACACAAATTTTGAAGATAAATTAACTACTCACTGGATGGGTCCATATGAAATTGTTACAGCCTTTGATAATGGATCTGTTAAAATTAAGACAATTGATGATTCGCAAGTTTCTTTTGTTGTAAATGGACATAGACTTAGACTTTATCATCAACCAATATCTAAACAAGATTTTGTGCAGAATGCCTTACAGCAAGAGGAAATGGAATTGGTAGAAGAGGAAGTCATTCCTCCTCCTCCTAGTCCTTGAATCATTCTAGGTTATCTTCTTTTGTATATATGTAAATATGTCTTTGATTTTCAATAATAATGAGTCATTTCTAACAGCTGATTGTTTTTTTACAAGAAATTTATTATGATCAGTTTGTAAAATATTGTCAATAAAACAAGAAAACTATTTTTCCTTTCATTAATTTGAAAATTTTACATAACTTGTTTTGTACATATGTTTTTGTTTTAAATAAAATTTGAATCATTTGACAAGTGGTTTTGCAGCTTAATCGCAAGAATCCTATCTTTGTAATCAGCTCATGTGATATTATGCAAAAGGGAAGTGCTCTAAAAAGAAATACTTATAGTTCTCCCTCTCTTTAGGTTAATGCTAAAATAGAAAATTTTTAGTGAAAAGATAAAGCATTCTTGATATCATTTATAACCACTTTCTTTTATGATTCTGTGTATGGTATTTGATTCAGACATGCACACTTCTGATTTATCATTAGAACAATTGTTTAAAAGACCTAGTTTAATTATTATGATCTCCACAAAACTTTTACACCTATGGACTACTAGTTTATCCTCGACTCATTATCAAAACTTGTCTTGAAAGCACCTTTAAAAGGTAGCCTAAAAATGGGTGATATTTTCTATTTTGTGGGGAACATTACTAACCTTTTATGAAGAAGATAGATTGTGAAGTCAAAGAACAAATTTAGGTTATTATCTTTTGGCATGATCTATAATTTAGGCCATTATAAATAAAGTTACTCATAAGGTTTGTGTTAAATTTTGAATTATGTGTTTAATAGGCTTAGCACACTCTAGTGCCAACTGACTTCCTTACAAAAAATTATATATATATATATATCATTATACGAAGCAAACATGCCGGGGTATTGAACAGGCTCGCTGGAAGCGGGTCCATGCTAAGTAAAATCTTAAACAAGGAACCTCGGTAAATGCAAGTAAACCCATCGGGGTACTGAACAGGCTCGCTGGCAGCGGGGCTATGCTTGCATGGTACCAAGATAAACCCATCGGGGTACTGAACAGGCCTGCTAGCAATGGGTCAGTATCGGGTAAAGAGGTTTGGTAAATGCATTTCTATTCACATAAGTCATAAAAACCTGAGTATACAAATACATGTTTAGGCTGATTATGTATACTGTCATTAGATAATGGCTATAAATTGGACTTGGACCCTCTCATCTAATTCAAACAATACCTAGGATATGACTATCCTAGAAATGCGACCCATAATTATAGCAGATCTCACAAATATTACGGTGAACCTTATCTATATTCTTTGGATGACAAGAGATCTTTATAATGAGTCATGGATGACTAGTTTTCCTATGGCATTTTTCGCGTCTCTTACACTATTATTCTCCATATGGTCTTTTAAGCACTATTGTATTCTTTTTTATGAATGTACATATCTGAATCATCTACACTTATTAGTTAATATTTCATTTTCTTATGAAAATTATCACAATATTTTAAAAGCTATCTGTAAGACTTTCAATTGAAAATTTTTAATTTTAATTATTTTCTCTTTTATGGCTTGAGGACATGCCATATTTTTGGTTTGGGGGGAAGATTGGAACTGTTCTTACTCCCTGAATTTTTATGAAAATTTTATTTATCTCTGATACAATGACATGTGTTTTCAAGTTAATGCAAAAGTAGAAGAAAATTGATCTAATCAAAAGAAAAAAGAGGAACGCAACTAAAGATCTAGAAAATCAAAGTTTACAGCATCTTTTGTGCACTAACAACTTCAAAAATTCTCTGCAAAATCAGCTTTGGTCTTCATCAAAAATAAGATCTTGTATAAACAAAAGTCTGTACGAAGGACTGAATGACAGGTTCAATGTCGATCCGAATGATGCAAATAAACAACATTCTGAATGGAGTGCTAAATGAAACCATAGCCTATAAAAACATTATTTAATATGCCAAGATGTTCAAATTTGAATATTTTCGATAAGTTTTATTGGATAATCATGACAGGGATCAATCAAATGTCAATTTAACACATGGCTTCATTCTCTTATCCATCTCTCCTCCATTAAACGAATGGATTATGCATCATTGTGAATCATTGTATGATCACCATTCAATCTTACTTATCCTGTTGTATGACCTACCACCATATCAATCGAATCATGATCTCTCACGTGTAATCTATTTTCATTACGTGAATTACATTCAACCTATCCAAAGCTCGTCTTTGGACATGGTTGAATATTATTTAAACCACATGTATCCACTGGATTCACGTTGGCACTTAACTTAATATCTTTTAATGACAAGTGCGATATTTTAAAGCATGCCAAGCCCTTGTCCACTGTCATTCAAACAATCAAACAAACCTTAGTTTAAACTGGTGATTGCGTGAATTCCACCTTAGTCTATTTGCTCTCCATCTGAGCCGTGTCCTCTGCAAATCCTTGCACCTCTTGTATCCATTCACATTCCCCCGTCCTCTGTCAACAATGCCAAGTCGTTATGAACCTGGTAGCTACCAGGATCTCCTTCGCATTTCTGAGTTTAAAGCCTGCCATGAAGTGTTTTTGCGAGCAGGTTGGGAACCATCTCTCAGCCTTCTCCAAGGCCACGACCATGAGATTTCATTACGATTCGCTAAAAATTTTTATGGCAAGACGGCCAGAGTTGGCCATCCTATTTTCTCCATGACAAAAGAGTCAATAGCATTAGCTACCAAGCTCCCGAGGGAAGGTGCCCGATGGCACAAGCATCTCTTCCTCCCATGGGAGGATCATGAATTTGCCCTCAAATCCGATTTTCAACATGTTGCTGGTATCAAAGGTTTTCACAGAGAATGGATCAAGCTGTAGTACCTAGATATTCTGACCATTATCATCCACTTAATCACTTGCGAGGGTAAGTTCACTGTCTTTAAAGCTTGGCATTTTAGGTTGTCAGATCATTTTTTCAACAATCAGACCCTTAACTTCCCATTTTATTTCCTAAAGAGTTTGGAGAAAATGTCTAGCCAAGTCAAGAAAAATACAGTCAACCCTTCTGGTAGCTTGTATCACCATTGTCTTATTAAGCTTCTGATCATTCACCAGTAAGAAAAGAGAGGACAAACTTGGGATCATTTTGTTTTTGAGATACTGAACCCTCAGTTATCTATTGTCAAACCTTCATCTTCTCAAGAACATCATTATACCCAAACAGAACCAAACGCTAAACGTGTACGGTTTGGTGAAAATACCTCAAGTGATGAGCACCTTGCCTAGTCATCACCTTCTCTTGAACTTACTCTTGGTAACCCTACTTCAGAACCTCCACTCTTCTCAGAGCGCACTAAATCCACGAGAACAAATGTGACCAGTCCGTCAACCAGTCTGTTATTGAGACTATCATTCATCCTTCATGTTCAAATGTCCAGTCGAATGATCACACCTTTGCATCACCCCTCCTCACATTAGCCAGCATTCCTTCTCAAATGAGTGAAGCGTCCGCTGCTGAAAGTCCTCCTACACATAACCAAGATACAATTCTTGAAGGTCATACTATTGAGTGCGAAACATTTTCAAAAGAGATGAGTCCCCCAAAGAGCCTTGAACATTATAAAGAAAAACTCATTCTGACTCAGCAGGAGATGGATAAGTTGATCCAAGTAATAGCACGGTTGACAAACCAAAATCAAAGCTATGTGGAAACAGTTTCTGAGCTCCATGAAAAAAACAAAGCACTACATGCACAAGTAAAAGACATTGAATGCTTGGTTAATGCCAAAACAACATCCCATACTTCCCTCAGGATGAGATATAATTACTTGAAGGATCAATTCAAGAAGCTTGAAGCCAAATATATATCTTCATCATCCTAGTCGAAGGCATCTACTATTGCAACTCAGCCTTCTTCCTAATTTATCTCTGTTTTGCTCAGTGGGACCTGGCATATCTCTGGTTTGGGGGAGTGTTGGTGTCCATTTTGTCATGATTTTTTTATCATTAAATCTGCTTTGAATGGCATTAATTTTATTGTTTTTGATATAATAAGTTATTCTTTTAGCCATTCAGCTCATCAAATAGACCAAGTATGCATGTATTCCTTTATCATATGAATTTTGGTCAAATCTCGTTATATTATGATTTATCAATGATTAAACTGACATTTCCGGTCATGCATGGCATCTAGTTTTGATTTTCAGGCTGCAGTTTCTCAAATGACCCTTCATTCAAACTGTGTGTTTATATTGCTTAAGCACATCCGCATTTAGCTCATCGTTCAGCCTTGCATTCATCCCGTGAAATCCATGATTGGCATGTTTCGAGCCATTAAAGACAAGATCGGACACGTGGGTTTTGTTTGCCACGTGATGGGCATAGTTAATGAGTCGTTGTTCTGGAAGATTCGTCCCTATTACTGCCAAGCTCAACAGCACATTCCGCATCCATGTCAACACTCCAACAGGCCGATTCTCCTGCGCATTTAGCCTGGAATCAGGCTACTTGTTCACGTCGGTGTTTTGGAAGAAATATAGGTCGCTCACGCTCAGCCTGCCAACACAATGCTCCGCCACATCAATATTCCAGCAGCCTGTTCATTCATTCGTTTAGCTCGCCAACATATTACCTCTCTGCCCACGTCCAAGGAAAACCAATGCTGCAACTGCCTCGTGAAGGAATCGACTTCGTTCAGCCTAGTGTATGCTCCCTACGTTGTCACGCACCATTCAAAGTAGTCAGTTATTCATAAACGCCTATGTTATTATAGAGGTCAACTCTGTCAACCCTCTCACCCATTGTAAATGTATAAATAGATGCATGTAGATAGAAACAGATTAGCAGAAGATCATCAGATTAGCAGATAGTTCGTAGGATTTGCAAGCGGATAGTAGACAATTTGAATTTTTTTTAAGATTAATGGAAATTCCAGTTTGTTCATATTCTGAGTAGCTAAACCAGTTTCATTTTCTATCTCTGATTGCTGGGAAGGGCCCCTCATCAACCGGAGGTTTTGTCTTTGTTTTCTGTATTTTCTTTTCTGCAACTAGTTAGTTTATTTTCCTGTATATGTGATTAATTCATTTTCCTATATATGATATTTTTCTTTAATGTAATTTATATTGTGCTGCTAACATAGTTTGTGTTTACTGGATTAGTAAATGGTCAACCAACAGTATAGTTTGATAGTTTAATTTCAGTCTTTTATAATTAGATAGTTTGTTTTTCTAATCTTCTGCAATTAGATAGACTTAGTTAGTTATTGTTTTTAGCTTAGTTCTGATTAGAATTAGTTTAGTTAACTTCTCCTCTACAGTTGTAGGTTAATTCTTTTCTTTCATCTCAATCTTGCTTTAGTATAGAATAGGAATAGTTTATCTCTCTAACAATAGTCAGAATAGGTTGCTTTCTATTATCTTAGCTTCTCAACAAGTCTTCTCACTGATTCTTTGCATTGTAAGTTCATCTACATTCGCCAGCTGACGTCAAGATCATCAAAACTACTCTTTTTCTTAGTTTAATTCATTTTTCCTCCATTCGGACTATCATTCGGACTATCGTTCGGACTAGCATTCGGATCGTCATTCGGACTTTTACTCTTTCTGCACTATCTTATGCTAGTTTGAATTCAATTTCTTAGTTTTCTTTACTGTAATCTTTCCTTCTCTTAATTAGTATTCTTAACCATATTTAGGATCTTGTTTTACATTCCATAAAGTTTTAATTTAAGTCTTGTTATTATTATTAGTTTCCTTTAACTGTCTTTTAAATTATATCTTTCACACATAATTTGCTAACATGTTGTTGTTTCATAAATTATCAGTCTTATTCCTAGTCTAGTTTACCACATGCTCTTAAGACTTAGTTAGGTTGGAGTTAATAATTTTATTCTTTAAGTATTCTAGTTTTGGTAATTTCTTTCATTACGATTAGGATCAGTTTCTTAGTACTTTTAGATAAACAATGAAGATGTTCATGGAATAGGATTTGGATTCAAAAATTAGTATCTTTATCAAGTTTTCTACTTGCTTCTATATTAATATCTTTATCAAGTTTTCTACTTGCTTCCAAATCAAGTTCAGAAGAAAATATCTTTATCACGTTTTCTACTTGCTTCTAGTTTTCATTAGTTTTCTATTATTATTCTGCTCATGGATAGTAGATAGATCAGAATGTTTAAAGTTAACTATAATTTGTCTCTTTGTAGTTTACATCTCTTCATTGAAGTTAGATTAAATTTACTTCCGTTTAATTTTGCTATTACATTTGAAAGCCATTACGATACATTCACTCCAGTTCCTGTTACATGGGAATAGATGTTTTTCTTGAATTAGTTGTTGAAATTATTAAATGGTTTGTAATTTGCTTTGATTATCATAGCTTTCTAATTTATCATTAAATTAATCAATTTTATAGATAGGTCTCTAATCTATTTACAATTGTTCTTCTAATTCTTAGATTAGAATCTGAAATTGTATAGTTTCCATTTTCATAGTTCATAGTTTGCTTTTTAATCAGTTTTCATTGTTCAATTATAAAGTAGAGTAGTATGATTTGATACTATTCTAGTTTATCTGTTTAAATGAGTTTGATTTAATTCCTTTTACTATTTTTCTGAAGTTTGACTCGTTTTTTCATTTTGAAAGATCTTTCGATCTTTTCTTTATTAAATATTTTTAAGGTCTGACAAGCCGGAAATCTTAGGTTCCATTCTACCTTAGCATATACTTCACCTCAACTCTAAGATTACCAACCCTGGTCGATAATTATATATTAGGTGTTTTCTTTGAGATATATGACACACCCAACAATGATACATGTTCGATGATGCCATCAACAACATGGAATGCTCCTGGGGTGTCACTCCAGGACGAGTCAGCGTGAGGGGCATCCGGTAAGATAGAGTATAGGTAGCCAGATTGGACGTAGATAACATCAAACTGTTGGGCTTTGAGGATGGCTTATTCCTCAGACTGAGATCGCTCGGAGGCTACATCCTTTGCGAAGGTTGGTATGAGAGACTTCAGGAACCAATCCAAGAAGATATGGTCATCCAACTTGATCTTACATAAAGTGCACCATTTAGGCCACTCATGGATGTGGTCCATGATGTTGGTGGCCATATTCTGTCTACACGATAGGAGGATCTCTAAACCGACATCATAACGAACGAGTAGCTGGAAAGATTGCAGGAAAGTGGAAGCAAGGGATGTGAATGTAGGGTGGGTCCCATGAGGTTGGTCAATATACCACTTAGTTGCAGCTCTAGTGAGGGTTCTTTGTAGTAGTCGAAGGTGAATAGAGTCATCCATGATGGATTTAGAGGAATGCCATAAGTGGAAAGACATGATATGATTCTGAGGGTCTTCTCCTCCCTTTCCCTCGAATTTGGGTATGTCCGAGGGGAGTTTGGTGGGCATAGGAGCCCACGTAGGATCATGTCGTATAGGATCATTAGTCAACTTAGCCAAGTCGAGGAGGTTAAGACTGGCCATGAATGGAAAACTAGCAGGAAGATGCATTGGGGGTGGTGGGGGAAGTGTGTTTGTCGTGGCAGGGATGGTGTGGCCACTGCCCCCAATATGTGGGGCAACGGTGTGGGCCAGAGCAGGTGGGGGTGCTGCTCCCAATGTGTGGGGAAACGATCTGGGCCATAGCGGCCATGGTGGGGGTACTGCTCCCAATGTGTGGGGCAATGGTGTGGGCCATAGCGGCCATGGTGGGGGTGCTGCTCCCAATGTGTGGGGCAACGATGTGGGCCATAGAGGCCCTGGTGGGGGCGCTTCCCCCAATGTGAGGGGCAATGGTGTGGGCCATAGCGACCATGGTGGGGGTGCTTCCCCAATGTGTTGGGCAACGATGTGAGTAGTAGTGGTAATGGTGGGGCCACTGCCCCCAAGTATGCTACTAGTCAATAGTGGATTTGTATTGGTAACCAACCCAGTACCCATAGGAATGGATGTGGTGGCGGGGATGGATGTTGTTGTGGTAGCCGGGTGAGTGGAGGGTCCTCCACCGACCATCCCGCCAAAAAATGAGTTGCACATCATACCAGCCAAGGGGCTAGATGGGGCAGTATACGTGTTGTATTCTAGTTCTGAATCGTATGTGGTATAAGGGGTGTCTGGATCAGGTGATGAGGTTCTACATCGGTGGTGAAGAGAGCCAAGTAGACCGTGCTACAGGGGTTGGCCCTGTTGGCGCCAGGACTATCTTTGGGACTCAATGGTGGCAATGAGGGTAACCCAGGTAAGGATTGGTGAGTAACAGGCTCAAAAATCCTAGTGCAACCGTGGTGTGCACAAGGAGAGCGTAAAAAGGGTGGAACTCAGGCCAACAACAATACTCAAAATGCTTGTTGCAACAGATGTGCTGCAATCAAATGGAGTGGCAATAAAAATGGTCAAAATACCAACAAAAAAAGGCTTCTAAAAATTGAAAAAAGGTGTACTCACTAGACTCAAGGGAGGTAAGGGAGCATGCAAATGCCTAGCTAAGAGGTATGCTGGTTCGAACTAGACGTATCCTCTACAGGGTGTTGAAATCCCAGTTAGACAATACGAAAAGTAGAACCAAAGGCCAATGATATCCCCCTATCGGGAGGGACACCAGCTAGATAATCCTAGGAGAAAGGCAACTAAGATACCCCGTTCATGACACATCCAGAAAGGTGAATCTGTGGTTCTAGTCCTATCACCGTGTGGGCCTAAAAGGAATCACCATACATGGACAATGAGTAGGTAGCCTTCATTGACTAAATGGTTGCGGTAATCCACTTAGGCCTCCGGAACCAGTCTCACCACTTCAACCCTCCTAAGGGAGAGGCCTTTCCTACAAATTGGTCGTAACCATGTCAACAAATACTAGGGGATTTTGGCACCCTATATGACAACAACTATGTCTCAAATGTAAGCTACAAAGGGGTTTTATTTGGATACCTATCCCCCTTGTCCTACCTAGCTACCAAATTCTTCTCGATACCTATCCCCCTTGTCCTACCTAGCTACCAAATTCTTCTGTGTTCCCCAAGTGGCGTTAAAAGTTGGTTGAGTTAAGTAGTTTTTTAGCGCTCAATTGAGTTAGGTCACCGAGTGTGTGCAATGATAATGTTGGCAGCTAACTAGCAAATAAAAAGATGGCATTTAATTGCTAGAAAAATGGAAACAATGTTGGAAACTGAATGTTGAATCAAAGACTTGAAAAATTATTTTTTTTTGTTTTTTAAATAACAAAATGAGTAAAAATCTTTAAAATTAGGCCGCGGCTATGGACCAAATCCATGCAGTCTGCAGCGCGATTTTCGGGCCATGAACTGCGATATGCAGTGTGAGTTTTAGGTTGTGAACTACAGTGTGCAGCATACTTCTCGATCCGGAAGGTGTGGTGTGCAGCGCGGCAGGAGAGCTGGGCAGTGTGGTGTGTAGCGCGGTAGGAGCACGGGGCAGTGCGGTGTGCAGCGCGACAGGGGCATGCCCGCCAGTGGGGTGTGCAGCACTACGTGGGCATGGGTGTGCCATCTAGTGCGGTGTGCAACGCGGCAATAGCGATGGTCAGTGCGGTGTGCAGCGCTAATTCTAGGATGGGAGGCGTGGTGTGCAGCATGTGTTACAGGGTGGATAACGCAATGTGCAACACAAGTTGCACTGGGGAGTCTACAGTCAGGGCCACGGAAATCACAAGGTGGTGGGCGGTGGGATCCACGCAGATGGCGAGGTGGTGAGAGGCACTGTTTGTGTGCAGAGGACACAGCGCGGGCAGTCTCATGCAGACCGCAGTGTGAACCACGTCTATAGATGGGTATTCCGTGGTTAAGAACTGCGCACAAGTGTTAGGATGGTGCGGTGAGCACTGCGCAAAGATGCATGAAAGCCGTGCTCTAGACCACAGCAAAGGGCTAAAGAACCGACTTGTAGACCACGCACTTATGGTGAATAGCCGCGGTGCGGGCCGCAACTGTGAGGAAAAAAGATGAGATTTTCTGCATGGAAAACGATGCAAACTGGTTGCACCCACATAGAAAAATCACAGGACTATAATGAAGCAGATAAAAGCAAAAAATAGAACTTTTAAACAAATAACAATGAAAGCTAAAACTTGTCAAAGAAGGGTTCAGACAGCGGAGTCGCCAATTTGTAGCTGGGGTTTTCACCCCTGCTTGTGCAAAAGGGAACCTACTAAGGGAAAGGATGGTTAGTAGCAGGTTGAAGGGAAGTGATGAGAAACTAAACTAATCATAAAAACAATAAACCATTCGAT
The DNA here is from genome assembly GCA_027924585.1 of Larix kaempferi. NCBI lineage: Eukaryota > Viridiplantae > Streptophyta > Pinopsida > Pinales > Pinaceae > Larix > Larix kaempferi. The sequence continues at coordinate 11,173,424 of BSBM01000207.1, forward strand.
CTAACATGTGCATGAAATTTAAAAACAACTTAAAGAAATAAATAACTGATTTTCGAAACGAAGGACCAAAGAATATTTTTTTTTTTTTTATTATGGGAAAGCAAGGGCTTGCAAGAGATTTACCTCAGAGATGAGGCTGGAGGAGTCTTGACAGTGTGTTCTAGAGCTCCTTTGCTTCCATACACTCCTCTTCAATGCTTTGGTGGTGGCTTAATTGTTTATCTCAAGGGAGGCCAAAAAGCTCAAAGATGGATGGATTAAGGATTTGGAAAACATTTAGCAGCGTAAGGGTAGAGTGATTGAGGGATGTGTGAAATGGGGGGCCTCCACCCCTTTTATAAATTTTGATTAGGTTTTTAGGACTTTTTTTAGGGATTTTGCCCTATTTTCTCTTTTTTCTTTTTTTTTCTTTTGAGTTTTATTCCCTATTATTTTGATTTGGACCCTCTTTTTGGGGTTTTAGTATGTTTTTGAGGGAATTTTGGGTATTTTGCGGTTTTGCAGGCTAGGTTGGTAGGAAATTTGGTCAACATAGGTGTATGTCCAAAGGGATGAGCTGGTGAGCACTTTTTTGGTGTTAACAAGAGTTTTACCTAACGTTCCAATCTTCCAAGTCAAACAAATCTCTGGTGTTCGCTGACCTTATTTCTGAATTCCCTAGTGATGTAGCCAACAATGAGGAAGAGTCATTATTTCTGGATGAGCACATCTTTCTCATTGCCACTTCTGATTCGTGGTATGGAGATATTTCAATATATCTACAGACTCTGAGGTACCCTCCTACTTTCTCTAGGGATGAATGACGGAAACTGAAAAATCACGCATGGAATTACCTCAACAATTCTGATACATTATACAGACGTGGGGTAGATTCCATTTTACATTGTCGTTTTAAATTGGAGGAAGCTGAAATAGTATTGAATGACGCCCATAGTGGATCCTAAGGGGGTCATCTTTCTGGGTTGGAAACAACCCAGAAAATACTGTGTGCTGGTTATTTTTGGCCCACGATCTTCAAAGATTGTGTGGAGGCTATGAAACACTGTCAACCTTGTTAGTTTTTCACTAATAAAATGCGAGCACATCTGGCTCCTCTCCATCCTGTGATCACAGCAGGCCCTTTCACCAAGTGGGGGGTTGACTTCGTGAAGCGTAATCCAGCTTCGACAGGTGGACACTACCACATCATCATTTCCGTCAACTACTTTAGGAAGTGGGCCAAGCCAATGCCTACCATGAGATCAGATGGAGAAATGACTGCTTATTTCATATTTAACCAGATCATTTCTAGATTTGGTATTCCCAAAGAGATCGTTATGGACCATGGTCAACATTTTCAAAACGATATGATGACCGAGTTGTATACCATGCTAGGTTCTGGATAGGAATATTCATCCTCATTCTATCCATAGGAGAATTGTGAGGTCGAAGCGGTCAACAATACTTTTAAAACCATCCTTCAAAGGACCATTAATGCTAGCCGATCTAACTGGCACATCATGTTGTACCCCGCTCTTTGGGATTACCTAATGTTAAGACTGCTACCATTTTCTTGTTGATGTATATGTAACTTCAGAATGTATTTCATATATGTATATTGTACTCCTATAGAGATGGTATTATTCCTCTATACGGAAGTGTTTGTATTCCTATAGAAATGTTATTATTCCTTTATACGTAAGTGTCATTATTTATATTGTAAGTGTCGTAACTTATACTTGATGGGTTATTAGACCACCTTGTTGGGTTCGGCCATGTATAAGTCATGTGGGTCGAAGGGCTATTAGACCACCCTATTGGGGGTTTACCATGTGGGTCAAAGGGTTATTAGACCACCCTATTGGGTGTCGGCCGAGTAGGCATTATGTTATGTGGTTAAGTTAAGGCCAACCTAGTAAAGGTTATTAGGCAAGTCAATTCAAGTATAAATAGAGTGCGGGAGGCACTCTATTTTATCATTCTATTCTCACACACACTCTTTGGAGAGTGGCGCACTTGTGGAGGAGGAGAAGCTACTGCTAGGAGATTCCTGTCTCTTATGCTTGGGTTGTATCATTGCTCTATCTCTGAGGAAGTTATTGGGGTTTTTCACCTTTATGGTTTTCCCCAAGTAAACTATGTGTTTCTTGTGTGCTTGCATTATTGTGTCCATGATTGATATGTTGTAGATATGTTGTACATGTTATTCTCTCAGTTAAGATCCTAGATTAGATTGAAGTAAATTCTGAAAAATCTAACATGGTATCAGAGCTAGCCTGAAAGAAGGCATGGTATGGCATGTATGACACTTGTTGCACTTACGATGCTAGGGCTTGATATAGCAGATCCTTACAGGTCGAAGACCGAATCCCCATGTACCTTGCATCCAAAGGACAACTTCTAATTCGTTGTACATTGTGTTTTATGATCTGTACAATCTAGGGTTTCTGCCTCTTCCAGATCTGAGTCATAAACAGGTGACCTAGGAAAAAAGGTCATAACATGGGCTAGGAAGCTCCAAATGAAATTTCCTAAAACGTGACAGGTAGTGCATGGACTGTACTTTCTCAAGTAACATTTTTCAGAGGCTGAAACTAAACCAGTGACATCTAGAACAATGTACAAGTTCGATCTCCTGTTTTATCCCGTAAAAAGGTCACGTTGCGACACTTGGCATAAATCTCTCTCAGAGAATCCAATTGAGGTTAGACCTATGGGGTTGAAAATATTATAGGTCAGGCTATCACAATTAGAAGTTTCATACTCTGTGGATCAGAAAGTTCATAGTTACACCAGAAACAATCAAGTACATATTTTTGTCAAAACAGAATTATTTTTTGAACACCTTCATTCATGGATTCGGGAATTTAGGGCTTCGGAGAAAGATGGAATTTTTGTAATCGGAGACCACGGCTGAATGATACTCATCAAAATCAAAATTTAGAGACCAAGATCAAAATTTTTGGTTGGGCAGAAGGCCAGGCTTGATCAAACCCTAGTTCAGGACTTTCATCACACAAGTGGAAAATTAAGGCTTCTGCAAAAATGGGAATTTTTGAGATCTTTGACCACAGCTGGAAGCTCTTCAAAAAAATAGAATCTTAGAGCTTTGGATCGAACATTTTGATTGGGCAGAATGGTGGGCTTTATCAAACCCTAGTTCGGGGTCATGTCCAGTGAATCCGAAAGTTTCAAAGGCAAATTTGAGGGGTGAAAATTTGCAGTTTTCAATTTTTGAGTATATTGGCTTGATCAGCTCATCAAGGTGCATCTTTATATCCTTTCAGAAGTTTGAAATTCAAAGTTTGAATTTTTAGGGTTTCTCTGACAAACCCTAATCCAAATCCAAATCTAGTTCCTGCAAATCAAGTGGATTGGGTTAATCCTAGAAGAGAATGGATTGGTCACCTGCATAAGTGAAGAAGTTCATGTTTCAGAGGGAGATGAGGCTAAGGCCTTACACAAGAAGATTTCAAACAAGCTCGACAGGTATGACTTATAGGTATGTTTTGAATTATGTTCATGGTTAAGTTTATGATATATTTGTCTTCATATCATTACGGTTAGTACAATCTTGTTTAATTACTAGACTTGTCGTATCACCTTAATAAAATTATGAATACATGATAGAAGATATTCATTGATTAAGGTTTTGACACTTATGATTGTACTAATGCATTGTGATGTTGTATGAGGTTTATGTTGTTCTCTAACATGAAAGGTACACCAAGAAAGACAAATCATGTTCTACTTCAAGAACATATGATCATGGTGACATGAAGACAAAGATTCATCCATTATCATGGATCACATAGAAGATCTAATTACGAGGTATGTATAACTTGGTTCTACAATGGTTAACTTATGAGACATGCAGGTTACTAGCAGAAGTCATTGAAGAGAACCACAAGACATCATGCGGGTACATTAGACATAACTAGCTAATATAGTAATCCAGGTATGTTTTTCCTATATCAAGTTAGAATATTACCTTGTGTTAGGATCCCTTATATAAGTATGATTGGTTATGTTTATTCATAAAGTTAGAAATGTAAGTAATCAAGGGTTTATGCATATTATGTCTCTTATCTTGATTGATGATATGACTAACCAGAAGAGTCATGAAAGTATAAGTTTGAGTAATCACAGGTTTAGGCATATTATGTTTCTTACTTTAATTTATGATATGACTAACCATAAGAGTCCTTGAATACTAATGCTTATTATTTTTGTTTGAAATGATCATGACTATACATGCTTAAGATTATTGTGTTTTGATAGTATTGAGAATATACTAATAAATGTATGATTATGTATGAGATCTCAAGGATATCACAATAATGATACGTGTAAGCATGCATAGTGATCGAGGATGGATATAAGTTCAAGGATGGGTAATCCAGAAAGCAAAGATCAAGAGGGAGAACACTCCCGTAGTTTCTACAAGGATGTAGATATTCAGAGGGAGTCAACCACTTCTCACAATCCACATCAGAATGGAGTTGCAAAGATTCAGAGGGAGTCCACCCAACAACCAAACAAAGATAAGTATTTGAATTGTCATTTCTTACATATTTGTTTGTTTAAAAAATGTTCTTCAATGATGTATATGCTTATGTTCCTAGACTTAGGTTGTGTATTATGCATATTAGAATAATTGCATTTATGAACAGTATACTACTAATATACATGAGTAAGTGGCCTATGGAATTGTACAACATTCCATTGCTATTTATCTAGAATGAAACCTCTTTGCTGACATGTTGGGAGTTGTGCACACTCTTAACAATGTTCTGGTAGAGATTGGAAGGCATCTAGAAAGTTACGGGATATGAATAAATGTTGTATTGAAGCATTGGCTAAGATAATTGCATGATTGTATGACATATTTCTTTATGTGTAAGAATTTGTTCTGAAAACTATGAGATGTTTCTAATCATGCAATTTAACTTGTTTTGTAGGAAATATCGTATACGAGCACCTACAAAAGAAGGACTACAACATTTGTTTCAGCAACAAAGTTATCTATTGAAGATATTGAATATATTGAAGATCCTAGGATTCGGGAAGAATGCCATGATCAAGGAGTACCAGTCAATCATGAAGAATGATGTTTGGGATGCAGTCCCAAGACCTGAAGGGAAGTCTGTTGTGACTTCCAAATGGATCTATAAGATCAAGCATGTTGCAGAAGGTAGCATGGAGAAATATAAAGCAAGATTTGTAGCTCGTGGCTTCTCCCAAAAAGAAGGGATTGATTATGGGCTCAAGTATGATGCAAATCAAAAGTTTAACCTGCAGGGTTATGTTGATTCAGATTGGGTAGGCAGTGCTGCAGATAGGAAAAGTACATCTGGGTGTTGCTTCAGTATGGGATTAGGTGTGATCTCTTGGTTTAGCAATAAGTAGTCCTACGTAGCATTGAGTACAGCCAAAGTAGAGTATGTTGCATCTTGTTTGGCCAGTTGTGAGGTAGTATAGCTCCGGAAGCTACTGTCTGAGTTATTTGATCTCCCGTTGGAGGCTACTGGTATCTTTTGTGACAACTAGAGTTGTGTGAAGCTATCTGAGAACCCAGTGTTCCACAACAGGTCGAGGCACATCGAGATCAAATATCACTATATCAGGGATATGGTGTAGAGAGGAGCAGTGAAGCTCTTGTATGTTGCGACGAATGAGCAAGTTGCGGATGTGTTGACGAAACCAATAGCCAGAGTGAAGTTTGAGTACTTCAGAGGGAGGATTGGTGTTCTTCAGATTGAAAACACTTTGAGGAAGAAGTGATGGACACATTTGCTGAAGCCATTCCAAGCATGGTGAGAGGAGGATCCTTCCATGGCTATGGATGTAAGCGCTGGATGATGAGCATAATGTATGCCAAATTGTCTTGTACCTTGCACATACTGCAAGATCCGCTTGGCTGCTCGCCAATGAAGCTCATGTGGCTACTTCATATACCTTGACACGGCACTCATGACATATGAAATATCAAGCCTTCAGTGTGTCAAATAAAGTAGTGAACCAATCAATTGTCGATACATACTGCAATCTGCAAGTGGTGTAGAATCTCCCTCCTCAAGACTGATTCCTGAGAGGAATGGCAATGGGGCTGCCTTACATTCAGCCATATTAAACTTCAATAACAGGTCGAAAGCATATTTTTTCTGAGATATAGTGATCCCATCAAAATTTTGAGCTATCTCCAAGCCCAAAAAGTGACTCAGCAAGCCCAAATCGCTCATGTCAAAAGCTAGATTTAAGGCAGTTTTTAGCTTGTTTATTGAAATAAGAGTGCTACCAGTAATGAGAAGATCATCAACATAAAGTAAAATAACCAACAAATTACCTTTAACTCGCTGAAGATACACATTTGGATCAAATTTGCATCTTTGGAAATTCTGAGAAAGAAGGAAGGAGTCCATCTTTGCGTACCAAGCTCTTGGGGCCTGTTTTAACCCATGCAAAGATTTCTTCAATCTGCAAACTAATGATGGATCTGATGTGTATCCCTCTGGCTGCTGCATATATACCTCTTCAGCAAGGTCTCCATGTAGAAATGCACTCTTCACATCCATGTGGTGCACTTCCCAGTGCTTGGATGCGAAAATAGCCAAAACAAGGCGGATGGAATCCATCTTTGCAACCGATGCAAAGGTCTCAGTGTAGTCCACTCCTTGGACTTGGGAGAAACCTTTTGCAACCAACCTTTCTTTGTATTGCTGATATAACCATCAGCAACAACTTTCGTGTGGTAGACCCATTTACACTTTACTAATTTTCTTCCAGGTGGAAGAGAAACTAGCTCCCATGTGTTGTTCATTTGAAGAGAACTGTACTCTTCATCCATGGCACTTTTCCATCTCGGATCTATGTGGGAAGAATAGTATGATGTGGGATTTGAACTAGCCATCAAATAAAAGATCTCAGGAAGTAATGGATCAGCAATAGAAAGAGCCATACCTGCTCTTTGAAATTCTGCTCTTGTTCGTCTCGGATCAACAGGATTTCCAAGGTTCGAACTAGCAGATTGAAGAGTGTTTTGGGCCCACTTTGGTAACTGAGGAGGATCATAATGGTCGGAATCTGAATATGATATGTCGATCATCATATGCTGCTAAAATATCATAAATATCAAAACTCATACCTTCATTATCGCTGCACGGATCTTCTTCTGGTGAAGGCGATGAATCGGCAGTCTCTTCCTCGACTATTTGCAATTCTTGAAGTGGTTCTTCAAATTGCACACTACGCTCTATGAATATCTTTTTAGATCTGATATCCATGAGTTTATATGCTTTTGATTCTTCTCCATATCCTATCAGTATGCACTCAATACTTTGTGTATCCAAAGCTCGTCTCTTCTTGGAAGGAATTCTAGCCCATGCAGTAGAGCCAAAAACTCTCAAATTTGACACATCCAGTTTGTGACCAAAGAATGCTTCGAAAGGAGTCATACCTTTCACGGTTGAATGTGGAACATGGTTTTGTATGTATGCAACAACATTGATTGCTTCAGCCCAAAGATTTGCAGCCAAACCTTTTGATTCAATCATGCATGTAGCCATCTCTTTCAGTGACCGATTTTTCCTTTCCGCTACACCATTCTGCTGGGGTGTGTAGGGAACTGTATGTTGGATATGAATTCCACTTTTGGCACAAAGTTGCAGAAAATTGGCCTTGATATATTCCCCACCATTATCAGATCTAAGAGCTTTGATCTTTCTCTCAGTGGCGGTCTCAACAGAAGCCTTAAAATCCTTGAATTTTCCAAGCACTTCTGACTTGTTTTTGAGAAAGAATACCCATGTAAAGTAGGAAAAAATCATCAATAAATATCAAAACATACCTTGAACCATTTAATGACGTATGGGGCAGTGGACCACTGATATCAGAATGTATCAACCACAAAACTTTAGAAGCTCTGCTAGCTTTGCCGCGGTCGAATCTGTGCTCGGGGTGCTTCCCAATGATGCAACCAGTGCATATTCCCTTCAAGGAACGGAGTTGTGGAAGACCATCTACCATGGAATTGTTTGATAGAAGAAGAAAATACTTATAATTAAGATGTCCAAATCTTTGATTCCAAAGCCTACTAACCTCATTACCATGTGTGTGAAGAGCAGTGGGCTTTGTAAGCGGAATAAAGTGTGAAAACTCATAGCATTTTGCAGTGTGGTTTGTCTTTCCGACCGCAACAAGTCTTCCACTTTTGATATCAAAAATTTAAACTGTATTAGGGATGAATGTAACTTGCTTCAGTTCACCAGTGTGTGTCATTTGATACACAGAAAGAAGATTTGAAGCCAAGGAAGGCACATAGAGAACATTCTGAAAGCTTCCATGATCTACATGAATCGTACCTTTGCCCTTTGAAGAAATTTTTGAGTCATCTCCCAAATGGATGGGGATGGAGCTGTTTGGATCGAATGAAGAAAAAGAATCAATATTTGCAGCCATATGATTTGATGCACCCGAATCTATCAAGAGAGTAGTGGGCTTCGAAACAGTTGCCATGAGTGCTTGTCCTCTTTCATGATCATCATTCCTATCCTTCCTCCTTGCACCGTCAGGAAGAGTTATGTTGTTCTTTTCCAAAAGGAGGGCCATTTAATCTATAGTCTTCTTCATACATGAACTTTCGGGATGAAAGCCATGGTTGCAATAAGTACATTTAGATTTTTGGTTACCTTCTTTTCCCTTTTGCTTGAACTTTGAACTGGATGGTGCATCCGTCTGTTTGCCTTTCTCTCTTTGCTTGTGAGGTTCGAATTTGGGCTTCTCCTTCTTTTGCTTTCCTTTACCTTTCAACATCTTGGGTCCTTGAACATATAGGGCTGAATCTTTGGAGCTTATGGACCCCATTTGAATCAACTTGTCATGCTCTTTTGTGACGGACTCAATGAAGGCATTCAAGGTAGGCATCTTCCAATTCAGGGTAGTTAGCCGACCAGAATTGAAAGTAGAGACAAATACCGAATAATCTTTACCAAGCTTGCTGGGAATGGAGAGGATCAATTGTTTATCCTCTTTGATAACTCCACTGTTCTTCAACTGCAAGTTCAAGTTCTTGAATTTTGTGAAGAATTCATTAATGGTCTCGAAATTCTCAGGACTAAGGGCAATCAATTCATTCTCTAATTGAAAAGCCCTAAGCTCATCCTACTTGCCAAATAGTGTTTCGAGTTGCTCCCATATAGATTTTGGAGTCTTCAATCCGCTGAGATGGAAGTGAAGATATTTGGAGATGGAGAGACAAAGAAGACCATAAGCTTCATCAAGCTTGTTGTGGTGATTGGTTCTATCTGACAAGTTGTTTGGCTCCAATTCAAGACCAAGAGTGACTCAGTAGTAACCTTTTGAACGTAATATGATCTCCATATCATCTTTCCAATCAAAATAATTGAATGGGGTGAGGATAGGATTTGAAGAAGAGTATTCCATTGCTAGGAGCGAGTGCACACTGATGTAGAGGAGCTTGCAAGGGCAAAGTGGCGAATGCAAATGATGGAGACAATAACCTGCAAATCACAATAAACCAAGAACAATGAGGTCGAACAATACACCCTTTTAGAGTTGCATCACACTTGGGATTGGAGATCAAACAATGTTGAATGGGTCCAATGTATCAGATCCAGTATTTATGTGGAAACTCAAGCTTCTGGAGTGGTATTGGATGTATTTTCAAGCTTTGCATGCACAGGAGCGAATGCCCTTGAGATCTTTCATGCCAAAACTTTTTGCAATTTTTTAGCAATTCACTCAAATCTTCTTGTAAAAACACCTGTAGAAAAGAGATCTTGTCCCTGCAATGGCTTTGATACCATGTAAAATTAGTCACAGCAAATCTAATGAACAAGTAAATCAATCACAATAGATGAACATAAAAAATATGGTGTAAAATTGTGCAAAACATGCAGCAGTGCTCAATATCCCAATAAGGGTGAATAATTACAATACAATACAGTCTCACAATGACTGAGCAATTCGAATTGCCTAAGGAGATCATTCGAATCACCGAATGGAGTAGCTTGACTCCAACTAGGAGTCCTCATCATCAATCAGTGGTGGTCATCAATGCACAAGAACCAATCATCTAGGTGTCAATCTGAGTCTAACTGAGTGTAACATGTGTAATTGAAGTGTGTAGCACTGATATAGGGAAGTAGGCTCAGTGGAGGGCACATGGGAGGCTAACTGAAGTCAGAACAAGTCATCTAGTCAATTTGGAGGTCCAACGGAAGTGAAACAGTCAGTCGGGAGTGAAACTAGCCTCAAATCAGGGAGAATCGGAGCTAACTAAGTGTAACTGAAGTGGAACTACAGTGGTAGGTGAAGAAGTGCGCCCTTCTCTGGTAGTAGGTGAGAAGTGGGCGCATTCCTGACTAGGAGGGCCAAAACTCTGAAGTAAGTGGCTCCTGGGTGCTAGAATAAGGTGGCTAAGGTGCTGGAGGCATCAACCTGGTGACTAGGATGCATGCAAACCCTAATTGCATGCAAGATCCTGAAAAAGATGATGTGGATATCCGAACACAAGACGATGATCCAATTACTGCTCTATATATGCATCATGTTGGATGTTGGATATGATCAGTTGGATCATTTATATGTATGTATGCATCATGTTGGATACTGGATATGATCAGTTGGATCATTTATATGTATGTATGCATCATGTTGGATACTGATTATGATCAGTTGGATCATGTATATGTATATGCATCATGTTGGATGCTTGTTATTATCAGGTGGATCATTTATTTTTGTATGTATCAGGTGGATACATTGTATGATCAGATGGATCATGTAATTGTGTATGTATCAGTAAGATACATTGTATGATCAGGCGGATCATGTATGATGATATGTATCAGGTAAATACATGGTATGCATCAGGTGGATGCACTATATGATCAGGATGATCATGGATGATGAGTTTCAAGATGTTGTTCCAAATGATATGTATCAGGATGATGCTGTGATGATGATCAGGATGATCATGTGATGATGTACATCAGGATGATGTGTGGTGAGTATCAGGTTGATACCCTGTGGCCATGGACAGGTTGTGCAGATGAGCATGTAAGTTGACCTGGGAGGTCTGACAGGTAGAGTTGTGTGCTCGTAACATCCTGGGATGCTCTTTCAAGGAATTGCTCTGGGAGGACATATAATAGCACCCTGAGAGATCCGACAGGTAGAGCTGTGTGCTCGTAGCAGCCTGGGATGCTATTTCAAGGTTTTGTCCTATGGCATGTAATGTGCTCCTAGGAGATTAGACAGGTAGAGCTGAGTGCTCATAACAGCATGGGATGCTACATCCAGGTTTTGCCATGACCACATGTAATATGCTCTTGGGAGATCCGACAGGTAGAGCTGAGCGCTTGTAATATCCTGGGATGCTACACCCAGGTTTTGTGGTGAGATCACATGTAATGTGCTCCTGGGAGATCAGACAGGTAGAGCTGTGTGCTCGTAACAGCCTGGGATGCTACAACCAGGTTTTGTGATGGGGTCACATGTAATGTGCTCCTGACAGATCCGACAGGTAGAGTTGTGTGCTCTTAACATCCTGGGATGCTTTAGCCAGGTTTTGTGATGCACGTAATAAGTCCTGAGGATTCCACAGTATGGCCAGTGATGATGAAGACCTGCAGGTGGTGGGCCTACATCCAGTATGAAAAAGAACTAGCTCTGTAGAACTTCCTATGACAGGTAGATCGGAGTTTGATTGAGATAGCAGTATCAGTGACGATGACGATGATTCGAGGACGATGATTCGCTGATGATGATCCAGAGAAGAAGACTTGTGCTAGCAGATCTGTGTCAAGAAATACCTTCCTAGTTAAGAGGGAGTGTTGATGTATATGTAACTTCAGAATGTATTTCATATATGTATATTGTACTCCTATAGAGATGGTATTATTCCTCTATACGCAAGTGTTTGTATTCCTATAGAGATGTTATTATTCCTGTATATGGAAGTGTCATCATTTATATTGTAAGTGTCGTAACTTATACTTGATGGGTTATTAGACTACCTTGTTGGGGTCGGCCCTGTATAAGTCATGTGGATAAAGGGGCTATTAGACCACCCTATTGGGTGTCGACCCAGTCAGTATTATGTTATGTGGTTAAGTTAAGGCCGACCTAGTAAAGGTTATTAGGCAAGTCAAGTCAAGTATAAATAGAGTGCGGGAGGCACACTGTTTGATAATTCTATTCTCACACACACTCTTTGGAGAGTGGCGCACTTGTGGAGGAGGAGAAGCTACTGCTAGGAGATTCCTATCTCTTATGCTTGGGTTGTATCATTGCTCTATCTATCTCTGAGGAAGTTATTGGGGTTTTTCACCTTTATGGTTTTCCCTAAGTAAACTCTGTGTCTCTTGTGTGCTTGCATTATTGTGTCCATGATTGATATGCTGTAGATATGCTGTACATGTTATTCTCTCAATTATGATCCTAGATCAGATTGAAGTAAATTCTGAAAAACTAACATTTCTCACGTTTCAAACTCGTTCATGGGGTGGATGCAGTTGCTCTGGTTGAGTGCGAGATTCCCTTGTTGAATTTGGCTATCCAACTGCTCCCTGAAACTTCAGCTTTGGAGGATCGTTTGCTGCATTTAGAGCACTTAGATGAACAGCGTCGTGATGCACTTACAACAAACAAATCTCATAAAATCTGATTCAAGCATCAATACAACAAGTCTATGAAACCAAGGGTGTTCTCTGAAGGAGACCTTGTTCTACTTTATGACCAGGACAAAGATCCCTTAGGGGCAGGAAAATTCAAATCCATGTGACTCGGAGCATACATTGCCTCTAAATTTTTGAAGAAACGATCTTATGAGCCAACCAACTATGAGGGTTGTAAGGTTCCCAAGCCCAAAAATGGGCTCTACCTGAAAAAGTATTATGCTTAGGCCTCTATGCTTTTTCTTGTATTATAACTGTACATGTTTCTAGAGTTAGTCTTTTCTTTTTATTTTTTTTGCATCTTATGTGTCTTCTAGATTGTGGTTTCAGATGACAACCAAGTGCTTTATAGGATTTGCTGACGGTGCTAGCCGCCACACCTGTCAGTTGGATTATGCAACTTGGGTTATCTACTCACCGCCTGGCCAACTTGTGTCTTCGGGAGGTTCCTTTTTGGGCCCTACGACAAACAATGTATCTGAGTATAGTGGAGTCATTGAGTTGCTCCGAGATGTTATTCATCATAGCATTTCACATTTGTAGGTAAGACTCGACCCACATTTAGTTGTACTTCAGTTGATGGGTGACTATAGGGTTCAGGATCCTATTTTTCTTCGTCAATTTCTGCGTGTTAGGTTACTTGAAAGACACTTTGATTTTATTACATTTCAACATATTTCAAGGAATTTAAATTCATTAGCTAACTCATATGCAAACTATATTCTATATTGGCATTTGTACCATACATAATCACGTTAAACAGTCACACACATAATGACAAAAAACACATGTATATATAAAATCGATACTGTATATATCAGGATAAAAAATATGAGTTTGAGTCATAGTATGTTGCAGTGTCATAAATATACAAAAATGGGCTCAAAGGCCTCAAAAATATAAACATGTCTCTCTCCCTATGGAGAGGGAGGTGCCTCTGCTAACTCTGCTATAGCTTCTCTATAGCATATGACTAGCCTAGCTACTTTTCTAAGTAGTCTAATCCATGCTAGGGGCACACCCACAACATGCTCCTGCATCTCGAGCGACATCCGCTTGATCTTGTATGTGGGGATGTCATGAGTCAACCGACTCATCTTCCCCTGTATGTTCATCAACATCACATCAGTATCTCCAGTATTAGTCGAACGTCTAAATGTGTGAGGGTGTCCCACAGATCGTACAGGTCCCACATCTGCATAAATCACACTATTAGTACTCTTACTCATCATAAAAATTATATATACATAAAAAACATAAAAATTAATTAAAATTCAAAAGTATAAGCACATCTTACCCATCTCTCCCCAGGATAATCCTAGAGGAAGAACGAGCTTTAGATCTCTGCGGAAATCCATATCAACATAGGGGAACTTTTCTAGAGCCGGCACCTGGTGGCCACACCATGCTAAGTAATCCTCATCTTCATATGAGAGACTCATTTCGCTAGCACCCTAGCGTAAGAAAATATCTCCCCATCTAGTCATCAATGACTCGCGAGTTTCTAGAGCCGGAACCTGGCGGCCACACCATGCTAAGTAATCCTCATCTTCATATGAGAGACTTGTTTTGCCACCACCCTAGCGTAAGAAAATATCTCCCCATCTAGTCATCAACGACTCACGATGATCTAGTAATGGTAAAGCCACTCTCGGACTCGGGGAGGGAACCCTCTCAAAGAATAAAGTACAGAATATGCTTCCATAGACAAAAAAATTCTTCTTTCGAGTCTTGCATTCAGTCAATTGGTGTTTCATGTTCACCATGATCTGGATTTATGAAAAAACGAAATAAGATAGCATATATATATTCACATACACATATATATTGCAAAGAACACAATTATGCAATAAACACATATTCTATTAAACAATGGAAATAGAACACACTGTAAATACAACATCTAGAATGGTGGTAGCTATCTCTGGGAAGAGATGTGGCCGGTATGCTCATTCATGCCAAGATGAATACAAAGAGAGGCTGAAAGGGCCAATTTATCATAAGCATGAGGGAAAGAATCCCAAACATCCAAAAACCTAACCCTAGAAGATGAACCATCATAAATTTTGCGGCCCCAACGTGGTTAGTTGAACAGTCAACTTCCTGGGGTCATAACTTTTGCATACGATCTCCATTTGGGGCGCTTGGTATCCTGTTGGAAAGATCTATCTTGGGGTGTGTTAACACCCTATTTACATGGAGATAAATTACAAAAAAAAATCCACTATGTACTTACACTTGTTATACTTCTAAATCTCATTGACCTACTACTATGGTAATTATTGGACAATAGTAAAAAGAAAAACCAAATTAATTATAGACTAAAAATGATTAAAACACTCGTAAGCCACCACAAGGAAGGATAGAAAAAATATCACCTTGTGATCCAACCTCCAATCTTCGTGATGCCTCCAACAAACTGTTGTCCTTGGTGTATCCCTCAAAAGATTCATCACTTCTGGCCATGGATTACATGCCTTTTGTACAGCTACTAGGCATCTCACATAACACCACAAGCTAGATTTTGAATAACAACCTATGTCTTTGTACATATGAATATTTTGAATAGCAACCTCATCAATTGGGTCTACAAGATAGAGGACCTGTAAAGAAAAACAGTATGGCACAGTTGTCATGTTGTATGTATTACTACAATACAATAAAATTATGTCATTTTTGTGGAAAAGAAAAACCATACCTCAATATCCTTCATGTCCAACATGTCCTAGAAACAATGAGCTACAATAAACATTAAAGTACTGAAAACAATAATAGTAATAATGATAGAAATATATATATATATATATATATATATGTAAAACAATAGAAATATATATCAAATATGAGCCAATTATAAACTCAACATAAGATGTTAGGAAAGACCTCTCTTATCCCTAGAAAAAATGCTTCTAAATAGACTTCAACCTCTTAGCGTTAGGTTACTTGCATGAGACTCAACTAAACCAACATACCTGTGAAAAGAAAGAATCAAGAAATGGAAAATATCCTAAAATAGATCATCCAACCCTCACAAATAAAAAACAGTAGCAACACAACAATAGAACCAACTCACAATAAAAAACGACAACAAAGTACTCCAAAAAAGTCATATAAGGTAGTGCTATGGTGGATGGCACCTAAGGAGGGCTCTTAAGGTCAATGCAAGGGTGGACATACCCCCTAAGGGGTCACGCTAGTGATCAACAAGCTGCACATCAACATTTAAGGGTTGTATAGCTCAACTTTACCATGCAATGGTCAATCACGAGTCACCACAAGGCTAAACATCACATACAAGTAAACATGCAAGTCAACATAACATAATAAGGCAACATGACATCATCCTAGGCTCATGCACATCAAGTCAATGTGAGCGTAGGTTACCCGACCTTCTCAACTGTATGTGGTCATATGTCTCATGTGTCTCATGCAAATAGTGGAAGCTCATAATCATCATCACTGGATAAGGAAGCTCATGTGGTCATCTCATCTTCCTCAGGTTAAATCAGCAAGGGGTGGCCAGCCCCTTGAGGATAACCATAGTCATTGGAAGATGTCAAACATATTAAAAAATAAGCTATCCAACAAGGTGAACAAACATTTCACATATAAATTGTAAAAAGCACAAATATAGGTATATTAATTGTTTTAATCAGCACAGTACTATCAAAGAGAGAGCTGCAATAATCATTAAAGTACTGGAAAAAAAACCAGTAATAACAGTAGCAATATATATCAGATCTAAGTTGTTAATGAAATACAACAATGTTGAAACAACAATAACATGAATATATTATATCTAAACCAATTATAAATGATATGGTCATCTCATCTTCTCAGGCTAACTAAGGAAGGGGTGTCCAGCCCCTTGAGGATAACCATAGTCTTTGAAATATGTCACACATATTCAGAAATGTAAACTGAGTGATAACATTCACATTATAAAACTCAATTCTAAAATATGACCATGCATCGACTAAATCAAGAAACTTGTAACAAAACTGTAAATATTTCATTTATTTACTCACTCAAATACAAATCTTAAATGTATACAACTACAATTTTTTTGTATTGTTTTGTTTTTTTAAGAAATTCCAAGATGGGGACATCATCTTCATTTTGTTTTCCCATTCTAGTTGTTGTTCCCTCTCTTTCTTTTGATTGTGTGAGCATGCTCTCCAGTACCATACTTCTGGTACGTCGATTAGTAGGACGTGGAGGTCGTTGGAGAGGGGAAACATCTGCAAAAACCAAGATAGTTATATAGATATAAATGCATAGTTATTATTGAGACACATATTTCATTATTTCCAATATCATTACAACGATCTTTACATGTTGGCTGACTAGATGAGACAACTAGAGTGTTCATTGGTTCTGCCATTTGTTCCTCTTCCAGTTGAACATGAGCAGGTACATGCTCTTCCATTGACATAAGAAAATTTATTAGTACACGTCATCAATTATATATTTAAAATCATATTAAATACTTATGTTTTATAGCATACATACATGAATGGCTAGGATACTCGCCACCACCATGAGGCATCTCCCCACCATCATGTGGTACATGTTCAATACCACTACCCTCGCTTATTTTATTGCTCTCACCCTGAAAACAAAGAAAGATATTTATTTTTCAATGTAATCATTCATGAATATATTACACAAGTACATTAAATCATTACAAAAATTCACGTCAAAAATAACATGCATATAATAAAAAAATATTTACTTTAATCATGTTTAGGTACTATTACATTAGCATTTACCTTATGCGACACCATTGGTGACTTCCCATGGTCATCCTACCACAATAAAAGAAGCAAGACATATTTGTATTGAAAAGTAAAAATTGAAACATGTCTAATAACTGTGATTAATGAAGAAAAAATTTAGTGTTAATACGATAGTTATGTTTACCTGAACAAAAGTTGCAGGTGTGTTCTGAGTACCCCCTCTGCCACAATAGAATAAGCATGATATCATCTTGAAATATTGAGCTCATAAGCATAAAAAAGGTCAAATGTTAACAGTTGTAATATAATCATGAATTGTGGTTACTATTACATTGATGCTATTAGGTACTATTACGCTAACATTTACCTGATGCGACACCATTGATGACTTCCCACAGTGAGCCTTCCATTATACAAGAAGAAAGACATATTCATATTGAAAAGTAAAAATTGGACCATGTCTAATAAATGTGATTAATGAAGGAAAAATTTAGTGTTAATATGATAACCACGTTTACCGGACCAGAAGTTACTGGTATGTTCTGAGTACCTCCTCGCCACAATATAGTAAGCATAATATCATCTTGAAATATTGAGCTCATAAGTATAAAAAAGGTCAAATGTTAACAACTGTAATATAATCAAGAATTGTGGTTACTATTACATTGATGTTTACCTCATCAGATCTACTTGCGTGTGGCATATGGCCACGATTACCCTGCAACAATACAAGAATTAAGACATATTAAAAATGAAAAGTACATATTTAACGATGTCTAATAAACATGATTAATGAAGATAAATGTTAGTGTTAATATCATAGTGACGTTTATAATAAGCAAGACATATTCAAAAGTTTGTGTATATTATAAAAAGAATGACATATGATTAAAATTGTTGCAAGAGAAAAGTGATAATTCATCAATCAAAGGTTGAGCTAAATGTTGTATAAGATAATTACCCCATAATAGAAACCCCCACATCTATTAGATTCAAATTGTAATCAATCAACAACTCTTCACCTGCAACTATTCTTTTTGGTGCACATATGTGTTAACAATCAAATTAACACTCCTAGTCATGTGACAGAAGAGGCATATGTTTACCATGCACCTGCAGCAAGAAGACATGACACAAGTTCATTCAGAGACAAATCCTCTCTGAGAAATGCATTAAAGGGCATTAATTGTCATTAAAACGATCTAAGTGGTTCAAAAAGCCTAAAAACTATTGAAAAGTGGGTTTTCAGTTGAAAATAATCTAAAATAAAGAAAATGAGGAGTCCCACATTTAGAAGAAAATCCTAAGGCTCATTTCCCAATGCTATATAAGAAAGGCTTTGGGGCATGGTAAAGACACACCAAGAAAGAGGAAAGGCATGCTAGAGAGATTCTGAAGGAGGAGAAATAGCTCAAATTCTTCAAAAGCAAGGGTGAAGGAAGGGAAGCTTATGGCAATGGAGAAAGGATGCACACCTATGTCCATGGTAATCATGTATCTTCTTCATTGTTCTAATATGAAGTAATTCAAGTTTCTACCATTTTAGTGTTGAATGTTTGCTTTTATTTCATGATTCTAGTTCTGAAATGTTCTTAGATCTCAATGAATGTTTCATGAATGAACTTAGATCTTAAGAAATTTGTGATAATTGCTTCATTTCTGACATAGAATTTCACCAATTCTGAGTAAAATAGTAAGAATAGTGTAGACAAAACCCTGCACTAGTTACTATTATCAATAAAAATACATGATTTCCTTCACACCCCTCAAATATGCAATTGGGTAGCTTATGTGTTGTCCCTGGTCATGTACTATTTATAAACCCTATGATATTTATGGAATATTTTTGCATTCCATCAATATACATAGTAGATCCTTTGTTCATATTATTGTCCAATAGTTGTATATAATTTGCTGCAACTCTGTATGTCTGCATACTTCGCGTATATCGGACCAACAACAAATAGTCATTGTATTTGTAGCATGGTCCGACATAGTCCATCAATTCAGTTCCAGTGCCATATTTCACCTTTATTCCATCGATAGAAAATAGCCCCAATCCATATAAAGACAATGGAGCAATGAGATAAATCCTCCCATTTAGTAAGAAATTTGTTTCCACTTGGGGTGGCTCCTTGGGTAGCCATAATTTGACAAGATTTCTATACCTAAAGGGAAACTCAATGTCACCTATTCTCTCATTATCATAATCACATGATCCTCCTTCAAAAAGAAAAATTTCCTTGCGTCTACGAAATTTTCTCCTTACCTTTTCACCTCTAGTTGATCTTGACATGTTAGATCTTGTAATAGACGTCTCGCTTTCAACCTCTTCTAGTCTATCTTCCTCACTTGAGGAAGATATATCCGACAAGTACCTATTTGGTGGTACCTACAATCATTAAAATGAGACAATATCATGTAGTTGAATTTTCAATACAGAAAACACCATTCATGGCTCTTGCTCTTGCAATAAAATAAGGATGGGAATGTTGCATTCCTTGTGTCATATGCTATAGCACCAAACATACAAGTGGAATGTTCATATCTACAAGTTAGGTCATGTTTTCTATTAATAGATAGAGGACACTCAAATACCTAATTGTACATTTCAATTTGTTATTTTTCATTTCCTTTTTAATCCATGCAATAAGAAGTGAGGGTGAAATTCCATTTATCAACTTGTCCCATGAGATCTCATAGTTATTAGATATGGAATTTATGTTATTTTCTTAAGTGACTTCAATGTTCTCATAGAGGAAATATTAGTTCCCACAATATGATATAATTTCATATCCATTCAAGATACATGAGTTGGAAATAGAAGACTTGGGCATTTACAAATAGTTTATTGATTCTACAATCACACCTTATGGTAGGATTCTTATCAAGCTTGGTGAATCCCATGAAATCATAGTGACAAATAGTCTTCCATGTTTTATAGGATTTGGTTCCTTTACTTGTTATCCTTATCAGATCTACTAGATCTACTAGATGTAGAAGCATTTCAGATCTAGTAGTTGCAGACACATTTCCTTCCATTTGTCCTGAGCTTCCCTCGACGAAGAAATATCTGAAAAGAACCTATTTGGTTCTACCTTCATTTGATCAAATCAGATATATAGTTAGCTAAAATTCAAATAAGGGCATACCAATGACATATAATTCAACATCAAGAAAAATAAACATTAGGTTAAGAGGTACAGTTCCTTTCATGTGAGCTGCATTTTCTTAAGGGGGGGAACATTCTTTTCTTGTTGGTAGTGTTAGAGTATGGGAGTGTTTTTGCCACAACATCCTCCCTACTTTTCTATATAAATAAATGGAAAAGTAGGCCCCCCCTAAACTTAATCTCTAGCATCATGAGTGCAGTTGGACTTGATCTCTGAATAATGGCTAAGTCAAATGAAATTTTCTTTTCGGATGGTTTGTTGTTTCCTTCTCTATGATATTTATCAATCATCATCATGTTTCTTGAACAAGTCGCCCGAACTATCAATCTGATTTCTTCACCCTCTACCCGCAGCATGCTTTGATGCACTTGGTTGAAATATCAATTTCCTAATCATATCTTATGCACGTGTGCCTCCCATTTGCAATCCTTATCCATTGTTACCCAATCTTTGCTTAAATATCACCAACCAAATTACATGAAAATAGTCAATCAAAGATTAGCTGCTCTATCTCATGATCTGTTGATTTCTCTCTAGGGTCAGTCGTATGATTGAGAAGGTTGTTTTAGTGATAATTGAGTCCTTCCACATTGAGGAAATCAATGTGCTTTGCAGCTTCATTCAAGTTGTGACCAAAAGCCAGTCGTGCTGGATTTCCCTCAGATTTAATACTCTCCATCAGTTTGTGTAATATTTATGCAATATTTGTTACCCACTGGATGACTTAGAGCCACTTCTGAGAGAGGCCTGATCTTTCACTTGATGTCGGGTGTAAGATGCACCGGGTGATCAAATGGGATGGTTTGATGATCAAAAATATTTTGAATAGTGATCTTTCGTGCCAACCTCTGCTAATGGACATATAGCCTATATAAAACCGCAGTTGGGGAATTTGACGAAAGTAATTTTGGTTCAGCCATCTACGAGAACGGGGCCTCAATTTTCATTAAAAATGTCATCTACATGTGATTTTGGCTTTCCGTGAAAATGAAAATTTGGGTAGAGAACCCAACCATCTTCGATTAGCTCGCCATTATGAATCCAACGCAACTCGCAAAATTCGATTCCGAGCCCCGAAAGTGAAAAAAACGCCTCTGTTGACTTCCCGACAAACCTAACCCTTGATATGCCATGTTTAGAAGACTAACCCTTTAACAAATAAACTTATCGTGCTCTTGGAATTGAACCCTCGAACCATTGGTCGCATCTTCATGATATGATAGATAACTATAGTGGTAAAAGAACTCCTTTCTCCCATTGCAAACCTACAAGATTTAAAATAAGAAATAATAATAATAAAACAAACAAATAAATAATAAATAAATAAAATAAAATAAATGCCCACACGGTTCCATTCACTTGTTGTAAAGAGAGGTCACGAGTTCCATTCACACCCAGTTTTACCCATGTCCCATGCTTGTGGGGTGTGTGGGGCACCTAGGGTTATAGTGGTAGTGGGATTGGATCCCTGGACCCATGTCGCGCGAATACCAGCCCAGTCTCTGGTTCCCCTAAATGTGATTATTACATATATATGTATATAAATATTATATAATATATAATATATTATATATATAATAACTCAAATAATAGTACAACATTTAAATTAAACCACACAAAACTTTTATGAGTTTTTTTCATCAAAGTATCGCGTGATCTCACCATTTGCCTCCGAAACTGTTGGGGGAAATTCAACAAGTCATTATGAAACTGTCGGTCAAAATCAATGAAATTCTCCGACATATCGGCTCATCTCACCATTTTACCCTGACATTATAATTTGTCAGTAGAAACTCAATAAAGCACGTCAAAACTGTTGGCAAAACTTAGTTTATTCCTCCGAAACAACCACTAAACTCATTCAGTCTCCCCAAAGTGGATGTGGATAAAATTTAATTTTCCAAAATGGTATGCCATGATATTATGTATTCCTAAAGGGATGTCAGCAAGGATAGGGATTGAGTTGTCCATCTTCAAGCAGGAGCAGGAATCATTGCATATAGTAATCCTGATGATGAGCACAAGGAATGCATCAACAAAGTTGTTGTTCTTGGGAGAGATATTGATCTTGTAGAAGCCACATTTGTTAGTACATAATTTTATTGGTGGTTCTAATGAACTATATTCTCCGAAGTAGCAAAAAACGTTTCACAATTTTGGGATTTAAAGAAACTGTAAAATGGAAATTATATTAACCTGATTATTAGTGTCAGTGATTGGCTATAAATTATAGCATCGTGAAAGAGCTTATCATAAATTATATTTTATGATAAGCTCTTTCACGATGCTATACCATGTTGGCATAGTGGGCGGACTATGCTGATGTGGCCATCATCTTCTCACATGTTTTTTGTGATAATAAAGGAAAGAACCTTTTAAAATGGTTAATTAAGGAAAAGCATAATGTTAAATGAGACTTGAATGGGAATATGTACGAGCCTATATTGTAAGTGGAGGGATTCAATAAAGTTAAGAATATAGGTAGCTTAGGGTTAGGATATGATATTAATTTATTTGGGTATTATTTATTTGTTTTTAGTAATTAATTCTTGTTGCATTACTCATTTCAAATAGTTAGAATTGAACTTAGATTAAGTTTATTTTCAGTTTTTATATTTTGCTTTAATTTTATTTTGTCATTTATACTTTATGATATTTAGTTTGTTCGATTTGATTTTAACTTTCCTTATTTTAATAAAGTTTTGAGATGAATAATATCAAGTCTAAAGTTGTTTATGACTTTCTTGGAAGAAAATGTAAGTTCAGGGAAAGAATGCATCCCCTGACGTGCAACGTGAAAATGAGGACCAACCACAGTTTCAGCAAAGTTGTTGTGGTTGCTACAAGATTGGAGAAAGTCATTGACATTCTGACGGGAAACTCAGATATATCTATGGTTGCGTAGAGAGACAAAATAATTTGAAGACTCAAACAAAGAAGTTATCCATGGTAACAAAACAAAAGTCAATATGTCACATGAAGATGAAGGTGACCAAAGGTTACTAAAGGATGAATCGATGGAATGTTGAAGGTCACCCAAGGGTGAATTAAATTAATGTTTTAATTAAATTGTTAAAATAATTCCAAGAAGTCCCAAGGGAACGTGGAAGGCAAAGGTTCAACTAGCCTTGGCCTATTTATTGTAATCTCACTGAGAAGAAAATGGGCTTTTTGCTCTGCAAATTTTTATGTACTACTGCTGAAACTGTGAATGAGGAGAAACCTTGGATATGCTTTTGCACAGGAATACTGATGTTGTGTGAATGACGACTTTGAACTATTTCTTTCTCTTTCATGCACGACTATGAATTAAGACGGTTTTAGATTTCATGAATGGATTATTCTTGTAGAAATCTATTTCTTAATTCATTATTATTCATATTCTTTTTGCTATATATGAGTTGTGAAATCAGAATGACGTAATTTATAAGACTATTCTTATTTTTATGCTATCATTTTGCTGGTTGTTTTTCTGCTTTCTTGAAACAACTAACTGATTTTTTTTAATGCAGATGTCCAACCATTGTTCCGCTGCTCACCCATGTTACTTTCGCTCCTAGGATAGGTTAGGTTAGTTTAGCCTGCATTTAGGTTAAGGCACCCATCGGTCTAATTCAGAGGAGGAGGGGTGGTAAGATGAGAGGTAAGAACTTGCACATCACTTTGTGAGGCCTCTCCAAACCCTTTTCACATCGATGTAGATAGTGTAGGTAAGTTAGATTGCATATTAGGTTAAATCATTCAACATTTATTTTAGTAAATCCTAAATGGTGGGATGGGCCGCAACCGACAAACCCTCTTCTAAAGAATATTTTAAATAGCAGTCGGGTCGCAAACTAGATGGGTTCCCTATTCCAAATGGTGAGAGTTCTAATTGGGATTTTTCACTAGGGAGAATCTCTACTATTGAGCATGGTTCATTTCGATCCATCAACAGGGGGTCATACCATTACCAAAGGAGAGTGTAATATTCTATAGAGATCATGTTGATGGCGACATCGATTGAACATTTGTTCCTAGGATTTTCCTGGAAACTTGTCATCTTAAAGTCCTAGCTACCATCATTTCCAGTCTAATAAAGAAGACTATTTAGCTATCATAGGATTTCCAACTTTTCTAGAACCCACAGGTCTATAAAATTCACTATATATGTGTGTTATCTAATTTACTTGATGTTTTAACAGTTGTGAGTAATTTACTAGCATTAAATTCTTGAAGCATGGGTCTGTCGATTAAGTTCTTGCTATCTTCAAGACATTTCATGAGTCAGATTTAGATTTGAATCCCCATCCAAGTTCATTATGTTAGTAATCATTACACGACTCCTTTCACGAGGATATATGTTGTTAAGTTCTTCTATTTGAGAGGTTAGTATTTTAAGAATATCCCAATGATTTTCATAAAATAAGGACTTCTAATTTTAGGGGTTTCGTTGCTAATTTTGGAAATATCTATCCATGGAGCTATTTGAATTATGAAGCTTTAGGATCACATGTAAAATGACCAACCACGAAGGGGAAGGTAGGTGTACATGTTGCAATATCATAAGAGAACTTGGGTGGTGTGTCTCATAAGCTCTTGTGGGAATAAGTTCATCTAAGAAGCACGTCTACAAACCAATAACATTTGTATGGATAGTGCATCCTTATCCAATTCATGATCTTGTCTCATAATCTTGTCTCGTAATGATGGTGAGATCATTACCACCATAATATTGTCTCATAATGATGGTGAGTTCATTACCATCATATTATTGTATTTTACACACTCAAGGTCATCCATGCTCATAACTTCATATTATGTGAAATTTTAAATAGATTCACTTGAAAATATTGCATTTGTATTCGATCATTTAGCGGTTTAATTTATTTAAATTTATTAAATTATTATAAATGAAATTGTAAATAATTTTAAATAAAATTGAAATTTGGAAAAAATTTAATATTAAAATTTTAAATTATTATAATCAATTATTGTTGGCAGGTGGTTTGGTAACGAAGAATCGTAGCATCGCCGATGCTGCAACATGTCCGAAGAGGTCGCAAAAGGAAGAAGACTGCATTATTTTACGTATTTTGTTGAGTTGATTGTACCGCAGAATGGGGGTTTTTGGGTCATTGAACCATATGATATGTAATTTTGGGCTAATTGTACCATAGTAGGCCGGATTTTGGGTCATTTGGATCACGTCAGTTAGATTTTGGGTCAATTGTCCAAGTGTCGGTTAGGAAGTTGTTAGTAAGTGGACAAGAGTTGCAAGGTGGAAGCCTATATATAGAGAAGAGTTGTAAGGGTTGAGGTACCTTATGTTTTGGCTTTCGATCTTAGTACGGATCGTTGGATGTTGAGTATGCGCATCTTTGAGTCTGTATGTGTGATCAAGAGGTATTGTTGAGATCTGGTTTTGAGGAGTTGTTGTATCAGGGTTTTGCCGAAGTAATATGACATGATGAAAATGTTTTGGTGAAATTTCCTATGTACCTTTTCATGATAATGCCTGTTGCGATTCACAAATGATGCTATGATTTATGTTTCACTTAATGCTTTAATGTTATACTTGTCGCGATGAATGTTTCTGTTGAATGATGCTCTGAATATGAATAACGTTGAACTTGAATGCATAGATATGCCTTGGATGTTGCGATAAGTTAAGTAAGTGTTGCCACAATTATCCTTCTTCATTCGGTGTAAACATGGTTCCATCCACTCTCCCTTGATCACCTCGGGTGATACTTCATCTGCTCCGTAGGTGTTGCTGGATAGGGTAAAACCTATGTGGGCCAGTGCTCAGGGAGATCGCGGTGGGTTGGTGTCGACTGGGTTTGAGTCAACAAATGGTTTCGTTGCCGGGACCATGTACAAAGTGAAAGGAGGATATGTTGTGGCACTCGACAAAACCGGAGATCCAAGAATGGTTTGATGAGAAGTTGCAAGAATTTGCTGAAGAATAAATTCAGAACACTCGATTGACAGTAGACCAGTGGGTGCATAGATATATTCACGACAGTCCGCATGAGTGGTTTTTCTGTGAATTCTCAGTCATTTTGTACAAGTGGTTGGTGAAGTTGACCTTCCAGAAGAGGAACTTTCAAGGCAGTGAGCCGACGACCTGGACCCTCAAGTTGATTCAGGAGCTACAAGAAGTCAACAATAAAGCATCACGGGCTGTCGAAGTGTGGTTCAATAGCATCCTAGAGGGCTATATCACAGAATTCACGGTTGATACCCATAAATCCTATAGTGAAGCCGAAAGATATTTTTTTCGTAGATCCCGGGGAAGGTTTCTGCTATCGCTTCAACTATCGATTAAGATGGTTATTTTTGAAAAGGGTATATTGAAGATGCATCTTGATTAGTAGACAGCCTGGTGGGCGAAGGCTGTGGGTACCGCGAGAGTTGAGGGGTGGTAAATGGAATGATAAGGGGTAGATGGGTGCAGCTCATGACAAGACTGTGAGTGAATCCAAGGAAGAAAGTGGTCTTACGAGGGGAGGAGCGAGGTTCTGACAGGAAAAGAGGCAGAAAACATGAGAAGGTCCTGCTGCGGTCGAACCACAAGGCCATGAAGGAAGACCACATGGGACGAAGTGACCTCACAGTACTGACAAGGACAACCAGGCTACGCCCGAGATAGAGGCAGAACCAAATCCCAGCACCAATGTACCCACACCTCCACTCACTATCTCTCATATAGCAATAAATACCACTTTGACACCGTTGAGTTCATCAATTCCACAGAAGTTAATCTGTAGTAGTACAGGGAAAGGAGGGAGAAAGCCGAGAATGGCGGGCGAGGATACTAAGTTACCGTTGTTCCAAGGAAATGGAACAGACAACCCTGAATAGTACTAGTTTCTATGTGAAGTCGTATGGACCGTCAAACATATCACTAATGATGTTGCTAAAAAGGGACAATTGGCAACGACTCTTCTAGGTCATGCCTTGGACTGGTTTATGAAATTTATGCAAAACATCTAGATGAGATTTGCACAGTCCTAATCGCAGAGTTTCGGAAGCCCAAATCTGAATCACAATACATCACAGAGCTTAAAAAGATTAAGCAGTATCCCAATGAGACTGTGTGGGATTTTGATCAGCGATTTAAAACACTGATGGCAAGGATCAGTTTTGACATGAGTACTATACAACATAAGGAATGGTTTATCACGGCCTCGCTTTTGCATATTCGGCTACCACTAATGCAGCAAAACATTACCACACCGAGTGAAGCTTTGGAGATCGCGATGTGGCTGGAGGCATCGCCCATTGGGGAAAATGCAGCTGGGATGTTGCAGATCCAGACACAATTGGCTAACCTCACCATCTAGTTGCAGGATCTGAAGAAAGGCAAGGAGCAACGTGAAGAAGTCTGGTGTACGCGATGTCGGAGAGAAGTACATACTAAGGACAATTTCCCTGACTTCCGCAACTATCTAGTTTCAGGAGCACCAAATCCATTGAATGGTGGTAGCATGCCGTGGTGTCACGTCTACCACATATATGGGTACAGCCATGACAATTGCACGTACATGTAGAAAATGGTCATGACCTCGAGGAATCTTTATTGTACATTTTGCAAATCGGTGGGTCACGATGACAAGGATTGTCGTGCATATGGGTTGCTAGAAGAGAGAATGCATTATGCGTTCTATGTAAAGGATGACCAGCGTGCCGTACAATAGTCACAAGCACAACCACAGGTAGCCCAGCCCCTACCTCAACCGGAGATGCAGTTTGTATTGCAGCAGCAACAACCACCACAGTTCATGCCGCAATATGTTCCGATGCAGATGGCTCCACAGCAGCCATAGTATGTACAGCAACCGCAGTATGCACCGTAAGGGAAAGGAATGCAATCGGCACCAATGCAGAAACGGTTCAACCAACCACAGTACCAACCACAGTACCAGCAGAAGGGAGGATTCCGGTGAGGATACCGGAGAGGATGCGGTGGAGGATTTGGTTGTGGAGGAGGATGAGGTGGTCGCAGACCTATTAAATGCTATCACTATGCAGTATGGGGACACTACCAGTGAGACTGTCCACTGCTGCAGAACCAATGTACGTTTTGTTTTGTTAACAATCACACGGTTGAGAATTGTCCGCAGTTGATTGCGTGATGGCAAGCAGGAAATAATCCACAGTTGCAGAATCAGCGCCAGGAATAGTAGCCTACCCAGAACCAAGTACAACAACAAGTGTAGAACCAGAATCCACGGCCAAATCATAATCAGAATGTGAACCCACCCGAGATTCTGCCACTGAACCAGACCCAGGGTGCAAATATCGCGACGATTTCTGTAGAACCAAGACCAAAAGATGCTTCCGTTGCTGTTGTCACTCGCGAAGGTAAGACGACTGGAGAGGATAACTCACTGATCTGGTTAGCCAGACAGAAGAAGGTATCATTTGACATTGACGCTGATCAAGAGGCATTTCTTTAAGCACCTTGAGCATTAGAAAAAGACCGAGGTAAGGCTATTGTGTATGACATGCCCTCTACTTTTGATGCCACTTCAGAGGCTGGCCCGTCGCGGCAGTTAAGCACACTTCAAGCATTTTTGGAACATTGTTTATCCTTGGCTAGAGATCCCGACACTCTTGCTGAGATTGAAGCTCTGTTGTGACGACCAACCCAGGGTCGACAAGAGTTCGCAGTTAATTCCTTACAACGATGGAAGACGGGTAAGGAGATGTGGATGAATATTCAATTTTGTGACTACGATGTTGATTCAGTTATTCTGGATCTTGGTTCGGATGTCAACATCTTAACCAAGCAGGCTTGGCAGAAGATGGGGAGTCCCCCATTGAGCTGGTCTCTTGTACAGCTCCGGTTAGCTAATCACGCGTAAGAAAATATCTCCCCATCTAGTCATCAATGACTCACGATGATCTAGTAATGGTAAAGCCACTCTCGGACTCGGGGAGGGAACCCTCTCAAAGAATAAAGTACAGAATATGCTTCCATAGACAAAAAAATTCTTCTTTCGAGTCTTGCATTCAGTCAATTGGTGTTTCATGTTCACCATGATCTGGATTTATGAAAAAACGAAATAAGATAGCATATATATATTCACATACACATATATATTGCAAAGAACACAATGATGCAATAAACACATATTCTATTAAACAATGGAAATAGAACACACTGTAAATACAACATCTAGAATGGTGGTAGCTATCTCTGGGAAGAGATGTGGCCGGTATGCTCATTCATGCCAAGATGAATACAAAGAGAGGCTGAAAGGGCCAATTTATCATAAGCATGAGGGAAAGAATCCCAAACATCCAAAAACCTAACCCTAGAAGATGAACCATCATAAATTTTGCGGCCCCAACGTGGTTAGTTGAACAGTCAACTTCCTGGGGTCATAACTTTTGCATACGATCTCCATTTGGGGCGCTTGGTATCCTGTTGGAAAGATCTATCTTGGGATGTGTTAACAACCTATTTACATGGAGATAAATTACAAAAAAAAATCCACTATGTACTTACACTTGTTATACTTCTAAATCTCATTGACCTACTACTATGGTAATTATTGGACAATATTAAAAAGAAAAACCAAATTAATTATAGACTAAAAATGATTAAAACACTCGTAAGCCACCACAAGGAAGGATAGAAAAAATATCACCTTGTGATCCAACCTCCAATCTTCGTGATGCCTCCAACAAATTGTTGTCCTTGGTGTATCCCTCAAAAGATTCATCACTTCTGGCCATGGATTACATGCCTTTTGTACAGCTACTAGGCATCTCACATAACACCACAAGCTAGATTTTGAATAACAACCTATGTCTTTGTACATATGAATATTTTGAATAGCAACCTCATCAATTGGGTCTACAAGATAGAGGACCTGTAAAGAAAAACAGTATGGCACAGTTGTCATGTTGTATGTATTACTACAATACAATAAAATTATGTCATTTTTGTGGAAAAGAAAAACCATACCTCAATATCCTTCATGTCCAACATGTCCTAGAAACAATGAGCTACAATAAACATTAAAGTACTGAAAACAATAATAGTAATAATGATAGAAATATATATATATATATATATATGTAAAACAATAGAAATATATATCAAATATGAGCCAATTATAAACTCAACATAAGATGTTAGGAAAGACCTCTCTTATCCCTAGAAAAAATGCTTCTAAATAGACTTCAACCTCTTAGCGTTAGGTTACTTGCATGAGACTCAACTAAACCAACATACCTGTGAAAGGAAAGAATCGAGAAATGGAAAATATCCTAAAATAGATCATCCAACCCTCACAAATAAAAAACAGTAGCAACACAACAATAGAACCAACTCACAATAAAAAACGACAACAAAGTACTCCAAAAAAGTCATATAAGGTAGTGCTATGGTGGATGGCACCTAAGGAGGGCTCTTAAGGTCAATGCAAGGGTGGACATACCCCCTAAGGGGTCACGCTAGTGATCAACAAGCTGCACATCAACATTTAAGGGTTGTATAGCTCAACTTTACCATGCAATTGTCAATCACGAGTCACCACAAGGCTAAACATCACATACAAGTAAACATGCAAGTCAACATAACATAATAAGGCAACATGACATCATCCTAGGCTCATGCACATCAAGTCAATGTGAGCGTAGGTTACCCGACCTTCTCAACTGTATGTGGTCATATGTCTCATGTGTCTCATGCAAATAGTGGAAGCTCATAATCATCATCACTGGATAAGGAAGCTCATGTGGTCATCTCATCTTCCTCAGGTTAAATCAGCAAGGGGTGGCCAGCCCCTTGAGGATAACCATAGTCATTGGAAGATGTCAAACATATTAAAAAATAAGCTATCCAACAAGGTGAACAAACATTTCACATATAAATTGTAAAAAGCACAAATATAGGTATATTAATTGTTTTAATCAGCACAGTACTATCAAAGAGAGAGCTGCAATAATCATTAAAGTACTGGAAAAAAAACCAGTAATAACAGTAGCAATATATATCAGATCTAAGTTGTTAATGAAATACAACAATGTTGAAACAACAATAACATGAATATATTATATCTAAACCAATTATAAATGATATGGTCATCTCATCTTCTCAGGCTAACTAAGGAAGGGGTGTCCAGCTCCTTGAGGATAACCATAGTCTTTGAAATATGTCACACATATTCAGAAATGTAAACTGAGTGATAACATTCACATTATAAAACTCAATTCTAAAATATGACCATGCATCGACTAAATCAAGAAACTTGTAACAAAACTGTAAATATTTCATTTATTTACTCACTCAAATACAAATCTTAAATGTATACAACTACAATTTTTTTGTATTGTTTTGTTTTTTTAAGAAATTCCAAGATGGGGACATCATCTTCATTTTGTTTTCCCATTCTAGTTGTTGTTCCCTCTCTTTCTGTTGATTGTGTGAGCATGCTCTCCAGTACCATACTTCTGGTACGTCGATTAGTAGGACGTGGAGGTCGTTGGAGAGGGGAAACATCTGCAAAAACCAAGATAGTTATATAGATATAAATGCATAGTTATTATTGAGACACATATTTCATTATTTCCAATATCATTACAACGATCTTTACATGTTGGCTGACTAGATGAGACAACTAGAGTGTTCATTGGTTCTGCCATTTGTTCCTCTTCCAGTTGAACATGAGCAGGTACATGCTCTTCCATTGACATAAGAAAATTTATTAGTACACGTCATCAATTATATATTTAAAATCATATTAAATACTTATGTTTTATAGCATACATACATGAATGGCTAGGATACTCGCCACCACCATGAGGCATCTCCCCACCATCATGTGGTACATGTTCAATACCACTACCCTCTCTTATTTTATTGCTCTCACCCTGAAAACAAAGAAAGATATTTATTTTTCAATGTAATCATTCATGAATATATTACACAAGTACATTAAATCATTACAAAAATTCACGTCAAAAATAACATGCATATAATAAAAAAATATTTACTTTAATCATGTTTAGGTACTATTACATTAGCATTTACCTTATGCGACACCATTGGTGACTTCCCATGGTCATCCTACCACAATAAAAGAAGCAAGACATATTTGTATTGAAAAGTAAAAATTGAAACATGTCTAATAACTGTGATTAATGAAGAAAAAATTTAGTGTTAATACGATAGTTATGTTTACCTGAACAAAAGTTGCAGGTGTGTTCTGAGTACCCCCTCTGCCACAATAGAATAAGCATGATATCATCTTGAAATATTGAGCTCATAAGCATAAAAAAGGTCAAATGTTAACAGTTGTAATATAATCATGAATTGTGGTTACTATTACATTGATGCTATTAGGTACTATTACGCTAACATTTACCTGATGCGACACCATTGATGACTTCCCACAGTGAGCCTTCCATTATACAAGAAGCAAGACATATTCATATTGAAAAGTAAAAATTGGACCATGTCTAATAAATGTGATTAATGAAGGAAAAATTTAGTGTTAATATGATAACCACGTTTACCGGACCAGAAGTTACTGGTATGTTCTGAGTACCTCCTCGCCACAATATAGTAAGCATAATATCATCTTGAAATATTGAGCTCATAAGTATAAAAAAGGTCAAATGTTAACAACTGTAATATAATAAAGAATTGTGGTTACTATTACATTGATGTTTACCTCATCAGATCTACTTGCGTGTGGCATATGGCCACGATTACCCTGCAACAATACAAGAATTAAGACATATTAAAAATGAAAAGTACATATTTAACGATGTCTAATAAACGTGATTAATGAAGATAAATGTTAGTGTTGAGATCATAGTGACATTTATAATAAGCAAGACATATTCAAAAGTTTGTGTATATTATAAAAAGAATGACATATGATTAAAATTGTTGCAAGAGAAAAGTGATAATTCATCAATCAAAGGTTGAGCTAAATGTTGTATAAGATAATTACCCCATAATAGAAACCCCCACATCTATTAGATTCAAATTGTAATCAATCAACAACTCTTCACCTGCAACTATTCTTTTTGGTGCACATATGTGTTAACAATCAAATTAACACTCCTAGTCATGTGACAGAAGAGGCATATGTTTACCATGCACCTGCAGCAAGAAGACATGACACAAGTTCATTCAGAGACAAATCCTCTCTGAGAAATGCATTAAAGGGCATTAATTGTCATTAAAACGATCTAAGTGGTTCAAAAAGCCTAAAAACTATTGAAAAGTGGGTTTTCAGTTGAAAATAATCTAAAATAAAGAAAATGAGGAGTCCCACATTTAGAAGAAAAGCCTAAGGCTCATTTCCCAATGCTATATAAGAAAGGCTTTGGGGCATGGTAAAGACACACCAAGAAAGAGAAAAGGCATGCTAGAGAGATTCTGAAGGAGGAGAAATAGCTCAAATTCTTCAAAAGCAAGGGTGAAGGAAGGGAAGCTTATGGCAATGGAGAAAGGATGCACACCTATGTCCATGGTAATCATGTATCTTCTTCATTGTTCTAATATGAAGTAATTCAAGTTTCTACCATTTTAGTGTTGAATGTTTGCTTTTATTTCATGATTCTAGTTCTGAAATGTTCTTAGATCTCAATGAATGTTTCATGAATGAACTTAGATCTTAAGAAATTTGTGATAATTGCTTCATTTCTGACATAGAATTTCACCAATTCTGAGTAAAATAGTAAGAATAGTGTAGACACAACCCGGCACTAGTTACTATTATCAATAAAAATACATGATTTCCTTCACACCCCTCAAATATGCAATTGGGTAGCTTATGTGTTGTCCCTGGTCATGTACTATTTATAAACCCTATGATATTTATGGAATATTTTTGCATTCCATCAATATACATAGTAGATCCTTTGTTCATATTATTGTCCAATAGTTGTATATAATTTGCTGCAACTCTGTATGTCTGCATACTTCGCGTATATCGGACCAACAACAAATAGTCATTGTATTTGTAGCATGGTCCGACATAGTCCATCAATTCAGTTCCAGTGCCATATTTCACCTTTATTCCATCGATAGAAAATAGCCCCAATCCATATAAAGACAATGGAGCAATGAGATAAATCCTCCCATTTAGTAAGAAATTTGTTTCCACTTGGGGTGGCTCCTTGGGTATCCATAATTTGACAAGATTTCTATACCTAAAGGGAAACTCAATGTCACCTATTCTCTCATTATCATAATCACATGATCCTCCTTCAAAAAGAAAAATTTCCTTGCGTCTACGAAATTTTCTCCTTACCTTTTCACCTCTAGTTGATCTTGACATGTTAGATCTTGTAATAGACGTCTCGCTTTCAACCTCTTCTAGTCTATCTTCCTCACTTGAGGAAGATATATCCGACAAGTACCTATTTGGTGGTACCTACAATCATTAAAATGAGACAATATCATGTAGTTGAATTTTCAATACAAAAAACACCATTCATGGCTCTTGCTCTTGCAATAAAATAAGGATGGGAATGTTGCATTCCTTGCGTCATATGCTATAGCACCAAACATACAAGTGGAATGTTCATATCTACAAGTTAGGTCATGTTTTCTATTAATAGATAGAGGACACTCAAATACCTAATTGTACATTTCAATTTGTTATTTTTCATTTCCTTTTTAATCCATGCAATAAGAAGTGAGGGTGAAATTCCATTTATCAACTTGTCCCATGAGATCTCCAAGTTATTAGATATGGAATTTATGTTATTTTCTTAAGTGACTTCAATGTTCTCATAGAGGAAATATTAGTTCCCACAATATGATATAATTTCATATCCATTCAAGATACATGAGTTGGAAATAGAAGACTTGGGCATTTACAAATAGTTTATTGATTCTACAATCACACCTTATGGTAGGATTCTTATCAAGCTTGGTGAATCCCATGAAATCATAGTGACAAATAGTCTTCCATGTTTTATAGGATTTGGTTCCTTTACTTGTTATCCTTATCAGATCTACTAGATCTACTAGATGTAGAAGCATTTCAGATCTAGTAGTTGCAGACACATTTCCTTCCATTTGTCCTGAGCTTCCCTCGACGAAGAAATATCTGAAAAGAACCTATTTGGTTCTACCTTCATTTGATCAAATCAGATATATAGTTAGCTAAAATTCAAATAAGGGCATACCAATGACATATAATTCAACATCAAGAAAAATAAACATTAGGTTAAGAGGTACAGTTCCTTTCATGTGAGCTGCATTTTCTTTAGGGGGGGCACATTCTTTTCTTGTTGGTAGTGTTAGAGTATGGGAGTGTTTTGGCCACAACATCCTCCCTACTTTTCTATATAAATAAATGGAAAAGTAGGCCCCCCCTAAACTTAATCTCTAGCATCATGAGTGCAGTTGGACTTGATCTCTGAATAATGGCTAAGTCAAATGAAATTTTCTTTTCAGATGGTTTGTTGTTTCCTTCTCTATGATATTTATCAATCATCATCATGTTTCTTGAACAAGTCGCCCGAACTATCAATCTGATTTCTTCACCCTCTACCCGCAGCATGCTTTGATGCACTTGGTTGAAATATCAATTTCCTAATCATATCTTATGCACGTGCGCCTCCCATTTGCAATCCTTATCCATTGTTACCCAATCTTTGCTTAAATCTCACCAACCAAATTACATGAAAATAGTCAATCAAAGATTAGCTGCTCTATCTCATGATCTGTTGATTTCTCTCTAGGGTCAGTCGTATGATTGAGAAGGTTGTTTTAGTGATAATTGAGTCCTTCCACATTGAGGAAATCAATGTGCTTTGCAACTTCATTCAAGTTGTGACCAAAAGCCAGTCGTGCTGGATTTCCCTCAGATTTAATACTCTCCATCAGTTTGTGTAATATTTATGCAATATTTGTTACCCACTGGATGACTTAGAGCCACTTCTGAGAGAGGCCTGATCTTTCACTTGATGTCGGGTGTAAGATGCACCGGGTGATCAAATGGGATGGTTTGATGATCAAAAATATTTTGAATAGTGATCTTTCGTGCCAACCTCTGCTAATGGACATATAGCCTATATAAAACCGCAGTTGGGGAATTTGACGAAAGTAATTTTGGTTCAGCCATCTACGAGAACGGGGCCTCAATTTTCATTAAAAATGTCATCTACATGTGATTTTGGCTTTCCGTGAAAATGAAAATTTGGGTAGAGAACCCAACCATCTTCGATTAGCTCGCCATTATGAATCCAACGCAACTTGCAAAATTCGATTCCGAGCCCCGAAAGTGAAAAAAACGCCTCTGTTGACTTCCCGACAAACCTAACCCTTGATATGCCATGTTTAGAAGACTAACCCTTTAACAAATAAACTTATCGTGCTCTTGGAATTGAACCCTCGAACCATTGGTCGCATCTTCATGATATGATAGATAACTATAGTGGTAAAAGAACTCCTTTCTCCCATTGCAAACCTACAAGATTTAAAATAAGAAATAATAATAATAAAACAAACAAATAAATAATAAATAAATAAAATAAAATAAATGCCCACACGGTTCCATTCACTTGTTGTAAAGAGAGGTCACGAGTTCCATTCACACCCAGTTTTACCCATGTCCCATGCTTGTGGGGTGTGTGGGGCACCTAGGGTTATAGTGGTAGTGGGATTGGATCCCTGGACCCATGTCGCGCGAATACCAGCCCAGTCTCTGGTTCCCCTAAATGTGATTATTACATATATATGTATATAAATATTATATAATATATAATATATTATATATATAATAACTCAAATAATAGTACAACATTTAAATTAAACCACACAAAACTTTTATGAGTTTTTTTCATCAAAGTATCG
The DNA here is from genome assembly GCA_027924585.1 of Larix kaempferi. Lineage (NCBI taxonomy): Eukaryota > Viridiplantae > Streptophyta > Pinopsida > Pinales > Pinaceae > Larix > Larix kaempferi. The sequence continues at coordinate 11,210,835 of BSBM01000207.1, forward strand.
CGTGATCTCACCATTTGCCTCCGAAACTGTTGGGGGGAATTCAACAAGTCATTATGAAACTGTCGGTCAAAATCAATGAAATTCTCCGACATGTCGGCTCATCTCACCATTTTACCCTGACATTATAATTTGTCAGTAGAAACTCAATAAAGCACGTCAAAACTGTTGGCAAAACTTAGTTTATTCCTCTGAAACAACCACTAAACTCATTCAGTCTCCCCAAAGTGGATGTGGATAAAATTTAATTTTCCAAAATGGTATGCCATGATATTATGTATTCCTAAAGGGATGTCAGCAAGGATAGGGATTGAGTTGTCCATCTTCAAGCAGGAGCAGGAATCATTGCATATAGTAATCCTGATGATGAGCACAAGGAATGCATCAACAAAGTTGTTGTTCTTGGGAGAGATATTGATCTTGTAGAAGCCACATTTGTTAGTACATAATTTTATTGGTGGTTCTAATGAACTATATTCTCCGAAGTAGCAAAAAACGTTTCACAATTTTGGGAATTAAAGAAACTGTAAAATGGAAATTATCAACATGTTGGCTATAATATTTTATGATAAGCTCTTTCACGATGCTATACCATGTTGGCATAGTGGGCGGACTATGCTGATGTGGCCATCATGTTCTCACATGTTTTTTGTGATAATAAATGAAAGAACCTTTTAAAATGGTTAATTAAGGAAAAGCATAATGTTAAATGAGACTTGAATGGGAATATGTACGAGCCTATATTGTAAGTGGAGGGATTCAATAAAGTTAAGAATATAGGTAGCTTAGGGTTAGGATATGATATTAATTTATTTGGGTATTATTTATTTGTTTTTAGTAATTAATTCTTGTTGCATTACTCATTTCAAATAGTTAGAATTGAACTTAGATTAAGTTTATTTTCAGTTTTTATATTTTGCTTTAATTTTATTTTGTCATTTATACTTTATGATATTTAGTTTGTTCGATTTGATTTTAACTTTCCTTATTTTAATAAAGTTTTGAGATGAATAATATCAAGTCTAAAGTTGTTTATGACTTTCTTGGAGGAAAATGTAAGTTCAGGGAAAGAATGCATCCCCTGACGTGAAACGTGAAAATGAGGACCAACCACAGTTTCAGCAAGGTTGTTGTGGTTGCTACAAGATTGGAGAAAGTCATTGACATTCTGACGGCAAACTCAGATATATCTATGGTTGCGTAGAGAGACAAAATAATTTGAAGACTCAAACAAAGAAGTTATCCATGGTAACAAAACAAAAGTCAATATGTCACATGAAGATGAAGGTGACCAAAGGTTACTAAAGGATGAATCGATGGAATGTTGAAGGTCACCCAAGGGTGAATTAAATTAATGTTTTAATTAAATTGTTAAAATAATTCCAAGAAGTCCCAAGGGAACGTGGAAGGCAAAGGTTCAACTAGCCTTGGCCTATTTATTGTAATCTCAATGAGAAGAAAAGGGGCTTTTTGCTCTGCAAATTTTTATTTACTACTGCTGAAACTGTGAATGAGGAGAAACCTTGGATATGCTTTTGCACAGGAATACTGATGTTGTGTGAATGACGACTTTGAACTATTTCTTTCTCTTTCATGCACGACTATGAATTAAGACGGTTTTAGATTTCATGAATGGATTATTCCTGTAGAAATCTATTTCTTAATTCATTATTATTCATATTCTTTTTGCTATATATGAGTTGTGAAATCAGAATGACGTAATTTATAAGACTATTCTTATTTTTATGCTATCATTTTGCTGGTTGTTTTTCTGCTTTCTTGAAACAACTAACTGATTTTTTTTAATGCAGATGTCCAACCATTGTTCCGCTGCTCACCCATGTTACTTTCGCTCCCAGGATAGGTTAGGTTAGTTTAGCCTGCATTTAGGTTAAGGCACCCATCGGTCTAATTCAGAGGAGGAGGGGTGGTAAGATGAGAGGTAAGAACTTGCACATCACTTTGTGAGGCCTCTCCAAACCCTTTTCACATCGATGTAGATAGTGTAGGTAAGTTAGATTGCATATTAGGTTAAATCATTCAACATTTATTTTAGTAAATCCTAAATGGTGGGATGGGCCGCAACCGACAAACCCTCTTCTAAAGAATATTTTAAATAGCAGTCGGGTCGCAAACTAGATGGGTTCCCTATTCCAAATGGTGAGAGTTCTAATTGGGATTTTTCACTAGGGAGAATCTCTACTATTGAGCATGGTTCATTTCGATCCATCAACAGGGGGTCATACCATTACCAAAGGAGAGTGTAATATTCTATAGAGATCATGTTGATGGCGACAGCGATTGAACATTTGTTCCTAGGATTTTCCTGGAAACTTGTCATCTTAAAGTCCTAGCTACCATCATTTCCAGTCTAATAAAGAAGACTATTTAGCTATCATAGGATTTCCAACTTTTCTAGAACCCACAGGTCTATAAAATTCACTATATATGTGTGTTATCTAATTTACTTGATGTTTTAACAGTTGTGAGTAATTTACTAGCATTAAATTCTTGAAGCATGGGTCTGTCGATTAAGTTCTTGCTATCTTCAAGACATTTCATGAGTCAGATTTAGATTTGAATCCCCATCCAAGTTCATTATGTTAGTAATCATTACACGACTCCTTTCATGAGGATATATGTTGTTAAGTTCTTCTATTTGAGAGTTTAGTATTTTAAGAATATCCCAATGATTTTCATAAAATAAGGACTTCTAATTTTAGGGGTTTCGTTGCTAATTTTGGAAATATCTATCCATGGAGCTATTTGAACTATGAAGCTTTAGGATCACATGTAAAATGACCAACCACGAAGGGGAAGGTAGGTGTACATGTTGCAATATCATAAGAGAACTTGGGTGGTGTGTCTCATAAGCTCTTGTGGGAATAAGTTCATCTAAGAAGCACGTCTACAAACCAATAACATTTGTATGGATAGTGCATCCTTATCCAATTCATGATCTTGTCTCATAATCTTGTCTCGTAATGATGGTGAGATCATTACCACCATAATATTGTCTCATAATGATGGTGAGTTCATTACCATCATATTATTGTATTTTACACACTCAAGGTCATCCATGCTCATAACTTCATATTATGTGAAATTTTAAATAGATTCACTTGAAAATATTGCATTTGTATTCGATCATTTAGCGGTTTAATTTATTTAAATTTATTAAATTATTATAAATGAAATTGTAAATAATTTTAAATAAAATTGAAATTTGGAAAAAATTTAATATTAAAATTTTAAATTATTATAATCAATTATTGTTGGCAGGTGGTTTGGTAACGAAGAATCGTAGCATCGCCGATGCTGCAACATGTCCGAAGAGGTCGCAAAAGGAAGAAGACTGCATTATTTTACGTATTTTGTTGAGTTGATTGTACCGCAGAATGGGGGTTTTTGGGTCATTGAACCATATGATATGTAATTTCGGGCTAATTGTACCATAGTAGGCCGGATTTTGGGTCATTTGGATCACGTCAGTTAGATTTTGGGTCAATTCTCCAAGTGTCGGTTAGGAAGTTGTTAGTAAGTGGACAAGAGTTGCAAGGTGGAAGCCTATATATAGAGAAGAGTTGTAAGGGTTGAGGTACCTTATGTTTTGGCTTTCGATCTTAGTACGGATCGTTGGATGTTGAGTATGCGCATCTTTGAGTCTGTATGTGTGATCAAGAGGTATTGTTGAGATCTGGTTTTGAGGAGATGTTGTATCAGGGTTTTGCCGAAGTAATATGACATGATGAAAATGTTTTGGTGAAATTTCCTATGTACCTTTTCATGATAATGCCTGTTGCGATTCACAAATGATGCTATGATTTATGTTTCACTTAATGCTTTAATGTTATACTTGTCGCGATGAATGTTTCTGTTGAATGATGCTCTGAATATGAATAACGTTGAACTTGAATGCATAGATCTGCCTTGGATGTTGCGATAAGTTAAGTAAGTGTTGCCACAATTATCCTTCTTCATTCGGTGTAAACATGGTTCCATCCACTCTCCCTTGATCACCTCTGGTGATACTTCATCTGCTCCGTAGGTGTTGCTGGATAGGGTAAAACCTATGTGGGCCAGTGCTCAGGGAGATCGCGGTGGGTTGGTGTCGACTGGGTTTGAGTCAACAAATGGTTTCGTTGCCGGGACCATGTACAAAGTGAAAGGAGGATATGTTGTGGCACTCGACAAAACCAGAGATCCAAGAATGGTTTGATGAGAAGTTGCAAGAATTTGCTGAAGAAGAAATTCAGAACACTCGATTGACAGTAGACCAGTGGGTGCATAGATATATTCACGACAGTCCGCATGAGTGGTTTTTCTGTGAATTCTCAGTCATTTTGTACAAGTGGTTGGTGAAGTTGACCTTCCAGAAGAGGAACTTTCAAGGCAGTGAGCCAACGACCTGGACCCTCAAGTTGATTCAGGAGCTACAAGAAGTCAACAATAAAGCATCACGGGCTGTCGAAGTGTGGTTCAATAGCATCCTAGAGGGCTATATCACAGAATTCGCGGTTGATACCCATAAATCCTATAGTGAAGCCGAAAGATATTTTTTTCGTAGATCCCGGGGAAGGTTTCTGCTATCGCTTCAACTATCGATTAAGATGGTTATTTTTGAAAAGGGTATATTGAAGATGCATCTTGATTAGTAGACAGCCTGGTGGGCGAAGGCTGTGGGTACCGCGAGAGTTGAGGGGTGGTAAATGGAATGATAAGGGGTAGATGGGTGTAGCTCATGACAAGACTGTGAGTGAATCCAAGGAAGAAAGTGGTCTTACGAGGGGAGGAGCGAGGTTCTGACAGGAAAAGAGGCAGAAAACATGAGAAGGTCCTGCTGCGGTCGAACCACAAGGCCATGAAGGAAGACCACATGGGACGAAGTGACCTCACAGTAATGACAAGGACAACCAGGCTACGCCCGAGATAGAGGCAGAACCAAACCCCAGCACCAATGTACCCACACCTCCACTCACTATCTCTCAGATAGCAATAAATACCACTTTGACACCGTTGAGTTCATCAATTCCACAGAAGTTAATCTGTAGTAGTACAGGGAAAGGAGGGAGGAAGCCGAGAATGGCGGGCGAGGATACTAAGTTACCGTTGTTCCAAGGAAATGGAACAGACAACCCTGAATAGTACTAGTTTCTATGTGAAGCCGTATGGACCGTCAAACATATCACTAATGATGTTGCTAAAAAGGGACAATTGGCAACGACTCTTCTAGGTCATGCCTTGGACTGGTTTATGAAATTTATGCAAAACATCTAGATGAGATTTGCACAGTCCTAATCGCAGAGTTTCGGAAGCCCAAATCTGAATCACAATACATCACAGAGCTTAAAAAGATTAAGCAGTATCCCAATGAGACTGTGTGGGATTTTGATCAGCGATTTAAAACACTGATGGCAAGGATCAGTTTTGACATGAGTACTATACAACATAAGGAATGGTTTATCACGGCCTCGCTTTTGCATATTCGGCTACCACTAATGCAGCAAAACATTACCACACCGAGTGAAGCTTTGGAGATCGCGATGTGACTGGAGGCATCGCCCATTGGGGAAAATGCAGCTGGGATGTTGCAGATCCAGACACAATTGGCTAACCTCACCATCTAGTTGCAGGATCTGAAGAAAGGCAAGGAGCAACGTGAAGAAGTCTTGTGTACGCGATGTTGGGGAGAAGTACATACTAAGGACAATTTCCCTGACTTCCGCAACTATCTAGTTTCAGGAGCACCAAATCCATTGAATGGTGGTAGCATGCCGTGGTGTCACGTCTACCACATATATGGGTATAGCCATGACAATTGCACGTACATGTAGAAAATGGTCATGACCTTGAGGAATCTTTATTGTACATTTTGCAAATCGGTGGGTCACGATGACAAGGATTGTCGTGCATATGGGTTGCTAGAAGTGAGAATGCATGATGCGTTCTATGTAAAGGATGACCAGCGTGTCGTACAATAGTCACAAGCGCAACCACAGGTAGCCCAGCCCCTACCTCAACCGGAGATGCAGTTTGTACTGCAGCAGCAACAACCACCACAGTTCATGCCGCAATATGTTCCGATGGAGATGGCTCCACAGCAGCCACAGTATGTACAGCAACCGCAGTATGCACCGTAAGGGAAAGGAATGCAATCGGCACCAATGCAGCAACGGTTCAACCAACCACAGTACCAACAGCAGGGAGGATTCCGGGGAGGATACCGGAGAGGATGCGGTGGAGGATTTGGTTGTGGAGGAGGATGAGGTGGTCGCAGACCTATTAAATGCTATCACTATGCAGTATGGGGACACTACCAGTGAGACTGTCCACTGCTGCAGAACCAATGTACATTCTGTTTTGTTAACAATCACACGGTTGAGAATTGTCCGCAGTTGATTGCGTGATGGCAAGCAGGAAATAATCCACAGTTGTAGAATCAGCGCCAGGAATAGTAGCCTGCCCAGAACCAAGTACAACAACAAGTGTAGAACCAGAATCCACGGCCAAATCATAATCAGAATGTGAACCCACCCAAGATTCTGCCACTGAACCAGACCCAGGGTGCAAATATCGCGATGATTTCTGTAGAACCAAGACCAAAAGATGCTTCCGTTGCTGTTGTCACTCGCGAAGGTAAGACGACTGGAGAGGATAACTCACTGATCTGGTTAGCCAGACAAAAGAAGGTATCATTTGACATTGACGCTGATCAAGAGGCATTTCTTTAAGCACCTTGAGCATTAGAAAAAGACCGAGGTAAGGCTATTGTGTATGACATGCCCTCTACTTTTGATGCCACTTCAGAGGCTGGCCCGTCGCGGCAGTTAAGCACACTTCAAGCATTTTTGGAACATTGTTTATCCTTGGCTAGAGATCCCGACACTCTTGCTGAGATTGAAGCTCTGTTGTGACGACCAGCCCAGGGTCGACAAGAGTTCGTAGTTAATTCCTTACAACGATGGAAGACGGGTAAGGAGATGTGGATGAATATTCAATTTTGTGACTACGATGTTGATTCAGTTATTCTGGATCTTGGTTCGGATGTCAACATCTTAACCAAGTAGGCTTGGCAGAAGATGGGGAGTCCCCCATTGAGCTGGTCTCTTGTACAGCTTTGGTTAGCTAATCACGCTAAGGTGACACTAATTGGGAGAGTTCCATGAATGGTGGTGGACATCAAGGGAATGAAAACATATGCCAACTTTGATCTAATAGAAGTACTTGAAGGAGGAATTTCTTATCCGGCATTGTTGGGGATTGGATGGGATAATGATAGCGGAGCAGTAATCAACTTCAAGCAATGGATGATGACTTTTGAAAATCGTGATCTCAAAGTTATCACCCCATTGGATCCGGCTGAACGACGCCACTACATAGAGACAGTGAAGGATGACGATCCCAATGGCTGGGACCATGCATTCAATATCTCTTAATAATATATTCATCTGACTGCCAATGGTGAGTTGGGATGGCATAGTGACAGCTCTGCGTCTTTCGACTCTGATGATGCGCTAGAATATTGGCAGGACCACTTGCATGAAGTGTCGCTTCGCAAGTGCGGGTTAGTTATGTAGTCACTGTTCCGGGTTGTGCGGTTACACTCCCAGTATATGAAGGACTGCCTGGTTTGTCTGACTTTCTAGCGAAATTTGAGGAAACAGTTTCAAAACCATAGCGCATGCTGGAATTGGAGGAAGCATTGAAGGATGCTCTAGTATGTTAGTGGGCGATGCACAAGAAATCCATTGACGGTTGGTCGCAATGCAGAAGGTTGATGATGGTTCGTTTCGGGATACCAAGGTTTACCACACTGGAAAGTATGATGGTCAGAATGATCCTGGCGGTCACTTGATGGAGTGTCAGTGGTTATGAGTATCGCAACCACGAGATGAGTGGGTCCATGCTTTTATCCATACTTTGGATGAGATGCCGCGATCATGGTATACTGCAGCTGAGTTGCAAGGGTAAATTTCCACTTGGATGGAGCTCACAGTGTGTTTTACCCATACATTTAGTTTTGTAGATGCCGATTCTGAGGTCAATAATGCATTGCAGCTCATCCGCAATGTAATTTTGCAGGTTGTTCCAGTGGCATATCCTATGGATCCGCACACGCACTGCTAGATGCAGTCTCTCATGGAATGCTTCAATATCACTGGTGGGCCAGAAGATGGTGATGATCTGTGGAATGTGAATATCCCAGAATCAGAAGGAAGTCATGCTGTGGTACCACCTGATGCACCAAGTGATCCGATCTGTCAGCCGCTGAAGATCCGAAAGATTAACATTGGGACAGAGGACAATCCGAAGTTCACAAATGTCGGGGACTACTGGGATGATGAGATGATAAGCAAGGTCACTGATTTGCTCCATGAGTTTCAGGACTTATTTCCCACAAAGTTTTATGACATGAAGGGGATTTTGGGTGACTTAGGGGAGATGAAGACTCCATTAAAACCAGATGCTAAGCTAATCCAGCAGTGACCCTATCGATTGAATCCATCACATAAGGAGAGGTTCAAGGTAGAACTGGATCGCATGTTGGATGCCAGTATCATTGAACCAGTTTAGGAGTCAGAATGGATCAGTCCTATGGTGGTACAGGATAAGAAGAATGGCATAGTGCGCATTTGTGTCGACCTCAGGAAGCTAAATGATGCATGTTTGCATGATCCATTCCCAACCCCATTTACTGATGAAGTGGTCGAAGGTGTGGGTGGCCAGGAGATGTACTCTTTCACATATGGGTTCTTTGGCTACCATCAGATCCACATTGCAAAGGAAGATCGCCATAAGACAACTTTCATGACCGAATGGGGCTGCTTTTAGTACACCGTGATGTCGTTTGGCTTGAAGAATGCACCTGCAATATTTTCACGGGTTGTTGTTGCTGCGTTCAAGGATTTCATTCAGAAGTTTTTGAAAGTATACATAGACGATTGGACGGTCTATGGTTTGATCTGCGATCATCTGGTGAATTTTTGGTTGATGTTGGAGCGATGCCGGCAGCACCAGATATCGTTGAACTTGGAGAAATGTATATTCTTTGCACCGTTTGGCATATTGTTGGGTGATATTGTGTGTAAGCAAGGATTGTTGGTTGACCCAGCAAAGATTGTGCTTATTCTGAGTTTGACACCACCGACTACTGTTAAGTAGTTAAGGGAAATGTTGGGATAGACGGGGTATTATCACAAGTTCATCAAAGGTTATGCCGCGATTACCGCCCCTATGGAAAAGTTGTTGAAGAAAGATGCGGTATTCCAGTGGAGCCCTGAATGTCAGGATAGATTTGAGACACTAAAGGCGAAGATGGCTTTGGTGCCGATATTAGTATTTCCTGACTGGAGTAAGGAATTCCATGTTCATGTTGATGCCTCATCGATTGTGTTGGGAGTGGTATTAGCCCAACCCAGAGAGGGGGATCTTGATCACCCCATTGATTTTTCCAGCCGGAAGTTGTCATCTGCAGAAAGAAACTACACTACTACAGAGAGGGAAGGTCTGGCGATGGTTTATGCATTGCAGAAGTTTCTCCATTACTTATTGGGAGGCCATTTCAAGATGTTCACAGATCATTCTGCATTGAAATACCTAGTCAATAAGCCTGTGTTGGGGGGGGGATATCTTTCAATTGCTACTTCTATTTCAAGAGTTCATTTTTAAAGTAATTGTGAAGCCAGGGCAGTTAAATGCTAGCCCTGATCATCTCTCATGGATTGAAACAGGAGAGGAACCAACTAACATTGAATATGGGTTTCCTAATGCGCAACTGTTTAGGGTTGGAATCGCTGATGGATATTTTGAAGAAATCATTCAGTTTCTGGCGATAGGTACCGCACCAGAGAAATTCACCACTAGTTAGAAGAAGCAGTTGGTAGTCAAGGATGTCGATTTCCAGCTAATCGTAGGAGAGTTATACAAGATGGGTGTCGATGAGATATGGCGACGGTGTGTCTTGCCACATGAGAAGGAGAAGATCCTTTCAAAAGCACATGCAGGAGTGGCTAGAGGGCACTATGGTGGCCGTACGATAGCAAGGAAGGTGCTTCGAGCAAGGCTCTAGTGGCCTACACTATACAGTGATGCGATAGATTATGCACGGTCTTGTGATTAGAGAATCGGGAAGCCATCCAAACGGGATGAGATGTCGTTGATGCCTCAGTTGACATTGCAGCCATTTGAAAAATGGGTAGTAGACTTTGTGGGACGTATCAACCCACCTGGGAGGCACACTGGTGAAATATACATCATCACTGCGATGGATTATTTGACCATATGGGTGGAAGCTGCACTAGTTATTGATTGTTCCATGGCCACAGCTACACGGTTTCTCTTTGACAACATTGTCACTCGCTTCGACTGCCCCAAGATATTGTTGAGCGATCAAGGCAGCCACTTTCTCAATTGCACCATCAGTCCATTGTCAGAGGAGTTGCAGATACAACATAAGAAGAGTACACCCTATCATCCACTGGCAAATGGCATGGTGGAGGTTTTCAATAAGATAATGGAGCATGCACTGACAAAGGTGTGCAATGTGAACCACGATGACTGGGATCTAAAAATCCTAGTAGTGTTGCGGGCCTATCGCACCACATGTAAAAGGATGATAGGGAAGACACCATTCAAGCTAGTGTATGGGAAAGAAGCGGTTATTCCTATGGAATATATCATTCCGAGTCTGTGCATAGTGGCAATAACTGGTATGGATGTAGCTGCAGCATTAGAGGAGTGCCTTGTAAGGCTTGTTCACTTGGAAGAAGATTTCTTTATTGTAGGTTTCCACCAAGGGGTGGAGAAGCATCACCAAAAAGCATGGCATGATCACCACATAAAAAATAAATAGTTTCAACAAGGTGATTGGTGTTGTTGTATGATAGCAAGTTTATGAAACATCCTGGAAAATTACCGATGCATTGGCTTGGTCCGTTTCACATCAGTAGCATAACTTTAGGTGGAGCGGTACAGTTACAATAGTTGGATGGAGAGATGCTCCCCTAGTTGATTAATGGTAGCAAGTTGAAGCCCTATCAGTCGTGCTTAGAGAAACACGATTCCTGAGTCGCATTGAAAAAAAAAAGAAAAATGCAGGTTGATCGGTGGCAGGATGACACACCGACGGAGACAAAGAATGTGCAAGCAGGGAGGCTTGTGTCGCACATTAGGAGCGGTCTGTGACAAGTGGCAGGATCGCAACTGGCTCCAATCCACAATAAATGCCAAAAGTTCAGACAGTTAATTAACTGCGCGTGTTCGAATGATGGGAATTAATGGCGGATCCAACCGATCAATGACGAATTTGTGTCATTAATACAGAAATTCAGTCGAGTTAATGCTGGATTTAGTCATGATTATGGAGGATTGGGTTAGAATCTATAAGAACGGGTCAACGCTGGTTAGAAGGCACTGAAAATTATGTTATTCAGTGCTTGTGAAGTGTTGCAGAGCATTGTTAGCGTAGTCATGAGTTGGGAAAGGTTCGATTGAATTGCATAGTCCTTTTGTGACAAAGAAGCTATCAGTTGAGAGCACTACGTAAGGTATGCCACGAGAGCTAGAAACGGTTGATATTAGCAATGAGGTTGACTCTCCTTTCACCGGGATTGTAATTGAGGAAGAAGTTGCATCTACAAGAGATGTCAATCGAGAGGTAGAAGTTGCAAACATGCTGGTGGGAGCGTCAGTCATTGTCAAAAAGCGTCGGGGGGGTCAGCATTCTGAGTCCTCGCAGAGCAAGAGGCAACTTAGATCATCTACCACAGTGGTAGGAGAAGCTCAGGGGAAGGTAGGGAAGTCTAGTCACTGCGTTGATGAGTCTGCTCCATGGGAGGGACTGTCGGCTGTTGACATCCATGGGTATATCCCTCCCAGTCGGCCAGATGCAACCCCACGCAAGATGAACCCGAAGAAGAAGTATGGCGTGAAGATGCTAGCACTCCCTGCCGGAATGGAGTGCTCTATTGAATTTGTATCGCATTGATGCTCCTATGATACGATGATCATTATATGGTGGCCTACCCAGAAATTGCATCGGCCCCATATGTTCCCGGGTCACAACTCACCGCAACGTCGATTCTGTAGGACTTGGAACAAGGATTGAAGTAGGTCAGCTTGTGAGGGCTCATAAACATGCCACACTTCAGGCGGCTGGCAGAAGTTAATGCGTGTGTAAAGCAGCTGCTTGTTTAATTCCATGGTAGTTCATTGTGGCTGGATAGAGAAATTTTGGTTGCTTTTGATTTGATCTCCCACATTACCGGGTTTCCTAAAGATGGATTCGACCTATCGCAATACTTCCAAGGGAAGGCGAATGATAAGAAGTGGGCAGGACAGCTGGTAAAGAAATATGGCTTGGAAACGAGTGGCCGTGGGTATCGCACAGGTAGTATTAATGATCAGGTGGTACTCACCGGCACCAAGATTTTATCTTACAAGGTGGTCAGGGGTGATCAACCTAACTAGTGCAACTCGAGGATTGTTGCATGTGTACTACAATGTGTAGAGGGTGTGGGAGCCAGAGCAACTTTGGGATTGCCAATTGCAGTTCTAGCTCTACTAGAGATGCTCTATGATGCATCAATGCAAGTACCATGGATATCGAAAGAAATTGCAGCAAATTTTAAGCCGATCATGGAGTTTGCGGTTTGGTTGTGTGCTATTTACGTGGAGGCAAGGCATGACCTCGGTGAACAGTGGTTGCTGACCCCTTACAAGGTAACAACTGAAGCATTGAAGGCTATCGTGAATGACTGGCCAACAGAATGGTGTGAACCTATGGCGTTGGCTGAGATTGAGGATGGAGGGCTGGAAAAGGGTCTAGAAGAGTGTATATCGGCATAAGACCTGCATAGTCATCATGATTTTGATCAAGAGTCCATCAAAACACCAACAAATGATGACAGTGACCGTGACTTGGAAGAGAATAGAATGAAAGGGCACCAGGACCCGGCAACAATCAGTGGGTCGCCCCTGCTGATGGAGGTGCGCTTGGGTCGACTTATCAAAGTAATCGATGATGCATCCACCGTAGCAGCTCAAAAGATGACAACGGTGACAAATGAAGTATTCCATGCACTCACGGCTCATGTGGACTCTTTGTATGAAATGGTTTCGCGGAGGGCACCATAAGACGCAGTGGCACCACAAGTTAGCACAATCAACTCTGAGCCGTGGGTCAGGAATGTAGAAATTCTCCCTATTGTGATTGTGACTGAAGATGAGGCAGTGAACGCCTTGATGCAGCAGTGTTGATGCCTCGGGGGTGTAGGGTAAGTGCAAAGTGCTGGAATGGGTTCCAAGGCACACAACAGGGGATGAAAACCCATCCAAAGGCTTCAGTTAACCCTATGCAAGAGTTACCCTATCCTCAGGCTGTTTGGTGTGGTAATCACCCATGGATATTTGGCCTCCGCTGGCACTCTAAGAGTAAAAGGTTTGATCTTTCAAATATTGGTTTTCCTATTAAGGAAAATGAAGTGTGATAGCTGATTAACAAACCTAACCTAACCTACCTAGGGAAAAAATCCATTCAAGTTAGATCTAACCTAAAGAGGAAAAGTTGATAATGTGTAGATCAGAACTGAAGTATGATAAACAAGTGATCAAGTACCTTAAACAAAAATGTCTTCTGGTTCTTCACTTGTTAATTAAAGTTTTATCAATTAAGAAATTAAGTGACAATGCTTCAAATTGTTTAAGCTCATTCAAATAACTGATCTGTAATCATGGTTTTAATTGAAAAATTAACAATTGATTATGCATATTTAATTGCATCGAATCATTTGTAGAAATATAAACGTAATAACTATTCAATCAAAGAAATTTAACAGAACAATCAATAGCTTGGACCTAACATACAAAAAAATCAATATGAAGGTTTTGTGCAGAAATAAATAACCTGCAAAAAGATTAAATACATTTAGACCGGTGACAATCTGAAACATTTAACTCATCGATTCTCAAAGAAATTTGAAGAACACAAGAAAGTGGAGAAAAGATAACTTTACTGCATATAAAAGTCTTGTACCAAAATTACAATGGCTCGAACAGACAGAGCATCTTCAGTCCATACTCCTACTGAATCAAAATTCCAAGATTCCCAACCCCTTTCTAAGTGAAACATTCCTACTTAAATAGTAAATTTACATCAGAGTCCCAAAAGGAGAGATTCTACAAAAAAGGGATTACAAAATCATTTTCTGATTTAACGATCCAGAAAACCTTGCCATTTTTCATAAATATCTAATAGCTCATCTACATTTGGAAAAACAACTGATTCGAGAGACAACTGAGCATTGCATGCGTTGTTCTCCATATCATGCTTTTCCAACTTATGCCAAATGCACAGGTACATGAGAATCCTTCCTTCCATGATGATCAATTCTTTAACCAAACGATCCACATCTTGGATGCTGATTTGTTCCAAGTCTCAAATCTTCTGTGCGAATTCTTCACATCTGTTGTCAAGTTCTTCAAGTCTGCACTTTGGTGGGAGAGCCTCCAAAAAAGGATTCACAAGTGGCAAACCTAAGTCATTCAAGATATTATCAGAGGCGTACCATCGCCTAGTGCAAGTATCCTAAGACTTAGTAATGATCTCATCAGTTGATTCATTCAAATCAAGCCACGAGTTCAGGGATGCTTTAACTTTCTTCATCTGGAAAGTATTAAGGATTGGGATGTTCTCTGGAGCATTCTTGATATACAATTTCCATTGACCAATTTGATCTTCAGCTTTACAGGCTTGGAGCCTTTTTTCTTTCTGTTCCTCAAGAGTAGAAGACATCTTAGAAAAATTAATGAAATTTTCCATGATCTCATCTAAGGAAATATATAACTTCTTCAATAATTCATGCTGACTCTAATTCACTTCAAGAGCTAGGTTTTTGAGGTCCAAGGGTGTGAACTTGAGAACATTGGAGGAAGCTGCACTTGCAGTTGCATCTTCCATCTGCTTTTCTAAAGAGGCTATCCTTACAAGACTAGCTGAATGTTGAGACTGCAAAAGATTAAATTCAGTAAGAAGAGTAGCATTCTTCTATTCTAGATCTTGTACTTTGTCTACCCAAACTTTCCTGAGGTCAACCATGTCAACAGAATGTTGTTCCCTTGTTTTAACTAATTCTTCTTTCAGGTTTCTAATTTCTTCCTCTCTGATGTCAACTTATTTTTCCAAGACCTGGATTGAATCCCAGTTAGCAGTGGCAAAAGCCCCTAAGGCTGCTGCTGTTTCAACTGCTTCAATTCTTGGGTTATTAGTTTTGGGAGCCCATATCACCTGCTCTAGCTCATGCGCTTCTATGCCACCTTGGCCTTGACCTCTTTTCCTGCTTCTTTTAACTACTACCTTGTCATCTTGACGATAGAAATAGTTTCCAAGAGGAACCACATCTGTATCTATGTACTCAGTAATGGATAGTGCGGAAACAGAAGTGACACCGATTGTGGAAATTAGAGAAGGTGTCTGTGTGACAGCAGAAGTAGGGATAGGTGAAGTAACTTGAGTGGAGGTTAGAGATGTAATACTAATTTCAGGGGCTGACACAACTTTATATGGGGAGGGTAATGAGACATAGACTTCAGAAAGAAGAACCTGAACATGACTACTAACTTCTGGGAGTGGAAGTGGACTCTGTGCTTTGCTAGGGGAAGGTGGAGGAAAAGACTTAGAAGATGCATCGATGGAGGTTATTGATGAATCAACTATAGATGACTGCAGAGGGACAGCCAAAGGATGGAATTCTGCAATGACAGAGGGTGAAGTGGATAAAGGAACTGAGTACTCTGGCGATGTAGTAGTGGTGTTGTTGAGGGTATCATACAAATGGGATAATGAAAATGGAAGTGTCCTTCCTAGAGACACAGTAGAATTTAGCTTCACAGATGGTAACACAATTTTCGACAAAGTGATACCAGGGGAAACATTAAATTCCAACACTGACTGTTCAGGGAAATACTGGTCAATATCAATATTCTCCAACAATTCAGTGTCAGTCTTAGCATCTCTAGTAACCTCTTCCACTACTGGGACTGGAGAAGACGAAGATATTTCTTCATCACAGTCAATTACATCTACAGTAGAAACTTGTGATGAGGAAGGCATGACCTTCTGTCTCTTAGCTGGATTAGCCTTGGCTATGATCAATTCATCATCTTCTAGGGTACCTGGAGTAGAGAAGTGATCACCCAGTGTACCCAGTGGCTGAATTTTGTCCGCAGGCCTTGGAGGTTCTAACAACTGAGTCTATAACATTGATGACAGCTGCACCATTTGCTGTTTGGATTCATGGACTATTTGCAGCATGAGTTTAGCTTCTTCATTAGTTTTCTTTTTAGATAGTTCCCCTTGAATAGCTTTACCTTTGTCTTCATCATGAGCGGTGGTTAAAGGAGGATTGGTAGACTTCTGAGCTTCTTTCTCTTCCCTGTACTTTCTTGCTTTTTCAACAAGATGCATCTGCATGGCCCTGTAGCTTAAAATCCTGTCTTTCAGTTGCTTTTGATACTGTAGAATATCATGTTGTCCTTGAGAGTCCTTTACTTTGGCCAAGACTTGAGAAAAGGTGTCTACCCCTTGGTATATGGAATCATCAGGGATTGTTTCATGTGTAGTCCATCTTTTTATGAACTTGCTTTAAGTGTGCATCCAAAAAATTCTTGGGGTCATGTTTCCTTTTCAAGGCAACACCTAACCTCAGAGCAGCTATCTGATCACCCAGAACTGTAGCCCAGGTTGAAGTTGGGATGACCAATTGACCCAGATTCAGTGCAAACTTAGGCCAATTCTTCTTCTTAGGTCCCATGAGTTTCTGATACATACCACTAATAACAGTCTGAAAGGAAACTTCCTATATTACCATCCTATCCGGGACTATTATGGGCAAGAAATGAACTGTTTCACTTCCCCAAATTCTGATGTATGTAAAGTATTCACCTACATACCAATCACCCATTGTGTTGATAAAAAATTTAGCATCTTCTAAGAATGCAGGTGGCTGCTGCTGGAAGATCTTGAAATAAATGGTACCCACAAAACAATCACAAATTTCATATATCAAAGGTGCAAAATTTCCCTCCCAAAGTGCCGAATGGTAAATATGTACAGGTGGGTCTGAAGGAGTCCAATGCCAACCTAAATTGGGATACTGGAACTCCGAACAGAAAACGTCCAAAACATATGCTGATAGGAAGAAGGGTGGTTTCTTATGAGCCAGTGCCTTATGATAATCTTGAATGGCGTTTTTCAGTTCCGATGATAGAATAGAGGCCCATGGGAAAGATTCACCTATAAGTAACACATGATGTGCTATGGGTGCCCACTCTGCTTTAAAATGAGAACAATTGGGTTGACCAAAAAGCCAGCAAATCATGGCTGCAAGTAGAGAATAGGGTTCTTTAAACCAAATAATAGGGTAAAGGTTATCTGACTTATGCACAAAAGCATTGGGTTTGAGCATCCAAGACTTAATCATTTGCTCAAAATTATACAGAGTTTTGGACGTCTGAATGAACTCAGCAGAGAGTGTCTGAACATAGGGTTTCAAAGCAAATGCTCGAACAAAAACCTGGGGGCAAAAACTTGTCAATTGGAAACCTGCACTATCATTAAATGAATGGTCCTTAACATCAGCATTCTCAATTATCCACTTAGCTGCATCTGTGTAGGGTAAGACGGAAGCGCGTGTAGCAATGGCATGAATTTGGGAAGCCCTAATTCTCTCGTAGACTAGTCTATCATCCTCGATATGGGAAAAGTCATCATTATAAAAAATGGCATATATCTTGGACCAGTCCATTTGGTACGTCTCTGTAACTCCTCCACTAGTGTCAGAAAGAAAACCAAAATTTGAGTCTTTGTTCAGGGGGTCTTTGAGTGATGTTTTAGACCATGTATTCTTCGACATAGTGGAGGAATTTTACAATATCTGATCAATGCAGAAAAGTAAATAAAATTCAACGCAAAAATAACAAAATGCAGGCTAGTAGTGTAAGGATAATAGTGGACTTACCTGAAATAGCGAACCAACTGAACAATGGCACCTAACACGCAATCCTCAGTAAATCGAGAATGTAACAGCGTATTTTCTTCAGCAGTGAAAATGTAAAACTAAAAAGTAAAAAACCCTATTAAATACATTTAGTGAAATAAAACCAACCACACGATTATAACAAATGGATGACTGAGATCGACTGTGGTGGAACGCATAATTGGGTTCAGGTATGCTCGTAAAACTCTTTATTCAAAACCCCGCAAGCAAAAACCTGAAAGTATGAATTTACGGGTTGCAGGTTGGTAAAAATAATGAACAATGAAAAGGAGTTCCGAAAGCTGACAACCGACTAGGGGTGGCGGGTTTCGAGAATTAAAAAATGTCAAAATAAAAACAAATACTCCAAAAGCCGCATTCCGCAATACGGATTGCAGGTCGTGGGAACGCATAGAAAATAATCATGAAGACACAATCCCGAAAGCTGCATCCCAAAATTACGGGTTACGGAAGCACGCATGAAGTGGACAAGAGAAGACCATCCCAGAAAGCCGAATGGCGCCATTGCAGGATTCGGGTTTTGGGGTAATTGTTATCCCATCTCATTATAGAGTGATTCCATAGTCCGCAACCATCGGATTGTAGGTTTCGAAATCATCAAAACCCAACATTAAAAAAACAATAGTCCCACAAGCCGTGATTGTCAGATTGCGGATTGCGGGTTCTTCAAACGTCGGGTTTCGGGATGACTTTACTAGTGAACAAAATACTCATAAATTTTGGATTTTTTGAAACCGAAACACTTTGGAAAAATCAAACGATTTAAACCAAGGAAATCAAAGGCATGGGTGGAGAATTCTAGAGGTAAAATCTAAAATTCTAATATTTATAAAATAACTCACCCAAACACCTTAGTGTTTTATTAAGATCGGGGCTCCCGTGCTTACTTGAGCATGGGATCTATTGTGGCCACAACAAGCAATTGGAGAAGGTGACCATCAATGTGAATGCATTGCTAGCAGAAGGATTGACCATTATGTAGGCAACTACCAGCCAGGAGACAACAGACCGACTACGGGAGAATAGTGGTATGTGCGTACGATTGCAGGAGAGTGAGGCCGACGCAGAGTGTACCATTAAAGAATTGACAGGAAGGGTTGCTTCAGCGCGGAAGGCTATGGATGATCTCGAGGAAGGCATTAAGACAGAACGAGCTGAGAAGGCTCGCAAAATCGAAAGACTCAAGAAGGAGAATGAATTCCTTATTGCGGAGAAGGCTAGTCTGTGGGATCAAAGCGTGTAGATCGAGATAGCTATTGTTGATTCATGTCAGCATGTGCAGTAGCCCATCACTGAGTCAGACGTGCTCCAATGGGTGCAACAACTGGGGGATGCCATTGCCAGTTGCGGCAGGAGAATCAGGAGTTGAAGGCTCAGGTGAATCCTAGTACACCTCAAGTTGAAGTCGACGACAGAAAAAGGGCGATTGAGGAGGTCGCAACTCATTTGGAGGAGTTGGAAAAGACCGCAATGAATCTCACAGCTGACACTATACTGTTTTGGGGCTGGATCGTTTAGGATGAGCAGGTCAAACAACTAATGAAGGATCGACAGGAAGCGGAGGGAAATTGGTGACACTCGAAGTAGTGATGCGCGTAATGGCAGTAATAGAGCAGGTTTCCAAGGTTATGGAATTGAAATATATGCAACAGTGCATCGCCAAGGCTAATGACCGATAGAAGAAGCATGCTGTGCAGCTGGAGGAATTCCAGGATGCTGGTGGACAGATCATGATGAAGGCTGGTGAAGCGCTTCAAGCAGTATAGAAGGGTCGTTAATAGGTGACAGTGAAGCTCACTGTGCATCCATCTATAGAAGATGTGCTCGATAGTCAGGTGGCGGCTACGGAAGCCAAGGAAATGGTGACGACAGTAACGCAACAGTACGAGGACTTCAAAGTGAAGACCACAGAATACATCATGTCCATTTGACGTGGCTTGAGGGTGAGCCACAAGATTGTGTTGGGGCTCTGTTGGCAGGCGGTTTGGTAACGAAGAATCGCAGCATCACCAATGTTACGACACATCAGAAGAGGTCGCGAAAGGAAGAAGACTACATTATTTTATGTAGTCGATTGTACTGTAGAATGCGGGTTTTTGGGTCATTGGACCATATGATCTATAATTTTGGGCTAATTGTACCACAGTAGGTGGGTTTTTGGGTCATTTGGACCACGTTAGTTAGATTTTGGGTCAATTGTCCAAGTGTCAGTTAGGAAGTTGTTAGTAAGTGGACAAGAGTTGAAAGGCAAAAGCTTATATATAGACAAGAGTTGTAAGGGTTGAGTTACCTTATGTTTTGGCTTTTGATCTTAGTACGGATCGTTGGATGTTGAGTATGTGCATCTTTGAGTCTATAAGTCTAATCAAGAGGTGTTGTTGAGATTTGGTTTTGAGGAGATGTTGTATCAGGGCTTTGTCGAAGTAATATGACATGACGGAACTATTTTGGTGAAATTTCCTATGTACCTTTTGATGCTAATGCCTGTTGCGATTCGCAAATGATGCTATGATTTCTGATGCACTTAATGCTTTAATGTTATACTTATCGCGATGAATGTTTCTGTTGAATGATGCTCTGAATATGAATAACGTTGAGCTTCAATGCATAGATCTGCCTTGGATGTTGCAATAAGTTAAGTAAGTGTTTCCACAATTATTCTTCTTCATTCGGTGGAAAAATGGTTCCGTCCACTCACCCTTGATCGCCTCAGGTGAGACTTCATCTGCTTCGCAGGTGTTGCTGGACAGGGTAAAACTTGTCTAGGCCAGTGCTCAAGGAGATCACGGTGGGTTGGTGTAGACAGTGATGGGAGCCCCTGTCGACTGGGTTTGAGTCAAAAATTATGAATTTAAGTAATTAATTAATATAAATTTTGTAATATCCTATTCAATATCTGACCAAGATATTATCTTCCAGTTCAGAGTTTAATAAAAGTTTACTTGCAACTTTTAAGGAAAAGTCTCAAACTGAATAAGATGTAAGTGACGGGGATTGAAACTCCGAATGGGGATGGTAGGAATGAGATTAGGCTCTAGAATTTAGGTTTTTGAGTGTGCAGTAGCAGAAAAATAAGTTATGAGCAGAAGTACTTGACACAAGTTACTAGAGCCATTCAGTTTTCAGCATAGAGCAAGTCTATGCCTACTTTGAGGCTTCCCGGGCATCTAGCATATGCCAACAAGACTGGGTAAGGGTACTTTTGGTTTATGGAAGAGTTATAATAGTCAAATAAGTGTAGGTGATGTTCTGGAAAGTGTTTGAATAGACTTGGGAATGTTTGGAAAGAATTGGTGTTCGAGAGCTCACCCGGGATAACTGAGCTAGTAATTTTTCAGGCTTTCCAAATGGGTGTTAGAGGCTTCCAAATTCTCAAATTAGGGAATGATATGTGAATTATATTGAATACTTAAACTACTTCAATAGACATGAGGTCAATTGGTTGCTCTGAGTGAAATCTACAGTAAATTTAGAAAAACTAGTCTAGGAAATCCTCCCAACGGGATAGTCTTGGATTTTATCTTAATAAATGACTTTCATTAAATGATTACTCTGTTCTTAGATGTTATGAATATCTGATATAATTATAAGAAAATTAATAAATTGAAATTGATATAACATAACCCTTCTTTTATTGTAGTGGCTCCCTTCTCAAAACATAGTGCCTTACAGGCTACAAATTGCATTACAATGATGGAGACGATGAAGAGAGAGAGGGGATTTTATAGTGGATCTATACTAATATACTGATAAGACCCTCTACATATTATAGGTCTGATTTGGCTGCACCTACTACTACTGAACTTCATTGGTGCGCCCTCCTCCAACTAGATGTCTCTACCAGGGGAAACACCTCTAGATTTGGCTAAGCGAGCTGGAGCAATGGAAGAGGAATGGAAGATCAGGTCTGAAGTTGACCTATGCACATTCTAGCCTCTGATATTTTTTTTTTACAAATTCTAGAGATCATTGGAGGTCTTGGGCACACTCCTCCTTAATTATCTTCTTTTTTTGGTGAACTTCCTCCAAAACTAGTTGCAATTCTTCTGCACTAGTAGCCTCCTCTTCAATATGTCATTAATTCTTCAATGCTGACCTAAATTGGATGTTACTAGTTGTAATAATAGTTGCTAGACATGAATAACACTCACAGGAAAATATGGACCTTGGGGCACATCTCCCAAGAAGAACTGTTGAGGCACATCACTCAACTAGAGGGCTCAGAGCTCTCATACAAAAATTCTAACAATGATCAAAAGTTCTTGAATGGAGTTGGAAACATGACTAAATAGAAGAGTTATCTTGATGAGCAAGCCAATCCACACGTGTGGATGAGGGAGGGCATATTCCTTGAGAGGAATAACAACTCTCTGCTTTCAAATCTTTCTTTCCTTCACCTCCTTCACTAAATTTTGGCAAGTACGCCTTAGGTAGCTTTTCTGGGTGTTTCTATTTTCCTTTTGACTGCTTTTCTTAATATTTCCACTTTCTTTATTTTCCTCTTTTCTGCTTTTGCCAATTTTTTTGTTTTCTTTTGTCAGTTTCTAATTTGTTTTCCTTGTCTTCTTTCCTCCTTTGGATTCCTTGATTTTCCTGATATTTGCCACTAAGGAAAGAGTGGTCCACATGACTAATTCGACCTCCTAGCCTAATCATCACCACTCGCCAATATTTATTAGCAATATTTATCAATAAAAATATTAAAACTCAGAATTAATTCAAACTTCAACATGTAATCAATTAATTAATGATTAATTAACCCCTATGGTATAATTGCCTCCAAAAATACACCCTACTCCATTTTTGGTAACATCTTCCACATGGGTGCCCTCTTGGCCCACTTTCTCATTATCCATTAATTTTATTTATCAAAATTACCTTTAATAAATAAATTTGCCAATTTGTGAGACTTAGGCTAAAATTAATTCTAAGCAAATAGAATTAATACCATTTAATTCCCTTAGGAGTTGATCTTTCCCCCTTTCACCCATGGTACTGGATGAGCCAAAATTGGGGACATGACAAAGTTGTTTTAAGGGTGGTTTGTGTGGGATGTGGGAATCCAAAGGAAATCAAGAAAATTTGTTTACTTGGGTGGTGAGACCTTAGATAACTAGGATTAAGGGTTAACACTATGGAAATAAATAATGAAGAATCAAAGCATTAAAAAGATGATAGTGGTTGGAGAATTGGTGGTGGAAATACACCATATGATCTCTAAAACCTTAATCAAACACCAACACTTGAATAGGATTCTTTCTTGAATTCAAAATCTCATACAAGCTTTCAAAACTATCATTTCTTTTCATATTATAAGAGCATTAAATACAAAGGTTGATGCAATGGCTAACAAGGATTTCAGTTTTAAATATGCAATAGTTTGGAAAAATAGGAGGGACAAGGAATTTTGTATCCCTGCTCAAAGTTTTAAACCACTCGATGTTACTAAATAACTCCATCGATGTCACAATACAAGTGGTAAACCCACAATTGCATGCATTTGAACTAATGCTTAGAAGGATGTATCGATCTTCTATTTATTCAAGATCACATGACTTCACCTCAATTAGCTCTATAAGGATGGGATGGGAAAAAGCATGTGGGTTTTCTTCTTATTTTGCAACATAAATTTGGAATTTTCTTTGATGTGTTGGGTAAGAGGTTCATGGAATTTCATGCTCTTGTTTTGTTGGAGTGTAGTTCTACTAGATGGAGGGTTATGGTATTTGAATTCATCCTTTTTCTTTGAGAATATATTAGGTGGGTGTTTTCTTTGTTTGAATAGTTCCGGGGAAGTGATATCTAGAACCATTCTCTGAAAGGATATTAAACTTATGTATAGTTTGATAACAACATTTATTCTATTCTGCCAAATTCAAATACTTTTATTTTCTTTCTTTTAGGAATCCTTTAGGAATAGAGGTAACAATATCTAGTTGTAAGTTTGCGTGATGTCTTTGGAGGGTTTTCAAAATTCATGAAAGGAAGTATATCTAGACATTCTTTGGGAATAAACAAGATAGATCGTAATATATTGTTAAATAAGTACTTTACTAGCTAAGATTTTGTTCTTGGTTAGCAAGTGCAATTTGAGTTAGAAATTTATTGCATTCATCGTTTTCAACGATCTTTTGCAATGTATTGCTTGTTTGTAAGATAAAATAGCAATTTTGTTGGTTTATACACTTGTTTTCAATGCTAACCTAGAGCCTATAACACAGATATGCCCAAAATAAGGACAAAGAAAGACCAAAGTCCACAATATTCCCTAAAGGAATTGTCAAAAGGAAAAGGCTCATGTCTAATAATTTTGTATGTGTATAGTTAAAATAGGGAAACCCTATATGTGGGATTTGTGGAATGAGAGAGCACTAGGACTATTGATATCCAAATATAGATATGTTGAGATCAGAACGCATAATATACATGTTAAATCATCAAGGTACGCAAACTATATGAAATATAATTTATCGTATAACAGAAATTGTCAAGGTACGGGGATTCCCAAGGCAGTGCAACCCTATCCCACACTGAATTGAACTAATGTTCCAAACGCTTGTGGAAAATTAGGGTTATGGACTCTATAGAAATAAACAATGCAGTTGATGAAATTACCAAATTTCCTGACATTGTGAGGCTAGTGTAGTGTCCTCTGCTAGCACGGTCTCCTCTTCTCGATGCTGGACGGAATGAGCACTAACACGATCTCCTAAGTCTCTGTTATTGGTCAAATTAACACTTCTTCATTCGTGACCACATTGCTATGTCGGTCACACAAAAGGAAAAAAATGGATTGAAGAGATTATCTTGACCTTAGATGACCTTAAGCTGAATCTTATAATCCTTTCCTCAGAAGCATTTTTCTTTACCTATTTTCACACATAGCCGCAACTATTGGACTTGTCATCCAGCGAGTCAACCGCGGGTATCACTACTGACAACCCTTGGGTGTCAACAAAATTGTTTCACTCGCTACATTTAAGCTAAGAAACTCACGAGTCACTTGCTAGTTTCCTCATGTTATAGTCGCGGGTGTCTTAAGAAAACTTCAAAAAATAATTAAAAACATGAATTGGGATTAGTTGAGGAAGGTATCCAAATTTCCCCAACATCCCAACTCAACCACCTTTTGAACCAATCGTCCTTACCTTGCCATAAATACAAGGGGAGGGCTTGAGAAAGGGACCTTATGATCATTGGAGAAAGTTATGTTGGATATATTCATAGCTAAGAGAGAGGAGCAGGAGCCCAGGGTCTAGTTACTAAGGTTCCTGTTGCAGAGCAGGTATAATTTATGTACATTTCTGCATTTGTCAATAAATATCAAGACATTCTTCCTTTCCCAGTAAGATTGTTGATATCTATTGTTATTTTGATTACAAGTTGATGTTATGTTATATTATTAATATCAATATTTATTTGTGGTCAAACTGGTTTGAGGAAGGTTTTGTTTGTTCTACAAGTTGTTGAAGTGGAGAATAAGAGAGAAAAGCTTGGACCGACCTTCATAAATAAGGTACATTCTTCTCTTAACCCTAATCCTATTTGCTTATAACAAAATTTGAAAACCCTTGTATGTCTGTCTGATAAACCCCAGTATGTTGGTAAGGCTTCCCCTACTATAAGGACAATTTCCCTAATAACAGAACTAGTGACTCCACTGGGGAGCACCATCTATTTCTCTCCTTTGGGGACTCTTGTTGATTTTTTCTAGTTTTGATAACTTGTTTGGTCTCTTCTATAGGTGTCTAGGGTATCCTTGACTCTTTACACCTGACTAAGTTCTTTTTGATCTGCAAAAATTTTCTTTTTTAATATTTTTCAGAGCCCACCCACAAGTTTCTTGTACATACAGGTGTGGTTAATCAATTGCACTCATGAGTTTCCTATATAGGTACCCGCGGTTATTCAGTTGCATCCGCTTGTTTCTTCCTGTTTCAATCATGAACTTATCGTGAGATTTTTTCTTGCTTCAGGGTTTGGTCTTAGGGTTTCCTTTTCTGGCTTTGGATGTTTCATTTGTTGGTCTGACACCTGCTTAGTGTTGTTGGGTGTTCATTCTGAGTCTTGTTTACAATCTTTTTGAGACATGTCCTTTGATTTTGTGCTTGATTCAGTATGTTTTTGGGTCTTCTTTTTTATTTTTGAAATTTTTTCAAGGCTCACCGGCGACCTGTCTGTATATATAGTTGTTGATTTTCTTCCCTACTCGCGAGTTTCTAGTATATGTACCTGCGCTCAACTGCGCATTACTACATATTACAGTCGCAGGTTTTTTCTGAGGCTTTTCTTTTTTAATTAGGGTTTGGTCTTAGGTTGGTTTAGCTATCGCTTTGGAAGTGTTTTGATGACCTGATACCCTCTGGGAATTGTTTAGTATATGTTGATTCTGGTTTGAAGCTTCTTTAGGAGTTTATTTTTAATTTTTTGTGCTTGTGAAGTTACCCTTGATTTCTAGCCCTTTTTTGTATGGAAAAGTGTTTGGATTCCATCCTCTTTGATTACTGGTGTTTAGGAGCAGAATGTTCTCTGCACAAGATTCCTTGTTTCCGCTTTACATATCAGTCATCTTTGTTTGCATTTTGTTCCAAAACCTAGTTACTTTTCAAAAGAAACTAGTTGGGTTGGTATTTGTCGGTCTTGCATAAAGTATGATTTTTCTTTAGTTTTGGGTATTATCTCACATTTAAAATTCAGAACACAAATTAACACAAACTTAAACTAGTGGAGGAAAAACTAGATTTGGACACTGATAAACCCCCCGGGGGCTTGGGATTTGAACTCTTTTGGATCTGAAAAATATGTTAGGGAGTGTTTGGAATCATACATAACATAATAAATTCCATCTTCAGAGTCCGATGTACAAGGTACTGGGGCCATTTATGTTTCAACAACAGATGTTGCTGAAGTATACTCCAAGGCTTCCCAGGCACACCCGCATATGCATACTAGACTCATTCACTTACACTTGAAATAAAAAAAGGTTGGATATAAGTAATTAACCCCCTAATATACTACTGTACAATATTTACTGAGGTTTTGGGAGGATTAGGCAGTGTTTGGAGGCAAAAGGAGGAAGAGCGCTATGTAGGACTGCTCAACTATTTAGCTTTCAGGCTCACCCAAACAGGCTGAGAAGGATACAAATATTAAGGTAGAGAATTGTATGGTATTAAAAAATTTCTTAAGAATATTAGATGAATGATAGAACTTAAAATGGGAAACCATATAACTTTTAATCAACAATATTGCAAAACTAGTTAAATAGTAATACCTAAAGAGCTAGGTATAGTAGTAACTCAAATTCATGCAAAAGATAAATGTCAGATCTGTAGATAATAGAAAATATTGTTTATAAGAAAATGTACATCATATTATAGATCCAAATAAGTATTGAAATTACTCATAGAATCACTACCAACCTCAAGATAGGCAACAGAGAATAATTATTGAAGAGAATGCTCCATTAAATGGAGTCTGCAACATTGGATGAAGAAGATCGTGGATATCACTAAAATCAAATATGATAATTCACTCCATGAGAAAGTATGGATTCCATCCTAAATATATGACTCTCATAGAACTCAAAACTCAAGAAAATTCATAGATAGAAAAGCAATGGCACGTTCTTTACAACTAGAACTCCCATATTTAGTAAAATGACCATAACTTGCTCATCCAAACACCTTTTTTTGATGAAAAAAAAGTGTTTCCTACTGGAAACGATGGTACTGATGCAATGGGATAGGTATCAAAGTCTATAAATTCTAAAAAAATTAGAAACTAGAATATCCATTTCATTTCTTCAACACTATTTCCACTGAATGAATAGGTTGAACCGCACAACAAGAATACCAACCACTGGATCAAATCTTCTTCTCAAGATATAATCTATGATATGGAACTAAAAAAATGACTAGAAAAAAGGTGCAATGGGGCACATCTCCCAAATCATGGGTAGGGGTACATCTCCTAGGCCTTTGAGAAGCTAGATCTCAAGACAAATTATTAGACTGCCTAAAAAAATGTGAGAGGAGCACACTGGGATTCTTTTATATAGTGGGTGGATTCATGATCACGTAATTGGCATGTGTGAGTGGATGATTACGCCTTCCTCAGAGAGAATGAGAAACATATCTGCTTTTTGAAACCTTCCTTGCTTTGTGATTTTCTTCTAATTTTAGAAACTACTCCCTCCATTTCTTTCTGGATGTTTCCTTCTTTTCAAAACTTGTTTCTTTTATGCACTTTCCTACTTCATTCACTTTCATGCTTTATACACTTGCCTAATTTTCACTGCTTTTGCTAGTTTCCTTCTTTTTGCTTCAAACTTTATTTTAGCTTATTTCTTCTTGTTTCTATCTATTCCCAAGAGAGTGAGTGTGGTCCACCTTATCCTCATGCACCCTCCTAGCCACATGAGCATCATACTTGTGCCGAAATTAATTAATCATGAGAATACAACTAATTACAAAGTACTTCAAACATTAAAATTATTAATTATTTAACTACTATAGGCCTGATTTCCAATTTTTATTCCAAATAATTAATTATTCATTTCTTTTATTTTTTCCTAGAACCTTAGGGACTAAAAGGGTCCAATAATTAATCAAGTAACCACTTAGGAAGGAACATGGTAGTACCTTTTTCCAATACTTTAAACCAAGCAAGGGCCTTACCCCCCAAATGCAGCGTGAATGACTTCAAGTGGGCATCTTCATCCTTGATACTATAGTCTAGGGAATTTAACATAAAATCTTAGACATGGTCGATAATATAATCATCTCGGTCATAGAATTCATCCATGAATATATTTGGTAACTCATTTGAGGCGCTTGACAAATAAAGAGGAGCAAAATGCTCTTCAAGCATTTCTTGGACATGCTCCTTCTTGGGAAGGGAAATCATGGCATCCATAATTTCTTTTTCAATATTAGGATCCCACTCTTTCACAAATACCTTGACCAATTTCAAGATTTATTGTATCCCTTTATGAGGAAGCTCATCATACCAATCTCCCCCATCTTTGTTATTATGCAAATCAAGGTATATTACAAACCTCTTCATTTTGAGATTCTCGTCTACAATGTCCCAGGACATAAGAAAATTTCTGAACATCATAATATGCTTTGCAACTATATCTTCATATTCACAAAATATTGGGATGGACTTGACCCAACCACATTTATCTAACTCATTTGGATATCCTGAAATATTGGAGAAATCCAATGGAGCATATTGATTATGCATATGTGTTTCATCAAAGGACTCCATAGCATCTTCTCATTAAGAGTTGAGGTTTGTTTTTATGAATTGTGCTTCTTTGATTTGTTTTCTTCAATGGAGCCACCAAATAGTATCTTTAAGGTTATACCTTAACAATAATATTATCAAAGTACAAAGCAAAACTTACCTCTTGGACACATTCTTGTAGTGTACCTCTTTATTTTTCTTCAATGGAGTCATTAGGTGATTTATGTCAAGTTAGATAAAAAAAATCTCACCAAAGTACAAAAAAAGAACATACGTAAGTCACATGAAATATGTTGGATATATTTGAAAGATAAATGGATTCAACTCAGGAATCCCTCTTCAATGGAACATCATCGTTGTTCTTTGAGGCCCTCAACAACGATGCCAAAATGTTATAGTGTTTCCAAACCTCACAATATTTTTTTTTAACAACATCTATTGTTCATGCCAAGGAGATGAAATATTTCACTAAAGCAATGTGACCCAACTATTATGCAATGATCCTCAAGCGTCCCCGACAATGTTACCACTCAAACTAGCATCCCCAACACAACTAGGTTGTGTGGACAAAGGATAGTGTGAGTAGCTTAAGAAAGATTAAACCCAATGTCACCACAATATAACCTCTCAACACTTCAGATAAATCCAAACCCAAGGGGAGAACGTAATCAATGAAATATAGCTTCAACCACTGACAAATCACAAATACCTTCCACAAGACCTTACTAGCTATCATCGGTTCCTTACTGGAGTCAAACAATATAAAACAAGACACAGTAATCATACAATAATGGAGTTATTCATTGTATCACAAAACTCAACAAATGTCACACCTTTTAAGGAAATTTCACACTTCCCGAGACAATGTCATTTCCCAAGGCAATTACTCTTAAAAGCGTTCCCTGAAGGAAAATAGGACTATTGACTAGGGTGCAATTGTAGGTCAAGAAAGAAATATTAGACACCCTCTAATTCACCAATTACAATAGTTTCATGTATTCCAAAGCACTTCCTTAGAAGAGAACTCCCTCTAGGGTTTGTGGATAAAATCCTAGGGTGAAACTTTAGGATGGACCAAAAAAACAAATTCATGGCTAGAACTTCACTTTTTATTTTTTTAAAGAAAAACTAGGGGTTTTCCAGCAATATTGTATTTTTTTTGTATTTTCTCCATAAAATAAAAACATGTCTAGGTTAAGGTATTAGATTATTGTCTCAAACACTAGGTTTACAAGAGATCGAGGCTAACATCCCTCCTCTTAAGATGGTATTGAATACTTACAATGAGGCATAAGCTAGCAACGTCAAGGGTTAGGTAGTGAAACACTAATTAGGGAAAATAGAGAAGTCCAAGGCCCAATAAAACAATGAAGATCTCCTTGGAAGGGTGTTCTCCTCAAACAAGTTGATAAAAATGCAAGTAAATAAACCATACCTCCATCCAAAACACTTCAAGTGCAACATTAAACTAGGGTTATGAGATGAAATTACCAAATTAATCAAGAATGAGCAAGGAAATGCACCTTAGGTCACCCATGAGCTTGATTTATTACAACTAGTCATAGCATCAACATATCTTGTGCAAAATCAAACCCTAGAATATCATCAATTCATCCTTCAAGCAAAAAAGACATCTAAGAGAGAGGTGCACATAACTTCAAATGATCCAATATACCAAGAGAAAAAGAAAAGATCTCATATTCGAACACTTGTCCATGATTTACAAATTAGGTGAGGTTGTCTTCTTTATATGAGACAACTCTCAAGCTTTTACAAATTCAAGCCTACAAGTTAATGACAAATTATAAAATTTTAGGTTAGTGCACCTACAAACTTGGGGGCTAAGCTACATAATGACATAAAATAACAATGAGAATGTGTAATAAAGCTCCACCAAGTCCAAGGTGAGTCAAAAGGAATATGTCATGCCCCAACTAACCCCAAAAATAGTTTTTTCTCAATGCCCTCCTTTATTAACAATGTAGGTTTCTTCTTCAAGGAATGACATTTATGGGTTTGAAGAGAAAGAGGAGGGATTTTTCATTAAAACAACAAGTCCAAGTAGGAGAAATTGTGTGTGCTAAAACATGTATGAAAACCCTTACATACGTAATCACCTCTACAAAGAAAAATATCCCAATGAATGTGGCCATGTATCCCAATGATTTTCCACAAGGGCACCGGACATCCACTGAAAGGGTAGTCAACAGAGTTGTAAGGAAAGTAAGAAACCAAGGGGACTTTCCATGACCTGGTACGGGATATTTAGCCCCCAAATCAACACTCTACATAATAATATAGCCCCAAAAATTAGCCTTTACACAGGAAAAATAAACCCCTCACTGTGGTAAATATAGAAGGAATGCTTCAGACACTGTCATGTTCCCTCCCTAGTGACGATGGTCACATCCTGGCTCCTTCCATCCCTAGGGGGTCTAGGTGATTAATTAATTATGATTTTTATTCATGGGGATATTTTTGAGGCAAATACACCTTAGGAGAATAATTAATTATCAAGTTATTTAATTAATTATGAAAGTTGGAATTAATATGAGAGGTATTTTGGTAATTTTTATATTTAAATGCTAATAAATGTTGCCAAGTTGGATAATGAAGGCTAGGAGGGCGAATTGGTGGCAAGAGGATAACCTTGCCCAAGTGGAGAACATCTCAGAAAGGAAAGAAAGTCAGAATGGAATTAGAAACTGACAAAAGCTGGAAAAGTTGGCAAAAGCAGAAAAGTAGAAAGTAAAAGAAATGGAAAGCATTAGAAAAAACACTCAAAAAGGATTTAGCAACGTCCAGAAAAGTAGCTAAGGCGCACTTGCCAATTCTAACTAGAGGAGGTTGAGGAAAGAAAGTGGAGAAAGCTCAGAAGTTGCCAATCTCAAAGAGGGTGCGCCCTACCTCACCCACACGGGTGGACTGGCTTTCCAAGCAAGCTATCTCATCTATTTAAGCATGCTTCTACATTCATTCAAGAATTTTTGTCATTTAGAATTTTGGTTTGAGAGCTCTGAGCCTCTCAAGTTGAGTGATGTGCCTCAAATATTTCTCTTGGGTGATGTGCCCCAAAGTATTTTAGTTTCCAAAGAGTGTTATTCAGGTCTAGATCATGTACTGAAGACCATTATCAGCTATTTGCATCTATCATTGAATATTTGAAGTCAGAAGAAGAACAGATCCGACAGACAGTGAATCTACAGCTAGTTTTAGTGAAGATTCTCCTGTTGGAGGAGTTTGAGCCAGTGAATGCACCCAAGACTTGGTGGAGAGATGGTTCATCTATTTTTGCAGTCATTAGAAGAGACACAGATCAAAAATCAGCAGCAGCACTGAACTATCCTTCTCTTCTCTCTCATTCTCTCAACTCCGGCTAGATTTGGAGGTGATTCCTCTGCTAGAAGAAGAAGACAAGTGAAGGACTCTATATTCTTTCTCAGAGAGTCATTTCTCAGCTCATACTCTGTTCCATATCTGTATATGATCACCATGTACTTTCATATCAGATACGTAATCATTTCATATCTCACATAGTCCATCCTGGGCTCTATGTGAGGCTTTCCTAGTCATTGAGATACTATTCAGCTGGATGATCATTAAATGGACACAAGCTTGGTCCAGTGAGGTATATTTCGACCTGCTACTGTCATATACATTATATCAGAACCATATAACACCTCAGAACTGATTATTACATTTAATGAAGATCATTTAATACTCCGGAATGGAAGACTAGATCAATGAGCATTGTTTTTTGACTAGTTTTATTGAAATAACTGCCAAATCTATTCTAAGAGTTAGTTTTGGTTTCTGTAAATTGTAGGTGGTCAAAGATACAATTTAATATCCATAAAAGTCATTAATTTCAGAATCTGGAAGCATTTAACCTTTGTTTGTAAAGTCTGGAAAATTCCTAGCTCAGCAATCCCGGAGTGGCTTAAGACTCCCAAACCACTCTTGCATATTCCAAATATTTTTGTATGTTGTCTAGTGGATCCATTGAACTTATTTGAATTCCATAAACCAGCCTTGGACCCTCAGTGACCCACCCATTCTAGTAAGCATATGCTGGTGCGCCCAGGAAGCTTTGCGGTAGGTTTCAGTGGTAGCTGTTGTCCGAAACATAAATGGCCCCAGTGCTTTGTCCTTAGGACTCTCCCACTGATATGATTTTCTGTTTTTGCATACATCCCATATAAATGACAGAATTAAAAGTTCATCCCATCATCTTCATTATTGCCTCAGCTGCCCATCACTTACCACCTGCACTATTTGTTAAAAATTGTCAAAATTTGTACTTGTGAAATTTATTAAAAAATCTGAACTTCTGTTAATATATGGGTCAAATATTTCCTAGGATATGAAAGTGGTATCAGAGCATGGTCCTCTAAACATGCTCTTGAGATTTTTGTTATGAGTCCTAAGAGAATCCCAGTCCCTAAAGGAAAGAACCCCGAAAATCCATTTGTGGAAGAGGAGGTGGAATCCACTGGGGGAAAGATACAAGGGGGGAATAACATGGTTGACAATGATGACAAGGATAAAGAGGAATTCAGATGTTTTGTGCAGAGTATGTTAAAAGTGCTGCATGACATATCCCATAACATCATCCAGTCTGGGCAAGAGACTAGAGACTTTTTGGCCAAACAGATCAGATAGAAAGAAATAGAAGGGAGTTGTGGTGGTTCTCAGAATGAGGAGAGGAAGATCACTGGTGGAATGATCTTTTCTAGGAATGGTCCCCACAGTAGACCAAATGAATTTAAATATGAGTCTAAAGATCAGCCCCGACAGACCATGCCAAAATTCCTGGATGAACATAGAGAAGAACATCCTGAGACACGTACTAAATCTGTCACTGCATGGGAAGATCGGTATGTAGAATATCAAACTCTGAGTGAAGAGTGAAGAAGGGCTCTGCCTTTCAAATATTTTTGTGAAGCACAATATAGAAATCAGCCACGGAGTGGGCATAGGAATTCAACATATAATTATGAATTAATAAATGCTATTGGTAAGGTTCAGCTACCCTTCTTTGATGGGTCAACAAAATGCACCGCTAACTCATGGGTGCAGAAGATGGATACATATTTTCAGCTGAATCCAATGGCTAAAAGGGATGCCATCAGAATGGAAACTTTGCATATGCAAGATGAAGCTAATGACTGGTGGTTCCATGGCATTAAGACTTTAGGACATGACCAAGTGACCTCATATGTAGAATTCACTAGAAGGTTGATGGAGAGATTTGACAAAAGGGATCCTGAAATTGCATTTTGGGAACTAGCACATGTTAAGCAGACCAGGACCCCAGAAGCTTATATTTCTGAGTTTCAGAAGTTGGTAGTAATGGTTAGTGATATATCTGAGGCCCGACTGATTCTATTGTTCACAGAAGGATTAGCAGAACCCTTAAAAGGGCTGGTTAAAGCCTACTGACCAGCAACTCTCCAAGAAGCACTGAGCAGAACTAGAGATTTGCAAGATGAAATTCCCATGACTAAATATCCACCAATATTTAGTGTACCTATTAAAAATCAGAACCAAAGGCCACCATTCAGAAGTGTGGCTGCACCAAACAGAAAGGATTATTCATTTCGAGATCGAGATGAGTTAAGGAAGAAAAAGCTTTGTTTTTCCTGCCACGAACCTTGGGTTCCTGGGCACAAATGTGCCAAGGGTAAGGCTCATTACATAGAAGTTTTTTCTAAAAGTGAGGAGGAAGAAATGGGTGCTGAAGTTAGAGAAGAAGAACCAGTAGAAGAAGTGTATGACATAGTAGAAGAAGAAGAACCCTCACAACCAGAAGGAAAAATTGTTGTTTTAAGTGGGTTCCCTCGCTACCACACTATGAGATTTAAAGGAGTGGTAGAAGGGAAAAAAGTTTCAGTATTGGTGGATGTGGGTGCCACACATAAATTTATATATTCAGCCATGGTGGAGAGAAGGAAACTCAAATCAAAAAAAATTGGGGGTTTCACAGTCATTATACCAGGAAAGAACAACACCATGTAGTGTAATCGGTGGATTCCCAAGCTGCAACTGACTATTGGAGACCATAATGTGACTGACAGTTTTTATATTGTTGATGTAGCTAATACTAATGTTGTTTTGGGAGTACAATGGTTTTTTTCCATTGGTGAACATGTAGTAAATTACTAGATTCCTCAAATGTGCTTCAAAAACACTGAAGGGAAAGAAGTGGTTTTGAGGGGTGTAAACACCTACCCAAAAAAAATCATTTCTGCACATAGTATGAGATCTGTTCTGAGGCATGGTGACATAGAGTGGGCTGTAGAATGCTTTATTAGTACCAAAGGGACCACCATTGATGTGTCACAACATCCAAAGACTACTCCAAAAACACAAAAGGGTGTTTGAAGAACTGCCACATGGAAGGCCTCCTGACAAGGGTACTGAACATTGGATAGAACTAGAACCGGGCACATTCCCTATAAAAACCCACCCCTATAAACATCCTAAGAGATTCAAAGATGAAATAGAGAAAACTACAAAGGAGTTGCTTGAGATGGGCTTCATTAGGCCAAGTTCCAGCCCCTTTGCTTCATCAGTAGTCTTGGTCAAAAAGAAAGATGGTAAAATGCGCATGTGCATTGACTACCGAACTTTGAATAAGAAAACCATTAAGAACAGATATCCTATCCCAAGGATAGATGAACTGATGGATGAACTACATGGAGCCAAGTATTTCTCCAAAATAGACCTCTGTTCTGGTTACCATCAAATTAGAATGAGAAGTGAGGATATTTAGAAAACTACCTTCCGGTGCCATTTTGGGCACTTTGAATTTCTGGTCATGCCTTTTGGTTTGACAAATGCACCTGGAACATTTCAGCCATGTATGAACAGAATATTCAGCAAACAACTCCGTAAGTTTGTACTTGTGTTTTTTGATGACATTCTTATTTATACTAAAACTTGGGAGGAACATTTGCAACATTTGGATAGTGTTCTAACCCTTCTTGTAGAACAGTGCTTTGCTAAATTGTCCAAGTGTGAGTTTGGTATGAAGGAGCTGCTCTATCTTGGCCACATCATTGGGCAGGAGGGAGTTAAGGTACACATGGAAAAGATTCAGGCCATTCTTGATTGGCCCAACCTAAAAAATATAACAGCTCTACGAGGATTCATTGGCCTATGTACATACTACATGAAATTTGTGAAGGGATTCTCCAAACTCACTTCTCCCTTAACTGACCTTACCAAGAAGGGAGCCTTTTGCTGGAATGAGGAGGCTGTAAAAGCTTTCAGCAGAATAAAAGAAGTGATCAGGAGTTGTTCGATTTTGGCACTTCCAGATTTCAGCCAGCCATTTATTCTAGAATGTGATGCCTCGGGTGAAGGCATAGGAGCAGTTTTAATGCAGGACAGACACCCCATAGCTTATGAGAGCAGGAAATTGCATCCACATGAAAAGTTGTATTCCATCTATGATAAAGAAATGTTAGCTATCATGCATGCACTGGTGAAATTCAGGCAATATTTGTGTGAGGAAAATTTATAGTCAAGACTGACCATAATAGCTTGAAACATTTCTTGACTCAAAAGGAGTTGAATGATAGGCAGCAGAAATGGGTAAGCAAAATCCAGTCATATGATTTTGATATTGAATACAAGAAGGATAAGCTAAATGTAGTGGCTGATGCTTTATCCAGAAAACCTGCTTTGTCAATAATGCAAACTCCTACAGATTGGAAGGATCAATTAATTAGTGAATATTCAAAAAACCAGTTTGCATGTGAAATTTTGGATAGGTTGATTTAGGATGACTTATACCAGGATGTCAATGGTGTAATTTATTATAAGAACAGAATTTTTCTGATTCCTGAATCCAAACTGAAAGAACAGATTTTGAAGGCTGCCCACAATGCACCTGTAGCAGGCCATCCAGGATTTTTAAAAACCTACCGAAAGGTAAGAGAGAGGTTCACTTGGAAGGGCCTCAAGGGAGATGTTTTGAAGCATGTGAAGGAGTGTAATGCATGTCAGCAGAACAAGGTAGAACACACTCATCCGGTTGGACTCCTTCAACCATTTCCCATTCTCGAACAGAAATGGGAAAGCATATCCATGGACTTCATCACTGGTTTACTGAAATCCCAGGGTAAGGATTGTATTTTTGTAGTAGTTGACAAGTTAACTAAATATGCTCACTTCTTTGCTATCACCTCTACCATTTCTTCTAGTCAAGTTGCTGCACTTTTCTTTAAGGATATATGTAGATTGCATGGGATGCCCAAAGTTATAATCAGTGACAAGGATAGCAAGTTTACCAGTGCCTTTTGGCAGTCTTTGTTCGAACTGGTGAAAACCAATTTAAATCTCAGCAACATCTATCACCCCCAGACAAATTGGCAAACAGAAAGAGTTAATCAATGGCTGAAAGGTTATCTCAGAAATTATGTCACGGGGCAGTAGAAAGCATGGGTCAACTGGTTGCACTTGGGTGAGTTCTACTACAACACCACATTCCACATGTCCATTGGGATGACTCCATTTAAAGCTTGTATGGGTATTAGTCTTTTACTTTTGCATATTTGGTCTTTGGAAATTGTAGGGCTCAGAAGGCTAAGGATTGGTTGCAAGAAAGCCAAGATATGCTTAAAGCATCGAAAGAAAATTTGTCGGTTGCACAAAATTAGTAGAAAATCAATGCAGATAAGAATAGAATTGACCGGACCTTCCAAGAAGTGGATTTTGTTTATCTAAGGTTGTAGCCATATAGGCAAACTAATCTTAAGACCAAGGGAGCTGAAAAGTTATTGCCAAGGTTCTATGGACCCTATCAGATAATCAGAAAAGTGGGTGAAGTAGCATATGAATTGGATCTACCAGCTGGGAGCTGGGAGAAAAATCCACAATGTCTTCCATGTGTCTTGTTTAAAGAAAGTAGTTGGCCAACAAGTTAAGGTTTCAAAAAAATTTCCTCCACTTGATGATGAAGGGCACCTAGTGTTAGAACCGGAAGAAATTTTGCAAGAAAGAGAGAGGAGGCTGAGGAGTAGAGTCATCAAGGAATATCTGGTACAGTGGAAAGGTTTTCCAAGTGAGGATGCCACTTGGGAGGATGAGAAGGTTTTGCAGCATCCTGTTTTGAAACTGCTTGAGGACAAGCAGTCTTGGGAAGGGAGGACTGTCATGTCCCCTCCCTAGTGACCATGGTCACATCCTGGCTACTTCCATCCCTAGGGGGTCTAGGTGATTAATTAATTATGTTTTTTATTCATGGGGATATTTTTGAGGCAAATACACTTTAGGAGCATAATTAATTATCAAGTTATTTAATTAATTATGAAAGATGGAATTAATATGAGAGGTATTTTGGTAATTTTTATATTTAAATGCTAATAAATTTTGCCAAGTTGAATAATGAAGGCTAGGAGGGCGAATTGGTGGCAAGAGGATAACCTTGCCCAAGTGGAGAACATCTCAGAAAGGAAAGAAAGTCAGAATGGAATTAGAAACTGACAAAAGATGGAAAAGTTGGCAAAAGCAGAAAAGTAGAAAGTAAAAGAAATGGAAAGCATCAGGAAAAGCACTCAGAAAGGATTTAGCGACATCCAAAAAACTAGCTAAGGAGCACTTGCCAATTCTGACTGGAGGAGGTTGAGGAAAGAAAGTGGAGAAAGCTCAGAAGTTTCCAATCTCAGAGAGGGTGCACCCTACCCCACCCACATGTGTGGACTGGCTTGCCAAGCAATCTATCTCATCTATTTAAGCATGCTTCTACATTCATTCAATAATTTTTTTCATTTAGAATTTTGGTTTGAGAGCTCTGAGCCTCTCAAGTTGAGTGATGTGCCTCAACTGTTTCTCTTGGGTGATGTGCCCCAAGGTATTTTAGTTTCCAGAGAGAGTTATGCAGTTCTAGATCATGTACTGAAGACCATTATGAGCTATTTGCATCTATCATTGAATATTTGAAGTAAGAAGAAGAACAGATCTGGCAGACAGTGAATCTACAACTAGTTTTAGTGAAGATTCTCCTGTTGGAGGAGTTTGAGCAAGTGAATGCGCCAAAGACTTGGTGGAGAGATGTTTCATCTATTTTTGCAGTCATTAGAAGAGCCACAAATCAGAAATCAGCAGCAGCACTGAACTATCCTTATCTTCTCTCTCATTCTCTCAACTCCGGCTAGATTTGGAGGTGATTCCTTTGCTAGAAGAAGAAGACAAGTGAAGGACTCTATATTCTTTCTCAGAGAGAAATTTCTCAGCTCATACTCTGTTCCATATCTGTAGATGATCACCATGTACTTTCATATCTGATATGTAATCATTTCATATCTCACACAATCCATCCTGGGCTCTATGTGAGGCTTTCCTAGTCATTGAGATACTATTATGCTGGAGGATCATTAAATGGACACAAGCTTGGTCCAGTGAGGTATATTTAGACCTGATACTGTCATATACATTATATCAGAACCATATAACACCTCAAAACTGATTATTACATTTAATGAAGATCATTTAATACTCTGGAATGGAAGACTAGCTCAATGAGCATTTTGTTTTTACTAGTTTTATTGAAATGAGTGCCAAATCTATACTAAGAGTCAGTTTTTCTTTCTACAAGTTGTAGGTGGTCAATGATACAGCTTAATATCCATAAAAATCATTAATTTCAGAATCTGGAAGCATTTCACCTTTGTTTGTAAAGTCTGGAAAATTCCTAGCTCAGCAATCCCGGAGTGGCTTAAGACTCCCAAACCACTCTTGCATATTCCAAATATTTTTGTATGTTGTCCAGTGGATCCATTGAACTTATTTGACTTCCATAAACCATCCTTGGAAACTCAGTGACCCACCCAGTCTAGTAAGCATATGCTGGTGCGCCCAGGAAGCGTTGCGGTAGGCTTCAGCGGTAGCTGTTGTCCGAAACATAAATGGCCCCAGTGATTTTTGCTTGGGACTCTCACACTGATCTGATTTTCTGCTGCTTCACACAGCCCATCATATTCATTATTGCCTCAGCTTCCCATCACTTACCACCTGCACTATTTGTCAAAAATTGTCAAAATTTGTACTTGTGAAATTTATTAAAAAATATGAACTTGAGTTAATATCTGGGTCAAATATTTCCTAGGAAATTACAAACACTTTGAGACGTAACACTGACAACCCATGAAAACAAGTCATATGTCAAATTCTTAAGGTAATATTTATATCATAATTAACATCCACATTTGATAGAAAAGTGGCACATTATTTCCCTTGTCCTCTATAAACTTGTGTTCTTGTAACATCATCAAATCTACACTTTTCGATCAAGAAAATCCACACTCTTTCACAGTGAACAACATGCATTATCATCATAAATAAAGTTCAAACTATATTCCAAAATGAAAGAGATTCAACAAATGCACAAAATTTTAGTGTTATGTATCTCCATGAGGCCAAGTTATTAATACTAGATAGCATCTCATAACAAAACATTTTAACTCTGAGATAACATTGTACAATATGATATTCCATAAATATGTTGTATTATTGTGCATAAGGTTTTCTATCTAATATACAGAGCATTTTCAACACACACACACATATATGTATATCACAAATACTGAATGTAATACCCCCATTTTGACCCTTAGATTGTATTGGCTTTATATGTGAATATTGTGCATACACGATGTATAAATTCCTAGCGTGGAGCTCAAGTTCAAGGTCCCACTATTGAATACTTGGCTTTAAAAGGAAAATATTTTATATTTTGTGAGCCATGTGTTAGTAAACCAAGGAAATTGTAAAACCATGTAAATATTTAAAATGTAAATAAAATTCCAAGAGCTGTCTATGGAAGCAACTAAAAATGAGAGGGTTGTATGTATCCACTAGGGAGAGGTAAGGGGTTGGGGGATTTAATCATTTGTTTCCAAGAACCCATCTTGATTAGTATGCTAAAATTTAATTATGTTAGGAAGAGGTAGTTGAGAAATAAGCTCATGAAATTAATGGAGCATGGGAAACCTCAAAAAATTGTATGGCAGGTTTTGGGCTTAGTTTACTTGTCCCAGAAGTCAACTTCTTCA
Organism: Larix kaempferi; assembly: GCA_027924585.1. Lineage (NCBI taxonomy): Eukaryota > Viridiplantae > Streptophyta > Pinopsida > Pinales > Pinaceae > Larix > Larix kaempferi. The sequence continues at coordinate 11,252,197 of BSBM01000207.1, forward strand.
TGGAAATTCATTTTTCCTTCATTCATGTTCCATTACACAAGAATTAGACATCAATTCTAAGCCATTATGCATTCCCAAAAGTGAAGAATTGCAGAAATCGCAACCAGGAAAGAAGCCATGATTTTGAGTGCCAAAAATGCCCAAACTTTTGTGTGAGCAACAAAACTCAATGAAGAATCCACAGACATAAACCCTAAGGTGAATTTGGGAGTGTCAAATGCCCAGAAATCCATAGAAAAACCCATATTTTGAAGCTGGGAAATTCAATTCCGGTTTTGGGAGTCATAAACCTAGTGAAGAAAAGAATCTATGTGGATCTAGCAACTTGGACCTTTCTATTCCCACCTTGAAGAGAACTGGAGGGAATGGGCACTTGAGGGACTGTGTAGTAGAGAATGGGACCTTCCTTGTGTTGGGTGTGATATTTATTGTGGGTTCCAAGGTTGTATGAGATCAGTTGAGATGCCTCTAGCTCTGTGATTGAACTCACTAGCTTAGCATTCTCCTTCCCTATCACCCTATGTGCTTGAAAAACCAACTATGTGTCGGCTTATCTTGAGTGATTGTGCATGTGGCTATGAGTGAGCCTCAGTAGTTTCTTCTTAGTGGATACATAGCCCAGCTCGGGGGTAGTCTCTCAATTGAAGTAATATAGGATGGAAAAGACCTACGGTTGGGTGGAGCGTTACTCTTCTATAGACATATGCTCGTGAAATTTACATTAAAGGATAAGTGTTCAATTTTGTTTCTAATTATGTCAAATTTATGCATTATGAATGACTATTTATTTATGTGATATTAAATGAAATGATCCAATTTGATTTGTTAAAATTGAATTCTTGAAAAATAGCATAAGATGAGTTTATCTCTATGTATGATTTTATTGTTATGCCTATGGTGAACATGTTGGTATATGCATACTCTGTGTGTGTAATTGATTTAATTTCCATTGTGTTGTGTATCCTTAATATGCATTGCGCACACATTTAAATATTAATTAATTTGATCATATGGCCTTAGAGGCGAATTTATAGCACCCCGCATATCCTTCATGTTCCCTCCATTGGTTGGTTTGGTGGGAGGGGATGTGACAGAGTGGTATCAAAGCCATTGGTTGCAACACTTGAGTTGTTTGGGCCGAAACCTACACCTAAAGGCATAAAATCAGAAATGCACAGGAGGTTTGGTGAGTGTTTAGTGAAATTGTGGGATCAATTATGGAAAAAAATATAAATCTTCAACCATTGTAGAGGATCACACCATTATATAGAGTTCACTGAGAGATTGCCGACGATACCCATTTCCTAAAAAATGGACTTCGGACGTGAAATATATCGACATCAGCGTGGTTGTGGGAGGTTGAAGTTACGGTGCCGACTTCTGACTCCTGACATACGAAAGGATGTAGTCGGAGTCGGGATTTCGGTGGTAGTTTAATGAACTTGGTGTTGTGCTGCCGACTTCCAACTCCTGACGTACGTAGGGTAGCAGTCAGAATCAATGTTACACAGAAATATTCCACCCTGTGAGCATCAGCATTCTTTGGCCTGTAGGATCTATTTCAGTGACTCAGATCCATTTTTATCCTTCAGTGATACCATTCTATCCTATTTTCGTTCCTACCCGCATGTTGCATCACTATAGCATGTGTACCCGTGAGTTGCATCCCTATAGCCCACGGGTATCAAGTAAAATGGTAAAAACCACTATTTTATTACTTTTTATTCCCAAAAAGAGGTCATTGGGTGACCTTTGGCTCTCCATCTGCCCAAGTAACGTCTCGAGGAGTCCTTTCACCTACCTTTGAGAGGACTATATATTGAACACATATGGCTTATGGACGGGAGGAAGAAGAGAAGAGTAAAGGCACTCTAGTGGATTTTTTCCCTATCTTGAGTCTGCACTTATTGATCCTTGTAGTTGTGAACCATTTATGTTCACCTTCCAAACTCCTTTCTAGTTTTAGTTTTCCATTCATGGAGGATTGAAGTGGTGGAGGCACAAGTGGATTGATCTAGATCTTGGTTCAAATTGGTTGCCGGCAAGAGGTCATATCGCTTTGTACTTCTTCTTGTTCATTAATAGAAATACTCATATTCTCGTCCATTCATGGTGTAAATGTCATTTATTATACATTGGGTTGCATTTTCTTATGATATTATGGACCATTGTTATTGATAATGTTAATGTTATTTATATATCATATGAACTTGTTAGATATTGGTTGTCGAGACTAACTTGCAGATTACAAGTGCTTGGATGTGCGCGGATTGAAAGCTCCAATGGGGATCTACATCAAACATTGGATCGAGGTTGTTTACATTTCTCCATTGTCTTAACATTGTCATTTATAATAGCATTGTTTTGAGAATTGAGTAGATTTCTGGTAGTCATCTGTCTGTTGTGGTATTCCCAAGCCATAGTGATTTTTCTCCAATCCAGAAATGGCGACTCCACTGGGGAAAACATCCATGTTTGGGAAATTTTTTAAGCATTAGTCCATATTTAGAGTTGTTGTTTATCGAAGCTCTTTGTCACTGATTGGCTGTTAGGATACACTATAGAAAACTTGCTTTTTCTGAGCCTCTGGACTCTTTGTTTGACCATTTGTTGTTTCTCACCTGTGGGCTACCTTAGTTCTGCCCGCGTATACTCGCCTCTGTTTACTCTACTGCTCACGGGTACCTGCAGGATTTCCTTCGACGGTAACGTGTAACTCCGCCTTTTGTTGGTTTATGGCTATTGGTTGTTGCTGGGTGAGTTTGGTTGATTCCTGAGTCTTTGTTGGATTCTTTCCTGACTGTTTCATGCCTTGGTTGTGACCAGATCTCTTCGTTTCTCTTGGTTGAGCCTTCTTGGTTTTTCACCATCTTTGGTTTTAACCTCTTGGTTTCTTCCTTTTGAGCTCTTCCTTTTGGCTGAGTCTTGCTATTTAGGATCTGTTGGGTTGTCTTAGTGATCTTCTCGACACTTCAGTGACTGAATAGTAGGATTTTGCTTTCATTTTTTCATTCCATATATATTGAAAAAATACAAAAATATTCATTAGTTTTTTGCATTTTCCTTTCTGCTTATAAGAGAAAATACAAAAATATTTTATTTCCATGTACTGCATTTTGCATTGAGTGCTTGTTGCCTTCATTTTAGGTTCTGCTTGTGCATTGAAAAGATAAAAGTTTACATATTTATTTCAGAATTGTTGATTATTTTGCATATTAGTGACATTGTTTTATTGGATAGATGAGTCTAGGATTGGACGATGGTGCATATTATTGAGTCTACACATCACTAATTTCATGATCATATCCCTTGAGTAATCACAGCCACTAAAATTAATGCTTAATCATAAAATTGATTAGACTTATTTTATTTATAAGGTACACCAACTAGCATAGGCTTAGAGTATTGGAATAGATCATTGTGAGTTAACAATCCAAGACTACTGAACGAAACATTAGGTGTCTGACTAGGGAGTGGAGGAATCCATGGTATAGATCGGTGTTCTTAGGAAAGCTCTACTCAAACCAGAGTTAAGCACGAGGTCACGGGAGGTTGGTTGAGGAGATATCCATCTGATACCGACTAAACGTGGGAGATATATCCAGGATTTGTTTGTATCTGGGGGTATCGGAGGTTCATCCTCTTGTGCTTCGGGCTTAGCTACCCTACCCATACGACGGGTCCCACCTGCGACTGTCCCCCTGAGCATTGGTTATATTGCAGTAGACATAGTTTCCTTACCTAGGTACCGCACAAGGTACTTGCAGTGGTTATGTTGTTTCTGTCCTGAGTCAGATAGGGATTGGATAACACAATTGTGTTCGTGTAGTGGACTTGACCCTGTCGACATAGTGAAGCCTGGGTGTCTCTATAACTGATTCTGTTACCTCCGGCTATAGTTTGGGAGTCTCAAGCCTCTCCTAGGCGAGACATACTGGCTCTAGTGTCGAGAGCTCATTTAGCCAATCTGTCTGTCTGCTCTTGGCTGTAGATTCTCTAGGTGTGTGCTTTTGATTTACTATTTTTTGATCGATAGTTGGCCTTTAGGAGACATTGTGTCTCTCTCCGGAGAGAACGTGGCGCGGAGCCCTACTCTCCGCCGGTCCCATCTTTTGGCTAGTTTGAAGCTAGCTTTGGTTACACAACGCATTACTAGAGGACGTCGTAGGGCTCCCTCTGAGTCTTCAGATTCTTACACGACTTACATTGAGGATTATATGGCTACACATCCCAATATCGGGCAAGACCTTTCTACTCCGTCGGGTAGAGTTGAACATACTTCCGATCCCCAGACTCCTCGTGAGGATTGGGGAGGTGATCCACCTACGACTCAACTTAATTCTATTTGGCTTAATCCACTTGACCGGGATCCATTTGATCCTTTGAATCTGGACAATTATCTTTACGGAATGCCTGACTTACCCGAGGAGGAAGAACAGGACGAGCCTTTCGTTCCTTCATTTCCACGTGATTCTAGATATAGGAGGCCTGAGACTTATGATGATTCTAGCCCTATGGTCAACCCCACTGCACTCTCTTTTGGTATGCCTAGTCACAATACTGTCGAACCTTCCACTATGGTTGGTACTCATGCTGGCACTAGTCAAAGTGTTAGCCATACTATACCCACTGGGGGCATTACCCTAGCTGGGGGCACTATGTTATCCACCCACTCACATAGTATGGGGACTGGTCCGATTCCTAACTAGCTAATGCTGGAACGCGACCACCTCCTAGGAATACTCAACCTAGTCGGAATGTTGTCCAAAACACGACTCGCCATCCACCACTTAGTACACATGTCGCTACTCATCAACCTAGGACCACTTTTGCACATGATACGGTTCCTCCCAACCATGGGGGTGGACACATACCGCATACTTTTGTGTCCACTACCGCCGTTAGTAATAGTAATGTAGGGGGTGGGAATATTTACTATCCACATGGACATCACACCACCAACCCTGCTACTGGTCACACCCATATTGGACCTGGGAATACTTCTCACGCTTATGGTCATCACACGACTGCTCAAGCTAATCCGAATATTGGGGGTGGGAACATACCATACCATTACGGTCAATACAACATGGTTTCCACTATGAATAGTACATACATTCCCCATACCCATGGTGGCAACCCTTACTACAACACAGTCGGTGCTGGCCACCAGTATCACCCACAACCCCAATATGGTGCTCAAAATGCACATATACTTGCTTACTCTCAAATGGGTCAAGGAGGGGGAGGTTATCCATCTTATGGCCATGGGAAAGCTTATGGGCCATCAGGTCCTTAGTATCAGCAGTTTAACCTCATGGTCAAGCTTTTGGTCCATCATATAACACAGTTCCATTCAATCAACCTTTTATGGGAGCTTATAATCAAGCTTTACAGCCGTAGCTCCCGTTCCTTGCATGCTTGAATCTCCTGGATCTTTCGAAGCTCACAAATGATCCGGTGTGTCACGACCCTACTTGGCCCCCCGTCCCTACCAAGCTCCCTTCGGACATTCCAAATTTTGAAGGGAAAGGTGGCGAGGACCCGAGAGATCATGTCATGACATTTCACCTTTGGTGCTCCTACAACTCTTTGAATCATGATTCCATTCGATTACGACTATTTCAACGCACCCTCACGGGGGCAGCCGCAAAGTGGTATGTGGAGTTGCCCAGAAACACCTATAGGGGATTCAACGAGATTGCTTTGGTTTTCTTAGACCATTTCCAGTTGCTGATTTGTTATGATACTGGTACTGAGTTGTTGTCCACCTTCCGTCAGAATAAGGCCACACATATTTCTGACCACGTTCAAGAGTGGCATCGGCGGAAGAGATTAGTGAAAGCCAACATTCCTCCAAAGTTCCTGTTGGAATGGTTCCTCAAGTCTTTACTCCCATATATTGCTAAGGATGTTTCGATGTCCGACATTATGACTGAGGAACAAGCTATCTTGAAAGTCCAGCAGTTAGATCTTCTTTATTCTCAGTCTGGCATTTTGTACGACATTATTCCTGATGCACCGAGAACAAGACATGAGCCCACGTCAGTTCCTGGACACATGTTAATGGCATCGTGGGGTCTGCATACACTCACCCCGTAGACTTGGTAGCTAATAAAATGCAAAATTTGTCGCTAAAACAGTTTGCACCCGGACAGGTTCACACCTTGTCCACTTCCACTCCGTCATCTGATGTACACAATGTGCAATCAACGAAACCGTCGGGTAACCAGCAACCTGGTGGTAATAAAAAGGGGAGAAATAATTGAAGGGGTGGAAACAATGGAAGTAACAATAATAGCAATCGTAATACTCCTTGTAAAGAGAATGCCAACCCTCCTCGGGAAGGCGGTAATGGTGGCGAGGATCGTAAACCTAGGCGTAAGGTGAAATTCCCTTGCAAGCTTTGTGGGGAGGATCATCTTACTCACTTATGTCCTCATATTGAAGAAGCATCGAATAATTTGGCATAAAGCCAGCCGTGTTGAAGGATCCCCTACCTCATCACCAAAACATGGCTTCGCATACTCCCGCCACTGGTTATGATACTAATGAAACGACAACGTCTTCTTCCAATACCAGTGGTTATGGATGCGTGAATATGGTTCAGTCAGAGGTTAGTGTTGCAACTCGTCAATGTGATTATGATGCACCACAACCGAATTTGGGGAATGAGCCTCCCCCTCCTCCTGATAATTCCTTGCATATCAAGAAGCCTTCTATTATGCTGCAGATATTGAAAGGTGTTCTCAAGCACTCTATGCATAATCCTAATTCTCAAGCCACCCAGAACTACTCCATCGTAGAAGATTTGGGCCAAACTCTATGTGCCATGTTGGCTCTTGAAGTTTTGCAAGCTTGTCCTTCTCAGAGACATGCCCTTTTGAGTGCGTTAGGAGTTCAGAATGGGGGAAGTCCTAGTGTTATCAAGTTTGACACTACTGATGTCCAACCTCACTTGCCTTACCACGTGGCTTTTCAAATCTAGGTGGTTTTCCTTAAGAGCTTCGCCAAATGTACTATGGTTGATGAAGGTGCTTCCGCGTCAGTAATGTCGTTGACTTGTTGGAAATCTCTTGGCTCTCCTCCCCTACTCGCGTCTAGAACTACACTCGCTGCATTCGATGGTAGATCTTTTACATCGCATGGAATTATCCCTTCCCTTGTTGTCTCCTTGGGAGGTAAGTCCGTGCCTATTGAAGTCGAAGTGGTTGATGCACCCATCGACTACAACCTTTTACTAGGTCAGAACTGGATGTACGCTATGAAGGCTGTCGCATCTACTGTATTTTGAGTTATTTGCTTTCCCTATGAAGGCAAGATTGTGACGATCGATCAACTGGATTATGTTGGCACTCCTTCCACGGCATCTACGGGATCAGTAGTCCCGCAAGTTTCTGATTCTGAGTCGGCAACTGGGAACATAGGTTTTGGAATGTACCCCTCGTTGATGGGAACTTTTAACCATTCTGCACCTATGAATTTTATTGGAACCGTTTCCGATAGTGCGCCTCCTCCTTCGAATAGTATGCCATTCTGGACTTCCTATTGTGGTGATCCATGGATTTTGTCGTCCGCGGATTCTATGTCTGGAGACATTGCGTACATTGGGATGTCTATGCCCTTATCTGTAGCAGAGCTCACTTATGATCACATCCAACAAACCATTGCAGATCCGGATCTTTCTTCTCCCCAGACAGTTGAAGAAGATCCCGTTACGCTGCCAATTTGGTCAGCCAACTCATCTTGCTCTCATGATTGCCTCGATGATACTTTTCCATTTGATGAAGCTATCCTCAAAGCCATGTGTGGTAGTGAGAGGCCCTAGGAAGATATGCACCATTGATATTATTTCCTTCCCAACCTTGAACTCATTGAGCAGGAGGAGTTTAGGATGACTCTAGCTAAGATGGTTGGTCACCCTGTGGCTCTTTTGCAGTTGCATGATGTTTTCTTGGAGGGGAATATGGCCAATATTTCTCCAACCACTTCGATCAACATATCTCGCACTCTCGGAAAGAATGAGAATGTTTACATCGGTGATGATTGCACTCCTGAGGAGATTACTATTTACACTGATTTGTTTACTGAACTCCAGGAAGCTTTTGCCTGGTCATATGAGGAGATGCCAGGAATAGACCCCCGCATTGTTGAACATGAGATTAAAACGTATCCTGATGCTAAACCGGTTCAACAACGCTTACATGCTGTGAACCCTAGGAAGGAAGCTGCTATTAAGGCAAAGGTGGAGAAACTACTCAAAGCTGGTTTCATCTACCCCGTTCCTCTTACTGAATGGGTGTCAAATCTTGTTCCTCTTGATAAGAAGAAAGGAACGATCCGTGTATGCACTGATTTCATAGATTTGAAACATGCATGTCCGAAAGACAACTTCCCCACGCCATTCATTGATCAAATATTGGATGCTTGTGCAGGAAGTGAGATTTTTTCATTCATGGACGGATTCTCGGGTTATAATAAGATTCAAATCAAACCCGTGGACCAACATAAAACGGAATTTATTTGTCCATGGGGAACTTTTGCGTACCAGAAAATGCCCTTTGGCCTCAAGAATGCTGGAGCTACTTTTCAGTGAGCCATGACCTATGCCTTTCACGATCTTAAGAAGATTATGGAGGTTTTATTGGATGATCTTGCTGGCCATTCTCGCAAGAGAGTGGACCACCCCAAGCACCTCCGTATGATTCTCAAACGATGTATCCACTACAAAATTTGATTGAATCCAAACAAATGCATCTTCGCTGTTAGGACTGGTCACCTTCACGGATTCATAGTCTCGAAAGAGGGTATTAGAGTCGATCCTCTCAAAGTTGAGGCAATACTTCAGTTGCCTCCTCCGCGTAATCTGTTTCAACTTCAGAGCCTCCAAGGGAGAGCTACATTTCTGCATCGGTTCATAGTTAACTATGCCAGTCTCATTAAAGGTTTCGCATGCCTATTGAAGAAAGACACACCTTTTATCTGGGATGAGCAAGCCCAGCAGTATTTCGATGCCCTTAAGAAAGCTTTGGTATCGGCCCCCGTGCTTAGTCCACCGGACTTTACACGTGATTTCATTCTTTATGTGGCCGCGTCTCAAGAGACTATTGGCATGGTCTTGGTTTAGGTAGATGATGCGTTCGTCGAGCATGTAATCTATTATCTTAGTAAAAATTAAGTAGATGCTGAATAAGGTACACCCACGTAGAAAAGTTGGCACTTGCGACTGTTCATGTAGTCCAGCGGTTACGGCATTACATTTTGCTTCGAACAACCACTGTTGTAGATCATATCAATTTGTTTCAGTTCGTGTTATCACGACGCCTTATCAGGGGTAAGTATAATAAATGCATTGTGATCCTTCAGGAATTTGATCTCAAGTTTACTTCTGCAATGTCGGTGAAATCATTGGTGTTTGCTGAGCTTATGTTGGACCTTCCATGGCTTGATGAGGACGTCATTCATGAAGATTCCTTTGTGGATGAACACTTATTTCTTATCTTGACCGAGGACCCTTGGTATGGGGATGTCATTAGATATCTCCAAACTTTGAAGTTTCCTCTGCATTATTCACGAGATGAGTGACGGTGTGTGAGACATCATGCTAAAGATTATACTATCGTCAGTGACACTTTGTATCACCGAGGAAAGGATTCCATTCTCTGTCGTTGCTTGACTCACGAAGAAGCGGAGTAGGTACTTAATGATTTCCATGTGGGGGTGTGTGGCAGTCACTTATCCGGGCTTGCTACAGCCCAATGTATTATGCGAGTGGGTTATTTTTGGCCTACTATCTTTAAAGATTGTATTAACACTGTGAAGAGATGTCACCCTTGCCGGGTGTTTTCTCGGAACATACACTCGCATCCAATGCCCCTCCATCCAGTTGTCATTGTTGGTCCCTTCACTAAGTGGGGGGTAGATTTCATGGATTGAAAACCAGCTTCGGCTGGGGGGCATCATCATATTATTGTGGCCATGGATTATTTTTCCAAGTGGGCTGAGGCCATGCCTACCGTTAAAGCCGATGGTGCTACTACAGCCCATTTCGTGTTCAACCAGATTATCACTCGATTCGGTATCTGAAATAGATTATCACTGACCATGGCAGTCACTTTCAAAATAAGATGATGGAGGATTTGTCTCTCAAGCTTGGGTTTTGTCAGGAACACTCGTCTTCCTACTATCCTCAAGCGAATGGTTAGGTTGAAGTAGTAAATAAGTCTTTAAAGACCATTCTCCAATGTACCATCCAACAAATCAAGACCAATTGGCATATCATGTTATATCCTGCTTTGTGGGCTTATCGAATCGCAGTTAAGACTGCCACCGGGTTTTCACCATTCCAGTTAGTTCACGGTGTGGATTCATGTTTACCGATTGAATGCGAGATCCCTTCGCTCAAGCTAGCCATAGAGCTCCTCCCTGATACAACTGAGATTGAGCAACATTTAGTACACCTCGAGCAACTTGATGAGCACCGTCGAGATGCCATTGTGGCCATTGATGTTAACAAGCATCGTGTTAAGGTTCAATATGATAGGTCTGTCTGTCCTTGGAAATATGCTGAAGGTGACTTGGTACTCTTGTATGACCAAGCTAAAGAACCCCTGGGGGCAGGCAAGTTCAATCCCATGTGGCACGGTCCTTACATTTTGAGGTGTTTACTTGAAAAAGGAGCTTATGAGTTAGAAGATTACGAGGGAGTTGTCTTGAAGGAGCCTAGAAACAGGCTCTACCTCAAGCGGTATTACGCTTGAACCTTTGGTTCGAGCTGATACTTTTGTACACTATTGTATAGTTTTTTTGTACATAGTCTAGGTTGCATTTTTGGTTGTCAGGTCTGCTGATTAGCCTCTGTTTGATTGATAGATGTTAGCGGGATGTCCTACGTTCTTAGGTTTCGCAGATGGTGCTAGCCGACATATGCAGCAGCTTGCTTCTGCTGCCTGGGTTATCTTTTCACCTGACCATCTAGTTGTGTCCTCAGGAGGTGCTTGTCTCGGTGCTACATATAACAATGTGGATGAGTATAGTGCCGTTGTTGAGCTACTTCGGGATGCCATTTCACATGACATCTAGTCTTTAGAAGTCCGCCTGGATTCACAACTAGTTGTGTCTCAGCTGAATGGGCAGTACCGTGTACAAGACCCTACATTACTACAGATATTCCTTAAGGTACGACTCTTGGAGAGACATTTTGTTTCCATTACATATATTCATATTCTGAGAAGTCATAATTATATATCTGATGCATACACTAACTATCTATTAGTTTGGCATTTCTCACATTCGTCATGAAGCACATAAATACAAAGACATTCATGCATTTGTACCATACACACATATAGTAGAACCGAGAACCAAAGTTGTATATATATATAAATATGTCCAAAAATGGTAGTGTCATACAAGAATGGAGGCCGTAGCCCTAAAAAATATACATATCGATACAAAAAATGATGAGACCCTGGGATATCTACTCCCTTCGAGGAGGTCTAGCTGCCGACTCGATGGGATGTGTCTCATAGTAGTACTGCACTGCGTTGGCCATCTGCTGCAGTAGCCGCACCCACTCACCAGGAACACCCACTACCTAGCACTGCATAGCCTCAGGTAGTCGGGCTACCTCTATCAGTGGTACTCAGGCAAACATCCGTGATATGTTGTGCTGCAATGTCTGTATTGTGCGCCCTACTGTAGCATCTGCTGCCACCTCATCTCTACCCTGACGACCATGTCTCGGGAATCCCTCGGGTCCCACTGGGCCTTTGTCTGCGAGCAAACAGTCACCCATTAGCACATGACATTACCACCAAAAATATTTTTTGCATTTTAACTATAATAAAAAAATCCATAAAAATTTAAAAACACAAAACCAAAAGAGTACTCACCGATGTCTCCGAAGGCTGCACCTGGTGGGAGCGACATGTCACGGTCCTATCTAAAGTATATCCCCACATAGGGGTAGTCCTCGATAGCAATAACTTGCCAGTTCCACTAGTGGAAGAACTCCTCAGTATATGGTGATGCCAAACGGCCACCACCCTATCGTGTCAGTATCTCAGCCCACCGGGTCAGGGCTGGATCTCGGAGATTGTGAGGAGAGACATCCACCCTCGGGCTAAATCCTGGAACCCTCTCAAAGAAGAAACTGCAAAGGATGCTACCATACCCAAATTTTTTGGCCTTCCCCTCTTTGCATTCCATCAGTTGTGTCTTCATAGACACCAACAGAGTAGTACACCAGTCGAATATAGTAGGCTGCAAGAATTGTGATGCATAGAACAACACCAGTCTGGATGCCTGATGTTTTGCTTTGGATCCCATGATCCGCACCAGAGTTGCCACTATGATCTTTTTGCTCAAGTTCGTTATAAGATTGACCAGCACCTAACTTCCCACTAGTCATGTGTTGGTGGGACAGTACCATACTATGTAGTCTTGCACAGTGATCCCACCACCCACGGTCCGTGACTGAAGACTGGCCACTTCCCCTCTACGGGACAAACCGGTAATGAAATAGATATATTCTACTTCCAGTGTCAATTTTTTCCCATTGAGGATGAAGTGTTGAGCATCCACATCCCAGTAGTTGACCAAATGATGGAGTAGTAGGTTTTGGGCCCTTAAGCCCCTGAGACTCCAGTATTTATATAAGCCACATGCTTGCAATGCTTTTTGTGCTTGCAAATCGTTGTGCACGGCCTCATCTACCTAGTCATGCTCTCTCTCCCTCCACTCTAGAACCATCCTGGAGTGCAAAGCAAGACATTTTTAGTCAGTTTCATGCTTAAAAACTTCTTCATGGCCATACCTGCGGGCTATATTGTAGACAGGTGCGGGTAGACGCGGGCAGTCAGTTTTTTGACTACGCATTTGATGCCCTACCTGTGACCCGCATACTTACAGCCCACGGGTAGCGCTGAAGCCATTTAGGTCTTGGCCAAACAAAATAACCCGCCAACCAAAATTGAAATAAAAGCACTTAATTGAAAGGTATGGCAGTGACCACTAACCTGTTGCAGATGGTTCGCTGAACGGTTGCTCGTAGCTCCCATGATCGGTGCTTGAAATTTCAGGTGCAAACTTACCACTCAACTCCAAAATGGTGAATAGTGCAAATGAATTGAAAATTATTAAATTTTATTACTATTTATAATTTTTTGGACCCACTTTTCTATAGTTTTTGTCCATTTTGGGCCGTTACGAGCTAATATCGTGTCCTGGAGTAATGTTTTTTCAACAAATTTCTCAGCGAGAGTTGTTCTGATCCATTTCACACCTAAGGCAGGTATGTTTCACACCTGGCATATAGGTTAGATGCCATTTCCGTATGCATTATGCATTTGACCTATTGACCATTTTCATAAACCCTAGGTGCGACCCCGCTTCGTGACTGACATGGAACCTTCACACTGTTATAGAAGCATCGTCATGTGGCAGTAGGGCTTTCCCGAACATGGGTACCCTAGTTAGAACCCCCCTTATGCATTTTGGTGCCCATGTCGTTGTTTGTCCTCAGGATTGGGAGTCCTTTGTAGTCATGCCATGACATTGCGATAAAGACTCATACTCTACTTTGTCTTATGCTGACCATTTCCCTTAAGGACTCCCCTCAGTTATATCATGTTGTGATTGCATTGCATCATCCAGCTTGCCTCTTGAGCCTTGTGCCAGCTCTCGCTTACTCAATTGTTAGCTTGGTGCCTAAGCACTTTCCATGTCTAGCCCTGCAGAGCTTATATATTTGCCATTCACAATTTGATGACCCTTTGACCCTAAGGGAACACACCCCCAAGTGTCCACATCCTGCATGCACTTCCTTGCATTGAGCATAGGTATGTTCCACTGCTTGGGACTAGTCTGCTAGCTATTTGATACTCGTTCCCTCACTTGTTGTACTATAAGCAATTTTATTCTTTTTCAAGCTTTTCCCAAATATGAAAAAGACAAAAAAATCAAATATTCCAGAAAGCCGGACGGGATTATGGTCATTATTTCTTGCTGACAGCTGTTGTGTCTCCTTTGAAAAAAGCATTTATTCCACTCCATACATTATGAGTCGGGACTATAGTTGGGCCTTAGGAGTTGTACTTGTTTCTCAGTTTTCTCCCCTGATTGGTTAAGCTTCTAGTCATTATGGAGCCCTCTGTAATGCCTCCTGCATTGCGTAGTTTATGTCAAGTCTATGCTGCCTGAGTCTATCCACCTGCTTATGCTCTTGTTCAAAGGAAGTCCTAAAACTAGTGTCGGCCACTCCTCAGATATCTTGACTATTGTAGGTCGTCCATCCTTATTGAGTCAGTTTGTTTCACCTAAGATCTTCCAAATCTTTTAGCATCACTGGTACCTTGTGCTGGTTGATGGGGGATGCCTTAATGCCCTCCTTCCAGCGAGTCTTGTTCCGTCGACCTCAACTCATTTATTCCGGGACTTGAGGCTTAGAGTTCAGTTGAGTACCTTGAGGCTTGCAGTCATTAGTGGCAGGTTCTCTCGCCATCGATAGTTTTGGGAATACATCAATGTCCCCTGATCGATGGATTCATCCTAGTGTTCGACTTCAACCCGTTTATTCACACTCTAATGATTGTGTTCTGTGCCTTGATGCCCATTCTCATTATCGGTGGGTCATCTCACGTCTGTTAATAGTATACATCAATGACCGGTAATTAGACAATGTCTCATCAGGTTTGACCCCAACTCCTTTATTCACTTGATGGGACTTGCACCGTCGAAGACTTGTGTAGAAGACCCCAGGCGATTGTGGCATTTAGTATGCTACATATGACTTTAACTTTAAATCTGAGATATCACCTCTCAGATTTCAACAGTTTGTACCAGTTGTCTTCTTTTCAGCAGAAGACCATATCTTACTGTAGAGGTATCATGGCTATGATCACTTATGACATGTATCTACCTATGGACTGCCTATTCATGGCCATTGTATCAGATTGTTGTACTATACTGACATGTATTCAGAGATACTATTGTATTATGACGAGTGATCTGTTCTTTCCACTTGTGTCTCCATCACTCCACTTCTAAGTTTTATAATGTATTTCAGCCATCATACCACTTTCAGTCTCTGACCTCACACATTAAGGGGCATCTATTACATAGAAATATTCCACCCTGTGAGCATCAGCATTCTTTGTCCTGTAGGATCCATTTCAGTGACTCAGATCCATTTTTATCCTTCAGTGATACCAGTTTATCCTATTTTTGTTCCTACCCACATGTTGCATCACTATAGCATGCCTACCCATGAGTTGCATCCCTATAGCCCACGGGTATCAAGTAAAATGGTCAAAACCACTATTTTATTACTTTTTACTCCCAAAAAGCGGTCATTGGGTGACCTTTGGCTCTCCATCTGCCCAAGTAACGTCTCGAGGAGTCCTTTCACCTACCTTTGAGAGGACTATATATTGAGCACATATGGCTTATGGACGGGAGGAAGAAGAGAAGAGTAAAGGCACTCTAGTGGATTTTTTCCCTATCTTGAGTCTGCACTTATTGATCCTTGTAGTTGTGAACCATTTATGTTCACCTTCCAAATTCCTTTCTAGTTTGAGTTTTCCATTCATGGAGTATTGAAGTGGTGGAGGCACAAGTGGATTGATCTATATCTTGGTTCAGATTGGTTGCTGGCAAGAGGTCGTATTGCTTTGTACTTCTTCTTGTTCATTAATAGAAATACTCATATTCTCGTCCATTCATGGTGTAAATGTCATTTATTATACATTGGGTTGCATTTTCTTATGATATTATGGACCATTGTTATTGATAATGTTAATGTTATTTATATATCACATGTACTTGTTAGTTATTGGTTGTCGAGACTAACTTACAGATTACAAGTGCTTGGATGTGCGCGGATTGAAAGCTCCAATGGGGATCTACATCAAACATTGGATCGAGGTTGGTTACATTTCTCCATTGTTTTAACATTGTCATTTATAATAGCATTGTTTTGAGAATTGAGTAGATTTCTAGTAGTCATCTATCTGTTGTGGTATTCCCAAGCCATAGTGAGTTTTCTCCAATACAATCAGGAAGTTGGGGGTGATGGGTTAGAATTGGCATTGCGGTGCCAACTTCTGACTCCTGACGTGTAGAAGGTAGAAGTCGGAGTCAGGAAGTCAGGAGTGGTTTGTCAAGTTTTGGGTTTTCAGTGCCGACTTCCGACTCCAGATTTATGGAAGACAATAGTCAGAATCAGGAGGTCGGGGCGGCTACGAAGATCAGTTGGCAATGCCAACTTCAAACTCTTGACTTACAAAAGATAGTCGTCGAAGTCGAGAGGTCGGGATTGATTTGTGGAGATCAGTTGGTAGTGCCAACTTTTGACTCCCGACGTATGGATGATAATAGTCAGAGTCGTAAAAGTCGGAAATAGTTCATTATGGATCAATTGTGCATTTAGAATTATGATTTTTGATTAGAAAAGTCAGAAGGGACTGATAAAGTTGGGTCAAGATTATATATATATATATTTATTATTAACCCAAAAATTGTTTTGTACATAACATGAGTAGTTTAACTCAGAATTTGATGAGACTTGAGGCATACGGACGTAAGCACATAGTTAAATTTCGAATATTGGGTCCAAATTCCAAAAGGTGTGAAGTTGGGATATGAAAGAAATCCAAAATGCACTATTCTAGAGCACTTTCTAGGGATTTTAAAAGGCTTGCAGGAGGCAAAAGTGACCCTAGATTGCGAAATCGAGAAAATTTATGAACTCGACATTTTACCTACTAATTAAAACAAACAAATTCTGTTAGATGAATTTTTTCCATAAATGCCCAGTTTGGGAGATAGCAATTTTTGCCAAAAATTCCAAGATTTTAAACAAGTTGCAAATGTCAAAAGTAATCAAACCTAGAATTTTATAGAAGTTGAATGGTGCATCGAATTGGAGATATGAAAGATTCTTAGTGATCCTTGTCATAAGGGATAAATTTTCCTGGTATAATTTTTTTCTAGTTCTCTCTAGATGTACTTCTACAAGTGGCTAAAGTTGGCCACTGAGGCTAATTGCACCTGTGGAAAAAGAGTAGAATTGGGCGAAATTGACACTTTTGGAAGTGTAAATTCCATATCCGAAATCAGAATGGAGTAGGAAGATAGGCATTGGAAATATTATCCCTGAGGGAATAATTTTTCATAGTCAAAATTTGAATGAGAATTTCAGATGTCTCGGGAATCATAAGAGAAGAGTGCCTATCACCTTGTTTTGGCAAAAAAATCCTAATAAGGGCAGTTTCCAGAAATGCATAAATGAAACAAAGAAAAGAATATCTAAGGATCCCGTGAATTATTCCAAGAGGCTAATTATATTGAAATAATGTTTTATGTTCCATTGCATGCATTTCTAATTTGTCTAATAAATATCTATATGATGAGCAGTGTTTGCAGTTGATAAGCTTGGAAAATTGCAAGATGTTAAATTTTCAGAATTTACTTCAATATGATCTAGGATCTTAACTGAGAGAACAACATGTACAGCATATCTACAGCATATCAAT
Organism: Larix kaempferi; assembly: GCA_027924585.1. Lineage (NCBI taxonomy): Eukaryota > Viridiplantae > Streptophyta > Pinopsida > Pinales > Pinaceae > Larix > Larix kaempferi. Next base: position 11,269,731 of record BSBM01000207.1, read on the forward strand.
CATGGAGACAATAATGCAAGCACACAAGAGACACAAAGATATACTTGGGGAAAACCATAAAGGTGAAAAACCCCAATAACTTCCTCAGAGATAGATAGAGCAATGATACAACCAACCAATAGAGATAGCCATAACCTAGCAGCAATCCTCCTCCTCCATAAGTGCGCCTCTCCTCCTTGAGAGCATGTGTGAGAAGTGAGTGAGCAAATAGAGTGCCTCCCGCACTCTATTTATACTTGACTTGACTTGCCTTTTTACCTAACTCATGTCGGCTCGAACTTAACCACATAACATAATGCTGAGTGGGCCGACCCCCAATAGGGTGGTCTAATAACCCTTTGACCCACATGGCCGACCCCCAATAGGGTGGTCTAATAACCCTTTGACCCACATGACTTATACAGGGCTGACCCCAAACAAGGTGGTCTAATAACCCATCAAGTATAAGTTACGACACTTACAATATAAATGACGACACTTTCGTATAGAGGAATAATAACATCTCTATAGGAATACAATATACATATATGTGAAATACATTCCGAAGTTACATATACATCAACACTCCCTCTTAACTAGGAAGGTATTTCTCAGCATAGTTCTTCTAGCACAAGTCATCTTCTCTGGATCATCGTCACTGGATAATCGTCATCGAGTCATCATCATCGTCACTGCTGCTGCTATCTCAATCAATCTCTGAATCTACTCGTCATAGGAAGTTCTACAGAGCCAGTCCTTTTTCATACTGGATGTAGGCCCACCCCCTGCAGGTCTTCATCATCACTGGCCATACTGTGGAATCCTCAGGACTTATTACGTGCGTCACAAAACCTGGCTGTAGCATCCCAGGCTATTACGAGCACACAGCTCTACCTGTAGGATCTCCCAGGAGCACATTACATGTGACCCATCACAAAACCTGGCTGAAGCATCCCAGGCTGTTACGAGCACGCGGCTCTACCTGTCGGATCTCCCAGGAGCACATTACATGTGATCCATCACAAAACCTGGCTGAAGCATCCCAGGCTGTTACGAGCACGCGGATCTACCTATCGGATCTCCCAGGATCACATTACATGTGATCTCACCACAAAACCTGGCTGAAGCATCCCAGGCTGTTACGAGCACATAGCTCTACCTGTCGGATCTCCCAGGAGCACATTACATGTGGTCCACCACAAAACCTGGCTGAAGCATCTGAGGCCTTTTTCATCCTGTCCAGATCTCCCAGGAGCAAATTACATGTGGTCATGGCAAAACCTGGCTGAAGCATCTGAGGCCTTTTTCATCCTGTCCAGATCTCCCAGGAGCAAATTACATGCCATAGGACAAAACCTCGCAAGAGCATCTGCCAGATATCCCAGGGCACCGAATTACATGCCATAGGAAAAACCTCGAAAGACTATCTGCAGATCTCCCAGGGCACAAATTACATGTCCTCCCAAGCAAAACCTCGCAAGAGCATTTGCCAGATGTCCCAGGGCACCGAATTACATGCCATAGGCAAAACCTCGAAAGACCATCTGCAAATCTCCCAGGGCACAAATTACATGCTTTCCTGCACAACCTGATCCACGGCCACAAAGTATCATCTGATACTCATCATCATCACTGCAACATCCTGCTGCATGTCATCTGGAGAAGCTCGTCATCCACGATCATCCTGATCATACAATGCATCCATCTGATGCACACATAGATACATGATCCACACAATGTATCCATCAATCATACATGATCTACCTGATCATACAAAGATACATGATCCACACAATGTACCCATCAACATACATGATCTACCTGATCATACAAAGATACATGATCCACACAATGTATCCATCAGCATCCATGATCTACCTGATCATACAAAGATACATGATCCACACAATGTATCCATCAGCATCCATGATCTACCTGATCATACAAAGATACATGATCCACACAATGTATCCAACAGCATCCATGATCTACCTGATCATACAAAGATACATGATACACACAATGTATCCAACAGCATCCAACATGATGCGTTCATACACAATACATACACATGATCCAACCGATCATATCCAGCATCCAACATGATGCGTACATACATAAATGATCCAACTGATCATATCCAGCATCCAACATGATGCGTACATACATAAATGATCCAACTGATCATATCCAAGCAGAAACTAGAACATCATCCTGATGTTCATCATCCAGCGCTTACATCCATAGCCATGTGAAGGATCCTCCTTCCAACATGCTTGGAATGGCTTCAGCAAATGTGTCCATCACTTCTTCCTCGAAGTGTCCTTGATCTGAATAAAGCCAAGCCTCTCTCTGAAGTACTCGAACTTCACCCTGGCTAGTGGCTTCGTCAGCACATCTGCAATCTGCTCGTCCGTCGCAACATACAGGAGCTTCACAGCTCCTCTCTGCACCATATCCCTGATATAGTGATATTTGATCTCTATGTGTTTCGACCTGTCATGAAACACTGGGTTCTCGGACAGCTTCACACAACTCTGGTTATCACAGAGGATACCAGTAGCCTCCAACGGGAGATCAAATAACTCAGACAGTAGCTTCCGTAGCCATACTGCCTCACAACTAGCTGAACAGGCTGCAACATACTCTGCCTCAGCTGTACTCAGTGCTACACAGGACTGCTTCCTGCTAAACCAAGAGATCACACCTGATCCCATACTGAAGCAGCACCCAGATGTGCTCTTCCTATCTGCATCACTGCCATCCCAATCTGAATCAACATAACCCTGCAGGTTAAACTTTTGATTCTCCTCATACCTGAGCCCATAATACACTGTACCCTTCAGGTACCTCAGAACATGCTTTACAGCAACCAGGTGAACACTCCTCGGATCCGTCAGGAACTGGCTCAATGTGTTCACAGCAAAGCAAATATCTGGTCTCGTGTTCGTCAGGTACATCAAGGACCCAATCATCTGACGATACATAGTGACATCAACTGGCTCAGATGAAGCATCACATAGAAGCTTCAGATTCGATGCCATAGGTGTGGCCATGGCCTTGCAATCCATCATCCCGAACCTCTTTGGGATCTCTACTGCATACTTCCCTTGTCCAAGGAAGATTCTATCTGCACTCTGCCACACCTCCATGCCAAAAACAAATAGTGCATAATCCCCAAGTTCTTCATCTCGAACTCGGTAGTAAGCTTCCGCTGCGTGTCGGCAATCAATCTATCTTTACCTGTAACAAACAGGTTATCTGCATACAAAAGTAGTATCACTGGATTGCCTTCTTCAACCTTGTAGAAAAGGTTGGAATCTGCTTTACTCTTGGTAACGCCCAAACTGGATAGAAAGCTGTCTATCCTACCATACCAAGTTCTACACACATATATGACTACACCATGCTGTCTTGAGATCCATCTGGTGCATCTTCTATTTCATCAATTTTATATTTCTCAATGCTGCCATCTGCAACATGCTTGATCTGATAGTTCCATTTGGAAGTCATAACAAACTTCCCTTCACATCTTGGGACTACATCCCAAACATCATTCTTCATGATCGACGGATCATGGCATTCCATTTCTTCATCCCAGATCCTGGGAACTTCAATATCTTCAATAAATAAATTTGTTGCTGAACAAATGTTGTAGTTCTTCTTTTGTAGGAGATGGCATACGATCTTTCCTACACAACAAGTTAAATTGCATGATTAGAAAACATCTCATAGTTTCAGAAAAAATTCTTACACATAAATAAATATGTCATACAGTCATGCAATTATCTTAGCCAATGCTTCAATACAACATTTATCCATATCCCGTAACTTTCTAGATGCCTTCCAATCTCTACCAGAACATTGTTAAGAGTGTGCACAACTCCCAACATGTCAGCAAAGAGGTTTCATTCTAGATAAGTAGCAATGGAATGTTGTACAGTGCCATAGGCTGCTTACCCATGCATATTAGTAGTATACTGTTCATTAATGTAGTTATTCTAATATGCACAATACATATCCTAAGTCTAAGACCATGAGCATATACATCATTGAACAATTTTATTTAAACAAACACATATGCAAGAAATTAAAATACTTATCTTTGTTTGTTCGTTGGGTGGACTCCCTCTGAGTCTTTGCTTTCTTGCAGGAGCTGCTGGAGTCCTAATCTGCAGTAGCTTCTTCTACACCTTTCTGTTGTGGAATGTAGAAAGATGGTCAACTCCCTCTGAATATCTGCATCTTTGCAGAAACTACTGAAGTGTACTCCCTCTTGATCTTTGCTCCCTGGATTACCTGTCCTTGAACTTATATACATTCTCGATCCCTATGCATGCTTGTTAGTATCATCATTGTGTTATCCTCTAGGTCTAATATAAGATCATACATTCATTAGTATACTATTAAAGCACAATAATCTCAAGCATGTATAGTCATGATCATTTCAAACAAAAATAGTAAGCATTATTATTCAAGGTTTATGCAGGATTCTTATGGTTAGTCAAATCAATCAATATAAGAGACATAATTCTTTTACTTATATTCCTATTTGACCATAGGACTTTTCTGGTTAGTCATATCATTAATCAAAGTAAAAATCATAATATGCCTAAACCCATGAGTACTAACTTCAATGAATAATCATAATCAATCATGCCAAGTATACTTAAATAAAGGATCTTATCACAAGGTGAGATTCTAACTTGATATAGGAAAAACATACCTGGATTAGCATGCTAGCTAGTTATGCCTAACATACTCACATGATGTCTTCTTGTTCTTCTTCAATGACTTGTGCTAGTAACCTGTATATCTCATAAGTTAACTATTACAAGACCAAGTTATACATACCTCGTAAATGGATCTTCTATGAGATCCATGACAATGGATGAATCTTTGTCCTCATGTCATCATGATCATATGTTCTTGAACTGGAACATGATTTGTCTTTCTTGGTGTACCTTTCATGTTAGTGGACAACATAAACCTCATACAACACCATAATGCATTAGTACAATTATAAGTGTCAACACCCTAACCAATGAATATCTTCTATCATGCATTCATAATTTTGTTAAGGTGATATGACAAATCTAAAATCAAGATTGTACTAACCGTAATAACATGAAGATAAACATACCATAAACTTAATCATGAACAAATATCGAAACATACCTTGATGAGTCATACCTGTCGAGATCGCTTGTAATATTCTTATGTAAGGCCTTATCCTCATCTCCCTCTGAGACAGGAACTTCTTCACTTATGCAGGTGATCAATCCATCTTCTTCTAGGATTAACCCAATCCACTTGATTTGCAAGAAATGGACCTTGAGCTGGATATGGGTTTGTCAGAGAAACCCCAAAAATTCAAACTTTGAATTTCAAACTTCTGACAGGATAGAAATATGTGCCTTGATGAGCTGATCAAGTTGGTATATTCAGAAATTGAAAACTGCAAAGTTTCACTCCTCAATTTTGCTTTTGAAACTTCTGGATTCACTGGACGTGACCCTGAACTGGGGTTTGATGAAGCCCATTCTTCTGCCCAATCAAAATGTTTGATCCAAATCTAGAAGCTTCTATTTTTCTGAGGAGCTTCCAGCCGTGGTCACAGATTTCAAAAATTCCCATTTTTACAGAAGCCCTAATTTTCCACTTTTTTGATCAAAGTCCCGAACTAGGGTCTAATCAAGCCCGGCCTTCTGCCCAACCAAAAATTCTGATCTTGGTCTCTAAATTTCTATTTTGATGAGTAGCATCCAGCCGTGGTCTCCTTACAAAAATTCCAACTTTCTCCAAAGCCCTAAATTCCGGAAGCCATGAATGAAGGTACCAAAAAATAATTCTGTTTTGACAGAAATATGTACCTAATTGTTTCTGGTATAACTCCGAAATTTTGATCCACAGGGTCTGAAAAAGTTTCCTGAGATAGCCTGACCTGTCATCTTTCCATCCTGACAGGTCTGACCTCAATTGGATTCTCTGAGAGAGAGTTATGCCAAATGTCGCAACGTGACCTGTTTTGGGATAAAACAGGAGAGCGAACTTGTACGGCGTGCCACGTGTCACTGTTTTAACCTCGGCCTCTGAAAACGTTTTCTGAGATATCTCTGCCTGTTAGCTTTCCATCCTGATAGGTCTGACCTCAATTGGACTCTCTGAGAGAGAGTTATTCCAAATGTCTCAACATGACCTGTTTATGGGATAATACAGGAGAGAGAACTTGTACGGCGTGCCACGTGTCACTGGTTCAACTTCGGCCTCTGAAAAAGTTTTCTGAGATAGTACAGACTGTGTACTACCTGTCACTTTTTATGAAATTTCATTTGGATCTTCCTAGCCCAAGATATGACCTTTTTCCCAAGGTCACCTGATTTTGACTCAGATCTGGAAGAGGCAGAAACCCTATATTGTACAGCTCATAAATCACAAAGTACAATGAATTAGAGGTTGTCCTTTGGACACAAGATACCTGGAGATCTTAGCTTCGGCCTGTAACAATTTCAGATCCGAAAACTTCGCCAAAATGGATTTATAGCGAAAGTTCTATGATGACTGGTTTTTGCTATATCAAGCCCTAGCATCGTAAGTGCAACAAGTGTCATACATGCCATATCATGCCTTCTTTCAGGCTAGCTCTGATACCATGTTAAATTTTCAGAATTTACTTCAATATGATCTAGGATCTTAACCGAGAGAACAACATGTACAGCATATCTACAGCATATCAATCATGGAGACAATAATGCAAGCACACAAGAGACACAAAGATATACTTGGGGAAAACCATAAAGGTGAAAAACCCCAATAACTTCCTCAGAGATAGATAGAGCAATGATACAACCAACCAATAGAGATAGCCATAACCTAGCAGCAATCCTCCTCCTCCATAAGTGCGCCTCTCCTCCTTGAGAGCATGTGTGAGAAGTGAGTGAGCAAATAGAGTGCCTCCCGCACTCTATTTATACTTGACTTGACTTGCCTTTTTACCTAACTCATGTCGGCTCGAACTTAACCACATAACATAATGCTGAGTGGGCCGACCCCCAATAGGGTGGTCTAATAACCCTTTGACCCACATGACTTATACAGGGCCGACCCCAAACAAGGTGGTCTAATAACCCATCAAGTATAAGTTACGACACTTACAATATAAATGACAACACTTCCGTATAGAGGAATAATAACATCTCTATAGGAATACAATATACATATATGTGAAATACATTCCGAAGTTACATATACATCAACACAAGAGAGGGTAGCAGGCCAAGGGAAAGAATTTTCAAGAGAAAATGGTAACAATGAATGAATCCCAGGACCCCTATGAGCATCATGAGGATGTCCTAGGAGAAAATATGCAAGAGGACAATGCTAAAACATAGTCAGATGGGAGAAGGGAGCATATCACTCAAAATTTGGTTAAAACAATAAGTTTCAATGAGAGATTAATCAAAGCTCAAGAAGAACAGAACCAGATTAATGATGCTACCCTTCAAAGCCTCACTGATATTCAATATATCGCTCATCTTGGATCTAATCCAAGCATTTTTTGTCAAGAAATAAGAAGTGCAGAGAGTCGCTCTAGAAGTCGCAATAGAAAGAGGACTCCAAGTCCAAGAAGTTGTTCCTTAAGAAGGGAGCCTAAGATATCTTTGCCAGGATATTCTTCTAGAAAGTCATCTGATTCTCAAAGTTCCCAAAGCATTCCAAGGCATACCTTCAACAGGTTTGAAATAAGGAAGGTTTCTAAAAGGATTCCACAGGGTAAATTTTGAAAGGCAAGGCCTTCCACATTTTATGGAGAAAGTAAGACTAGTCAAGAAGAAAAAGCATGAATTCTTGGGATGAAGAAGTACTTTAGAATTCATGATTACATAGGAAATGAGAAGGCCATAATTTCTATTTACAATATAAATGGTTGAGCTTCAATTTGGTGGGAGCACTTCATGCAAGTGAAAGGAATGAACAAAAGAAGGATAAACTGGGAGCGATTTAAAAAATATTTCAAGGAGAAATACATTTCTACTAGGTACTATGATAAAAAGAGGAAGGAGTTCAATGAAATAAAATGGGACATAAATCTAAGGAAGAACATGTCCACAATTTTTTGGAATTGTTGAGGTATGTGGATTACATCAAAGATGAAAGAGTTAAACTCCAATGTTTCATTGGTGTTAGTACCTAGGTCTACACCTAGGATTGCCTACTTTCAAAAAACTTGAGACTTTAAAATTCTTCTCTCTTTTAAACCTTCCTCGAGACATTTGTCTAAGACAATCATTTCTCCTTGAAGTTCTGCTATATAAATCTTATGCTTGCTTATTCTTTCTTGTTTCTAGTTTGATAATTGGTTTGTTAAACAAGTTAAGTTTGCACAAGTTTGTGTGTTTTTTCTATCTTGTTTTTCTTATATGTGTTACCTTGGTGCACATACCTCAACATTTGAAAAGAAAGGAAACTGGATCTAAGGCTAGAACTGTTCTGGGTTGATGTGTTGCGGAACAATTATGCAATTGCACTACAGAATAGTTATGTAACTGCGCTATGGAACTACCTGTAGATGATTCTTTTAGTCATTGACTTTGGGCATAGTTTCCGAGAAATTGAAGATGAATTTGAAAAGATGGGAACATGGGTTTTTTCAAGAACAGGCCCAATTACAGGAACTTTCTCATATTTTACACAGGTGTTACAGTACAGGAGGTACATGTGGCACATTAAAGCCCCTTTTTCAATATTTCACCAGATTTAATTTCTGCAAAAATATTTGTTCCAACTTGATTCCTATTTTAGGGGTTAACGTATCTTTTTCTCATTGAATATTTCGAGGGAGTTAAGGTGGGGGTTGAGAACATCATGTGAAGTTCATTAACTGTAGATAAGTCAATATTACACATATTTAGCATGTAGAAGATTACACCCATATTTCGAGGAGACTTCATCATTAGTTAACTGCTTCTTAATTGGAAATTAGGTGACGATGAATAATAGATATCCAATTTGTTGTTATAGATGCTTGGGATTTTGCTATGACAGGAAGCAATATCACTCTACAGTTGTCAATATCACAATTCCAAACCTTTAGTTTATTAAATTTGTATAAAATTTGTTTTAAATATTTTGTTTTAGTAAGTTGAGTAGGAAATGAGACTCTAAAGACTCGATCCATATATTTATAAGTAATTACCATTGAAATTAGGATCTAGAGATATTTTGGGTTGAAATCAAATCATCCCTTTATTTTGAAGTCTATTTTTAGAAAAACGAACAGTCATCGAATCGTAGAAAATTCAAGACTTTTGTTATCAAAGTCTATATATTGTAAAAATGTAATGAGGTATGGGTTCGATTTTGGTGGATGAAGGATGGTCATGCTATTTTGTAAGATATAGTACAAAACTCATGAACTTATGATTTTGAATGAAATATGAACTTTGTTCCAACTTATTTGTTATGAGTGATTATTGAATGGATTGCAGAATGGTATGCATTGCATGATTTGAATTGTAGAACTAATCGTATAAACTTTGTTTATATTCATTGCCTATGGTTTATTGTCTATCTCCTTTCAGTTTCTTTGTATAATGTTGATGTATATGGAACCTTATCTGAATGCATTAAAGAAATAGATTATTCCTTTAGTGTACTTATTTTTAGTCTTATGGTTATAATTCTTAGCATTTTGGGTTCATAGTTCAGTCTTGGTTATGGTTCCTTCTGTACTTCATGTTATTTTATCTACCTCAACACCTTCCTTAGCCCAATTTTCAACCAACCATTTGGAAAAAACCTAATGTACACAATCTCTTTTACCCAAGTGCCCTAGATTTTCACTGTAGTAGTCCAGAGCAAACCTTAAGGATAACATTTTCTAGCACCATTGCTGGGGACGAAACACTAGTACAAAATTAGAGATAAGTGACTAGGTGACTAAAACATTTAGTCACCACAATTTTTTCAAGGGATAAATGACCAAAATTGAGCAATTTTCAGTGAGCCAGCTAAAAACGGCTAAGATAAACGACTAATTTAGTCACATGATAAAATATATGACTAGATAACAAGTGCCTAAAATGAAAATGACTAAGTTAGTCACAGGAATATAAATATGACTAGCTAATAATGACTAAGAATATGAATTCATCGTTTATGTTAGTCATTTTTAGTTGTGTCCCTCTAACAATGGAAAATTACAATTTTGACAATGAATGTGTACAATTCACTAAATTTTAATACTGTGGATGGATTCTAGGAGGTCTTTGAATTCATGTGTAGTGTTAATTTAGTAAATTGTAAGAGTGTAGATGGATTCATGAGAGACCCCCCCTGTGTCACTCGAAAACATTTTTTTCTTTCAAGACATCCAGTGACGTCCTTTCAGCTCCTAATGTTGGTCGATGTGTTCATGAGCCTCAAACCTCTTTTGTAAGTCCAATATTGTTGTCATTATGTGCACTCAAAATTATAGATTCAATTCACATGATCTCAATCCTTACCATGCTACATTGACCAATATCCCCATAACCATTTTATTTGATCATTAAATATATATTAAAAAATTATAGTATATAAAAATTTACAATATATAATTTTTATATTATTACAAAACATATATATATATATATATATATATATATATATATATTATAATATATTATAATACTTGCACACAAATATTACCAAAAAGAACATAACACCAACAAACATAATACAACAGAATCACTACCATAACTAGGGTGTTCCTTCCCTTATGTCGTGAAACCCCTCCCAAGCTACATGAGCCCCTGTGTGCAGAGGAGAAGAGAGTAGAGGATCCCTCAGTCATAGGGGAGAAGAGACTAAAGAAAATTGGGCTACGGGAGGATGAGGAGACATTATCGACATTGGAGGAGACCGCCACAAGAGACATTACCAGCATTGGAGGATACTCCCATAGGATACATTAGCGATATTGGAGGATACCTCCTCAGGACCGCGCATAGAAAGGAGGATAAGAATGCCTTCTAAATTGGTAAGGAAATGCCACCTCCTAGTTTAGGGTTTTTTCTATTGTTGAATCACTTGTTATTGATGCTAAAAGAATTGCCTATGTGCTTCTACAAGTGATGCATCCTCTATGTCAGTGACCTTGGAAGGTTCCATGTCTACCATAAGAGTTGTGACTATATGCAATGATAACATGTGTGCAAGAATAAGAGAGTAGCAATTCCCTCTGGTAACTAAAATAATGGATAATTGATTCATATGTTCAAAGGTCAACTCCAAGGATTAATGGCTCAATGTTCTCATTATATGGCTGAAAACACTTGGATAAAGGGTTTAACAAACTTATATATGCATGCTAAATTGCAAGCTTCCATAAAGATGCTCAAACGTTGCTCCAACTTGTGTTTGGTCTTTCTCAAATGTTTCTCCAACTTGTTGTTCAGTGTTGCTCAAACATTACTCTAGGAATTCATAAAGAAAATTGGTATTTCTCAATACTTTTGCAGTGGGTTGACAATTCAAGATGCACTTAGAGATAATGATTTTGATGGCACAAAAGAAAGTATGATTCAAGTCAAATATGATCCCCTGTCAGTTTGGGGTTATATTGAGGTCCGACTGCAGAAACATAAACTTATTATAGGTCATTCTTGCAAGGCTTCATTATTATTGTTTAATTCTTGGAGCAGAAAGGTTTACAAGTCTAGATGTGAACAAAATATTTCGAATGAAATAGGTTCATATAGAGCAACGTCTAGTGCTAGAGGGACATGGTATTCCCCTGGGAGTTTTAGTGGGAATATCAGTGCAAATATGTTTAAAAGTAAGCACTTATTTTTTTGGTAAGGCTAGGATACATTCTCCTTTCTTAGGGACCTTATATAAGGGAATAAATAAGATTTTTTTTTGCAACTTTGCCTCTATTAGTTACAAGAGAAATTAAGAAACAATAATCATTGGCTATGCAAATTTAATGCATATAAAACTAAGCATATCAATCTATTTTTTCCCTGTAGGTTACAGTCAAGGGATCATAAGGACATGAAGGCACAATATCCAATGCCAACAGCCATAGAAGCTATCTTAATTGTGGAGAAACTTTGTAAATGTCCATAAGAGCATCTAAACAAAGCTAGCATATATGAAATTTTGAGGAAAGGAATTTCATAGGGATCAGTTGTATGTATGGTTGGGGAACTAGCAATCTAGCCAGGTGTAGGCAACGTTATTCCTAGGCAGGTTTTTATTTTCCTTATGCTTGCATAATTTCTAAAATTTAATGTTTTTGAGGAAAAAATACTTAGAAATTTAAGATAAAACATCATCATTGCAGATATTACATTAGAACCAATGATGCCCAGTAAGGGTCATTCTCGACATGCTTGTCTTGGGAAACTATTGGCCTTTAAACAAAACATGACATTGAAATTTTTCCTATCAAAATGAAAGTTGTCTTTAAAAATATTGTTTGACATCTTTTTGCTTAGTTCCAGCTCCATTGCTAAGTATTTTTTTAATAGAAGCAAAATATTACATTTATATGTACATGATTAAATTTGGATCACTCCTGACTAATACTATACCCCAAATGGTGTGTTATCACCTAGAGGTTCCTTCTTGCAAAGAACAAAGGATTCCTACCTGATTAGTCTAAGGTATCAACTGGATAAGTTTCATCTCAACTAACACACGAAATCGCTGTTAGGAAATATTAGAAATAAAATAGCATGTAAATAAGTGGTAAGCAAGCATGCAAATCAAGAAAGAAACTTTGAATGCAATATCACTACTTGTATGCCTAAATTAATCAATAACCTCTTGCAAATACAGTCCCCATGAATTCTAGCCTTAACAAATATTGGAGGTGATTTGCAATTGATCTGTCACAACAGAAGTGACCTAGGATTGGAATCGACACCATTGCTATAACTTAAAGTTATTATCTAATTTTTATTCCAATTCAAAGGTATATATATATATATTATAAGAGATGTGTTAAATGATAATTACAACAAGCTTTGTGATGGTATACACATAAACATTGATTAGTCACAAGTGGCAGGTTATCTATTGATACATGCCATCAGTTAAAATATTTACATGCTTTGGAGAATTCATCTGAGAAACCCTCATAGTTGTTAGTTTTTGGGATTACTCCAAAAGTGTTTTCACCTTGCTAGGAGAGCACTATGTCTCCTATCTCCTTGACAATGCTTCATGGACATTTGGATGGCTTAGTTTGGGTGGATGTTTGACCTTAGCTAGAGTAGAGCCATGGTTCCCTTTCCTAGGAGGTTGTTACCCTAATTGACATGATAACTAACCCATTGGTTTTACATAATGGAGGTTTCGGTTGGTTGATTAAGGGAGGTACCTATTTAGGAGGAGGAGCACTGGGCACTTCAAGGAGAGCACCTAGCCCTTAGAGCTTGGGACCAAGTGATATATACCTTGGAGGTTGGACACTTGGGTTGACACTTCATTGTAGTTGGCGATGGACCCAACCACATATGTTGAGGAACTTTGGATCTTTTATGACCACATTAGCATACATTGGCCTTCCTATTTCCCCCTAGCCTTCCTATACCCTCTCGTAATTTTACTCCCAAAGGGAATTTTTCTTGTTTGCTGGAAAGATAGCGAGAATGCTAGACAGCTAGGAGTTGCATTGTAACTAGAGATTTCCAAAATAGAGAACTGAGCAACCATTGAATGCTAATTTTCCTGTTTGGGTTTCGAGTGTAAATATGTAGTTCATATGTGATGGATTTCCTTTGTGCGTGTAATTTCAAATTTTGTCTTTAATATTGTATTAATGGTTGTATGATATTTCTTAGAAGATGCACTATATTTAATTGTTGCATGGGATTTTGTTAATGGTGTGTTACCCCTCATAGCATGAGTTCACTTTAGTGAGTTCATTCATAGTTTCAGTTCCTAGAGGTAGGTATATATGCTTTCACTGATGTATCATTTCACATTATATAGGAGCTATTTATGGACACAAACTTCTTCCCTGTCATTTCCCTTACAATATGCTCACTAGTCATAGTGATGGTTAGGTAGCTATTGACTGTATTGTCTCTAGCATGAGAGCGTGTGATGCTTTTGAGGAAGGGGCCCTGTTTAAATATTTGGTTTAGTGCCTATGGTATGGCATGAACACCATTGATGATTCAATGATACATTATTGATAAGTAGCACATTGTTCCGATATGTTGATATGTGGGACTTGTGATGTGAGCACTTTAGAGAAATGTTATCATTATATATTGAGTTTGTTGGAGTTGATTTGCACCTTCGGCCTAGATGTTTTGTCCTACAATACATCACTATTATTTTGGGAATCATTCTAGTATCTTTGAGCTAGAAATTTGGTCAAATCATTTGGTACAGGGTCATTCTATGACAAAGGATTTAAGATTATTCAGAGTAGTTTAGAAATAGAGATTTGATGTTTTGGGATTTCACCTAGGATATTTTATCCTCCTCTCTATGTGAGATCATTCATTCATGGATTGGCACATTGGTATGGCATCATTATCATGTTGATAATAGGTTGATTGATTTATTTATGATATTTATAGGGGGTGATTATGTTTTATTTTTCATATTTGCGTTATCAGGCCCCCCTAGTGAGTGTGCATAGCTTGTGGAGGAGCAATAATATCTCTAACAAATTTATGAGATCTGTAGGATGCCATAAACAACATTAAAATCAAATGCCATAATCTGTTTATCCAATGCCCTATTTCTATTCTTTCAAGCTAATGCATGGAATGGGTTGAACATACCAGTTGTTGGGTGTTCCCTTTGATGTTATCTTCATCCTTAATGGTAGCAGTATAATGGTGGTTACATACCATTCCCGACAGTAGTAGAAGGGCTTATTAAATGAATATCTACACAACTATTCTTAGCACAAGATATTTCCCACTGTATGAGTTGTTTTGGAGGAGTTACTCTTCTATTTATAATACATGAGTGTCCCCCACTTGATGATTTACTCTTGCAAGCAATGGGGCACATTCAAGGAAGAGTTCACCTATTTATGATAGGGGTTACATTCCACTATTGTCATATCTATTACTGTCGTTTTAGACCTGTTTCATACATATTTTAGCCAGGAAGAGGGTGTTTACTTGAGGCATTTATTTACATGAGGGTGCAACACTTGGGATTTACATCCTATTCTTAGTAGAGGTGGCATGGATTCCAATGGGTCTGATATCTATTTAGGAGTTTCTTAGATATTGAGACAGGGTTCAATCCTAGGGATTTATTCCCCCTTGTACTTTGGTGTAACTCAATCTTGCTTGCTTAAGTTGGGAGTTGAAAAATAGAATCAGAACAAAGGCATTGTAATATGGTACTTGGAGAGTTAGACGCAATTGCATAATATGTCAATTTTATGCTCTCGTCTTCTCCCTTCTATCTCATAACCCCCCTACATCTTCCCATTTATTATTATTTTATTCACTTTGTTAACAAAAGTGTTGGTATTGTTCCCCCAAACCATTATGAAAATCATTCCATTAATTTATTACTAGTCGATCCTCAAATCCTAATGCTTATGATCGAACTCATATCTCATATATAGCGTCAATGGTCCTAACCCTATCAGATTCCATATTTTTTCCCAATACCATGATTGTATACCAAAACCACTTCGGAGGTTAAAAGATAGTTTATAAACCATTATGAATGCCTCTGAATTTGTTAGATCCTCAATGTGGTTGTGGATTGTTCATTTTGGAGGATATATAGGAGGTTAAAAGTATACACATCTGTCCTCTGAAATGTTTGACATCCTTTCACAGGATTTTGGAGATAGATGTGTGGACGATGAATATCAAGGAAAAGATTTTGGGGGTATAAAAATTTTGTTTGAAATGGATTTCCTAGTTTTAATTCCATTCAAGAAAATAGGCCAAAGGTAAAGGAGAAAGGAATTCCAGATCTACATTGCCAAGAAATTAGGGAAAAACCCCAAGCATAGATACCATTAATATTAAATTATTAAGAAGAACTGCATGGAAGCAGCTCAATCATTCTATTAAACCCAGGGTTTTCAACACCTGTGGATCAATTGGGCCCTCAAACTATGGCTGCAGTAGCCCCCTTTGTTGAAAAATAGATCTTGTGGTAAACTCGAACCCTCCATCTAGGCTAAAATCCTAAAACGTCAATGGAAGTATTTCTAAGAATCTTCCCATTGACAATCTTCTTCAAATGTGGGGAAGTTTACTCCTGGACAAGTAACATTTGTGGCTTATGCTCTAATACTCCTTCCTATAGTTCTTGCTAGACTAAATCCAAAGTTGATTATGGTTCAAATTTCATAATGGCCTCAGTGTATCCTGGAAGATCTTGCATTATAAATTTATAATACAATAAAACTGACCATTGCTAAGTTCTCACATCTATCTTATAGAATTCTTGACTGCTCAAGAATGTTTACCATATGTTACACAAGCATAATATTATGCATGAAGTAGCCCAGGATATTTCTAGAAATAAACTTAGTATAGCTTGCATAGATGAGGTCGGCTACAGAATAGCCATCCATTTGCTTTTATGATTTCCATTACACCAGCTATTATACCTGCCCAAACAACTGAACAAAGAAAATGGTGTGCATCACATGCTCTTGCACAAAAGTGCAATCACAGTCAAGAAAGACACTAGGGGTATTTGACCACTAAGTAAATCAACTTAAATGTACAAAATAAATAGACAATTCAGTTCAGCTAGGAGTGCGCCATACATACTATATCTGAAATGACGTTCTTAGAAGTAGAAAACAAAAAACTAAAGATCAATAAGTATACTTCGTAAATTACCTTGCTGAAGAGATAAAGTTGTGATGGTAAGCCCCCCAACTATTAACACCGAAGCAACTGGAAGATACTGGAATGTCATGTCAAACAGAAACCAAACCATGGGGAAACACTGAATCAAAGTGTGACTTTTAATGTACTAGTGTCATGATAAAGTGCATGCATACTTTGAATTTATGTTTGCAATTATTATGGACATCCTCAAGTGGATTATCATGAATTAGATCATGAATTTCCTCTAGAGTCTCGACCATTTCCTGGTTATGGATAAGACCACTAATTTCTCTATTCTCATCCTCACAATTCACAAATAAGTTTTTAAGAAGTCTGTCTTTACTTCTTCAATGACGAGATTAGCTCTAAGATTAAAGTTCTGGGATTTTAACATAAGAAACTAGTATTGAGAAATTATCCCATTTCTTCTGATGATGGACCTTAACTCACAATGATGGTTCTCCAAGTGGTGAACACAGTGTACCACCCTATTAGTCACATTTCTTTGAACTACAGAGTTTTCCATGTCATTCCACTGAAGACGAATGCTTTGAATTGACCTCTAGCAATTTCAGGATTTTTAGTAGAGTGAAGATTGCTACTTGCAAAAACTCAAAATAATCCTGCATCCAATATCTGCTATAATGACATGTCATTCTCGCTAAGAGGATGTTTTTTTTTTCTCACCAACCCGATCCTCACATAAATAACTAACAGGAAATTGAGCATGAAGAGACTTTTCAATCCCTACCTGATTTTGAATGACATTCATTTTAAACCTGATATGCTGAAAGTTCTTCTGCTTTTTCTGGTCAACCTCCACTTTTTTTTTATAGCTGGATGTACCAAGAGAATCTCCATAATTCACACTGAAAACATCAAGCCCCATATAACTGGATTCTTTGGAATAAAATTCCAATTGCACCAGAGAATGACTGAATTGCCAGCATACCCATCCATACCAGATTTCACAATCCATGCTTCCATACCTTTCAAATAGATCTCTGAAGATATTACAATCAATCAAGGGACAGTACATGCTTTTTAAATTTGTTATCAAGAGAGCTAAAACTTAGAGCCTCTTGATGGGCTATGCATATGACCCTTTTTGTTCCTCCTTTCTACTTTGTTTTTGACTCCTTTTTGACATACTCCTATATTACTACTGGCTCTTTTGGTTGCATTTTGCACATTCTGGACTTGGTAAGAATTGATCTTGTCCCTTCTGCTATTTGTCAATTGCTTGTGATTGATAGGGCTATGTTGCTATTATTGACTACTAAAGAAGATATGTTTTAGGTTCGGTATTAGTTTATCTACAGGTTGCAGAATGAAGGACTATGGAAGCTAGGAGACATGCATTTCAGTCTGGAGCTAGTACACCGAGGTATCCAGCTTGATGTATTCTACTACAGTATTTTGGTTACCTATCCAACAATCAGATGATGCTGCAGTCGATCCAAGGAGATGGAGGTTTTATGCTTAATTTCGTATTATGGGTCTATGATGACTCATAGTTGACCATCCCGACATCCCAGGGATCTTCCTCCACTTTCCACGATGTATATCCCAGAAATATATTATTAAGGATCTGTAGATAGGATTTATTGGGGAATTCATTGTAACTATGCGATTCCTCATTTATCCTCTCATAAGCGTTGATGTATAAAAGATAGGGGGACTCTTCAGAAGGGTTAGCCTCAATTGCATAACAATTATTGAACACTGTATCAGTTTCATATATAAGAAATTCTTGTTTTTTATCTGATTCAATGTGTTGATCCATTTCGTGTGATTGAGAGGTTGTTCAGATCCTATTGCCGAAAGCAGGCCCCCCTTGTGTGACAGGTGCTGTTATAGATAGGATTTAATTCGTTTATGCATGTGTGTTCAGTTTGGTAGCTTAATTATTAACACAGTGTGGTTGATGCATTAATTAATACATAGAATTGGTGTGTTGAGCTTTGTTGTGTGTGAATTCTTAACGAATGATGTGATTGCATTACAGCATTATTTTCATTATTGATCACAGAGGAATTTATGAACGATAAATATCCAGTTAGTATTAATCCTGCAGTGAATGGATGCACTTAGGTTCTTTCCAATTTCTTTAGTGAGTGCATGTAGGTAAAGGCAGATTGTGGAATTCCATTCGTTATCCAACCTTTTTCATTTGCGATTCAGTGAATTAATTTCATTAGGAAATTTCTAGTTTGTTAATTAGAAGAGGAATTTAATTGCTTTCTGTAATTCGACAGATTGTGTTGGTAGTGATCTCTTTCTGTAGTTTAGCTGAATGGTGTTGAGATATAGATGTTTCCATTAATGCATAAGATCTTTTCTGTAGTTTAGCTGAATGCTACTTGATAATTAGGAACTTTTATTAAATTCCAAGATTCTTTAGGAAGTTAGTAATTTCTTAGAAGTCCATTCACTAAAAGATTACATCCTAATTCTGATTGAATGTTTCATTAATTTTCTCTACGTCAAAGATCTTCCAAGTTGCAGTGTCTGGCATATATTTTGCTTGGTAGCTCATAAGCTCTCGTAGCCCTGGGTTGATAATTTATGCACAACTTTCTATCTTCGATTTAATTAAAAGAGAATTAAAGAGCTCGTCATTTTGGCGTCGTTGCCTGGGAGCCGCCAAGGACATTGTAGTTTGATTGATTATTTTGGTTCCAGTTGTGATTTCTTTTCTTATTTCCCTTTGAATGGATTGTGTGTGTGACAATTTTGTAAAAAATCTGGTATGATTTCAGAGGAGGGTCAAGTAAGACGCACCGACATATTCATTTAGAATATTTCTTGCCGCAAGTCCCTATGATCCTGGAACATGCAAAGTATTCATGTGTAGAGTAAGAGATAGTACAGGTAGACTGGTATATGCATATGATACCCCTCCCCCAGGTACTAATCATGTAGGAAGTTCAATAAAAGGAGGACGTGTTCAAGGAAAGTCACCATCTCTCGGCAATCCCAAGGTAGAATTCGTTCCAGAACAAGAGTTGGTTCAAGAAGAAGGGTTTCCTGAACAATTCAGTGTTTATAATCAAGGAGAAGAGGAACAACTAGTTGTTGAATCCCCATGGTCCACCGAGTCAACTACTCTAGAATATCTAATGGCAGGTATGGATGGCGAGGGAGAACACATTCCCCGCAGGGAAGAGATAAATCGAGGAAACACAAATGGAGAATCTAGTACGGGAACGGTTACTTTCGAATTCCCAATCAGGAACTCCGGATCGACACTCACAAACCAGATGAAGAACATTCCACATTCAACATTGCCTAACTTCCATGGTATGGCGAGTGAAGACCCGGATACATTCCTATTTGAATTTGATGTCCTATGCAAGAGCTATGACTATGTTACAGATCACTAGAAACTCAAGCTTTTTCCAGCCACTTTGAAAATCCAAGCTCTGAGATGGTTCATGGGCCTGGGAGGAGATAGAATAACAACTTGGGCTCAAATGAAGAAAGCTTTTCTGGATAAATATCAAGAATACTACAAGGACAAGGACCGGAAGGAAGCCATTTTTAAGATGTCCTAGCAGGAGGATGAGAATTTAGAGGACTTACTGGAGAGATTTCAATATAATTTGCAAAGATCAAGGCAGAACGGGTTGAATGATGACACATTGAAGATTCTGCTCTTATGAGGGATTAGAGATGATTGCATTGATCCGCTGAATTTGATGGGTGCAAGGGATGTGTCCCTACTAAAATATGTAGAAATATGTGATCTCTACAGAAGGTATTCAAGGAATGCCTCCAGATCAGGTAGAGGAATTCGGGATACAGTAAACAGAACCATGAAGACCTCAAGAGAAGGAGTTTCAAGGGTAGAAATTGGGAACCTCTTGGAGGATTTCAAGACTAATATACTTAGTTCCCTGAGTTCTCAGTTAGACGCACTCCAAGCAAAGAAAAGGCAAGAGGAGGAAGATCGAGCTTTGGCTGTCTTTTGTCCTAAATGCAGAAAGAGACATCCCCTCAAAAGATGCCCATTGGACAAAGTGGAGATCTGTCTTCTATGCGAGCTGGAGCACCCTACAAAAGAATGTCCTTCGCTACCAGGGCTCAAAGCTATATATGAAGAAGTAGGGACGGATGCAGAACCAGTCTATTTTATATCTCAAAAACATCCATGGAAACCTCGACCTTCAGGTAGTGTACTAGATCATATGCAATCATTTAATCCTTATTGGAACAATACTCAATTACATCAGTCGAAAGTTCCACAAGCTCCACAAGTCCAACAAAAATCTCAACCTTGGTACCCACCTTTGCCTCAACAAACTTGGGCACCTTCCTATCCCCAAAGTAACCCTTGGCAATCAAATTGGAGGAATTCAAATTTTGGGAATAATCAACAGATTCAGCATTTAGCCCCACAATTACAGAATCCTCAATTCCCATTTGCACCAGTACAAACATTAATGCAACCCCCCCTACAACCTCAGTTAACCTTGCCAGTGAACAATCCACCTCCAAAACCACTTCTTCCTGCACAACCGACTCCTAACCCTAATAATAAGGTTGGACAACCTGTAATGGCTACTGAAATACCCAATTATCCAGCCTATTCCATCTCCATGGTGGACTTCCATGACATTCAATTACACTCTGGCAGGAAAATTAGTAAAACCACCTCTCCTATAATTTCAGAGGAGGAGGAGGAAGAAACACCAGAAAATTTACCATCCCAATCCAAAGAAATACCAATGCAATCTGAAGACAACTTCCCACCCATCCCACCCAGGAAATCACCTCAAATTGAGCAAAAACAACCACCACGATATCCCGAATGCTTGGCCATAGAAACGTTGATGCCATAATCAGAATTTGATCTCCTTGGAGAATTACGAAATGTCCGTGTCAAAATTCCACTATTCCAACCTATCAAAGACATTCCCATTTATTCCAAAGTTGTCAGAGAATTGTGTTTGAAAAAGCTAGGCAGGAAACAAAAAGACCCCCCAACAGTCCATGTGATAGGTGACTTGGCTGAATTGATGATGGGTAATACCCTTACTGCTAAGTACTTTGACCCTGGTAGTCCTGTGGTTAAAGTAAAAATCAATGGCATTCCTATATCTAATACACTAATAGACTTGGGAGCAACGATTAATGTCATGACTAAAAGAACAATGGACAGATTGGGCATTACAAAACTCAGACAAACTTCTACTATCTTATAGTTGGTTGACCAATCTCCTGTGAAACCAGAAGGCATTATAGAAGATCTTGTTATTTCAGTTGACTCATGGGAGTACCTAGTAGACTTCATGGTTCTACAAACAAAATCAAATTTGGGAGGCTACCCCCTAATTCTGGGGAGACTATGGTTGGCCATGACAGACGCTTATATTGGCTGTCAGTCAGGTAATATGCGCATATCGCATGGACATGCTGTTAAGGAACTTACTTTATATCCTCTTGCGAATCCTATACTCCAACCTGAACTTCCAGTTTGGTCAGAAGAAGAAGGAATTGAGCAAGCAGAAGACACCCTACAGCTGTACATGATTGAACAGACAATGGCAGCAAAACAATTAACTGAGGATGATCTGCTCAGTCAATTTATTTCTTCTAATTCCTCGGGAGACTTCGTGGATTTTTTTAGTGTAGTTTGCGCCACTCAAAAAATTGACAGTACTCTGAGCTCATCTAATAATGCCGCTATCCCTGATGTGGAGTCTGAAATTAGGGAAGTGGAAATTGAACCTGGCAAGCTCCTAATGATTAGCTCCACATTGTCAGAGCAGGAAACATAACAGCTAACTGCAGTGTTAAGGAAACATAAGTCTGCATATACATGGGATTATAGTGACATGAAAGGTCTACACCCTGACCTGTGCACACACCATATCTATACTAAGGAGGATTCTAGACCCATCAGACAACCTCAGCGCAGGATGAATCCGGCACTCAGAGAGGTGGTCAAAGAGGAATTACAGAAGTTGTTGGCTGCAAATTTTATTTATCCCATTTCTGACAGAAAGTGGGTGTCTCCACTGGTGATGGTCCCCAAGAAGAACAGGAAGTGGCGTGTTTGCGTTGATTATAGGGAATTAAACAAAGCCACGCATAAGGATCATTTTCCGTTAGCCTTCATTGATCAGGTGTTGGATACACTAGCAGGGAGGAAGTATTTTTCTTTTCTAGATGGGTTCAGTGGATATAACCAGATCAGGATAGCACTAGAAGACCAAGAAAAAATGACATTCACATGCCCATGGGGCACCTTTGCATACAAAGTGCTACCTTTCAGGTTATGCAATGCCCCTGCTACATTTCAGTGGGTTGTTCTCAACATTTTTTCTGATCTGATTCAT
Source organism: Larix kaempferi (assembly GCA_027924585.1). Classification (NCBI taxonomy): domain Eukaryota; kingdom Viridiplantae; phylum Streptophyta; class Pinopsida; order Pinales; family Pinaceae; genus Larix; species Larix kaempferi. The sequence goes on from BSBM01000207.1 coordinate 11,292,883, forward strand.
GACACTATGGAAGTTTTTATGGATGATTCCACCTCCCATGGTGAATATTTTGCAGCAGCCTTGAATAATTTGGACAAAGCACTTACACAATGCAAAGAGGTGAACCTCTGTCTCAGTAGTGAGAAATGCAGAATGATGCTTACCCAAGGTGTTGTTTTGGGTCATCTTATATCTCCGAAGGGCATTCGAGTAGACCCAGCAAAAATCTAGGTAATCAATAATTTATCAGTCCCATCCACACAAAAAGAGGTACGCAGTTTTATTGGATATGTAGGTTATTATAGAAGATTTGTGCAAAACTTTTCAAAGATTGCTAGTCCTTTATTTCTGCTCATGTCTAAAAATAAACAATGTGAATGACAAAAGATTGCCAAGTAGCCTAGGAAACTTTAAAACAGAAAGTCTCTACTACACCTATCCTACGAGGTCCAAATTGGTCACTACCCTTCCTAATTTCTACAGATGCCTTTGATACTACCATAGGAGGAGTCCTAGGCCAACAAGAAAATCAGAATCCCTATGCCATATATTTTATCACTAAAAATCTGACTACTACTGAACTTAATTATACTGTGACTGAGAAAGAGTTCCTCACTGTCATCTATGCCATAAATAAATTTCTTCATTACATTATAGGATACCCAATAACTGTCCATACCGACCACTCTGCCATTAAATATCTCATGAATAAATCCATCACAAATGGCAAAGTCACTAGGTGGCTGTTGTTGCTACAAGAATTTGATAATTCAATAATGGACAGACTTGGTAAAACTAATGTGGTTGCTGATTTTCTTTTAAGAATAACTACTGATGAAGAATCTCAACCGGTGGATGATGCTTTTCCAGACGAATATTTGTTTTCTATTTCTACTAATGTTCCTTGGTTTGCAGATGTAGCAAATTATTTGGTTGCAGGAAGACTTCTGGGGCATATGACATCAAAAGAAAAGAAGAGGATTGTGCAACGTAGCAACAGATTTTCATGGATTTATGGCTATTTGTTTTATACAGGACCAGACTTGGTGATCCGTCGATGTGTTCATGAAGATGAAATCTATCCAATCCTGAGAACCTGTCATGATGGTCCATGTGGAGGACACTTTGCTGATAAACGAACAGCCCATAAGATTTTACAACTGGGATATTACTGGCCCACAATATTCAAAGATACCCGGGAATATGTCCAGAGTTGTGATAGTTGTCAAAGGATGGGGCAGCCACTTCAGTCAAATCAAATGCCACTTCAAACTCAGCTTGTGGTGGAACCATTTGAGAAGTGGGCATTAGATTTTGTTGGTCCTATTAAACCTCCATCCAGACAGAACTCCTACATTTTAGTATGCATAGATTATGTAACTAAATGGGTGGAGGCAAAGGCACTTCCAAGGGAAACAGAGCAGGCAGTCTCAAACTTTCTATATGCAGAGATCTTCACAAGGTTTAGAGTTCCGAGGGAGATTGTTACTGATGGAGGCCCTCAATTTACATCTAAACTTATCAAAGCTCTCACAACAAAATACCATATCAAGCATAGGGTAACCTCACCATATCACCCTCAAGCAAATGGGCAAGTAGAAGGCACAAACAGAATTCTGGAAGCTGTGCTCACAAAGACTGTCCAACTTCATCAAAGAGACTGGGTTGATAGGCTGCTTGAAGCCTTATGGGCCTACAAAATATCCTGGAGAAGCACAACGGGTTTGAGTCCTTATCAATTAGTTTATGGCAAACAAGTCACCCTACCAATAGAAGTTGAGATTAAGACATTAAGAACTGCATTTCAATTAGGCATGGATATATCACAGGCTGAACATACTCACCTACAGCAGCTTAATGAACTTGATGAATTACGCCTGGTTTCCATAGAACGTAAAGCCAATGTGCAACATCAACGAACCAGGTGGCATGATGAATTCATCAAAACTAAGCATTTTCAAGAGGGTGACTGGGCTCTTCTCTACAACTCCAGATTCAAAAAGTTCAAAGGGAAACTTCATACTAGTTGGCTAGGACCATATGAGATAGAAACAGTTTTTGATAATGGTATAGTATGACTCAGAACCATTGATGGTGAAGGTACGTTTCTTATGGCCAATGGTCATAGACTAAGACCTTATAAGAAACCATTGTCCAAAGAGGAGTTCATCCGCAACATTGCTGCCTGTTGGTGCACCAATGATTTCTAGATCACTAGTTCAATCTTTGAAGAATAAAAAATAAAAATAAAAATAAAAAAAAAATAAAAAAAATAAAAATGGACTGTGAAAATCCTTCTGGGACGTAGCCCTAAAAAAAAAAAGAAAAAAGAAGGAAAATGGACTATGAAAATCCTACTTGGACGTAGCCTAAAAAATGAAATAAAATCATTTTTTTTTTGGATTCTAATAACTCTATCTGTTTATTTGCTACAGGGACATTCTATCCTAGTTCCCCTTCTTTATTCCACCCCTCTCATGTTCGCTTTTGGATGGCTCTGCTTTCTAGAATAAAACCATTCATTACAGAAACTTTCCGCTCCATTGCAGAACCTTTTCCGCTTTATTACGGAACATGTTCCGCTACATTACAGAACCTTTCCGCTTTATTACGGAACATGTTCTGCTACATTACAGAACCTTTCCGCTTTATTACGGAACCTGTTCCATTGTATTACAGAACCTTTCGGTTCCGTCATCAAAACATTTCCACTACATTACAGAACCTTTTTGCTTTATTACGGAACATGTTCCGTTGCATTACAGAACCTTTCCGTTCCGTCATCAAAACCTTTCCGTTGCATTACAGAACCTTTCCGTTCCGTTACCTAAACACCCTTCCGCTCCACTTCAGTACATGTTCCGCCACACCCCAGAACATGTTCCATTTTATTACCACTACCCTTTACGTTCCATGACCAAAACCTTTTCATCCTGGTACATAACCCCCATCTAGTTTCCACACTTTCTGAGATACCACGGAATCATTTCTCATAATGTACCGGCTCCTTCCTAACTTTTCTAGCGCTCCAACGATCATACTTTCAGCCACCTTCCATGCCACATCCATATGGCGGCACCTCATTTCTCTGTACGGACCCATCATCACTCGATGTCGCCGAAAAATAAAATCGGAACACTCATCAGTTGATCTGCGGCATTACGGATCCTTTTCAGCAGCCAACTGAAGTCATATCCAATTCTATTTGACAGGACCGCTACCAGGAAGATCATCACAGTTCGTCAGCCTCACAGAAGACCATCAACGCTACAACTGGAGAACCTTCCATTCACCATTTAGTCCAATTATCACAACCAACCGGATTTGTACTCGACTCATCTCTTCTCAGGTAAGGCAGGTACGTACCCATCTTTCATTGGCATTTGATAAGTACAGAAGGACGGGTCATTCTATCATGCTAGTTAGTGCCACATGAGGACGTGTGTTGAGTTAGTTGGGGGGGAGAATTGGGGGTGCCTTTAAAAAGTCGGTAAAACCAGTTAGTGTCTGATAATTCCACCATTCATGAACTCTTGGCTAGACCCGTATTAATAATCCACCCCTGCTTAGCCCAAAATCCAATTTTCTCCCGGAATCGGCAAGGATTTGAGAAACTGTAAGCACTTTGGGGGGGGAATAAGAAGAGGAACGCAATGAAAGGGGCAATCAGGAGCAAACTAGGAAGCCCGTATATGGTTTATGGGAACAAAGAGGTAAAAATGATTTTCCAGCAGGCCGGATGGCTGGCATATTTTGACAGAATGAAGAAAGGAGATGCTGCAATTGCTATGGAGTTTGCACTCACATTTGATGGTAAAGTTGCAGAAGTGTAGGGATTGAGAATTCTAGTGGTTGAGATGATAGTTGCGAGGGTTTCTGGATTACCACAGATAGGAAAGAAGTGGTTTGAAAAATGGGTGTCGATAAAACCTCTGATTGATGCATTTGTGAAACTTGGTGAATTGCTGCAAGGGACGAAAAAGGGGACAAAGCGAACTTCATTACCGGTTCCATGGAGCGAACTGGCACTTTGTGTAATCAAATTTATCACATGTGAAGGTTGGTTCAGCTTAATTTTTGCTTATCACTTTAAAATATTGAACCACTTAAGGCATCAGAAATACATTGACATGCCATACTTTATGTGGAAGTCCCTAGAATCAATGAGCAAAATGGTCAAAAACAGTAATAATCCAGACACAAGCCTGGCACATCACGAGTTGATCAGGTTATTGGTAGAAGATGCCCTATAGGAACAGGACCAGACCTAGGAATTGTTTGTGGGTACATCCTCAAGTGTGGGTCAGACAAGAAAAAAAAGAAGAAAATACTGGAAATTACCCTAGAGATCCAACAGGAGAAACCAATCCAGGTAGTCCCAATGAGAAGCCTTCAAGCCGAAACCCCAGCTTGCTTAATAGAAGGACCTCATACACGGACAAGATCCATAGCTCAGGGAGGGTGACAAAATTAGAAAGAATTACTGGGACGGAATAAGGAAATAGAGGAAGAACAGGAAGTATTCATTATAACAGGAAGTACCAGTAAAGACTAGGAAAATCAATTAGGGTTGCAGAACATGGAAAAGCAGCAGAAGGGAGAAAAACAATGGTCGGCTTTGTTCAGAAAATCGAAAGGTAGCAGGATTAGGAGATTCCAATATTTCCTATTATGCAAGTATCGTAAGGCATATGAAGAATTGAAGAAAGATCACAAGACTTTAAAAATATCCTATCAAAAGAAAATAGAAGAAGTGGAGTCCCTACAAGAGCAAGTTCAGAAGATGGAAAGATATAAGATGGACCCTTTATTGGAGGCTGTAGCCTGGGAAAATGAACAAAATGAAAATTACAGAGATGAAGAAATAGAGGACAGCATGCAAGCAAGAAATATGGAGCCGAAGGAAGATTCTAAAGCAAAACAATTAGAAGATTTGGAAATAGAAAGTCCAGGAGGCCAAGAGATACATGAAGAAAACCCTTCCGATGAAGCCCGGATAAAATATTTAGAAGAAATGGTAGTTCAGCTACAGGCGGCAGTGGGAGACCTGGAGAGACAATTAAAATTGGCCCGTGATGAGAAAAAAGGGAAAGAACAGGAGACAATTACAGAACAGCTGCAGAGACAAAATTATGCCATGGCTACAAGAAGGCTTGGTCAAGAAGTGGAAAAATTAAAATTTGAAAAAGAATATATGAATTATCTGGCTCATTCCATGAGGAATCTGAGACCCCCTTCGAATTTGTATTCTATGTTTTTAAAAGAACAACTTATATCTTTTAGGCTGTCAATGGTAACTATGGGTTATAATGATCATATTGAGACAGAAGCCCAGTTTGTTGATGCCTTTTCCAGGAGTAATGACGAAGAACAAGATTTTCTATGTGAGGTATATATGCACAACCTGGTTATGACTGATTATGAAGATTGGGATCCCAACCCTCATGTTGGGGAAGTACAACTGAGGGCATTCATGTCCTTCATGAGAAATCATTTGAGATGGAACAATGCGGCCACTGCTATAGAAAATATTGAATAGGAAGATGCCCTTTGGGTGAGAGGTTCCCCTCAGTTGAAAAGTTATTTATGGCTAGGAACCAGGTTATGCAAGATTCATCATTTGTTACTCTCCTGGAGTCTGCTCAGTCTAAAGTTGTTCATGAATGTAGGAGTTGGATTCATTTTCATAGGTTGGAAGTGATGCTCTGTCTACGGAGAAGGATTAATGCTCTGAGCATGGATTTAAGAAGGAAAGATCCCTTCTTTGTTAGGATGTTTGAGCGAGCCCTGGACAAAATACAACTCTACTTTGATTGCCTGAGCACCCAGAGAGCCAACTGGATTGGGCTCCGATTTCACTTTCCTATACTTTGGTGCCCTATAGTGGATGGGGAAGACAGTGAGTTTTTCATAATTATGGGAGAACAGAAAGGTTTTTACAGCATAACAGAAGGTGGCCATTCCTCCTTTAAGTGGAGTGATGAATTAAGCAACTCTCCAAGTACCCCTGTCAGTGGATCACAGTCTTAGTTTGCATAGGGACATGCAAACCCTTTGGTTGGGGGGATATGACGGGCTATGCATATGACCCTTTTTGTTCCTCCTTTCTACTCTGTTTTTTACTCCTTTTTGACATACTCCTGTATTACTACTGGCTCTTTTGGTTGCATTTTGCACATTCTCGCCTTGGTAAGAATTGATCTTGTCCCTTCTGCTATTTGTCAATTGCTTGTGATTGATAGGGCTATGTTGCTATTATTTCCTACTAAAGAAGATATGTTTCAAGTTCGGTATCAGTTTATCTACCGGTTGCAGAATGAAAGACTATGGAAGCTGGGAGATATGCATTTCAGTCTGGAGCTAGTACACTGAGGTATCCAGCTTGATGTATTCTGTTACAGTATTTTGGTTACCTATCCAACAATCAGATGATGCTGTAGTTGATCCAAGGAGATGGATTTTTTAGGCTTAATTCGGTATTATGGGTCTATGATGACTCATAGTTGACCATCCCGACATCCCAGGGATCTTCCTCCACTTTCCACGATGTATATCCCAGAAATATCTTATTAAGGATCCGTAGATAGGCTTTATTGGGGAATTCGTTGAAACTATGTGATTCCTTATTTATCCTCTCATAAGCATTGATGTATAAAAGACAAGGGGAGTCTTCAGAAGGGTTAGCCTCAATTGCATAAGAATTATTGAACACTGTATCAATTTCATATATAAGAAATTCTTGGTTTTTATCTGATTCGATGTGTTGATCCATTTCGTGTGATTGAGAGGTTGTTCAGCTCCTGTTGTCGAAGGCAGGGCCCCCTTTTGTGACAGGTGCTGTTATAGATAGGATTTAATTCCTTTATGCATGTGTGTTCAGTTTGGTAGCTTAATTATTAACACAGTGTGGTTGATGCATTAATTAATACATAGAATTGGTGTGTTGAGCTTTGTTGTGTGTGAATTCTTAACGAATGATGTGATTGCATTACAGCGTTATTTTCATTATTGATCACAGAGGAATTTATGAACGATAAATATCCAGTTAGTATTAATCCTGCAGTGAATGGATGCACTTCAGTTCTTTCCAATTTATGTTGTGAGTGCGTGTAGGTAAAGGCAGATTGTGGAATTCCATTCAGTATCCAACCTTTTTCATTTGTGATTCAGTGAATTAATTTCATTAGGAAATTTCCAGTTTGTTAATTAGAATAGGAATTTAATTGCTTTCTATAATTCAACAGATTGTGTTGGTAGTGATCTCTTTCTGTAGTTTAGATGAATGGTGTTGAGAGTTAGATGTTTCCATTAATGCATAAGATCTTTTTCTGTAGTTTAGCCGAATGCTACTTGATAATTAGGAACTTTTATTAAATTGCAAGATTCTTTAGGAAGTTAGTAATTTCTTAGAAGTCCATTCACTAAAAATTACATCCTAATTCTAATTGAATGTTTCATTAATTTTCTCTGTGTCATAGTCTTCCAAGTTGCAGTGTCTGGCATATATTTTGCTTGGTAGCTCATAAGCTCTCATAGCCCTGGGTTGATAATTTATGCACAACTTTCTATCTTCGATTTAATTAAAAGATAATTAAAGAGCTTGTCACCTCTGCTAAGGAATTCTATAGTTCCTTACATACTCCCCACAAATTAGGAGATTGGCTAGATCAGGGTTACAAGCCATGTTTGCATGACTGGATGTTTAAGAATTTATCTTTCTAAGGACATGCCAAACCTTAACATCTTCGAATTCGATGATCAATTGGAGAATTATCCATATTATATTTCTTAACAAGCCCATTCTTAGGAACTTTCTTGGTGACTAGATAATTGATGATTATCATAAAATATCCCACCACATTTATGAACCTTATATTGATTTGAATGGATAGAGTCAAACCTTTCCATAAGGCCAAAGCTTCGACATGATTATTTGACACTTCCCCCAGTCCCCATGATAAGTTTTGCTTCTGATTTTCTCTGGGGTCAAAGAACATCCCCTACTCCAGCGAACCCTAGGTTATTCTTAGAAGCACTGTCAAAAAACAAAACATGATTTCTTTGATTATGAATCCAATCCTTCAACTTTGAAGGTTGTATCCTTAGGGTCCAATTTACCTCTTCCTTTGCAGACAGTTTAGGTATTTTGATGCTAAGATCTGAGTGGTCTATTAAATTCTGGATCCATAATTTTACTTCTACATCTAAAATTTCACTTCTTTGATTGATTCTTCCTTTAACCTTCATAGTTTCTTGCATCAAGGCCCATGCTTGGCCAACAACTTGACTAGGCGAACTCTTTCAATTTTTAAAAATTAAAGAATTTTTAGCAAGCCAGATCTTCCATATGATGAAGTATGGAAAATACTTTCGTTCATTATTCAGCAAGGGTTTGTTGACAAACTTTTTGTAGTACTTATGATGCTAAAAAAAAAGTCTTCTCTCCAATTTCTTGGAATTACTAGATTCCTGCAACCTACTTCCAAGCTTACTCTCCAAACTTCAATAGAAAAATCACAATTGAGAAACAAATGCTTCCCACTTTCTTCAGCATGTCTAGACAAGGGGAATTGAGAAGGTCCTTGTAGCCCTCTTCCATATTGTGTTCCAAATCACATTTTTAGAGAAAGAGACATTAGTAATACTCTGTTGAGCATATCTTTCATTTATTGAATAATTACCACATTTTGTTCCCCATATCCTGCTATCCATGTAAGAACTTGTAAATTTGAAATTGGAGAATGGGCATATTAGAAAGGAGAATGAAGACACTATGATGGAATAAAACATACAAAGATAGAAAAAGAAAAAGAAATGGAGGCTACAATGAAAGTCTAGGAAGAAAATTAAAAAGTTCAGAAGAAGATGGAAAAGAGTTTAAAGAATATTGAGGTAGAAAAACCTTTCGTCACCAATTTATTTAGCAACAACAATGACAACAATTTAAGAATTAGGAATATGCTAGAGAAGAGTTAGTTCCATTGACATGCCTTGTACCCTTTCCACATTTGCATTCAACCTATGCAAAGGGATAGTTACAGACTCACTCTTGGGCAGTACTGTGGGAGAAGACATACTAGAAAAAGCAAATCTAGGTTATTTTATGGGTTAAACGGTAAACCAGCAGTGTCAACATCAAACTTCCCTGATTATCCATGCTAGAAAGTTCCTAGTCAATAAACATCACCTATTTGACATTGTGGGTGTTATATGGGCATGTTTCTACCAATAGAAACCCAAAATAGGTCTTCTCTCTGTGTTTAGGGGTGTCTAGCAGCAATATGAACACCTTTGGAATATTCTCAAGCCATTATGGGAAAAGAATCAACATTTTGGGCATGTTGTAGCAGTGAAAGGTCACCTCTAGCATATTCCTAGGTTTTCTGGAGCAGTTCCCTATAGATAATGACCTTGAGAAGCAATTCTGAGTAGTCAAAAAAGCACGAAACAACATCTGGAATAATTCTGGGCAATTTCTTGGGCAGCATGTGACAGTTTTAGCCTTAGGCAATTCTGGGCATGAAAAGCAGCCCTAATCTCCAATTTTAGGTCGTGTTGGATATATTGCAGATCCAATCAGTAGAAGATAGCCCTAAAATAAATTCAGGGCATAAAAACAGACCCGATCTTCAGTTATGGGCACATAACATAGGTGAATTTTCATGAAATAAGCAACAACAGTGGAGCACTAGCCTTGTATATCCATTATCCTTACTGGAAGTTGTATAGGAGTCTTGTTGAATCTGTAGTAGGGTTCACCCTAACTTATTGGCTAATGTTCCATCCACTTGCCTTGTCACTTCCTTTTATGGCAACCTATAGTATGGAATAATGATGCTCGGTGATCAAAGAAATCAATAACTATAGCTACTAGTGCAATTTGTAACAACACCTATCCTTATCGAAAGCAGAGTCTCCAAGAGTCCTCACTCTAAAGAAAGGAGACATGTCTAAAAATGGCCTCGAGGCATAGAGAGTCCTAAACTCCACCTAGATGACACACTAATGAATTATTCATTTGCAATGGATGAAGCCTTGTAACAAAAGGCTCTAGACTCTCTCCACCCTAACCCAATCGGCCCAAAGCAAGCTAGGTCTCATACCTTAGAGTCATAAAGGACTAGGGGTCTATGATCGTGTCCAACGGGTGCATCATGGACAAGATGCCCTAGAAATGAAGATGAAAACACTATCTCTCAAGCTGAGCAAGGAAACCACACCCATTGTTATGTTGAGGTTGGAAAGCATGTCTCAAGCTAAACCCCAAAATATGTGTAGGTCGTGGTTATCTCAATCGCATCCTCTCAAAAGTAAAAATGGTAGTCAGAGAGAGTAGGTTGAGGTACATTGGAGATCATAATAGGATAACCATCAATTGTCGAAGATCACAGAAGCTAAATAGGGCATCATTCTATCTATACAGCCCCCCATGTGAGGTGGCCAAGATTATAATATGATCAACAAATGGAAGCAATGTGTTATCTCCTCAAATAAACATAGACTAGTCATGGTATCTAGGTGATAGGGTGTCTTTAAATTTTTCATTTTTACATGCATTTGAGTTTCAGTTTGATAATTTTGAAGTAGGTAATGAAGCTTGAAATGAAATTTTGAAGTTGCTCCCCTCCAAAAAGAACTTTTTGGTTTCGGTAGCTTAGGCAGACCTAGCTATGGTTCATTAGCTATCGAAAGCCCTGTTTTCGGCAGCTTACTAGATGAAAGACGAAACTCTCCAACTACCGAAAGGGCGGACATACAGCATGAGTCAGGGGGAAGTTTTCGGTGGCTTGGGAGAATACGATGGTGTTCATTAGCCACTGAAAGGCAGATGGTTTTCGCAGCCCGCAGTTCAAGAACGAAACTTCTACAGCTGCCAAAAGCAGAGACGATTTTCATGATTCATGGGATCATTTTCGGTGGCTTGGGCGAATACGATGGTGCTCATTAGCCACCGAAAGGTAAGTTTCTGGCAGGTTACAGTTCAAAGGAAAAATTGTTCGAAGCTACCGAAAGCAAAGGCATTCTCAACACTATTTTTGTAGCTTACAAGTCAAAAGCAAAATTGTCCACAGCTACCAAAAGCAGAGGCATTTTCAACACTTTTCATGTCTTATATAGTTCATACTCTGTTTTTTGGCTTGAATAAATTGGAGCATGAATGACAGACTTGGATTAGTAGATCTACTTCAGAAGTCTGACGATACTAAACTCTTTCAGATCACTTATTTGAATACATGTGTTCCAAAAGCTTACACTAGTGATATGTAAACTAAGAATAGATACATAGTATGAATGCTGAGTAGTACTATAGTATATAAACATATCCTCACAAGTCTAGAATAAGAAGAAGATCCCAAGCTATAAATAATGATTCAGTTTTGCAGATTTTGAAGAAGAGCTTTTGGTAGCTTAGGTGGACAAGGCAATTATTCATTAGCCACCAAAAGTAGAGCTTTCGGTAGCTTACAGATTCGGGCTTTGGCTTTCCTAGCTATTGAAAGCTAAAAACTAGACAGAGACAGAATGTTACCATTTTTTCATAGACCTGATTTTCACTGATCCAAACACCTCAAGGGTGGTTTATAATGTTATAAAATAATTAAAGGCATCATGATCAAGGTTGTGTTCCAGATTTAAAGGTGCCGACAATGTGAGAAGAGGAATCCTCTTGTTTATTTTGGGCAAAAGATGGCCTGTCAATCCTCCAGGTGGCAATTTCAACCTCACTCATCAGCCTTGAAGGTTTTTAAGCTTGTCAAATATTTCTGTAGCTGTTGAAAACATGAAGACTACCAAGATGGAGACAAGGATATTTGCTACAAAAATGGTGTTTTTGCTCTGCAGAGTCATCATTTTCAAATGATGATTCTGAGCGACTGGGGAATATTTTTGCAAAACGCTCAGAGGTTGTTGTTACTAACATGTCATAGAACAATAAACTCTCTCCAGTTTCCTAAATGTGTTGCATATTGAGAGAATCGAATCCATCTATGAGCCCCAATGTTCGGATCTCAGCATCTTCATGTTTGACACATGTTTTTGAAATACAGATCCTAGGCAAAGGAAAATGAATCTCAAAAAACTGAGAGAGGTTTTTTCTCGTGACAAATCAATATAAAATAACATCTTTTTTTTTATACACAAGTGTCACAGGTTTAGAGATCTGAACCCATATCTGAGCCCCATGTTTCAGCAGTTTGGCCAAATTAATGACGTTTTACCATGCAGAGTCATCATTTTCCAATGATGATTCTGAGTGACTGGAGAATCATTCTGCAAAACGCTCAGAGGTTTGTTTTACTAACACGTCAAAGAAAAATAACCTCTCTCAATTTTCCTACAGGTGTCACATATTGGGATAATCGAATCCATCTCTTAGCCCCATTTTTCAGCAGTTTTGCCAAGTTAAAAAATGATTTTTCCTAGTCTGTTAAAAAACAGTTTTGATCTTCTATATTTAGGATTTCAATCTAGCTTCTTAGGATCTGGGGGAAGATGTTGTAAAGGCTATAAACCCTAGATATTGAGAGCAAGAAAGGGTTGGTTTTGTATTGACTATGTTGCTACTATAATAGAGACTGTTTTTAGTATATATCCAGGATTATAAGCTTCTTTCATTTGATGTATCAGACCTCTTCTTTCTTATCTTCTTTCTTATCTGTTCACGCTTATGAGTGAATGTTATTCTCTGTCTATGCTTATATAGTCCATAGGTGACTGTCATCTCTCCATCTGATTGTTAAGCAAAGGATCATAAGTGGTTATGCTAGTTTCCAGACCCATCATACTTATTGTTTTATATGTGTGATATGGTTAGGTGATTAATTTTTGTTCTATTTAATACGCAAACTTGTCTAGTTGCATCTCTTGAGAGCCTTGTGTTGTTGAAATATCCCTAGATAGTCTTGAATATATAGTCCTGTCAGTTAGAAATTTGTCTTGATCCAACCTCTCATTCATAATTGAGTGAACTATTGCAAGATTAGTTAAGTTACCAGGCATCTCTGAAATACAACCTATGAGAGTTTCCTAGAGCGATAACAAATTGGCGCCATTGTCGGGGAGAGGATATTGAAGCTCAGCTTCCTTGGGAGAACGACATAGATCCATATTTGATGATAGACAAAGCCTGGCCATCTTTTTGGTTGTAATCATCTATCTGGTGACTCCATGAAGGACAGATTCAGTGGCAAATCCATTGTTCAGAAATATGTTGGCAACTCCACTGGTGTGAAATGAACCAGATCTTAGCAAATAGGTATGCTTTCTACGATTTTTCAAAGATTGTTGGTTTCCCTAATCCAGTTCCTAGTAGAGATGAATGGGATCACAGTCTTCCCAAATTTCGAGGAGAAGAGTGGGAAGTACCAACTGAACATTTGTTGGATTTTCATGACTTTATTCATCGGCTTGAAATTATACATGAGGATGTTCGAACTAAACTTTTCTTATACTCATTGAAGGGAGCAACCCTTGACTGGTGCAGATCTCTCCCAGATGCCAGTATCATCTCTTTGAAAGGTTTTCATGAGGTTTTCAATTTGTTCTGTAAAGATAAATTTTTAGATGATGCCCTTTTTCCATAATGCTGTCATGAATATAATTTGTTTCATCAAATTATTGGACATGAAAAGTATGATTGTGCTGAAAGGTCTGTGGTTGAAGAAGATACTTTTCATAAAGATTCAAAGGTGTTAGATGACCTTTATTTTGACAGTAAGTTTGTAGATACGTTTGACATCATGTCAAATGTATCTATTTTTCATAAAGACCAGGTCATTTATTTTAAGATCTCAGATGATAAAGAGAAGATCGCATATGGCAGCAGCCCTAGATCTAATCAGGAGCATCATGAAGCTGATAAAGAAACATTCCAAAAAAAATCAATGCTTGATTCTGTCTCAGCTGTTGAGCAGTCAATATATGAGTTTATAGAACTTGGAAATGACATTCATGATCAGCCATCTCTTGAAATCAACTATGAGGAAAAGCAGTCCTTTGAATTTAAACAGCAAAGTAAGACCATACATGAATTTTATGATCCAGTTGCTATATGGATGGAATCACTGTTGTCAATTATGCCATATATTACAAGGTTTGGCATGATGGTTTGAAGCAGTAAACATGAGCTGGTTGCAGTTTTCTTGTTGTACATTTTGTTCTCCTTTCATGTTTTTTGCTATACACATGAAGACATGTCAAGCAATTTGTTGCTTAAATTATTTTTCTGGAAATTTGTATATACCTGAAACATTAATTTGCAGCAGCTAGAGTAGGGTAGCATAGATGAATAAGCTCATGGCTGAGCATTTCAAGTTTGCATAATGCATGAGGTTTGCATTTAGTATTGTGGTTTCAGTTTTGAATAAAGACTCCATGCCCAATGGAACACTAGAAGATAGGGTTAGATTTGTGTTTTACAGGAAAGGCATTTGATCTGTGGTTCTTGGAACCTCACTGGGAGGTTTCCATCCCCGAGTAGGAGCTAGATGTTATCTCCTCGAATAAACATAAACTAGTCATGGTATTTAGGTGATAGGGTGTCTTTAAATTTTTCATTTTTACATGCATTTGAGCTTCAGTTTGATAAGTTTGAAGTAGGTAATGAAGCTTGAAATGACATTTCGAAGTTGCTCCCCTCCAAACAGAACTTTCCTGTTTTGGTAGCTTAGGCAGACCTAGCGATGGTTCATTAGCTATCGAAAACCCTTTTTTTGGTAGCTTACTAGATGAAAGATGAAACTCTCCAACTACCGAAAGGGAGGACATACAGCGTGAATTAGGGGGTTGTTTTCGATGGCTTGGGCGAATACGATGGTGTTCATTAGCCACCGAAAGGTGGATTCTTTTCGTAGCCCGCAGTTCAAGAATGAAACTTCTACAACTGCTGAAAGCAGAGACGATTTTTGTGATTCACGGGACCATTTTCGGTGGCTTGGGTGAATACGATGGTGTTCATTAGCCACCGAAAGGTAAGTTTCTGGAAGCTTACAGTTCAAAGGAAAAATTGTTCAAAGCTACCGAAAGTAGAGGCATTCTCAACACTATTTTGGCAGCTTACATGTCAAAAGCAAAATTGTCCACAGCTACCGAAAGCAAAGGCATTTTCAACACTTTTCATGTCTTATATAGTTCATACTCTGTTTTTTGGCTTGAAGAAATAGGAGCATGAATGACAAACTTGGATTAGTAGATCTACTTCAGAAGTCTGACGATACTAAACTCTTTCAGATCACTTATTTGAATACATGTGTTCCAAAAGCTTACACTAGTAATATGTAAACTAAGAATAGATACATAGTAGGAATGTAGAGTAGTACTATAGTATATAAACATATCCTCACAAGTCTAGAATAAGAAGAAGATCTCGAGCTATAAATAATGATTCAGTTTTGCAGATTTTGAAGCAAAGCTTTCGGTAGCTTAGGCAGACAAGGCAATTGTTCATTAGCCACTGAAAGCAGAGCTTTCTGTGGCTTACAGATTCAGAATTTGGCTTTCCTAGCTACCAAAACCTAAAAGCTGGACAGAATGTTACCATTTTTGCACAAACCTGATTTTCACTGATCCAAACACCTCAAGGGTGGTTTGTAATGTTATATAATAATTAAAGGCATCATGATCAAGGTTCTGTTCCAGATTTAAAGGTGCCAGCAATGTGAGAAGAGTAACCCTCTTATTTATTTTGGGCAAAAGATGGCCTGTCAATCCTCCGGGTGGCAGTTTCAAACTCACTCATCAGCCTTGAATGTTTTTAAGCTTGTGAAATATTGTTGTACCTGTCGAAAACATGAAGACTATCAAGATGGAGGCAAGGATATTTGCTGCAAAAATGGTGTTTTTACTATGCAGAATCATCATTTTCAAATGATGATTCTGAGCGACTGGAGAATCTTTTTGAAAAATGCTCAAAGGTTTTTGTTCCTAACATGTCATAGAATAATAAACTCTCTCCATTTTCCTACAAGTTTTTCATATTGAGAGAATCAAATCCATCTCTGAGCCCCAATTTTCGGATCTCAGAATCTGCCTGTTTGACACATGTTTTTGAAATACAAATCCCGGGCAAAGGAAAATGAATCTCAAGAAACTGAGAGAGATTTTTGCTCAAAATGAATCAATATACAATAAACACTTTCAGTTTATACACATGTGTGACATATTTGGAGAGCTGAACCCATCTCTGAGCCCCATTTTTCAGCAGTTTGGCCAGATTAATGGCGTTTTACTATGCAAAGTCATCATTTTCAAATGATGGTTCTGAGCGATTGGAGAATCATTATGCAAAATGCTCGGAGTTTTTTCTTCCTAACACATCAGAGAAAAATAGCCTCTCTCAAGTGTCCTACAGGTGTCACAGATTGGGAGAATCGAATCCATCTCTGAGCCCCATTTTTCAGCAGTTTGGCCAAGTTAAAAAATGATTTTTCCTGGTTTGTTAAAAAATGGTTTTGATCTTCTATCTTTAGGATTTCAATCCAGATTCTTAGGATTTGGGGGAAGATGTTGTAAAGGCTATAAATCCTAGAGCTTGAGAGCAAGAAAGGGTTGGTTTTTGGATTGACTATGCTGCTACTGTAATAGAGACTGTTTTTCATATATATCCAAGCTTATAAGCTTCTTTCATTTGATGTATCATACCTCTTCTTTCTTATATTATTTCTTATATTTTCATGTTTATGAGTGAATGCTTTTCTCTGTCTATGCTTATATATTCCATAGGTGACTGTCATCTCACCATTTGATTGTTAAGCAAAGGATCATAAGTGGTTATGCTAGTTTCCAAACCCATCATACTTATTGTTTTATATGTGTGATCTGGTTAGGTGATTAATTTATGTTCTATTTAATACACAAACTTGTCTAGTTGCGTCTCTTGAGAGCCTTCTATTGTTGAAATATCCCTAGATAGTCTTGAATATACAGTCCAGTTATTTAGACATTCGTCTTGATCCAACCCCTCATTCATAATTGAGTGAATTATTGCAAGATTAGTTAAGTTACTAGGCATCTCTGAAATACAACCTAGGAGAGTTTCTTGGAGTGATAACACAATGATATCAAGACATGGTGTAGAAGACAACCATCACCATCTTGTATGTACTCCCTGAGAAAGGACTCTAGTTCATCAATATAGATCCCAAAGAGTGTCAACAAGAGAGGGAAGCCTTGTTGGACCCCTCTAGGTCCTAATGAAGTATAAGAGACCTTGGATAGTGTGAAAATGATCAAGCACTGACTCATATAATCTCATGATGGCAGCAGAAGAGTCCCTGAAATTAAGAAGTCAAAAGATGTGTCCATGTGTATGCATGCATACACTCAATGACAAGATTTAGCACCCAAGGAAATGTATTGTTTGCATTCAAGTATAACTTTTAAAATCCATTCATCAGAAAAGAACACATAAATTTTTCCATTGAAATAATGTTATGTCCATTAAGCCAGAAAGCAAGAATCCAAAAAAATAAGGGCAGCGTTATAGGAAGTACAAACTGAAATAAATCTTCTCACATGCGCAGGAGCTCATACTTGGTGCTTTGAAATCTAAAAAGCAGGTAATGTAGACTATATTTTTCATAATGAAGGTCTAAAATATTCCTGTGTTACCATATCCACCACCTCAGTGTCTAGGATCCGCGGATCCGATACGTATCCTGATCGGATCTTCCTAGGATCCACCATGGAAACATATCCCCTACAGAAAGAAACATATCCTGGTCCTATGAAATGGATCTTGTGAAAAATCAAACATTTCCTAGAATTTTCAAACGGATCCTGAAACTTCCAGTGCTTCTATGACCCTTTGATCCCCCCAAAAAATTGTTTTTTAATGAAAAACTTAAAAAACCCTACAACTAATGGCTAAAAGTGTAAAACCCATTCTTGCTTACGGTCTGATCTATCCTTATGTCAAGATCTACTCTTGAACTCTGAAATATCAATATCAAGTTCTGCTCTCAATGTTTTTATTTAATTTATCTTTATGGTCAAGGTCTACTGTCAAGGGCTGATCTATCTTTACATGCTATGTTGTTGCTCACTTCACCTACACTATTATGCAGTATTGTCATAGTATTCAAGAAAACTACTTTATTCCATGGTGATAGGGACATGTGGATGTGGCTCACAAACACACTATTATGACCTGCTTCAAGTTCATGCTGAAATGGTTTTTAAAATTATCAATATCAATCATGGTTACAACTCATCAAATTATTAGTTATGGTACATGAACTCTCTTTTTTGGCAATAACTTATAGTTCTACTCTTGAGTTTCTTGAATAGTTTGATTCTTTACTCTATATTTTTATTATTTTTTGTACTTGTTGTTTCCCCACCGTATCTGGATCCTGGGTGTTAAAAAATCTGGCGAATCCGTATCCGGATCTGTATCCGAATCCATATCCATATCCTAGTAACTTAGAAATATTCATTAAAATTTAACCCAGCTAATAGGATCATATATAAACTGAGAATCGGAAAATGCCAGATCATCTCCTTTATGTATCAATGGATCAACTGTGTTCACCTTGATTGAGCCCATGAAATGCACTAAGATTTCCTCCAGTTGTTGTTCTAACCTATGTAGCACATATCAAGATATTAAAAAATGAAAATTCATACCTATGTAGCACATATCAAGATATTAAAAAATTGAGAAGGTTGGGAAAATAGCTTTGTGAATGAGTAGATGGGTTATTGGTGACTGATTTATTTGATGGAATGTGTTTAAATTTCTGAGTTTTATATTTCAAGACTAATTCCCACAATATGTTTGGTAATATTGATACACAAAGATAACATTCAACAGGTCATGAATAAAGTTCAAATAGCATTCACAGTATATAAACATGGACAACATACTAATGTGTGATGTAGATGACTAAAATTATCAGTTGTGATTCAGTATCCAAGAGACTTGTAGCTTAACCAACAACAATATCATAGGGTCTTTCACTATTGCCCTTGCAATTTCTACACATTTCTTCTAATTTCAAAATAAGTGCACCCCATGCTCCCCCACACTTGGCCCATATCCTTGGAGAATGCACTACCTTTGACCTCCAGACAACTACACTACATGCCCACCCACACATGTGCCATATGCTCAAGGAAGGACCAAGATGAACTTTTGAGGATTGGAATCCTTGGCCAATACTACAATATGCCCATTAGAAACTATTCCATTCTCTCTATGAGTGATATTAGCATGAATTGTATTTTTCAAACAAAATAGGCTCTTGGCTAACCAAGACCATATATTGCCTCAACTATTTAATTTGTAGGGTTTGGAATCTTGGATATCAACTCCAACTTTATTTAGTAATATGTGGCTTGAGCTAGGAACATATAATATCACCGAAACTAAAATGACTGGATCTATCATAAAAACCCACAAGAGCTATAGCCTGTCAAGGTCAACACTGAAAGAATAAGCCATTAATAAGAATTGCAAATTAATCATTTGTCATGTAGCCTAATTCTTAAGCCAGAGAATAAACCCACCATTACATATAATTGGAATGAAAAAATTGGCTTCTCAAATTAATTAGAGTGAAAATGCATTACTTTTCCAGATTGGTTGAAAAGCATAAATCCTAGAAAAATTGTCTATGTGGGAGAGTAGGATATTTAAAGATAATATGCAGAATTTTTCCATTGAAAATTTGATAGATAATATGTTGAAAAAATTGAACTGTTCCTAGTGAAAATTAACAAAATTGAAGCTAATATTATGGCTAGAATCACCCTTATGTTGTGCTAGTATAGAGTTTATCTTACTCCAATGCTTTATTTTTTTACTGCATTTTTTTTGTCAAAATTTGATGGTGGAAGGACATTTATTATTTTCTCTTTGTTATGTTAATATTGAAAAGCTTGATTCTTCTTGGAGAGTATTCACAAATATGCTAGAGGTTCCTGACAAAGTCATGGTAGTGAAATTTCCATTGGGCTGAAAGTTGGCATCACTGATGTGGTTTTGGATGGTCGTCATGTGTGTATCACTGGAAGGCCAATTGTTTTATGAAGCACTCACCCTTCCACCCCAAAATTTGTAGATGGAAGGTGGATCAACCATAGGTCTTGTGGCTAGTGATCCAATGAGGTTTCTCCAAATTTGAACCGATAACCTCTTCATAATACACTTGAAACAATCACTTCAAACTGATTGAGCTAACTCTGAATATGAACTAGTGCAAACCAGTCTTCAGCTCTAGTGGTAACCACAGGGGAATCAAATTTTAAAGACAATTTCCTTCCCAACTAATGCAGAGACCAAGATACTGGTGATGCCCTGTGTATACGTTTCAACCTCTCTTACCACTATATAAAATAACAAAAAAAGTAACAACAATTTAGTGTCCATTTCTGGGTGTTGTTGTTGTCTGCAGAGAATTTTTTTTTAAGGAATGGATCTTGAACCTTTTTTTAAGAGAGTGTATATTTTGAAATATGCTTGAGCTAACTCTGAATATGAGCTAGTGCAAACCAGTCTTCAGCTCTAGTGGTATCCACAGGGGAATCAAATTTTAAGGACAATTTTCTTCCCAACTAATGTAGAGACCAAGAGATTGGTGATGCCGTGTGTATATGTTTCAACCTCTCTTACCACTATATAAAATAACAAAAAAAGTAACAACAATTTAGTGTCCATTTCTGGGTGTTGTTGTTGTTTGCAGGAAATTGTTTTTGCAGGAATGGATCTTGAACCTTTTTTGAACGGAGCGTATATTTTGAAATATGCTTCAAAAAAACCCAGCGTTCTGCCCCAAAGTGAGTATTCCTTTAAAGATGTGCCATTTGCAATAGACATCTTATGGATGCGTTAGCATCTGCACACTTGAACCTAATTCCCTATCTAACCGAGAGGCCAATTTTTAGGGAAAAAAATACCGTCTAATATGAACAAAACATGTACTCCAATACCAAAAATTAGGATAAAAAAGCCGCATCTATACTTCAAATGTTAAATTTTCAGAATTTACTTCAATCTGATCTAGGATCTTATTTGAGAGAACAACATGTACAACAAATATACAGCATATCAACCATGGACATAATAATGCAAGCACAGAAGAGACACAGAGTTTACTTGGGGAAAACCATAAAGGTGAAAAACCCCAATAACTTCCTCAGAGATAGATAGAGCAATGATACAACCAGAATACAAGAGATAGTCTTCTCCTAGCAGCAGAGCCTCCTCCTCATAAGTGCACCACTTTCCGAATGAGAGAAGTGTGTGGATGAATGATCAAATAGAGATCTCCCGATCTCTATTTATACTTGTTTTGTCCTGCCCAATAAACTAATGGGGCCTACATGTCTAGCTTAACCCATGGTTAACTTAATCCGGTCCGACCCCACACTTGGTGGTCTAATAACCCTTTGACCCACATGGCCGAACCCCAATAAGGTGGTCTAATAACCCTTTGACCCACATGACTTATACAGGGCCGACCCCAACAAGGTGGTCTAATAACCCATCAAGTATAAGTTACGACACTTACAATATTAATGACGACACTTCTGTATAGAGGAATAATAACATCTCTATATGAATACAATATACATATATGAAATGCATTCCGAAGTTACATATACATCAACACTCCCTCTTAACTAGGAAGGTATTTCTCGACACAGGTCTGCTAGCACAAGTCTTCTTCTCTAGATCATCATCAGCGAATCATCATCCTCGAATCATCGTCATTGTCACTGCTACTGCTATCTCAATCAATCTCTAAATCTACTCATCATAGGAAGTTCTACAGAGCCATTCCTTTTTCATACTGGATGTAAGCCCACCACCTGCAGGTCTTCATCATCACTACCCATACTGTGGAATCCTTAGGACTTATTACGTGCATCACAAAACCTTAAAAGAGTCTCTTGACTAGCAAGAACCCTAAAGAGCATCTGAGGCCTTTTTCATCCTGTCCAGATATCCAGGACTTATTACATGTGACTATCACAAAACCTTAAAAGAGTGTCCCATGAACGTTTATGTGCATAGCACGACCGGCAAGAACTCTAAAGAGCATCCCAGGAACATTTATGTGCCTAAGCATGACCGACAAGATCTCGAGGATTGATTACATGTGACCTCTGCTACAAACCCTCTAAAGAACATCCCATGACTTATTACAGGCACACAGCCTAACCTATCGGATCTCCCAGGTCTTAAATGTAGCAGCCCACCACAAACCCTCGAAAGAGCATCCCAGGACTTATTATGGGCACACATCCCAACCTATCGGATCTCGCAGGTCTTACATGTGGCCCACTATCACAAACCCTCGAAAGAGCATCCTAGGACTTATTATGGGAACACAACCCAACCTATCGGATCTCCCAGGTCTTACATGTGATACACAGTGCTAGTCCTTTTTCATACTGGATGTGACCTAGAACAAATCTAGGATTTCCTTTACACAACCTGTCCATGGCCACAGAGTATCAACCTGATACTCACCATACATCATCATGATGTACACATGATCATCCTCATCATCATCACTGCAACATCCTGCTGCAAGTCATCTGGAGCAACATATTGAAGCTCGTCATCTATGATCATCCTGATCATACACTACATCTACCTTATGCATACCAAGTATCTACCTGATACATATCATCATACATGATCCACCTGATCATACAATGTATCCACCTGATAAAAATACAAATACATGATCCACCTAATCATACCTGATACATATCAACATACATGATCTACCTGATCATACAATGTATCCACCTGATACATATACAGATACATGGTCCAAGCATCAAACATGATGCATATAAAAAATACATACAAATGATCCAACTGATCATATCCAACATCAAACATGATGCGTACATACATATATATATAAATGATCCAACTAATCATATCCAGCATCCTCCTGATGCATATACAGAGCAGTAACTGGAGCATCGTCCTGATGCTCATCATCCAGCGCTTACATCCACAGCCATGTGAAAGATCCTCCTTCATACATGCTTGGAATAGATTTTGCAAATGTGTTCATCACTTCTTCCTCGAAGTGTCATCAATCCGAAGAACACCAAGCCTCTCTCTGAAGTACTCGAACTTCACTCTAGCTAGTGGTTTCGTCAGCACATCAGCAATCTGCTCGTCCGTCACAACATACAGGAGCTTCACTGCTCCTCTCTGCACTATATCCCTGATATAGTTATATTTGATCTCTATGCATTTCGACCTGTCGTGAAACACTGGGTTCTCAGACAACTTCACACAACTCTGGTTATCACAGAAGATACCAGTAGCATCCAATGGGAGATCAAATAAATCAGTCAGTAGCTTTCGAATCCATACTGCCTCACAACTAGCCGAACATGCTGCAACATACTCTGCCTCGACTGTACTCAGTGCTATGCAGGACTGCTTCCTACTAAACCAAGAGATCACACTTGATCCCATACTGAAGAAGCACCCAGATGTGCTCTTCCTATTTGCAGCATTGCCTGCCCAATCTGAATCAACATAACCTTGCAGGTTAAACTTTTGATTCGCTTCATACCTGAGCCCATAATCAACTGTACCCTTCAGGTACCTCAGAATATGCTTTACAGCAACCAGGTGAACACTCCTCGGATCCGTCAGGAACTAGCTCAATGTGTTCACCGCAAAGCAAATATCAGGTCTCATGTTCGTCAGGTACATCAAGGACCCAATCATCTAACGATACATGGAGGCATCAACCGGCTCAGATGAAGCATCACATAGAAGCTTCAAATTTGATGCCATAGGTGTGGCCATGGCCTTGCAATCCATCATCCCGAACTTCTTCAGGATATCTTTAGTATACTTCCCTTGTCCAAGGAAGATCCCATCTATACTCTACCACACCTCCATACCTAGGAAATAGTGCATCATCCCTAAGTCCTTCATACCGAACTCGGAAGCAAGCTTTCGCTGCATGTTGGCAATCAATCTATCTTCACCTGTGATAAACAAGTCATCCATATACAAAAGTACTATCACTGGATTGCCTTCCTCAACCTTGTAGTAAAGGTTGGGATCTGCTTTACTCTTGGTAAAGCACAAACTGGATAGAAAGCTATCTATCCTACCATACCAAGTTCTGTACATATATGACTCCTTGTCATGTTTCTTAGAACCAAGTGGCTTCTCCACATATACTTCCTTGACTACACCATTCAAGAAAGCTGTCTTGAAATCTATCTGGTGTATCTTCTATTTCATCACTCGCTTTGTATTTTTCTATGCTGCCATCTGCAGCATGCTTGATCTTGTAGATCCACTTGGAAGTCACTACAGACTCCCCTTCGGGTCTTGGGATTGCATCCCAAACATCTTCATGATCGACTGATACTCCTCGATCATGGAATTCTTCCCAGATCTTGGGAACTTCAATATCTTCAATATTTTCAATAAATAACTTTGTTGCTGAACAAATGTTGTAGTCCTTCTTTTGTAGGTGATGGTATATGATCTTTCCTACACAACAAGTTAAATTATATGATTAGAAAACATCTTATCGTTTTCAGAACAAATTCTTACACATAATGAAATATGTCATACAGTCATGCAATTATCTTAGCCAATGCTTCAATACAACATTTATCCATATTCTGTAACTTTCTAGATGCCTTCCAATCTCTACCAGAACATTGTTAAGAGTGTGCACAACTCCTAACATGTCAGCAAAGAGGTTTCATTCTAGATAAGTAGCAATGGAATGTTGTACAGTTCCATAGGCCACTTACCCATGTATATTAGTAGTATACTGTTCATCAATGCAACTATGCATAATACACAACCTAATTATAGGAACATATGCATATACATCATTGAATAACATTATGTAAGAAATGACAATTCAAATACTTATCTTTGTTTGGTTGCTAGGTGGACTCCCTCTGAATCTTTTCAACTTCATTATGATGTGGATTGTGAGAAGTGGTCAACTCCCTCTGAATATCCGCATCCTTGCAAAAACTACTGAAGTGTGCTCCTTCTTGATCTTTGCTTCCTTGCGGGAACAACTAGAGTGTCCTCCCTCTTGATCTTTGCTTCTTGGATTTCCTGTCCTTGAACTTATATCCATCCTTAATCACTATGCATGCTTATTAGTATCATCATTGTGTTATCATTGAGGTCTCATACATAATCATACATTCATTAGTATATTCTTAATACTATCAAAACACAATAATCTTAAGCATGTAAAGTCATGATCATTTCAAACAGAAATAATAAGCATTTCAAGGTTTATATAGGACTCTTATGGTTAGTCATATCATAAATTAAAGTAAGAAACATAATATGTCTAAACCCGTGATTACTCAAACCTATACCTTCATGATTCTTCTGGTTAGTCATATCATCAATTATGGTAATACACATAATATGCATACAACCATGACTATTCAAACCTATGACTTCATGAATAATCATTATCAACAACACAACAGTATAAGATCCTAACACAAGGTAGGATTCTAGCTTGATATAGGAAAAACATACCTGGATTAGCATGCTAGCTAGTTATGTCTAACATACCCGCATAATGTCTTATGGTTCTCTTCAATGACTTGTGCTAGTAACCTGCATGTCTCATAAGTTATCCTTTGTATAACCAAGTTATACATACCTCGTAATTAGATCTTCTAAGTGATCCATGAAAATGAATGAATATTTGTCTTCATGTCATCATGATCATATGTTCTTGAACTAGAACATGATTTGTCTTTCTTGGTGTACCTTTCATGTTAGCGGACAACATAAACCTCATACAACACCATAATGCATTAGTACAATCATAAGTGTCAACACCCTAATGAATGCATTCATAATTTTGTTAAGGTGATATGACAAGTCTAAAATCAAGATTGTTCTAACCGTAATAACATGAAGACAAACACATTATAAACTTAATCATGAACAAATCTCAAGACATACCCGGATGAGTCATACCTATCGATATTTCTTGTAATCTTCTTATGTAATGCCTTAGCCTCATCTCCCTCTGAAACAGGAACTTCTTCACTTATGCAGGTGACCAATCCATCCTCTTCTAGGATTAAACCAATCCACTTGATTTGCAGGAACTGGATTTGGAGCTATATTAGGGTTTGTCAGAGAAACCCCAAAAATTCAAACTTTGAATTTCAAACTTCCGAAAGGATAGAAATATGCGCCTTGATGAGCTGATCAAGCTGGTATATTCAGAATTTGAAAACTGCAAAGTTTCACTCCTCAATTTTGCCTTTGAAACTTCTGGATTCACTAGACGTGACCCTAAACTGGGGTTTGATAAAGCCCACCCTTCTACCCAATCAAAAGGTTCAACCCAAATCTCTAAGCTTCTATTTTTCTGAGGAGCTTCCAGCCGTGGTCACAGATTTAAAAAATTCCCATTTTTGCAGAAGCCCTAATTTTCCACTTTTCCGATCAAAGTCCCGAACTAGGGTCTGATCAAGCCCAGCCTTCTACCCAACCAAAAATTCTGATCTTGGTCTCTAAATTTTGATTTTGATGGGTATCATTCAGCCGTAGTGTCCGATTACAAAAATTCCAACTTTCTCTGAAACCCTAAATTCCGGAAGCCATGAATGAAGGTGCTCAAAAATAATTCTGTTATGACAGAAATCTGTACCTGATTGTTTCTGGTGTAACTCCGAACGTTTTGATCCACAGGGTCTGAAACATTTTCCTGAAATATCCCGACCTGTCATCTTTCCATATCGACAGGTCTGACCTCAATTCGATTCTCTGAGAGAGAGTTATGCCAAGTGTCGCAGCGTGACCTTTTTATGGGATAAAA
This sequence comes from Larix kaempferi, assembly GCA_027924585.1. Lineage (NCBI taxonomy): Eukaryota > Viridiplantae > Streptophyta > Pinopsida > Pinales > Pinaceae > Larix > Larix kaempferi. The sequence goes on from BSBM01000207.1 coordinate 11,319,684, forward strand.
TAGGAGAGCGAACTTGCATGGCGTGACACATGTCACTGGTTCAACTTCGACCTCTAACAACTTTTCCTGAGATAGTTCAGTCTGTGTACTACCTATCACTTTTTACGAAATTTCATTTGGAGCTTGCTAGCCCAAGTTATGACCTTTTTCCCAAGGCCACCTTTGTTTGACTCAGATTTGGAAGAGGCAGAAACCCTATATTGTACAGATCATAAATCACAAAGTCCAACTAATTAGAGGTTTTCCTTTGGCCACAAGGTACATGGGGATCTGATATTCAACCTGTAAAAGTTTCAGATCCTAAAACTTCACCAAAATGGATTTATAGCGAAATTGCTACGATGATTGGTTTTTGCTATATCACGCCCTAGCATCGTAAGTGCAACAAGTGTCATACATGCCATATCAAGCCTTCCTTCAGGCTAGCTCTGATACCATGTTAAATTTTCAGAATTTACTTCAATCTAATCTAAGATCTTAACTGAGAGAGCAAAATTTACAGCAAATCTATAGCATATCAACCATGGACACAATAATGCAAGCACAGAAGAGACACGGAGTTTACTTGGGGAAAACCATAAAGGTGAAAAACCCCAATAACTTCCTCAGAGATAGATAGAGAAATGATACAACCAAAATAAAAGAGATACTATTCTCCTAGCAGCAGAGCCTCCTCCTCATAAGTGCGCCACTTTCCGAATGAGAGAAGTGTGTGAATGAATGATCAAATAGAGATCTCCCGATCTTTATTTATACTTGTCATGTCCTACCCAATAAACTAATGGGGCCTACATGTCTAGCTTCACCCATGGTTAACTTAATCCGGGTCGACCCCACACTTGGTAGTCTAATAACCCTTTGACCCACATGGGCGACCCCCAATAGTGTGGTCTAATAACCCTTTGACCCACATGACTTATAGAGGGCCGACCCCAACAAGGTGATCTAATAACCCATCAAGTATAAGTTACGACACTTACAATATTAATGACGACACTTCCGTATGGAGGAATAATAACATCTCTATAGGAATACAATATACATATATGAAATACATTTCGAAGTTACATATACATCAACATCATAAAGCATAGAGATGGTGTCATCGAGTACAAAGTTTCCAGTGTGTCGCAAACCTCTCAGGTCTTAGGAAACTTGATTATTTTTTCTTTGCAAATGGAGGAAATAAAGGTCTCCACAAATATGCAGTGTGATCAGAAAGAATCACTCCTCATCTAGTGTGGTGAATACATGATACAACAACAACCACTTACTGTAATCTAAGATATACCTGGTTGCACTGACTCGTTGTAGTTAGACCACTCAACATAGTCATTTTAAAAAATGGATGAATTCATTCCCAAATTAGAGCTTGAATCATGATTCCTCCATGATAAGGGTTTTGTTGAATTGACAAATATAGAGGTTTAAATAATAGATTTTTTAAATTGCAATAAGATCCTAAAGAACTTTAATTATCTTGACAAGACAAAATTCAAGAGGTATTATAACCAGAATTAAGAAAAAAATACTTGAGTTCACAAAATTACCACTTACAACTCTCTACCTAAGAGAAACTACCAACTAGCTTGCACACCTTGTGTAGCTTTAATATTTCTTTCAATATCCAATATGGTTCTCATTTTCTTCATTGGACCCATGTCAGCCCTAGATGTAGCACTGGTTGAGCGTTTTCTCACATAACCTTCAAAAAGGGGATTAGGAATTTGATAGGAGAATTGTGAAAGATTTACTCCCACCTCTAGATACTCAGGATTTTCTATCAAGAACCTGAAAAGAGGAGTAGCACGAATCAAATAATATACTCAAAGCATGACGAATCAATTCAACAATTACTTAAGGACGTGCACCATAAATATTTCCTCTTTGGGTTTTCCCCAGGTTGGGGTTTTGCCCGGTCAAGGTTGACCAAAATAGTTGTGTTTCAATATGCTTCAGTTTCAATGTTTGAAGGGATTTTAACATGGTGGTTTTAAGTTTCAAAGATAGCATGTGATTCTTTAACTAAAACCCTAGTTGTTGAAAGTGTTTGACATAATGTGTGAATGAGAATCTTCATGCTAATGTCATTTTTCTTCCCCAGTACCCGTCCCAGTACCCAAGTACCCTAGCAACTTAGATTTTCCTTGATCTCGCACTGAGGCTAGCAAGGTTTTCTATTGTTGTAATCTATTTTATGTCCTTGTTCTAGTGAAGTGGGTAGCTAGGTTTTTTAGTTGTAAATTGATGGAGATTGTGATAAATACTCTTATAGCACATCATTCCTCCTGCAATGGGGTGGCATTTGAGGAGTGCCTATGGTTGGATGATGAATCTTTCCCTTTGCAATAGGTTTTACAGGTCATTGCTGTGAAAAAATAAGTTTTGAAATTGTGGCTGATTGTACTTTCTTATATTAGCTCTCAATTTTGAAGGAACGAATTGTAATATCGTAAACAGTTCATTTTTTCTGTTAGATAGGACAAGGTTTTTATGCTCTTGAATGTATTCATTTAAAATCATTACTGTTCAATTTTGAGCTGTCAATGAGGCCATTGATAGTGAGTTGTTTCAAGTAGTATCGGAGTAAGAGAAGAATTGATGAACCCAGCCAAAAGACAGTATCAGGTATGCTATAGATTGGGCAATTTTCAGATATGCTCTATGGCCTCCAAGCTACATTATAGGTAGGGATGTTGTTTCTTTATGTACAAGCTGATCAGTTATTTTCATGTATGAGAAACTCATTTTATATCAATTTGGCTCTTAGTTTGCCTGGACATTCACATACTGATTTTAGAATTGGCAACTAATGACTTTTAGTTTATTTGTTTAACTGTCAGTGATGAGTAGTTACTCATTATTGCTTCTGTGAACATTTTTATTTTCTTCAGTTATCATTTTTTGGCATTATTTAACAGGTCAAACAATTCATTCCTCTTTATAATTTTGGTGGGGCATATAGCAACCTTTTATAAAACTTTAACCACAATAATGGGGTAGTGAAATTTTAAGCTCAATGGATTTATTTGACTATGATTCCTGTCTGATGCATAAAAAATAACTGGTTTAAAAACTCAAATGAATGAAGACTTTTGTCTCATTATCATAATGAACCATCTCTTTTCTGACTATGAAATTTGTCTATTTTAAGTAATGGCAGTCCAAGCAGACAAAAAATCAACGCTCATCTTGAAATAATACTTGGCAATGCCCAACTGCAACGATGGCTATTTTCCAAGTGCCTAACATTATCATAGTCTAATCAGCTCAGTGTTATGTGGATGTTTCCCTTCATAAATCGCAGGCTTTGGAATTAAAGAATATTAGGCAGGAAGAGTATTTTTCACAGGGCAAAGCATCATCCTGCTTATCAGCAACAATGGTCAAATCCAATGAGCCCGGGGATACAACAACATCTAAGTTGAGGATTTCAACTTCATCTGGGCCTTCACAAACCCACAAACTTGAATTATCTATTAGTGATGCCCATGCATTGGAATTAACGGGAGCCCCAAGTAGTAGTGTTGATGCATAGGTTATAAATCTGTAAGCATCTTTGGGAAGATAGACAGATGTGATAGAAGAAGGTTCTATCTCTAGTGCGGACTCTAGAAAGTTGAGCCTTGTAGGACGACCAATAAAAAGGATCAGGTCAAATGTATTTTCCTTTAACCCTGATGGAAATAAGATAGGCCTTGAAAATGAGCATTTGCAATTTAAATACCCCTCTCTCACAATTGGCAATGGTGACACAGTTGTGGGAATAAATAATTCAACTTCATCTTCTGACAAAGACTTGTCTTGGGCCCACAACAGCAGCCCTGCTGATTGGAAGCTAGCAATGTCATGGAAATCTACATCTGACTACTCATTGGGATCATCATCATCACACCAACTGATTCATGGGGCTTTTAGAAAAGTTGGACAACAGGATTCTCATCTAAAACAACCTACTTTTCTTCCCCATTTACTTTCTGTATCAAAATGTAAGGATGGTTCTGAATTTAGCAGGGGTACTATTATTTCCCCTGGTCTCGTGGGCTTGGAAAGGCCATTTATGTATCAGAGGCCTAGTTATTTGCATAATATCTGCACATCAAGCAATGAGTTATTAACCTACTACTCAAATACAACTAACCATACCAGAGATGAGATAGCTCCAATCTCAACAGGCTTGTTGTATGGAAACATTTTAGAACCAGTGACATCATGTGATCATGAAATATTTCAACATAATCGTCCATCCATAGAGTTTGGGTAGATAAACTTGAACCAGTGTCATTTATCTTTACTGGAAAATAGGCAATATACTCCAAATTTGGATTTTCCAAATGGCATGTTTTCGAAAAATGTGAGCATAGATTTGCATCATACATGTTCAGTTGAAGGAAAGAAAGCAGAAGGCTTGAGGTTGTCACAAACAAGCATGGAACTTGTTTCTAATCTCAATGTCATCTGTGGACTATCACCGACACTAGTTTTTTCACCTATTCAACCAAATCCACACACACCAAAGTTCCCCTTTGAAATGAAAACCAGCTCTGAAATACTGATGCAAAACTTAAAATTTCCTTCCTTTTCAGCCATGAATGCTCCTTTCCCGCCTTCCATTAACATGAGTGACAACTTGATGTATAGTTCAAGTCCTCCAGTTAGCAACATCGATGTGTCCAGGTCAGCTCAATGACCTTCTATTGATTCTAGCTTTCAACCCAAAGGAGAGCAGTAGTCTCCCTTGATAAAGATTCTTAATTCTGCTAAGGACCGCCGAAGTCTTATTTCAAATCTGAACTTGTCACTATTGGTGCATGGGGAAGACCCTTGTAGTAGTTTATCACCACTTCATTCCTTTCCATTAGCCTCAGAAAATTTTATTTCTGCTAATAATCTATCTATGAGTATAGGAGTAATGGGGTTGGAGCTTTTAGGACTTTCAAATATATCTCCATATTTTGGTGCTCCCTCAGTTGATCCAGACAATCACAATGTTCCTCCATCCTTATCTCTAGTGATGGATGGTAGGTCTATTGGAGGAAGGGTCTGTCTTCAAAATCTCGATGGTTATGAAAGCTTTGTTCTTAGCATGTGGAACATGTTTAAGGACAACATTCCAGAGGATAGCATGGATGCTTCTGGAGAAGGTTGCAATCTTTCTAATGCAATTCCAGGGTTTGTGATTGCCTATGAAGATGCAAAAGGTGACCATCTTCTCATTGGTGATCTATCATGGAGGTAAATTGATTTTTGTTAGAGCATGTTCTTTAGTCAGGGGTGGACATTTCTAAATATATATACTGAAGTGTTTCAGAAAACATCATATGTATAGCTAGACAATTTTCACATGTACCTGTTACAGCTAGAAACACCATTAACTATGACTACTTCAGAAATATAGAGATGCAAACACACTCTATGTATTGTGTTCTCTGTTTTATTTGGATAGGAAATAGAGAGAATTATAACATTAACAGGATTACCTTATTGTTCTTTGAAAAAACACTCGTCTTTGATGCTTATTCAGTTTACTTTTGTCAGTTAATCTTGAGACTAAAAAAACTAGTTTTTTAAAGTTTTTGAAACTCATTTCACAGGGATTTTGTTTGTGTTGCAAAGTGCATTAAAGTGATACCAGCAAAGAAAAAAATGAACGGTATTGATAAGCTCAATTTTTGTACACACATTTTATTGGTGCAATTTTTTTACTGTTTAGACTGCAGATATTCTTATCATTAGAAAATATATTTCCTAATATAAAAAAGTCAAAGTAATGATATTCGAGCTTAATGATAGCATAAACAAGAAAAAATTTGCATGATTGCAGGGAGCTCATGAATATTTGTATCAATCTTACTGTACACAAAAATTGACATAAAAACATTTTTTGACAGACGCCATCAGTCAAATGACCGACACAGTATTTGCTTGCAAGCACTACCCAGTTGCAAACCACATATTTTAATGTTCTGGGATTCTGTGGCTAAACATTAAAAAGATGATGTTTTATGTGTTCCAGAAGATTGTCACTAGCAAGTTAGTTGGCAATTTACCATGCAGTAAACAAGAACCAAAGCACCTATAATTGTCCTTATTCAGATGAGGAGAACGAGGGAAATGATCAAGAAAAGGAGCATGTGCAAGCTAAAGTTGTTAACCTCTCATTGATTGCATTTGATCCACGACATCAATGAACTATATCCCACACTTTATTTGTTGTTTATAAACAATTTCTTAGAGTCAACAATGCCAATGATAATTCCATTTTCAGTTAAGATTTTGCCTGGGCTTGGACATTTGTAATTTCTGGGTTGCATGCATTCGCATCACTAACCCATCTTCGTAACAATTTTGTTGAGGCTCTAGGCTTTAAAATCTTGCCAGCATCTTAAGCATATTTATCGAGCAAAGCCTTGTTTTCACAAAATTGTTGAACCACAAAGAGACTGATATGTTTCTCTTTTTACATGGAATTCTTTCCTAAGATGTAGCGTAGCCTTGAAAGAGGGTTTTCGACAAAACGACTTCCCGTATACTCCATAATTGAGAGTCCTAGTTAGAGTCCTCATTGTGACATGTTGCTTTTAAGGAGATTATATTTTCTATTTTCTATGAAATACTATTGACTTAAATCCATTTATTTTGTATTGCAGGATGGCAAGTCAAACTGCCATGAATAGAAACAGACCTACTACTGTACAAATGAAAGGGCAGCATATTGTTCAAAAAAGTGGTTGTTGCTCATAAGACAATTCCTAGAATAATTTTTACTGCAACTAGTTTTGAAGAAGTGAAGTTGAAGATAATTGTACGTATTTTGGATCTCAGATAGGAAATGTCTCTAGTTGTCAAGAGATCAACAATTGATAGACAATTAAAACAAATTTATTGCAAGTTGGATCTTGTATTCTTTTATGTCTGTGAAGGGCAGCAGCTTGCTTTTGTTCCTGATAATTTGTATAGCCATGGATTATTGTACTCATGCGTAGTTTGTAAGATCATTCTTCTTTGAATTTTCATCATTGTCACAGTTGAACTGCTATATCTTAGAATTCTTTTAGTATTGGAAGCATTATTCTTGAATATGTTTGACATTCATTTTGTTCCCATGCAAAATTTGTTTGAATATCATCATTTGCAAGCAATAACAACTTCTTAAAGGGTGCTAGCTCAATGGTAAAGCACCTGCCTAATTATAGGCAGGAGATTGGTGGTTCGATTCCTCCGTACCCTATCATAAATTAGTGACTAAGAAAATGACTAAATTCGCATATATACAACTATTAGTAGCTAATTTCTAGTATCTTATAGCACGAGTAATGTTTAGTCGTATTTAGCTTAGTCATTAATATGTTATCATCTAGTAGTTTATTTAATCGTATATTTGGTCATTAATTGTGACAATCAATGACTAAATCAGTGAGTATCAATGACTAAATCAGTGAGTATCAATGACTAAATCAGTGAGTATCAATGACTAAATCAGTGAGTATCAATGACTAAATCAAAGACTTAATCAATGACTATCAATGACTAAATCAATGACTAATAAGTCAACCAATTAATGACTAGTGAAATATGACTAGAGATAAGATAGTGGAAATCGGATACTATTAGTCACTGACTCAAAAATAGTCCTTTATAGTCAAATTTTATTCATTAATTTCTCACTTTGTACCAATGAAAGTGAAGAAACCTGGCAAAATGAAAACGATCAAATCTAGTATTTGATGGTGAACAAGGGATGGTTACATAGTGCAAACTACATTATTCACCTAGCGATTCCATGACTGAAGAATTTAGTGGCAACTCCACTCTTTCAATATTTCTAGTGCTCGGATGGAAGCTAGTCTAACACAAAGGTTTACACCATTTGAATTTTCTGCTATTCCTGGTTTTCCTAATGATTTTTCTATTATGGATGAATGGGGATATATTCTTCCCAAATTCAGATAATATAAAGAAGATAATCATGTGCAACATGTTGTCAAGTTTCATGAATGTATGAATTAGTTGGATCTACATCACGAGGATTTCTGCATGAAGATGTTCATGTACTCTTTCGAGGGTGATGCACGACAATGGTATCGATATCATCCCACCTCTTTTATTTCATCATTGAAGGAGTTGCATGCTGGATTTGATAATCATTGTAGAATAATTTTCTCTGCTAAATTTTTATTTGAAGACTGTCGTGCAAAGTTTGGATTGAATATTCAGCATAGGAAAGACTGTTCTTATAATAGTGAGGAAGAAAGTGAATGTATTAATGATGACATCCTCCAAGTTAGAAATGTTGAATATATATCCGATAGATGTTCAGATGGTTTAAATGTTGAAGATAATGATAATTATTAGCATGATGAAAAGTTTGATAATCTAAGTTATTGTGAAGGCTCATTTCTTTTAAATGATCGCATACATTCAGTTCCTAGAGAAGTCAATTATGATCATGGTGATCTTATTATTTTGAATCCTTTTGCATAATTTTATACCCAAGAAGAGCATCATCAAGTAAATGATAAAAAGTCATTTCAGGGAAACTTTGATCATCACATTTTACAAAACATAGAGGATTTGAGCTTACCCATATATGATGAGTATTATGATTCTGGTTTTAAAAATGATGATCAATTACAAGGGAAGATAGTAGTTGTTCCTTTCACAGAGGACTTTTATCAACAATTTTATGAGAGCATTGAGGGATCAGATCCTATTTATGACAATTGAGATATAGTGTCAGAATTTGGTTTTGAACAGCAGGTTTTTACACCAAAATGCAGCAATGAGCTAGTGTGTAACAACTATAAATCAAAACCATTGGAAGGAAAATAAGGAGATGAGTAGCGGTTTTGAAATAAATCTCTTGAACCTTTGATTGCCATCCTTGAACTGGAAGTAAAAAATATCATTCATGAAGCAGTGAAGGTTGAACACTTTCAAACACAGCCCATTCATTTAAAACGTAAATAAGAGCAAATTGTTGATACTTTTAATGAATCAGTGGCTACCTACATGAATTCAATCTCTTCGGGGGTCAAAAATGTTGCAGCATTTGGCATGCAATCAAATTTTAGTAGGTTCAAACATCAAAATGAAGGAAGTAAGAAGAATAACAATGAGTTACTAGAGAAACTTACCAAGTTTTCTTCCACATCAAATGATAAGCAACAATTTAGAAAAATCAGTGACTCTCTTGTTGTTATTTTTGAACCAAATGTAGAAGAGAACAGCTATGGAGCAGTCATTGTTGAAGATAATCAAAATAAACTCATTCGTTTTGGACAACACAAAGAGGTAACCTTCTATGATCAAGATCCCGCTTTTTTTTTATGATTCAATGGCCATCTATATGGCAGATATCAATAGTTTGAAAATTAAGCTATTACTTCAATGTGAATTTGGAGATCAAATTGATGATGCATTCATTCTTTTTCAAGGTTTCATTTTGTTGAAGAACATACAAAGAGTTCAGTTAATTACCCAGTTGTGTGAATGGTTCTACTGGAAATATATATATACCTGAGTAGTACAGTTGACTAATTGAAGTAGGAATGTACATAAATAAGATTGATACTCGAGCTTCTTTTTTCCAATTGGTTTGGTTTGCAGTAGATTGATAATAAGACTCCATAGACCAATGGACAAGGAACTGTTGTAGCTTATCTTTATCTTGCATATCGATTTGGATTTCAGTTGCATAATGGTTTGTTTCCAGTTAGCAAAGCATGGGAAATAAATCAATCATAACAAAAGAGACACTAGTTTGTGGGTCCTTAGCACCTCACAGGGAGGTCGCTATCCCCACTAGGATCCCGTGTTAATACCTAGATCTGCACCTATGATTGCTTATTTTCGAAAAACTTGAGAGTTTAAAATTTTTATCTCTTTTAAACCTTCCTCAAGATATTTTTCTAAGAAAATCATTTATCCTTGAAGTTATGTTATATAAATCTTATGCTTGCTTATTCTTTATTGTTTTCAGTTTGATAATTGGTTTTTAAAATAAGTTAAGTTGGCACAAGTTTGCATGCTTTTGCTATCCTATTGGTCTTACAAGTGTTACCTTGGTGCACATACCTCAACATTTGAAAATAAAGGAAACTGTCTCTAAGGCTAGAAATATTCTGGGATGATGTGCTACGGAACAGTTAGGAAACTGTGTTGTAGAATAGTTATGAAACTGCGCTATGGAACTGCATGTAGATGATTAGTTTATTCATTGACTTCGATCCCATTTCCGAGAAATTGAAAATGAATTTAAAAAACCGAGAACATGTGTTTTGTTAGGAACAGGCCCAATTACAAAAACCTTCCTCATATTCTACACAAGTGTTACATTCTGAGAGGTACAGGCGGTGCATTAAAGCCACTTTTTCAATATTTCACTTGATTTAATTTATGCAAAATTCTTTGTTTTAGCTTCCTATTTTAGAGCTTAACGTATCTTTTTATCATCGAATATTTTGGGGGAGTTAAGGAAGGGGTTGAAAACATCATGTGAATTTCATTAGCTGCAGATAAGTCAATATTCCAAATATTTAGCATGTAGAAAATTACACCCATATTTTGAGGAGGCTTTGTCATCAGTTAAATGCTTCTTAATTGGAGATCGGATGAGGATGAAGACTAGATCTCCAAGTTGTTGTTATAGAGGCTCGGTATTTTACACTCATAGGAAGCAATATCACTCTATAGTTGTCAATATCACAATTCCATACCTTTAGTTTATTAAATTTGTATAAGCTATGTCTTAAATATTTTTTCTTTAGTAAGTCCACTAGGAAATAAGACTCTAAAGACTCAATCCATATGTTGATAAGTAATTACCATTAAATTTAGGATCTAGAGGTATTTTGGGTTAAAATCAAATCATCCTTTGATTCTGAAGTATATTTTTAGCAAAATGAATAGTCACTGAATCTTAGGAAAGTCAAAATTTTTTATTATCAAAGTCTATTTATTGTATATGTAATGAGTTTTGGGTTCAATTTTGCTAGTTGAAGGATGGTCATGCTATTTTGTAAGATATAGTACAGAACTCATGAAATTATGATTTTGAATGAAATATGAACTTCGTGCCTACTTATTTGTTATGACTGATTATTGAATGGATTACATAATGGTATGCGTTGCATGATTTGAATTGCAGAACTAATGGTATAAACTCTCTTTATATTCATTCCATGTGGTTTATTGTATGTCTCCTTTCAGATTCTTTGTATAACATTGTTGTATATGGAACCTTTTCTAAATGCATGAGAGAAATAGCTTATTCCTTTGATGTACTTCTTTTTAGTATTATGGTTATAATTCTTATCATTTTGGGTTCATAGTTAAGTCTTAGTTATGGTTCTTCATGTTATTTTAGCTACCTCAACACATTCCTTAACCCATTTTTCAACAAACCATTTGAAACAAACCTAATGTACACAATCTCTTTTACCCAAGTGCCCTAAATTTTCCTTGTAGTAGTTTATAGCCAACCTTAGGGATAACACTTGGAAGTCTTCCCCAAAATTTCAGAGATAGGATTGCTTTTATTAATCCTTCAACTCTTGATGAAGCCATTAGGATGGTGATGCATTACTATGAGCAGAGAAAAGGAAAACCAGAGTTTCATCCAACATGGAAAGGAACGCCAAAAGGAAGATTTGACCAAAGGAGAAGTGGATTTAAAACTCCATTTAAAAATAATCAAAGGAATTTCCAACAAGCTCAGAAAGCATGAAGTGGAATCAAGCAAGCATTAGAAGCAGAAAAAAGGCCAAAAGTACCACTTAAGTGTTGGGGATATGGAGAGAACCACATGCTTAAGGACTATCCACATCAGAGAGAGAACGCTCGAAGCTTGCATAACTTAAAATTAGCAGTTACAGTGGAAGATATGGCGAGAGAAACTTCCCAAATTTATGCAATGTTGGGTAATCATCAAGCAAACGATCAATCAATAGTAATGAAAGTTGAAGGTAAGATTGCTAAGCAATCTATTTCCATTTTGATTGGTCTAGGATTTACTGATAGTTATGTTTCTCCAAAAGTGGTTGCAAGTTGTTCTCTTGGAAAAATGTTGCACAATAAGTTGTGGCTAGTTCAATTAGCCACACGAACAAAAAGAAAAGTGAGTGAAGTAGTGGTGGAATGTCCCCTAGAGTTGAATGGAATTCTCACCTAGGAAAATTTAAATATCCTACCATTAGGATCCTATGATGACCTTATTGGTATGGATTGGTTAGAAAGGAATAGATCCAAGGTATATTGTTATGAAAAGGTTGTTGAATGCATTGATGAAGAAGGAAGTTCGAGATTGGTAAAAGTAATTCCCAGGCAAGTTTCAGAAGGGAATATTCTAGCCTTACAGTTAAGAAAGTTTTACAAGAAGGGTTGTCAATTATATGCAGCCCATATATCATATCCCTTAGAGAGCAAAGTTCCAAGGATAGAATATTATCAGTTGTTACAAGAGTTCAAAGATGTGTTTCCAGATGAAGTGTTGGGACTGCCACCAAAAAGGGACATTGATTTTGCAATCAATCTTATTCTAGGGTCAATGCCAGTTTCCAAAGACCCTTATAGAATGAGCATGCCACAATTGGTAGAATTAAAGATACAACTAAATGAATTAATGGACAAGAATTATATAAAGCCATGTGTGTCTCCTTGGGGAGCACAGTTGTTATTTGTCAAGAAGAAATATGGAACTTTAAGACTATGTATTGATTATAGGAAGTTAAATAAAGTGATAGTAAAAAATAAGTACCCATTTCCTAGAATTGATGATTTGTTTGATCAAATGAAGGAATCCAAAGTGTTTTCAAAAATTGACTTGAGATTCGGTTATCATCAAGTGAGAATAAAATAAGAAGACATTCACAAGATATATTTCCGGACAAGATATGGTCATTATGAGTTCACGGTGGTGTCATTTGGACTTGCCAATGCACCACCACATTCATGTACCTCATGATTAGTGTTTTTAGAAAATATTTAGACAAGTTCGTGTTAGTGTTCTTGGATGACATTCTTGTTTATTCAAGGAGTGAGGAAGATCATGAGAAACATTTAAGAATGGTGTTGCAAGTTCTTAGAGAGCACGAATTGTACGCAAAGCTTAGCAAGTGTGAATTCTATCAAAGAAAGGTACAGTATTTGGGTCATATTATTTCCGAGGAAGGAATTGTAGTGGATCCAAAAAATATTGAGGCCATAATGAGTTGGTATACTCCAAATAATGTTACAGATGTTAGATCTTTTATGGGTCTTGTAGGATACTATCATTAGGGGGATTTTGAGGTCTAAAATGGGCCTCCTAATGGAAATAGTAAAATAAGAGTTATAATAATAGAATAAGAATTCTAAATTTTAGAGAGGAAAAAGAAAAAGTACTTTTTCTTATCGCATGTTTGACATATATCTTTAACGGTTTACCTAAATTTCAAGTTTGGGCACTTGTTGGATGCATATTTTAATTCCGCATCCAACCCATACCCACACTGCGTTTTTTATTGAAAATTTCATTTTTTCATGTCGTGGGTGCCTCAAAAGTATGCAGTGTGGGTATGGGTTGGATGCAGAATTAAAATACGCATCCAACGAGTGCCCAAACTTGAAATTAGGGTAAACTATTAAGGAGATATGTAAAAAATACGATAGGAAAAAATAGTTTTTTCTTTTTCCCTCCTATTTGTTTTACAAATTGTACCCTTATGGTTGACATCATCATCTTAAATCTTATTGGTTCTTATAAAGTGAATTTTTATGGTACAATATTTGTTTTGAGGCTCATTTTTTACCTCAAAACTCCCCTAATGAGAAGGTTCATTGAGGGATTCTCCAAGATTGATAATCCAATCACATCGTTGCAGTGGAAGAATGTAAGGTTTGTGTGTTCTGAAAAATGTGAAGAAATATTTCAGTAGTTGAAGAAGCTACTTAGTAGTGCTCCTTTTTTTAAGATTGCAGATCCAAAGAAAGATTTTTTAGTTTGCAAAAATGCTTGCATTGAAGGATCACATGGAGTGCTTATGCAAGAACGATTTGTGATATGTTGCGAGTCAAGAAAATTAAAAGAGCATGAAAAGAATTATGCAACTCATGATCTAGAATTAGCATCCATAGTACATGTAGCTAGGGTTTTCACACCAGCTCGTGCTAAAGAGAACCTACTAAGGATTCAAGAACCCTTAGTAGCAGTTCAATATAATGAGTAAAAACTAGAAATTAAAAGAGTGACATGTGCAAGTGATAACATAAGAATAAACCTAACAATAACAGTAAAAATAAACAATCATGAGGAACTCATTAATGGAATTTGAAATTTTTTGTATTAATGATAAAACAAGGGTTTGCAATGGTGTTTACCTCAAATGGTGAGGTTGTTAGAGTCCTTGTTGTTGTACGAAGAGTAGTGAATAGGATCTCTATAGTTCCTTTCCCTTCTCCAAATGCTCAATAGGTGTCCAAGACTCAACTGAAATGGTGAGAAGGAGCTCAAGGTGATAGGCTAGAGCTCAACAAGAATTTTAGCAGCATAAGGGTATGAAGAGTGATTGATGGATGTGAAATGGGGGGCCTCCATCACCTTTTTTAGAGATTTTGGGTGGTGGAGTATTGACCCATGGTTTTGGGCAACCAATAGTATTGATAAATGGTTTTAAGGTTTTTCCCTCTTTTTGAATTTTTTTTTTACTTTTATCCCTTTTTTCTTTTATTTTGGGAATTTTGGACCCTTTTTTAGGTTTTTTGACCATTTTTGGAGGAATTTCATTAATTGAGGAGGGAAATAATGATTTCTTTCTCTTTTGGTAACTATTTGAGGGTTTTTTAGGGTTTTGGAGGCCAAAAGTGTAGGCAAAGGATAACCCATCAATGGAGATCTGTTCAAAATACTAGTACAGTTTCCTAAGCCGAATGTAGATGGTGTACTGACAACGGATACCAAATTATGTGTCATGTTCAAGGGCGCCAAGGACTGACTGTTGCCATTTTTTTCAAGGACATAATATGAAATCATTCAATTCTCTCCCTTTTTTGGATTTTTGTGTTTTTCAATTTTTAACATTTTTCATTTATTAGCTTGAAAAAAGAATAAAGCATGCTATGATACATTAGAGGAAACGAGTGTCTCAAGAGCATGCGCTTAAATTTCAAGGGCATGGGTCAGGATAAGGAAAATATACATATTGCAAACAAGGGCTGAGCTAGTTATGTACACTCTTACAAATGTTCCTCCATGGGTATGGTTCAAATATACATAAGCAATGGTTTATATGCATCGTGTAACAAAAAGTGACTGCAAAGGAAAATACACAACATAAGCAATAAGAAAGGAAGCAGTTTGCATGGATGTTCAAGTGGATATTTTAACACATGCTTATGTAAAATGAAAAAAAATTGGGAGCCCATCGAGATATGGTTAGAAATGTATGAAAGAGAAATATGTGGTCTCAAACTCCAATTCATGATGGGACTAATAGGGATCTCGTGCCTATGAGAATAACTCAGCATGGGCACCAAAACAGCAATGGGGTGCTGACTAGGGTGTCTCATGTTCTGTAGGCTCTTATGTTGGAATGGTGGAAAATAAAGATATGAAGGGATGACCCACCAATTTCCAATAGGTTCGTCCCTATGGCAAGTTTGGGTTGCAAAAGGTTCAAATGCATATTTACAAAGGGATAGCCTAAACTTATATGCAAGCTTCCAAATATATCAGATCAGATCGAGGAACATGCAAATCATGCTCCTATACTTCGGAATATTTACACCAATTATGCTCCTAGTGGCCCCACAAAAGATGTCCTTAGGTGGGTGCAACCAAATGTTTACAACTTCATGGATTTCTTCATCTCATGATAAAATGTAATCCAAGAAATCATGTGATCTGGGAGATATCACGGGACAAATCGGCCAAGTAACCAGATCGCATTCCTCCATCCAGGGAATATTTTGGTATGAATCTGCCGAAGCTATTCGATTAGCTTGGTATAAAAATTCTACGGCAGATAGGGGTGATCCAAATTCTTGCCAACATTTAAATGACATTACACAATATGAGGTGCCTTCATCTACTATGGTTCGAAAAATATTCTTACCATGAGTCGTTACATTAATCTGAAAAGAAACTTTTGAAGGGATCCTATATGTTGAATGGTCTATGTCTGATGTGATCGAAGTCGCTTCAGATGGATAAACAGTGCCATTTGTAGACAATAGTTCCTTTCTTTGAGCAGGATGATGTTGCAATATCTCCAAGGCGAACATGGAACGTGGAACTTGAGATAGGTCCTCAAGAACATTACTGTTATGAGCATATTGCATGTTAGGATTATGCATTGTTCTATGTAGTACACCTTTGGGTGGGTGTGGTACTAAATCTATGGATGGTTTCTGAATGGACAGAGAACCACTTGATTGTGATATCGATTGATCTGTTGTACTAGGAGAGACATCATAAGAATCATGTCTTGTTTGAATGTTCACCTTATGATTGCAGATGAATACATTGGCATTGGGATAATTCCCCCCTAGTGGAGGTACCGATGTCAAAATAGTGGGTTGTTGTTTCCCACCACATTGAAGCATGTTTGGTGCATCTCTTTTCCCAGAGTTAGCATTTTGCTTGCTCTTGTATTTCTTGTTCTTTTCCCTAAGTTCTTTGGATGAGACTATAAGGATTTCAGAATTCTGGGAAGGATTAGCACTTTGCTTATCCTTATACTCCCTCTTCTTTCGTGTAAGGTCTATGGATGAGACTATAAGGATGTCAGAAGTGTTGGAAGAATTAGCAAGTTGTTGCATTGCCTGGCCAGTTGTGTGTTGCGAATTCTGAATAGAAATGTGTCCCAAATGTTGGGTAATTTGTTCAAGTTGGTTGACGGAATCCATCATACCATTGGCATGAGGTCCATGTGGTGGCCTAGATGGATCAAATGCAGGTCTTGCAGGTTGGTTCCAAAAAGATTGGTCACTTACTAGAACCTGACCGCTCCATTGCAGAGGGTCCTGCTACTCAAATCTTTGGGAAAATTTGAACTCATAGAGACATCATGTGACAGCTGAGGTCTTCTATGCCTATTATGACCAGCTGCATGCATCCATCATGCTCACACCGTGGATAACAAAGCAAGTAATGAGTAGGTATATTCGCACTGTTGATTTTTATGCTGACATGCGTTGCATTCACATTTCAGCCAAAGCACAGAAGAATAACACTGAGTGGTACCCAGGAAGGTAGCACATGTATGAAGAAGATATTGATAATATCATGAAGGAATGGCCTGCCGAGTTTCGAGTCGAAATTGTAGATGTCCAAAGCGACTCCGGTGAGGACAACCCCATTCCATGTCCTATTACTGAAGAAAAGGAGATAGGAAAAAGGAAGGAAGATGATATCCCAGCACAGCCAAGGGGCCGAGGAAGAAGAAAAAGGCCAATAAACTCCAGTCAGACATAGTACTCCATGATGAGGATTATGAAACAATTGTGGAAAAGGTCACAGAGAAGATGGAAGATATGATGACTAAGAAGCAGAAAAAGGACAAGGCGATTCAGGAAATTCTATAGAAGAATCTGACCACGCTGCAGGGGATTACAGGGAAAAATGAAGAAGTACACAAAAGACTACCCTTGTCGTGGGACTCAGAGTCTGAAGGAAAGTCAGGAGGAACTTCGCAGCAGAAGACACCGTAAATAACCATGACCGTGCCTGCGAAGTCCCACATTATCCATCTGGATCCCTTAACAATGACGCTGCCACTGCCAGAACAACTAGTGTTGGACATGAAGGATGTAGAGTGTGTGGAGCTCGATATTGCGAAGATACCACTTCCTAGTCTACACTATTTGCATCTGCAGATTGTTGAAGAAATGCATGAGAGAACTATCGACGCGCTGAAAGGACAGGCTGAGCAGCAAGCAGCTAATAAGCAATTGGAGGCGTCTAGCTCGTGGAGAGATATGGAACTGCAGGATGAGCATGATCGTCGAAAAATACTAGAGTCCACGATCACTGTGGTCGCAGATGATATATCAGAATTTGAAGTACAGATGGACCCAACGGATACTAACTGAAGATCGACGAACTGGTTAACGATATTAAGGAGGAGATGTGAGATATGGAGATCATCCATGAAGCTAAGGTTGTTTCCTTGGAGGAATGGATTCATCCACAGACTCCACTAGATCAGCAGCAGGTAAGAGCAAAAGAAGTGAAGGTTGCAGCAGAGAATATAGCCACCGAGGTGGCTAAGTGCCAAATTCTGTTAGATGAGGCGTCAAAGGAATTCACTTCCCTTGAAGAGGATCCAGGGTTGCTCGAAGTAAAGAACGCTGTGAAAGACAAGCAATCGGCATTAGAATAGATGGATGTAGAAGTTAAAGCCCTGCTACCAAGAGAAAGACTCCACAGATACCAGGAAGTCACCGCACTGAAAAAGGAAGTTTAGGCCTTAAGAGAAAAAGAGACAGAAATGGGAAATAAATCACAACCCTTGTTGGAGGCCGCCCACACGATCTCGCAGGAAATCGAAGAGAAGTTACAGGAGTTGTGCAAGGGACAAGAACAAGTGGAAGGATAAGTAGGTGATGAAATAACACTTGAGATGCTGGAAATAGTGAAACAAATTGAGCAAGACACGAAGGAAGCAGTCGAAAAGCTGATTGTCACATACAATGAGTTCGCTGCGAAGCTCACTCCGCAGTCGGAAAAGTAGCTAGAGGAAGTCGAAGTTGAAGGTGGTTCGGGGGCGAGCCACATGTAAGTGTTAGGGGCCTGTTGGGCCTGGACCAAGTGGGGCATTTTGAGCAAGAGAGATTGTGGAACTGCGGAGCTAGGCACCGTTCAGCAGAAGGAGTTTTGGTATAAATTTTTGGGATGCTGCAAAGGTGTGTGCAGCGCAGCGTCGGAAGAGCTGTAAAGTTCAGTGCTGCGAGGAAATAGCATTATGATATGTCCAGTCTACAAGGATCCGGCAAAGTAGAGTGTTGGACGGAAGATGGCATGTATTCTGGTTAGACCATCGGTGTTCTATTTTTGGTAAAGATGCTCCAAGACTACCAAGAAGCGGGTAGGAGCAAAGCGGAAGGAAAGCAACTGGTCGCACATGCGGAAGAACCACTACCTGAACCAGTCGCAAAATATCATTAGAGGAAGAACGGCTCGGTGAAAGTGACATGTTGGCATGCATGAGATAGGAAGGCCAATAGCAACGTGAGGCATGCACTTAAGGAGGCCACAATGGAATATTCTCTACCAGAAGCCAGCAGTCCGGTTAAGGGAAAACCGTGAAAGTTTTGTAAACCTAAGGGTTTTTACCTTCGAATTGTAAAGACATGACCTACGGGCATGATCTATAAATAAGGCATATTTTGTATGGGAAAGGGTTGTTGAATCTATCATTTTGTATTGTTATTAACTGAATAGATCTCTGTTGAGAGACAATTTTGTAAGGCTCTGCAAGCTGAGTGCGTAGAGGCCAATTGAGAGAGAAGAGAGTCTGTAGTTGAGTGCACAGACAAAGCATTGTTGTGCCCTTCCCAGAGACTAATACAACAACAATTCTTGTGGACGTAGCCTCCATCCTTGGGGTGAACCACATTAAATCTTATGTAGTGTGATTGCATATGTGTTTGTCTTTGCTTATTTACTTACAGTGTATACCTAGATTCTCATTTATCAGCTGTCATGTCTATGCTTTTGTATGTATTCACCATGGGAATGAAATGGGAATAATATGTTAAGTATTACATGTAAGAATGAATGTTGTATGTGTAGTATTCGAAGTCTATGAAGATAGCAATCTGTTAGATCATCACTTATGTACGTAGAGTTCGAGTTGTGTAACTCTTGTAATGTGCATCCCCAAAAGTGTATAGTACTATATATTTCATCTATTTACATTGGTTATATGGATAATAATCTAAGGCAGTAAATGAATGGATAAGTATTAAGTGAAGTCCTCACTATCGATTAAGTCTGTAAGGAAGCGTGTAAGTCAATTCTGTTGTCATATTATTTGCATCTGGTCCGAACCACGCAGCCCGTAGGTGTTCTGGTTACGCAAGCATCTGAGCTGTAGAAGCAAGGACCGCGACGCAGTCTATCGTCGCGTAGTCTTGAGTTCGCAACATGATCCCCATAGCACACTGCGCAGTAGTTCTGTACGTACAACTCATCACATTCTTGTGGAAACCTGATTCCGCGGTGCCCCATAGCTACACCTCGGGTGAGACCTCATCCTGTTCACAGGCTGTTGCCGAAAGGGCTGGTGAGAAGGGGTTTTGTTGGTTCCTTGAAACCATAAAGAACCTGGGTCTACGTTGGAAACCTCTAACTCAGTATTTAATCCAACAACAATCAGGCAGAACAGTTGTAAGTCGAGGAAAACTCTCATAACTAGGTACTATAGAAAAGTTATGTCACCCTGAAGACTTGTCACTTTACATAGAATTCCATGATGAGCTCATGTCCCACTAAACAAGAAAGAGGGGGGGAACCACCCTTACTTATCTATATTTACCTCATGCTTAATGTATGTGTTAGAAGTGCTTTCCCGACAAGCATTTTTTGCTACTAATGGATTTAAACTCCCTTTAATCAATGCTAGTTTCAAAAAATACTTCCCAGGAGTGTTAACTCTCCAAACCTAATCCAGGGCACTAACCTAATCTTGTTGGTGATATGAAAATCAAAATTTGGTCAATTTTAGATTAAGCACCAATTTTTAATGGTAGTTTGCTTAGTTTCAGGATTGGAAGTGAAACTAGTGGTGCGTTGACTCGAAAAAAATGAACCAAAAAATGCAATATGCTCACTATGCTACCTTTTTAATTCTATGAATGTTCTATACTAATGAAAGGTTAGAGGTTCATGTGTGACTTTCAAACATGCAAAATGTTTTGGTAGATTTTGTATTTTTATGCACAGTTCTTTTGAAATATGGATAATAATTGATTTCAAAGATCAATGTAAACCAAAAAGATATCTCAGTGGAAAATGAATCTAATTCTATTACACGGGGGATATATGTTTTTCATTTGCAGGGCCACCCGAGAGTGCAAGCAACGAGGATACACAGATCCCTTTGGAATGATTATGAATTAAATTCTAGACGGTTACACTTGAGATCCACTTTCACGTTCACAAGATCGCCCGAAGGCCCAAGTGAAGAGGATATGGTAGTCCAAATAAACAATGCTTGAAAATGAAATCCTATACTATTACACTTGAGATCCACTTTCTCATTTGCAGGGCCACCCGAAAGTGCAAGCAAAGAGGATACGGTGGCTCAGACACAACTTATCACAAGAAAATCGAGATATGACACTACAATCTTCTCTAATTGTGCATAACATTAATGAAAATACTGTAGATCCAAAACAAAATTGAACTAATTAAAGTTTGTATTTGGTTTTGGAGGGAAATTGTTTTCAAAATGTCTCAAAGTGTAATGTTGAAGTCTTTGTTTTTCAATGCAAATATATTTGGGAAATGTGTTTAAATGATATTTTCAAGTGTTATGACTGAGATTTGTTGTGATGTTTCAAATAAACAAGTGCATGAGATTCAACAGTTAAAGGGTCTTAAGGTTCTTTGAACAAATATTTGTGTTTTCTCAATTTTTGTGATTTGCAAACTCTTAAATGAATGAAAATTATTTAGATATCAGTCCTAATCCTATCCAATCATAAATCCAACAAAAAAATATAACTTGAAGCAAATGAATCTACCACAAATTTAAGAAAATTTTGAAATAAATGTCAATTTGGGCCATTTTTGGAGGTTTTTGGTAAGAAATTCCAAATCGAAGGAGCTCAAACCCTCCCAAATTTTCCTTAACTAGTGTTAAACTGATCCTAATAAGTTTTAAAGTCTTTTTGAAGGTCTTCAAGTACAAAAATAAATCCTAAAAGCTTCCCTAAAATAGTGAAAATTCAAAACTAGGTGTCTTTTCAAGGTTCTTCTTCATGTTTTTTTCAATTTTTGTTATTTGCAAATTATGAAAGAAGTCAAAATTATTTCAAATATTAGTCCTAATCCTATCCAATCAGGGACCTAACAGAAAAATATGGCTTTAAGCAAGTGGATCTAACACCAATTTAAAGAAAATTTGGAAAGAAATGACAATTTGGCCTATTTTTAGTGGTTTTGGGAGGAAAATTGCCAATGTAAAGATCTTAACCCAAACTCTTCAAAAATTTTCAAAAAAAATCAAAGTTAGTGATAAAATGATATTAAAATATTTATAATCCTTAAGAAGGTATGCAAATTCAAAAATATAGGCACCAAACAACCCCAAAACAAAGAGATCCCAAAACTAGTTCATAATTCATGCAAATCTGAAACAAGGAGGCTTTGAAGCTTATAAAAGTTTGAAAATATCCCAAATATTTGGCTAAGGAGGATCAAAATGAGGTTTTCACTCTGATATCAAGGATTCATAATCCCATACAAGAAGAAAAGATCAGCAAAACAGAGGAAAGAGGGAATAATTGGGCACAAATCTCAAGAAAAACCTTCAATGCACTCTCTAGCAAAGGAAGGTGAGATCTAGTTTCATCTTTGAAGTTTTTGAGAGTGTAGGAGTGGATATAGACCGGTTTTGATCCTATAAACCTGCAACATAGGTTCTTGAATGGATCTTAAGGCATTCTTAGGTTAGATAAGAAAGTTTAGAACACCAAAAATGAATAAATTTGCAAGGAAAACCCTTCAATGCACTCGCTATCAAATGAGGCTGGAATTTAGCTTCATCTTTGAAGTTTTTGGGAGTGGAGTGGATATAGGCCGGTTTTGAGCCTATAAAACTGTAGCATAGGTTATTTAAGGGATCTTAAGGAAAATCTGTAGTAGATATGAAAGGTGCGAACACCAAAAATGAAGAAATTTGAAAGAAAAAACAAAAATTTTCAAGAAAAATAAACTAGTAAGGTCACCAATCTGATAATAGATTTTAAGGTAGTGTTAGATCTACTTTACAACATCTATATTACTATGAAGTAGGTGAATCTTCAATGTCATAAATAAAAAATAATTTATCATCCCCTAACATATTTAAAATCATGAATTATAAGAGAATTGAATTGTTTCATATTAAGCCAAAGAAGAAAATACATACTTGCAATCTAGCTTAATGTGCATCATTTCTCCTTTGCCATGAGCTTTCCTTTATCCACCGTTTCCTTTAATGAATATGCCAAGCTTTCCAATCCTCCAAATATCTCCAACATTCCTCTTCTCTTCCTTTGGCCTCCTCTTACCATGCCCCAAATGCCTTTGTTTTATAGCATTAGGAAATGAGATCTCAAGTTTCTCTAATCAATGTGGGATTATCTCTTTTCTTTTCTTTTTTTTCTTTTTTCTCAAAAACCCACTTTCCATAGGATTTTACGCTTTTGTCACAACTTTAACATATTTAAGTATAATTAATGCACTTTTGTGCATTTCTTCTCACTATTTGATTGGTGGAGCTTAGATTTGAGCCTTTAATGAGTAGTTCAATCACTGAACCTTGTCTTCTTAGGCTACCTCTTTCTTCACTCAATCTTTTTGATTGTGGATATAGTGATTAGATAAGAGATTACTTGTTCTCTTGTGTACTTGTATTTTGTCTTTATGTTTCGGGTGCATAGTAAAATATGCTTCTTCCCTTCACTTTGTTGAGGGTGTTAATTTGATTGTTAACAATAATGCATGTAGAGGCACCATCATCGATGATGCACTGATGGATAATAATATTCTGTACTGAAACTAAAATTTAAATGCTAATGTGGTCTATTGCACCAACATAAACCACTAACACAATCATACATGAGTCGAAAGGGTCGATTGCACCAATGGCGGAAAACATTGTTTTGCATTGCGTTGGGAAGTTCTTCAAAACCTCTAGGGTTGACATAGAAGCAGGGGATTGGGCTAAGTCATCCACGATATTATAGTTTGTGGAAGCACGAGCATTGGGATTGTTATTGCACACAAAAACAAGGAGCTTTGGGGGCTCTGTCAAGTGGTTCCAACGGTTGTTAGGAACCCATGTCAACCATTTTATTTACTTTGTTAGTATATTGTTGTTGGACGCATATGCTTTGTAAGTCGTCCCGTAGTATTTTTTGATCCACAGTTGTGTTATTGTTGTTTGGCGCATATGCTTTGTAAGTCGCCCATAGTATTGTTGATCCATAGTTTGTATTGGCCCATGGTTTTGACCCATAGTATTGGCGCCTAGACTTAGTATATAAGTGTGCGTTGAGGCCTATGAAGGCACCATGAAGTTATTTGTATTGAGCTTTCTCAAAGGAGGTTGCCCCCTCGAAGTGGCCTACGATCAATATAAAAGTGATTATGACTTCTGTCATTTCTGTTATTTCGCATATTCTTATTAATTAATTGTTGCAGGTTCTCCACATTTGGTATCAGAGAACTTTCTTGGGCTCACTGGGTGAAATTTCTGCCAATTTTTTTTTTCGCATCTATTGAAGCTTTTGATATGGGAATAATCCCTATCCGCTTAACTGTGGGAAGTACTTGGGCATAAGCCCTAAAACTCATTGTGAGGAGTACCACAAGAACCCCAAAGTAGTTGGCCCATTGAGAGGACTTTCCAGCGAAAATGGCAACGACCCCTACCTAATTGATTAGTTCCCACCCGTCAGATAAACCAAGAGTTGTCGTTTGTGGCCAAGCGGTTATCAGTTTTACCTTAGTTGTGGAATGAGGGGTACTGCCCCAATACGCAAGCTGTCAGACAGCATTGGTGTCCGAGTGAAACCCATGAACTGTTAGGAAGCCGCACATACCTGGGGTCCATATCTATTTTCAGCTGAACTGTTGCCGCGCCATTTCAAATCTATTTCAGATCCATCCGTTTTCGATCCAGTTGGCTTCATTTCAGATCCCTCTATTTTTTATCACTTCCATGCTGTTGCAGATCTATCTGTTTTAGATCCCTTCCACGTCGTTGCAGATTCATTCCTGAACAAAAAAAAATAAAGGTATAAAATTCTATTTTTTGGCCATATCTCCCTTGTTTTCCCTGAAATTTCACTGACACCCCTGCAATCCCATTCTGCATATTTCATTCCTGAGGACCTTATCCCAAATTCCACTTCCCAAATCCTGAAATCCCACATTTATCTATTTTTAGGGTTTTCCATAACTTCTTCGGATTTTACCCAATTGACTTCAAATTTTTCCACCAAGTTCCTTTCTTAATTATGCTTCTTTGTCCCTCTCTGCCAAATTTTCTCCTTCTTTCACCCCGATTCTAAAATCCCCATTTTTTGCTTCCCTATCCATTAGAAAGTGTCCAAAACCTAGTCAAACCCCAATTACCCCTCCGAGTTTTTCCCAAATCCAAATTTCCCTTTACTAAATAAGCTTTTGTTTGTGTTTTCTATCCATTCCCAAAAATAAAATAAAAATAAAAATAAAACCTGGTTATGGTTGTCACCTGCACCGGAGCAAAAACCATGGAGGAAGCAATTGCAGCCATCCAAACCAAACTCCAAGATCTGGATGAAAAATTTCTCAGCCTCCATCTTCAATATTCAGCCATTAACAATAAATGACAGCAAGAATCTTCTGCAACCACTGGGTTCTCTTCTTCCAGCCATTTTCGTGGTCCGAAGCTTGAATTTCCTTGCTTCAATGGTACTGATCCGACTGGATGGGTCTATTGTATAGAACAGTATTTTAGTCTACATAATACTTTTGATGTCCAAAAAGTTCCACTTGCATCCTTTCATTTGGAACAAGAAGCCCTTCAATGGTACCGATGGTACATCAAGGCTCATGATGAGCCAAAATGGACAGATTTTTGCCAACTCCTTTTGCAACGATTTGGTCCCAGTGCTTTTGATGACTCCACCGGAGCACTTACTAAACTCCATCAAAGTGGCACTGTCAGAGAGTATCAGACCAAATTTGAGAAACTAGCCAATCACACAGAAGGCTTGTCTTATGAATTCTATAGGAGTTGTTTTATCAATGGTCTTAAGGATGAAATCGAGTTAGAGGTTAAAATGTTCTATCCCAACACAATGATGGAAGTCCTAGGGTTAGGTAAGTTGGTAGAAGACAAGATTACATCCCAACAGCGCTCCAAACCCACTTTTGTTACCTTCCAAAATATGGGTTCTCAACGACCTCCCATTCTGCAAGCAACTCGACCAACTCCTGTCAAGCATTTGTCTGAAACAAAGATGCAAGCACACAGAGAAAAAGGGCTTTGTTATAATTGTGATGAGAAATTCACTCGGGGACATAGATGTGTTCAACAAAAGCTCTATCTCTTGGATATGGGTTCTCTGCTTGCCTCTAAAATTGGTGAAGAAGCTCCAGATCCAATGGATGCTCAGGTCGACATTCAGGAGCCTCCTATTGACCCCCCACTCAGGATGAACAACCAGAGATATCTCTCCATGCTTTATCCTGCGTCACCACCCCCCAAACAATGCGGGTCAGGGGTTATTTCAAGAAGCTTCCTCTTACAATACTCATTGATTCTGGTAGCACTCATAACTTCATTGACCCCCGAATCGCCAAATAGGATGATTGTTTTGTCCATCCTTGCTCCAACTTTGAAGTCATGGCTGCTAATGGAGGCACCTTACCTTGCAAGGGAAAGTGTCACAATGTGTGTATCTCTCTGGAAGATTATAACCTGCGCTCTGACATGTTTTTCTTGTCCTTAGGCGGATGTGATGTGGTTTTGAGCGTTCAATGGTTACGCACACTTGGCCCCATCTTATGAGATTTTGTTGAACTTTTGATGCAGTTTTCAGTCAATGGGACACAACACAAATTTACAGGCTTACAACCAGGGTCTCTCTGCATCATCAGTTCACATCGCCTGGAAAAGATCCTTAAGAAGAATTCACATGGTGTCATCGCTCAGCTCCATTCCATTCAGATGCACCGATCAACGGTCTCCACTACTTCCTTGGATAGATATGCAGGTGTCTTTGCTTCACCAGTGGGCTTTCCGCCTTCAAGAGACCTTTCTGGTAAGCATTTAGCCGTGTCTACATATCAGCAGGAAATGATGGCTATTTTGCATGCAGTATCGACATGGCAGCCATCCCTATTAGGGAATTATTTCTGCATCAAGACCAATCTCCAGAGTCTGAAAAATTTCCTGGAACAATGGGTCTCCTCCCCATCCAACCTAAAATGGGTTATCCACCTCATGGGTTATGACTATGCAATCACTTACAAGAAGGGTAAGGACAATATGGTGGCAGATGCTCCTTCTCGCACATTTGATGATCCAATTTCTCTTACAGCTATTTCTCTACTTGTTTCAAACTGGTTGCAATATGTTCAACAGGGCTATCTCTTCTATGAACTCCATGCTTCTTCATCGGCAGGGCACTCTGGGTTCTTCCAAAAGTATGACCGGAAAAAATGTAACTTCTTTTGCTAGGGACTGAACTACCAATTCAACAAATGGTGGTTGACTGTGATACTTGCCAGGTCAACAAGGGTGAAACGACACTCCTTTCGGCACTGCTCAAACCCTTTCCCTTCCCTACACAGATTTGGACAATTATTTCTATGGATTTCCTAGAAGCGCTCCAATGGTACAATACCATGTCTACAAGGACACCATATGAAGTAGCCTATGGACAGGCACTGCCAGTTCTTCTTCCATACACCCTCAACAGCTCCCCAGTTCAGGCAATTGACTTGATTCTTTGAAACCGTGATTAGATTCTTCTCATTCTGCAAGACAATCTTCACATGGCAAGAATTCGACTAAAACAACAAGCCGCTCAGCACTGTTCAGAGCGCACTTTTCATGCAGCTGATATGGTTCTTCTTCAGCATTCCAAGCAATCCTCTTGAAACTCAAAATGCATCAATGGCCCGGAATTCAACTCGAATATCCTACAGGGGAACCACTCCGTCCAATTATGCATCAATTTCCACATCTAAAGCTTTGAGGACAAAGCTTTTTCTAAGGGAGAGGGGATGTTAGGAACCCATGTCAACCCTTCTATTTACTTTGTTAGTATATTGTTGTTGGATGCATATGCTTTGTAAGTCGTCCCGTAGTATTTGTTGATCCATAGTTGTGTTATTGTTGTTTGGCGCATATGCTTTGTAAGTTGCCCATAGTATTGTTGATCCATAGTTTGTATTAGCCCATGGTTTTGACCCATAGTATTGGCACCT
Source organism: Larix kaempferi (assembly GCA_027924585.1). Lineage (NCBI taxonomy): Eukaryota > Viridiplantae > Streptophyta > Pinopsida > Pinales > Pinaceae > Larix > Larix kaempferi. The sequence goes on from BSBM01000207.1 coordinate 11,347,855, forward strand.
AGACTTAGTACGTAAGTGTGTGTTGAGGCCTATGAAGGCACCGTGAAGTTATTTGTATTGAGCTTGCTCAAAAGAGGTTTCCCTCTTGAAGTGGCCTGCGATCAATATAAAAGTGATTCTGAGTTCTGTCATTTCTGTTATTTCGCATATTCTTATTAATTAATTATTGCAGGTTCTCCACAGCGGTATGCGTAACGACTAATTTGTGGGATGAGTGTTAATAGCCTTATCCGTAGTAATGGCTTATGTGGTGGAACCATACTGGCTACGGCGTGTTTGCAAGTTGACATCATAGGAATACATCATTAAAAGGTTATGGGTACCTTATTCAATGGGTTGTCTATCAGGAGCATCGTAAGTAACTTGCTGTTGTTGTGTGGGGACACCTTGATGGGGAACCCAAGGTTGGGTGTCTACAATCCCTTGTGTGGGTAAGGGGTTTTGAAACACCATGGGATGTGCATTAGGTTGTGGTGGGTTTGGTGGTGCGAGAGGGGAGGCATGTCCTTGCCATTTCTCATCATCATTCCAAAGTTGGCGAGCTCACTCCAGGTGGGGACATTTGTGCGTGTAATGGCCATATACCCCGCAGATAGAACATGGTTAGTCCATGTGTAGGTTGGGGTTTTTACCTTGTTTAGGTGGTCAATCAGGATTTTGGTTAGTCGGGGTGGCACCATTATTATTGGGAGGGTTAGGTGGTGGATTGCCTCTACCAGGAGGTTGGTTGTTTCCACTGTTACGACCACGTCCCTGATTTTTTTTTTCTTTGTTGGTTCCCTTGGGCAAGTTGGTTATGTTGCTGGTTTTGTTGAGCATAGACTTTCCCTTGGGGAAAAGTGGGATTCTGTGGTTGAGCAGGTGCTAGGGCAGGCTGTGGTGGATAATAATCTGGAGGGGCTTGATTTTTTGCAGGCATAGGGGCTATTGGTTGATAATAGGATGGAGGGGATAGAGGTTGTGCAAGCGCAGGTGTTGTTGGTTGATGATAGTAGGCAGATGGTGGGGTAGGGGGAGCTTACGCCTATGGGGTATGTCTATAACAATGTGTTGAACAAGAAGGTCCATGTGTATGGGGGGCTTGGGTCGGGGGAGTGTACGAAGATGTTTCTCCTGAATGTGATGTGACGCACAAAAGGTCGATACCACTCATGGCAGAATTGGGTGTAGGGCTATAAGACGGGGGGATAGCTAGGGGCATATAAGTATAAAGATGACTACGACATGCAACATGGCCAATAATGCTGTCGGTAACGTGTGATTCCCCCGGGGCGTCTTTCCGAGAGGAATCGACACGGGGAGCATCAGGTAAAATGGAGTATAGATAGCCCAACTGTACATAGATGAGGTCAAACTGTCCGGATTTAAGGATGGCTTCTTCTTTGGTTTGGGGCATTTCAGATGCCACATCCTTGGAAATAACTGGTATGAGGGATATTAAGAGCCAATCTAAAAATATGTGGTCATCTAACTTGATATTGCACAAACTACGGCGTCTACGCCACTCATGAATATGGTCATTTATATGGGTAGCTTTGTTCTATTTTCAAGACAGTAGAATCTCAACACCATCATTGTAACGTATGGGTAACTAGAAGAACTGTAGGAAAGTCAAAGCGAGGGAGGAAAAAGTGGATTGGGTCCCATGTGTCTGTTCAATATACCACTCTGCTGCAGAGCCAGTAAGGGTCTATTGTAAAAGGCGGAGGTGGATCGAGTCATCCACAATGGTGTCAAAGGAACACCATAAGTGGAAGGACATGATATGGTTTTGTGGGTCTTCACCACCCTTCCCTTCAAAATTTTGGATGTCGAAAGGGATTTTGGTAGGCATGGGAGGCCATGTGGGGTCATGTCGGATTAGATCATTTATCAATCGAGCCATATCAGGGAGGTTGATACTCGCCATGAATGGAAAACTAGCAGAAGGATGTGACATGGTTGTAGTGACCTGTGTGCTGGCCATGGCAGTGGTCACGGGGCCACCTCCACCATTAGGTGGGGAAACTGTGTGAGTCACAGCAGGAATCGAGTAGGAAGGGCCAGTGCCCCCAAGTCTACAACTGGTGACCAAAGGGACGGTAGTCGGAATAGATCTGATACCGAGGGGTATGGACGTAGTGACTGGAATGCCAGGTGTAGGTCCAATGGATGTTATAGCAGGGATGGATACTGGAATGGTAGTTGGGCTAGTGGTGGAACCATTGCCAATGATAACGCTGGTAAAGGGGTTGGGATTTACGCAGGCCATGGGGGTAGATGAAAATGTGAAGGTGGGTAACTTTGACTCAGGATCATAAGTAAAATAAGGGGAGTAGGGACAAGTATCCATCGACGAAGTTGTTCATCTGTGACATGTGGTGTCAAGTGAACCATACTATGGGGAATGGCCCCGTAGGCGACGAGAGTGTCTTGGTGAATCAATGGTGACAGGTGTAAAAAGTGCTAAATGGCTATGGGAAATAAAATACTCAAAAATCCAAGTGCAACCGTGTGCGCAAAAGGAGAGCTCTAAAAAAAAGCAGCATGCACGCCAACAACAAGCTCAAAAACACTTTCTCTAACAACGTGCTACAACAAATGGAGTGGCAAGAAAATGGTCAGAATACCAACAAGCAGCAATCCTAAAAAATAAAAAGGCAGACTCATTAATCCAATGGGGGTATAGGAGTATGCAAACACCTATCTAAAAGATATGAAAGTTCACAAAAATCGTATCCCCTATAGGGTGATGAAATCCATAGTCAAGCAATACGAAATGGAGAACCAAATGGCTAAGTGTTGGGTTGGTTTTGCAACCAATCTTTGTGCAATGGGAACCTATCAACAATGTGATAGCAGTTTCAATATAGAAAGCAAAAACGATTATGAATTAAATCTAAATCTAAACTAACATGTGCATATAACAAATAAATTTAAAAATGATTCATGGAAAGAACAAGAAATAAAAGAATAGATTTTTTGTATTAAGATACCTCAAATGGTGAGGATTTGTGTTGAGCAACTCCAAGGGTGGGTAGCTCCAAGCTCCAATGGTCTCTTCTCCAAGATGCTGAAAATGGCCAAAAGTCTCATGAGAGATTTTGACAGTGTGAGGATAGGATGATCGATGGATGGAAAGTGAGGAGCCCCTACCACCTTTTTATAGTTTTTGGTGGTGGGGAATACCATTATGCTTTTGAGGAAACCAATGGTATTGACCAACATGGTTTAGGTACCTTTTTCCCTCTTTTTTCCTTTTTTGAATATTTTTACTCCCTTTTAATATTTTTTGGGAATTTTGGACCCTTTTTTAGGGTTTTTTATGTTTTTTGAGGAAAAATATATCTTTTGAGGGGAAAAAGGGTGTATTATGGTCTTTTGGTGACCTTTTGATGGCTTTAGAGGCTCAAATGGTGGAAAAGTGGACAAATGGGTCATGTGAATAAGGAAATGAGCTAGTGAGCACTTTTTTGTTGTTAACAGATTGCCCCCTGATGTGTGAGGGCAGGAGCTCATCGTATGGCCGATAGACATCATAGTTCTTTTGTCTTTTTCCTTGGGTTTGGGGAAGAGAAGAGATCGGTTGGAGTCTGGATCAACGGCCCTTGGAAGCTGCAAAAACAAAAAAATTACATGGCCTCAATATGAATGAGGAATAATCTCTGATAATGGACGAGGAAGGCATACCCATGCTCGTATCAAGACATATACATAACAATTAGTCCCAAAAAGGGGGACATAAAAAAAATCTGCTGGTACATCATAATGGTCCAAAGGGGACACTATTTTGGGATGTACTCATGATCATAACATGACTGATACACTAGAATAAAGCGACAACCGTTCTGAACAATGTCTCAAAAGGGTTGATGAACTGTTGAAACTGAAGGTGTCCAACATCTGTAGGGACTCAATGACTGTAAGTCATCTCTAAGAAGTACATGTAACTGTATACTCGAGGGAGTATAAAACTGGAGTACATCTGAATGCTGTCACCATGCGCAACCTGGATATCTATAGGAAAATGTAACTGGTTGTGTCCATAAGTAGACTCTCAAATGTGGAAGAGTCAGGTGGTATCCGAGGTCTTCAACAAAAAACTGAAGGACCAATACCCTGTGTGAGTCTCAACGATGCGATCAAGGTGTTGAAGTCGAGCATGTGAGAAACAACCATTTGGAGAGGCACTGAGGACTCTTCTCGAAATGATTCGTAGGCACTCATCATAAATGGTGATGAGTCCAAGACACAGGGACCTCTAGGTCTATCCTTTGGAATAAATTTGGTTGTCGTCGACAGAGGGAGACCAGCAACTAACAAGGCAATGATGTTTCCTTGATAGGAGCATGAGGTGTAGAACTGAAGTGTCGTAGTACTGATGGTAGGACTGACATACTTGTGGAGATGGGAAGTAACTGGGGTCATAGAGTGGGTGGACTCAAACTTCCTTTGTTCAGAGCATGATGACATGGTTGACCTGGCAGCGTATGGAACTGACTTGTAGGTGTGGGGATCATAGCTTTTAAGGACTAAAGGGTATGTATTGACTCTGGGGGGTCAAGCTGATGGGTGTTGTCAAGGGATTCTCAGGGTGACATACTGCAGAATACTCTGAACAAAGGAAGCTGCCATATGAGTAAATGTGATCTGTTGTGGCGTCAAGAAGCACCAATGGGTCCTTCTTCGTAGTTTTAATGAGCTCCAAGAAGGGATAAAAGTGTGCTCTAAAATGGTACTGTCCTGTGGATTTTGTGAGCCCAGGATTGTTCGTGCTCATGGGTGCTTTCATTTTTAAGGAGTCTGAAAACGATAAGAAGACTCTGCAGTGGTTGTGAGTACCGTCCTATGGGTTTTTACGAGCCCGGGATGGTGATTGCTCGTGGTCGCTTTCATGTTTAGAGAGTCTGAAAGCGGTAAGTGGACTCCATTGGTGTTCTTTTTCGTAAGTTAGTCTCCAAGGCCCGAAAAAGCATAAAATGATGCAAATGGAGAACTCTTCTAGCCGATGTGACTAGAGTATTCATTTTTCGTAATTAGTCTACAAGGTACGGAAAAGGGGTAAACTTATACCAGGTAGATGCCCTTTCAGATACATTTAGCGAGCATGAAAGGAAGCAAGGTTGCTCGACGATCTTTTCATTGTTTTAGGAGTCATAAAAGAGCTTAACAGAAACTCCCTAAGTGCCTTTTTCGTAAAAGAGATTTCTCAGCCCGAAAAAGGGGTAAAACTATACTGAACAAAAAGGTATTGATGAGAGCGAGAAAAAGGTCTCAAGCATCGTCATGAGTGTGGAATACTGAATCCGGTGACATAAAGATTGTCAAAAATGGGCAATGACCAATGTGGCATGCAAACCGAGGTGATGAGTGGCATTTTGAAAAAATGCCCAAAAATTATGTGTGTGAGAGCAAGAAATGTTCTCAAGCATCATCATGAGCGCAGAAAAATGAATCTGACGATATCAAACTTGTCAAAAATGGAGAACGATTGAAGTGGCACGTAAACCGAGGCAACGAGGGGGCATGGGAAAAATGCCCAAAAAAATTGGAGGTGAGAGCGACAAATGATCTCAAGCGTCATCACGAGCGCGAAAAACTGAATCCGGCAATATAAGACTCGTCAGAAACAGACAACGGCCAATGTGGCACGCAAACCAAGGAAACGAGGGGGCACGGGAAAAATGCTCAAAAAATCTGGGAGTGGGAATGAGAAATTTTCTCAAGCATCATCATGAGCACGAAAAATTGAATCCGTTGATATAAGACTCGCCAAAAATGGAGAACGACCGAAGTGGCATGCAAACCGAGGCGATGAGGGCGTGAAAAAATGGTTAAAAAATCGACCTAATGAAAACAGGAAAAGGAAAGGACTATCATGAAGTTCTCACTTTGCTGATTCCAACGGTACCAATGGTTTGAGGAACAGACGTCGTATGATACCACAATGGTTGTTTGAAAAATGGTCAAATGTCTATAAATAGGGTGTGGGGCCAATATGACGTGTCATTGTTACATGCGAGTTTGGCAGAGCAATCAGAGATCTTTCTTGATTTCTGGGAGATTCGACCGTTGGTTTTCGATTCCGTGAGTTTCAGGTAACCCTATTCGCCTTATCCTTTTTAATTACATCTTTTTTGGTTAGCGGCGGGCCCTCGAAGGCCGCGAAATTCCATGTTGGCCTTCCAACGTGGAATATCGCGGGTTTTGCATCCTTTTCTACGATGAACATCGTAGGTTTGGGGCTGACAGTCGCGATGTTCATCGCGGCTGTCGGGCTGAAAGTCGGAATGTTCATCGCGACTGCGGGGTTGATAGTCGTGATGTTCATCGCGACTATGGGGTTGACAGTCGCAACGCTCATCGCGACTGTGGGGTCAATACCTGCGATGTTCATCGCGGGTTCATGGATGAAAGCCATGATGATCATCCTGGATTTTGATGGAAAAGCTGCGATGAAAGTTTTTGAAAAAAATTTCTGTGTCTAAAAAATTTTCGTTGTTTTTTTGGCAGGATGTTGAGGAGACCACTGGTGTCATGGCGAGAGTGGGAGATGGAGGAGGACCTAACGATTCAGATTTGGACCAATCAGGGGGTCTGACAGACTTTAGCTGTGAGCAGGCTCCTGAAGTTCGCTTAGATTCCACTGATGCATTCAGTAGGACTGCTGCTAAACAAATTGGTGGGTCTCTGGGTCCCTATAGAGGGTGCTTTCATTGTTGGGGGTGAGAGGTTAGAGATCACCCTCACTGATGTTTACTTTCTTACTGGGTTTCCTTGCTTAGGGGAGGTAGGGGATCTTCTGCCGAGGATCCCGACAGGTTTGGATATCGAGGATCTGTTGGAGACCTTCTATGTTCTGGGGGCTATCGTGTAGAACAATGCATTGAGCCTGAGATCTCTGCGGGAGTGGGATATGCGAGCTGTTGGGGCTTGTGTTCTGCGGGTGTTGGGTGTCACGGCGCCACATCGTTTGTCTAGGGGACAAATGATGATGGTGGATTATGTGCTGAGGGGGACCTACTACGCGTGGGGTCAGATGTTTTTGGCTAGTGTCCGGAGAGATCTAGACAAGGTCAGCCGGGAGGGGGGAGAGTTCTGCTATGCCTCCTTCCTGTGTTGTTTTTTCTTTGATTGGGTACCAACCTTGTGGCCACGAGTGCCGGTTCGAGATGGGTTGGTGAGCGAGCCGCGCATGGTGCGATGGGGGTAGATGATGCCCCGCGGTGGTGGTGGTATCCGCGGGTTATTTTCACAGGATATGTATGAGCAGTGGGAGCATATCCCCCTACTGATTGATGACTATCCATATGCCGGTATGGATTATCGAGGAGATCCAGAGATGCCTCGAGCCCAGGGATAGGCCTGGGGTTTAGATGGTATGTTTTTGTGTTTGGTTCTCTACTATATCATGTGGTTTTTAGATGTTTTTGTTATGATTATAGTTAGAGATATTTATATGATGGTTCACTTGTGTGATTGTGCAAATGTTGGTCCTGTACCACCGGTCGATCATGTGATTCGTAGAGGACAGGCGATGGTGGTCGTTCCACCTCCTGTAGCGGTACCGCCTCCTCATGCTCGAGGAGTTGGGCCTCACGATCAAGGAGCTAGGCCTTGAGATGATGTCATGGAGGTCGTACGAGAGACACTAGACATGATCCTGGCAGGATTTCCAGAGGATGGGTGGAGGGACTTGGATCAGGACATCGTCGAGCGTTGTTTTGAGGCGCCTCATGAGTGGCGCTCTATCCTGCTCAAAGCAGCATTGGTGGTGGCTGAGTGGAGGGATGGGGCTCTGCATGATCGGGCAGGGCCAGTGGAGGGGAGGATTCGGGTGCAGGATGATCTAGCAGGGCCGGTGGAGAGGAGGGTTCGAGCTCGGCATGATTCGGTGGGCCTAGCGGAGGTGGCACCAGAGGAGCCCGGAGACCATGATGATTAGATGATCTTGTATCTGCTCCCAAATGCTGATGAGCATATGGGGAAGTACCTTTTTATACAGCTTATGTATTTTTGTATATTGGGTGCTGAGGGCACCTATGGCATGTTGACTATATGATGATATATATATATATATATGTTTTGGTATATAGTCATGTATGCACATGGATGCATTAATTGTCTATTTGTTTGCCAGTGGAGGCATGTCTGATTTTCTGTATGCCCATGGAGGCACATTTTGTATTTTCTACATGGTTTGATTGGTGTGCCAATCAAGAATGTTGTTGACCATATGGTCTGCTACACTGTTGAGATTCCTTGGGACATGTGTGAATGAAATGGATTCAAACTATCGAACCATTTGTTTAGTGTGTAGGAATTTTTTGAAAAGACAGGGATCGTGTACCTGGTAATCATTGTTGAGCTGGGACACAAGGAGTTGTGAGTCCAAGAAAATGTTAAGGTGACTTATGCTCATTTGGAGAGCAACGGCCAGGAGACCGATCATGGCATCATATTCAGCTTGGTTGTTGGTGGTAGCACCTATGCACACTCTGTCAATGTGTATCAACTCATGTGAAGGGGAATATATTACCCAAGCTGCGGAGGTGAGATTGGGGGACCAACAGCTTGCACCATCAGCGAAACTAATGTAGCAAAGTGGAACAGGATCCATCTGTGGTCATGCAAGAAAAACACATTTTTAGGTTTTTGTAGTTTTTGTAAAAAACAAAATAAGACTGTACAATTATGGATGGTGGTGTCCATCAGATTTTCTATGGGTAAAATCACTTGAGGTACAACCCGTTGTGTGGGTTGTGTAGGGGGTTGCCTTCTGAATCGGTCAGAATGTATGCCCCCTGTCCAAGGCAGGTATGTATAATGTATGGGCCTTGCCACATGGACACAAACTTTCCTTTTCCGGTTTTGTCATGAGCTTGATCATAGTTGAGGACAAGGTCCCCTTCAGTAAAGGTTCTTGGGCGGACATGTTTGTTGTAACTCAGTTTGGATTGGTTCTTCGCTACTTCCATGGTTTGGAGGGCTGTGCGTCGATCTTCATTGGCTTACTCCAGAAGTAGTAAGCTTTGCTCAAGTGGGGAAGTGTCCGGTAGGAGTTCAACGGCCATATGTAGGGCTGGAATCTGGCACTCAATGGGGAGGACGGATTCGACACCGTGAACTAGATGGAAAGGAGTAAAACTGGTGGTGGTTTTGTTCAACGTGCGGTATGCCCAGAGTGTCGGGAAGAGCATGTGATGCCAATTAGATTTGTGTTTGTCAACAGTGTGTTGGAGGATGGTCTTCAAAATTTTGTTAATCGCTTCGACTTGGCCATTCCCTTGGGGGTAGTAGGCGGAGGAGAAATGGTGTTCAAATTTCAGTAGGGTTGATAATTCTCTCCAAACAGCATCTTCAAAGTGAGAGCCGTGGTCTGAGACTAGTTGCTTTGGCACTCCAAAACGAGCGATAACATGGTTGAGGAAAAAACATGCTGCGGTTTCGGCTTTGCAATTGTAAGTTGGCATGGCTTCCGCCCATTTGGTGAAATAATCTACAGCCACAATGATGTGTTTATGACCGCTGGCTGACATGGGATTGCAATCTAGGAAGTCGATGGCCCATTTGCAGAATGGTCCGACAGTGATGACTGGATGAAGGGCGGCGGGTGGGGTTCTTGCCTTGGGGGCAAAAAGTTGGCAATTTTGACAATGTTTGACTGCAGTGATGCAATCAGTAAATAATGAAGGCCAAAAGTAACCTGCGCGAATGATCTTTTGGGCGGTGGCCATGCCGAAGAAATGGCCTTCGCAGGCACTGCTATGGCAGTCATTAAGGACTTGTTCTACTTTGTCATGAGATAGGCAGCGTCGTAAGATGGTATCGATGTCGCGTCGATAAAGTACATCACCTAATAGGAGATATCGGGGGGCGTGGTGTCGTATACGACAGCGTTCGTCACGATCGATGTTGGGTCATGTAGAGGTAGATTAATATGTTTCCGTACCATGGGTCGTCAGAGGAAATGATGAAAATGCGGTCGTCAATGAGGTCCATTTGGATAGCAGGTGATGACAAAGAGGATGGGAGATCTGTGATGAGTTGAGCGAGTGCTAGGGCCTTGGTGCTCCTTGGGGTTTTGAAAGTTAGGTCGTATTCTTGAAGGATAATCACCCATTTAGCTACGCGGCCTTGAAGGAGGCGACGTGTCAAGAGGTAAACCATTAGATTGGAATTGGCTACAACCATGGTGTGGCTGAGGAGAATGTAATGTTGCAGCTTTTGTACTGAAAAGACGACGGCGAGGGCCATCTTCTCTTCATGTGGGTAGTGGAGGGGTGGGCCTGACAAGGTCTGGCTCACATAGTAGATGACATGCTCTTGGCGAGCAGTATCTTCTTGGACAAGAACTCTAGATACGGCATATTCGGAGGCTAAAACATATAGGGTGAAATCTTTTGTGAAATCTGGAGGAGAGATCAACGGGGCGTTCATGAGTGCTTTCTTTAAGTCGGTGAAAGTTGATTCTGCTTGTTGGTCCCATATGAAATGGGTATGCAAACGTAGTAGTCGAAGGAAACCGTGGACCGTCATGGCATAGTCAAGGACAAAGCGATGAAGGAAGTTGGACCTCCCTTGAAGTCTTTGAAGTTGTCTTAATGTACGGGGTGACGGTAAGTCTACAATGGCTTGAACTTTTAAGGGGTCTACAGTGATGCCTTTTTCTGAAATGACAAACACCAGCAGGCGACCTGCTGTAACGCAAAAGACACACTTGAGTGGGTTCAAGTGGATGTTGTATTTTTGACAACGCAAGAAAACTTGTTGAAGGTCGTCTAAATGGTCAGCTCGTTTCTTGGATCGAGCGGTGAGGTCATCCAGATAAAATTTTATGATTCTGTGTAGATCGTGGAAGCAATAAGTCATGGCGCGTTGGAAAGTGGCTCCAACATTCTTGAGACCGAAAGGCATGACGCAATATGTGAAGGTGCCCCATGGGGTAGTGAAAGCTGTCTTGTATTGATTTTCTTTACGGATTTTGATTTGGTTATATCTGGAGAAACCGTCCATAAAAGAAAGAACCTCATGCCCCACACATTCATCAATTAGTTGGTCAATGAATGGTGTGGGGAATTTGTCTTTGGGACAAGCGAGGTTGAGGTCTCGAAAATCAGTACAAATGCGTATGGTGCCCACTAGCTTGTTTACTGGCACTGGGTTTGAAACCCAGGTGGTGTAGGAAATAGGATATATGAATCCTACTTTTTGGAGTTTCTCAATCTTAGCCTTAACAGCTGGGAGCTTAGACACATGAATTAGGCATTGTTTCTGTCGGACAGGAGGCACATGGGGCCAAGTGTCGATGTGATGTTCCACAATGTTAAGATCGAGGCCAAGCATCTTGGTGTAAGACCAGGCAAAGACATCACGAAACTCTTGGAAGAGTTTCTTATATGCCTGAGTCTCCGCTTGAGTGCATGATGTGCCTAGCGAGATGAGCTCAAGTTTTCCAAGTGTGGTGGAAATGTCAATTTGTATAATAGGGAAAATGTTGGACATATTCCCCTCTTCGAAGGCATCTGGTGTTGGGATGGGGTCTTTGAACCAATCAACCTTAGTTGGTAGAAAGTCTTTCGATTCGAATGATAGTTGGTTTTCTACGGTGGATGTAGACGCCTCAGGGAGGAAGTATGATCGATGGTGCATATCGTCCCAAGGGAAGTCCGGTGCAGTGAGTGTTTCTAGAATTTTCTCATCAATACGAAAGCAATCAGACCATAAATCAACGGGTTTTGGTTTGTATGTGGTTGAAATCATATAGATGGTATTGCTTTCTTCCGAAGAAGATGATTTGGGAGGGTAGATCTCCTCAATGAGGGGAGGAGATATCTCTAAGTCAGCATTGTTCATCTCGTGTAAAGCTGCTCTATAATCTTGGATATCAGGGCAGTGGTGTGAATAATGGCCATAAATGCCACATATCACACAAGGGTGGTTAGTGCGAAGAGTTTTGTCACGAGGTTGAGGAGGTGGCTCAAGTCTTATCACTGGAATTTTGGTGTTGTCATCCAACATATTCATGTGTTCTTGGAGTGCAGGTAATTGTGGACATTGATGAGTGGCATGGCCTGCGTCGTCACACAATGAGCACTTAGGGGGAATGCGAATAGTTGGGGGGTTCTTAGCTACCTTGGGGGTTGCTGGGGGGGTGCGAGTTATGGGTCCATTGTTATAAGTTTGTGGGCCCCTGCCCCTTGTGTTTCGTAATGGAGATGGGGCGTTTCTAGACATTGATGCTGTAGTCACTATTGGGGGTGGTCTATTTTGCAAATGAGTGACAGGAGGGGGTGGGTGGTTGGTAGTAGGGATAGGTTGTACCGGTTGTAAAATAATAGTCAGAGTCGGCGGGGGGCTCGGAGCAGGTAAGTACCATATAGGTATCCCTAATTTTAAACCAAGAAGGTTGAGTGTAGCCATTACTGGCGAACTGACAACTCCGAAAAATGGGAACAAGAACGGGATAGTGTGAATTGGCGTTGTTCCAATATGAGTAGGCACTGTGGGTTTTTGTGGTAGTGACGAGGGCTGCTTTGTGGTGTGTGACAGGGTGCACAAATCGGATGTTTTTATTATCGGTAAAGGTGGTGGGATCGACGGAAATGTGGAATTCATAGATGACTTGATGTAGATTCCAGGACCAATTGACGAGACAAATGATGTCGATGCAGTTTGAACGGTTTGTTCAATCATTGGTAGCACATTTTGAGGGGCTGCGGGGGCATTAGGATCATAATATGTGAGTTGATCAATCTTGATAACTCGTCCTTCATGTGGGAACATCATGAGGTGGAACACAGATGAAGCGACGGCTTTCATTTTGTACATATAGCTACGTCCAAGAAGGAGGTTGTAGTCGAGCTGGGCATTGATCACTTCAATGTCGATGGGAACTAATTTGCCGCCTAATTCTACAGGTACGTTCGCTAATAGGCCTTGTGGTTGAGCTGAGCACCCGTCGTAAGCTCGTAATGTTGTGGTGGATGGTTGCAAAGCGGGGGAGCCAAGTTTCTGCCACACAAGAGTGGACATAGCACAGGTTGAAGCTCCTTCATCGATGATGCATCGATGCACAACAAGGTTTCAAATGTTTACTAATACTTGGAAGGCCAAATTTGATGGCAATCGAGGTTCGGCTTGGTCTAAGTCGAAAGCCATCATGTGTGTATCGTCAGGGTCTACTCCTCCGATGGCGGATAGTAGTAGTTTTCATTGTGCAGGGCATGTTTTCAGTACCTCTAAAGCATACATAGCTGTAGGGGATTGTGCTAGGTTTTCCACAACATTATAATTGGATGTTGCGCGAGCATTAGGATTGTTGTTAATCCTTCGCAAAGGGATGCGAGGGATTTTAGGTCCTCCGTCCAACGGCATATTTGGTATGCGTAGTGGTTGATCTGGTGGAAGGGAGGTGGATGCATCAGTGGGAGGGGTTTCTGGGGGTGTGTCGTACTAATTCCTGCGAGTCTGGAGGTTAATGTCATTGGATGACATCATTAATAAATGGTGTGTGCCTGAATCCGTATGCTGATAATCAGTTGCGGCATAGGTGATTTGCTACTGAGGTGTAGCAGATCCTTGTGGGGGATCCATTGGGAAAGCATTTACTAGTCCCTGATTTGGCAATGGATTTTTCAATATCATGGGTTGCGGTTGATTAAGTGGAACTGGCTGTCCAGCATGGCCCTGGCGTTGGGCATCGTCATCCCAAAGCTTACGTGCTTTCTCTAAATGGGGGCAGTTGTGAGTGTAGTGTCCATAGACTCCACATATAGAACATGGATGGTTTGTTCTCAGGTTTTTTTTTTTTGCTTGCTTGGGATGACGATCAGGATTCTGGTTTGGGGGAGTAGCGTTGTTATTATTTGGAGGATTGGGTGGTGGTGGACCTTGATTATGATGTTGGTTGTTGCTGCGGTTACGTTCTCTTCTGTGGTTTTGTTGTCTGCCCTGGTTGCGTTGGTTGTTTTGGTGTTGGGGCTGATTTTGTTGTGTGTACACTTTCCCTTGAGTAGTAGGAGGATTTTGGGGTGCCGCAAGTGTGGGAGCAGGTTGCGGTGGATAATAAGCTGGTGGGTATGGGGGTGGTCCAGTTGCCTGCTGGGGTTGTTGGTAACCCTGAGCTATTGGAAGTGTTGGGTTAGCTGGTGTAGCTTGCTAGGGGTAATACATTGGTTGGGCCGGTAAGTGAATTGGGTTCTAGGTGGCCAGTTGGTTATAGTATGTGGGTGGTACATATGTCGATGGTGCTTGGCCATAGCAATGTTGTGGATAAGAGGGTCCATGAGTGTGATGAGCCTGATTCGTTGGAGCATACGAAGTTGACGTTCCAGAATTAGATGTAGCCCTAGAGACGTCTGGGGCATTTATGGTGCTCACCATGCTAAAAGGTTTATTTTGTGCCGTGACTTGTCCGATAATACCATCAGCGGCATGTGATGCCCCCAGAGCATTACCATGTGAAGAATCGCCTCGTGGGGTGTCTGGTATGATGGTGTAGAGATAGCCTAACTGGGCATAAATCAGGTCAAATTGTTAAGCTTTTAAGATAGCTTCTTCTTTTGACCGGGGTCATTCAGAAGATACATCTTTGGCTATGAGGGGTAGGAGTGATTTAAGAAACTAGTCCAAAAATATACGGTCCTCCAGTTTTATCTTGCAGAGGCTACGACGTGTGTGCCACTCATGGATATGGTTGGTGATGTGGGTAGCTGTATTTTGTCTGCAAGACAACAGTATTTCAACTCCTGCATCATAGCGTATAGGTAGCTAAAAAAACTGAAGGAAAGTGGAGGCAAGGGACATAAATGTATGGTGGGTCCCATGTGGTTGTTCAATGTACCACTTGGCTGCAGAGCCAGTGAACGTTCGTTGCAACAGTCTTAGCCTAATGGAGTCATCCACTATGGAGTTAGATGAACACCATAGGTGAAATGATATTATGTGGTTTTGGGGATCCTCCCCAGGTTTTCCTTCAAACTTGGGGATGTCCGAGGGGAGCTTTGTAGGCATGGGTGGCCATGTAGGGTTGTGCCTGATAGGATCGTTGGTTAACCTGGCTAGGTCTGGTAAGTTCAGACTAGCCATGTATGGTAAACTAGCAGATGGGTGTGGTGTAGTGACTCGAACATAACTATTAATGGTGGCATTATATAGTGGTCCAGTGGCCCCTAAGGGTATGCTAGGTATTAAAGGTATGTGTCCTCCAACCGTTGTGGTGTGGGATGGGCTAGCGCTCCCAAGTGCAACATGGGTTGCAGAGGGGTCAGGAATAGTACTAGGAATTCCTAGGATCTGGGTTGTGGTGATGAGAGGGGGTTTGATTCCTATGTTGGGCATACCCATAATAGGAGGTAGTCCTGTGTTGGGCATACCTAAAGGTGGAGTGGCCCCTATATTAGGCATGCCTAAAGGGGTTGTTGTTACCATGGGTGGCACAGTAGTAGAAGGGTTTTTCGATGTATCTCCAATAGTACTGGTGAAAAGTGGGTCATATTGTGATCCAACCATGTGGTTGGTTGGTGATATTTCAGTAGGGTTTTCGGATTCAGCCTCAGAATCAGATGTGAAGTGAGGCATGTCAGAATCGGATGATTATGTTCTTGGTTGATGATGTGTCGAGTCAAGGGATAAGGCTCTACATCTATGACGTGTAGATCCAAGTGTACCGAACTGAGGGGGTTGACCCTGAAGACGGTGAGATCGTCTTAAATTCTCAATGGTGAGAAATATTTAAAAATTTCAGTGTAAGGTGGTGATGTAAAAAACTTGAAACCCTAATGCAACAATGAGTGCAAGAGGGGAGTGAAAAAATAAAGGCTCTCAGGCCAACAACCAACCTCAAAAAGTACTTATTATAGCAGCTGTGCTATAATAAGTGGAGGGATGCAACAAAATTGGTCAGAATACCAAAAGTCAAACAGTTCCTAGAAAAAAGTGGTGTTACTAGACCAAAGGTGGGTATTGTATCATGCAAACACCTAACTAGAAGTATTGTGAGTCAACAAGCAATATTCTCTGCAAGGTGATGAAATCCAAGTCAGACAATATAGGGTGTTGAATCAACGGCTAGATACCCCCCTACGGGGAGGGACACCAGGTAGACAATCCTAAAGAGTGGCAACTAGGATACCCCGTTCATGACACATTCGGTTGGGTGAATTTGCAGTTTGGTTCTATTGCCGCTGTACCCCCATTTGGGTGTACACCGAGAACTTCGAAAGGTATCCTTCGGTTACTGAATGGATTGCGGTATTCCACTCCGAATTCTGGAACCAGTCTGGCTACTTCAACCCTCCTAAGGGAGAGGCCTTCCCGATAAATTGGTTGATAACCGTGTCAAAATTATAACGGATTTTTTGACCCTAAAGACAACCACTATGTCTCAAATGTAAATAATTGAGGGGTGTTATTCGTACACCTATCCCCTCAATTCTACCTAACTACAAGATTCTTTTAAGTGCTCCCGAAGTGGGGTTAAAAGTTTGTTGAGTTAAGGTGAATTTTAAGGCTCAGTTTAAATTATGTGGAAGAGTGGGTGCAAGTGTGATATTTAAACTGAAATTGATTTGCCTCGCTTGGGCGATTGATTACAAATGAAAGAAAAGACGCTTCCAGTTTGCAAAAAATAAAGACGTTTTTTGAAATATAAATGCTTGAAAAAACTATTCAAAAATAATGGATTTTTGAAATAATTTAAAGGGAAACAAATAACATAAATATTTCAAGAAATAAATGGATCTCTTAGAAAATTGCTTGGGCAAAGTATTGAGCAAATAAACAGTAAAACCTTTGATCTAAATAAAATGCAAAAAAATGTTTCTTTCAATTACTGAAAATTTTTAAAAAGACTTTTTAATGGAGCATATATAAATAGAAAAAGATTTAGTATGGCTGTAAAAATGTAGAAAAAATAATGCTGTAAAATAGGTTAAATGGGCAAAAAATACAGCAAAAAATTTTCAAAACTTTGGTCGAATTCAAAATAACTGCATCGCGGGTTTTGGGGAAACAACCGCGATGTGCAGCGCAGGTTTCGGCCGCGCAGTCGCGATGTGCAGCACAGCAAATGGCCGCGAAGCTGCAATGTGCAGCGTGGCAAATGGCCGCGATGTGCAGCGCGTAAAATGGCCGCGAAGCCTCGGTGCACCGCGCAGAAAAAGGCCGCGAGGTCGCGATGAGCCACGCGACTGTCGGGCGAAAAACCGCGAGGCGAAAGCCAAAAATGGAGACCGAAAAACGAACCTGAAAATGGAAATTTCAGGCTGTTAATAGCAATAAAAAGGGCTAAGATCTAGAATAGCAATGGTTCTGCTATCTAGGATGGCAGATCTATGAATTAAAATGATTAAAACTAACAAAAACTAAGATCTAAAGCAAAAAAACCAAGATCTAAGAATTCGAAGCCATCGGAGTTGCCAAAAACTATTGGCTTGGAGCTTTGTGCAATGGGCACCTATCAACAGTGTGATAGCAGTTTCAATATAGAAAGAAAAAAAGATTATGAATTAAATCTAAATCTAAACTAACATGTGCATATAACAAATAAATTTAAAAATGATTCATGGAAAGAACAAAAAATAAAAGAATAGATGTTTTGTATTAAGATACCTCAAATGGTGAGGATTTGTGTTGAGCAACTCCAAGGGTGGGTAGCTCCAAGCTCCAATGGTCTCTTCTCCAAGATGCTGAAAATGGCCAAAAATCTCATGAGAGATTTTGACAGCGTGAGGATAGAATGATAGATGGATGGAAAGTGAGGATCCCCTACCACCTTTTTATAGTTTTTGGTGGTGGGTAATACCATTATGGTTTTGAGGAAACCAATGTTATTGACCAACATGGTTTAGGTACATTTTTCCCTCTTTTTTCCTTTTTCGAATATTTTGAATATTTTTATTCCCTTTTAATATTTTTGGGGAATTCTAGACCCTTTTTGAGGGTTTTTTATGTTTTTTGAGGAAAAATATATCTTTTGAGGGGAAAAAGAGTGTATTATGGTCTTTTGGTGACCTTTTGATGGCTTTAGAGGCTCAAATGGTGGAAAAGTGGGAAAATGGGTCATGTGAATAAGGAAATGAGCTAGTGAGCACTTTTTGGGTGTTAACACTAAGGATATCCCTTTAGCGAAAGGGACTCTAGGTAAACGAGTCCGGAAAGGTGTCCCGTAGCTTCAGTTCTTTGGTTGTCGTACACCTGGTATGGGAGCCAACATGCATGACGAAAAAATGAGTAGGTGTCCTTCAGTACAGAATGAAGTGTGACATTCCACTCAGACTTCCGGAACTAGTCTTGCTACTTGCCCTCCTAAGGGATAGGCCCTCCGAAAAAATCGATGTTAACTATACCAATAAATAATAGGAGATTTTGTATCCCTAATGGGAAACAACTGTCTCAAATGTAAATGACAAGTGGAGTGTTATTTGGATGCCTATCCCCAATGTCCTACCTAGCTACAAATTTATTTTTGAGTTCCCCAAGTGGTGTTAGAGTTGATTGAGTTAAGTATATTTTAAGGCTCACTTTGATTATGGTGACCAAGTGTGTGCACAAGTGGTGTGTACCCAAGATTTCCAAGCAGGAAAATCGATCAATAAAATATAAAAAAGCATTAACTGCGACATAAAAATAAATGGACTTGTTGAAATGTAGATGCTAAATGAAATATTGTAAATGGTACAAGTAAATAGCAGAAAAGTAAAACTAGCAAAATGGATGCAAGCAAATAGATGGTTGTTAGGGCAAGAAAAAGTGGAAAAAATGGTTGCAGGGTGCAGATTTGAGGAAAAAACACGTGCTTTGGGTGCAGAAAACTACAGAAAAATTGTGCTGGAACATACCGACGGGAACAGGAAACAGGGCGCGGATTTCTGGTTGGAAAGCGCACTAAGGAGCACGACTTTTGGGTTGGAAATTGTTTTGTAGAGCATGGATTTTCAGGATGGAAAGCGTGCTGCAGAGAATGACTTTCGGGTTGGAAAGTGTGGTCAAAAGCGCATCTTTCAGGATGGAAAGTGTACTACAGAGTGCAGTTGTTGGGACGACAGTTGTGATCCGCGACAAGGAAAATGGTTGCTAAAGTCATGAGTCAAGCTGTAAAAACAAAATATTTGAAGCTGATAGTGAAGGCAAGGGCCAGATCTGCAAATATGGGGTCCAAGGGGTAGACCAGAGCTGTAAAAGGCAAGTAAAATAACAAGTACAAAACTAAAAATAACTAAATATTCTAAGGGAATCGCCCCAGTGGAGTTTCCAAAACTGTAGTTGGGGTTTTCACACCAGCTCTTGCTAAAGAGCACTTACTAAGGATTCAGGAACCCTTAGTAGAAATTCAATATAATGAGTAAAAACTAGAAATTAAAATAGTGACATGTGCTAATGATAACATAAAAATAAACCTAACAATAACAGTAAAAATAAACAATCATGAGGAACTCATTAATGGAATTTGAAATTTTTTGTATTAATGGGAAAACAAGGATTTGCAATGGTGTTTACCTCAAATGGTGAGGTTGTTGGAGTCCTTGCAGGTGTATGAAGAGTAGTGCACCGGATCTCCAGAGTTCCTTTCCGTTCTCCAAATGCTCAGTAGGTGGCCAAGACTCAACTGAAATGGTGAACATGAGCTCAAGGTGATAGGCTAGAGTTTAACAGGAATTTCGGCAGCATAAGTGTATGAAGAGTGATTGATGGCTGTGAAATGGGGGGCCTCCATCACCTTTTATAGAGATTTTGGGTGGTGGAGTATCAACCCATGGTTTTGGGAAACCAATAGTATTGGTAAATGGTTTTAGGAATTTCATTAATTGAGGGAAATAATGATTTTTTTTCCTTTTGGTAACCGTTTGAGGGTTTTTTAGGATTTTGGAGGCCAAAAGTGTAGGAAAAGTGGACAAATGGGTTATGTGACTAGGGAGATGAGATAGTGAACAATTTTTGGGTGTTAACAATACATGCTCTCAGAATGTGGAGACATTACTTGTTGGGAAGAATATTTGAGCTTAGAACCAATCACATGATATTAAAATATTTGTTTGATCAACCAAGCTTAAATGCCAGGAAAGCTAGATGGATGGAATTTCTATGTGAGTTTGATTTTGAAATCAAACATGTAAAAGGGAAGGAAAATAAATTTGTAGACACCCATAGTAGAAAATTTCATGTGGCATCCCTCAGCGTTTGCAAATCAGAGTTGAGAACAAGGGTTCTTGAAGATCAAGATAGTGATGAAACTTATTTTCAAGTAAAAGAGAAATTGCACCAGGGAAAATTAGATGAAAATGTGAAGGGTACTAGCTTGGAGAAGATGATATTCTTCTTTACAAAGGTAGACTGTACATTCCAAATTGTTCAGACTTGAAGAAAGTGGTAATGGATGAAATTCATCAAATGTAATACTCTGGACATCCAAGATATCAAAAGACAATAACAATAGCAAGGAAGCAATACTTTTGGCATGCAATGAAGAAGGATATAGCAGAATGCATTGCTCAGTGTCAAAAGTACTAAAATTTCAAGGCAGGGCATCAGAATCCTGCGGGATTGTGGTTGTCATTTCCCATTCCAGAATGGAAGTGGGAAATAATTTCTATGGACTTTATAACAAATTTTCCAATGATAGTGATGAATCATGATTCAATTATGGTTGTGGTGGACAAACTTTCTAAGGAAAACCATTTTATTCCAGTCAAGTCCACTCACAAAAAAAGTGAAATATCAAACATCTTTATGAAAGAAATATTCAAATTGCATGGCTTACCCAAAGAAATAGTTTATGATCGATATCCAAAGTTCACATCCAATTTTTGGAAAGGATTATTTCAGGAATTAGAAACTCAACTGAATTTTAGTACAATGTATCATCTTCAAACAGATGGTCAAACTGAGAGGGTGAATCAAGTTCTTGAGGATATGTTGAGAATGTATGTGATAGATAAACCATCCATATGGGAGGATTAACTACACTTGGTAGAATTTGCATACAATAATGGACATAAAGCATCATTAGGAATGAATCCATTTCAGGCATTGTATGGAAAGGGATGCAGAACTCTGGTGAATTGGGATAGCCAGCAAACAGGATATTTCTTGGACCAAAAATTCTCAAGGAAATGGAGAAAGAAATTATTAAGATCAGGAAAAATTTAAAGGAAGCCTATGACATGCAGAAGAGTTATGCAGATTTGAAAAGAGTCCACAAGGAATTTAAAATTGGGGATCATGTTTAATTAAGAGTGAATCCAAGAAAAAGTTCCCTAATGATGGGAAGTTATGCCAAGATATCACCAAGATACTGTGGGCTCTTCGATGTCCTTGATAGGATAGGGCCAGTTGCATATAGGGCTGCATTTGATTCTAACATGAGAGCTCATAATTTTTTTCATGTTTCTTTGCTTAAGAAGTATGTACATGATCCTAATCACATAATTGATTGGAATGTGATAGATGTGGAACCCGAGGGATAGTTCCCAGTGGAACCCATGTGCATCCTCAACAAGAAGGTAACACTGCTTCAGAACCAGGGTAATTTTTAAGGGTGAAATTTTGTCAATTGGTTATTTTTTGGGCTTTTTTTTAAAAGATAAATTCGCTATTTGGTCATTTTTAGTCTCTAATATCACCTAAATTTACATAGAATATGTTTTTTTTATCATAATATTCGCCAAAATGTACACATTTTAGTAGTAAATTGAATGTTTAATATTTAATATTCGCCTACCTATCTATATACATTTTTTTTCAATCCAAAACAATCGCCTAGAATACTATACTTAAGTATAATATTAGAATCCTTAAAAAATACCCTATTCGGAACCGAGACATTGTGAAAGTAAAGGTATAGTATCACCTTGGTCCCGATGAGGCTACATGGAAGTTCGAGGATGCCATGAAAGAGGCATACCCATTTTTGTTTAGTTTTGAGAACACCGAGGATAGTGTTGTTCTAAGGGGGATGGGAATGTTATACCCTCATTTTGATCCTTAGAATGTATTGGATTTATATGTGAATGTATTGGCTTTATATATGTATATTGTGCATACGCGATGTATAAATTCCTAGCGTAGAGCTCAAGGCCAAGGCCCCACTACTGATTTCCTAGATTTAAAAGGAAATTATTTTATATTTTATGAGCCATGTGTTAATAAACCATGGAAATTGTAAAAACATGTAAATATTTAAAATGAAAATAAAATTCCAAGAGCTAGCTATGGAAGCAACTAAAAATGAGGGTGTTATATGAATTCACTAGAGAGAGGTGAGGGTTTGGGGAATTTAATTCTTTGATTCCAAGTGTCATTTTAGAACCCATCTTGACTAGTATGCTGAAATTTAATTCCGTTAGGAAGAGGTAGTTGAGAAATCAACTCATGAAATTAATGGAGCATGGAAAAGCTCAGAAATTTGTATGGCAAGTTATGGGCTCAATTTACTTGGCCCAAAAGTCAATTTCTTCATGTAAATTTATTTTTCCTTCATCCCCATTCCATTACACATAACCAAATATTAATTCTCAGCCTTTATGCATTCCTATTAGTGGAGAATTTTAGAAATCACAACCAGGAAAGAAGCCATGATTTTGAGTGCCAAAAACACCCAAAATTTGGTGTGAGAAGAAAAATACAATAGGGAATCCAAAGATATAAAACATGGGGCGAATTTGAGAGTGTCAAATTTCTAGAAATCCATTGGAAAACCCAGATTTTGAAGTTGAGAAATTCAATTCCGTTTTTGGCAATCACGTGGCTAGAATTTGGGAAAATCCAAGAGTGCATCAAATTGGAAGAGAGATCAAAGGTTAGATTTGCTTAATAAACCCAGTGAAGGAAAGAATCTATGTGGATGTAGTATCTCGGGATTTTCTATGCCCACCCTGAAGAGAATTGGAGGGAAAGGGTGTGGGGAACCTCCAACAATTAAATGATGAAAATGCACGATATATCAGAAATAGCAGAACATAGAAGGGATTTATTGATTGCGGACCACTTCGAGGGGGAAACCTCCTTTGAGAAAGCTCAATAGAAATAACTCGTGGATGCCTTCATTTTCCTCAACACATACTTATATACTAATTCTAAGCTAAACAATTATTACTCTCCATGAATGTGGGATAATACAATATACTCATAGGACGACTTACAAATCATATGCATCCAACAACAATATACTAACAATGTGGGATAATACAATATACTAAAAAAGTAAAGAGAAGGGTTGACACGGGTTCCTAACATCCCCTCCCCTTTAGAAAAATATTTGTCCTCAAAGATTTAGATGTGGAAATTGTTGTTGAATCTGAAGGAGTGGTATGTAGCATCCTTTGGTTGCATTTTGTGACACTGAATTAATACCTCTATGATGGATCAGGAGAGAAGCTGACAAGTGCACCTATTGATAATGGCCTCTGGATCCAAAATGATGGATCCTTCATTATCCAGTTCTGGTAAAATAGTTTGTGCTCTCATGTTGGTGGCAAGAACTTTCTTTAGACAAGAGACATGAAATACTGGATGAATCAACATATATAAGCAACATACCCAATCTTCTAAAGAACCTTATATAGCCCATAGATATTTGGAGCGAGCTTATGATTCCCTTTGAGTTTCATGGAGGATTGCTTGTAAGGATGTAGACGAAGAAAAACCATATCACCTGCTTGAAAAGTCAGCTCAGAATGGTGTTGATCGGCTATTTGTTTCATTTTATTTCTTGCCATGTGAAGATGTTCCTGCAAAATGCGAAGAATCTCATTTCAGGCTTGAAGAACCGTGTCACCTTCCTGAACTCATGAACAGTTGGGGTTGTATGGAAGAAGCACTAGTGGTTCTTGACCATTGACTGCTTCATATGGAGTCATTTTAGATGCATTGTGGTAGGAGGTATTGTACCACCATTCAACGAGAGGGAGACACTTTTTCCACTGATGTTGTTGTTCGAAGTTGAAGCAACGAAGAAGAGTTTCCAAACACTTGTTGATAACTTCAGTCTAACCATCTGTTTGTGGGTGATACTGTAAACTCATATTCAGTTTGGTTCCAGTGTGGTGAAATAGCTTTGTCCAAAAAGGACTGGTAAAAGTTGCATCGCGATTTGAGACAATGGAAGAAGGGATTCCATGAAGACGGAAGATTTGGTCCAGGAAAATCTGTGTGACTAAGGAGGCGGTATAGGGATGGCTGAGGGCACAAAAATGAATAGATTTGGAGAGGCGCTCAACCACAACCAAAATCATTGTCTTTCCTCCGTATTTAGGGATCCCTTCATTGAAATTTATAGAAATATATGTCCCAATACGTGTAGGGATGGGAAAGGGTTAAATCAATCTTGGAAGGAGTGTCATTTCACCCTTGTTTCATTGGAAGGTATCACATTCAACCACCATTTGTTTTATTGTCCTTTTCATTCCCTTTGAAAATAAGTTACCTCGTGCCCGCTCATACTTTTTTAGGAACCCAGAGTTCCTTGCCGATGGACAAGCATGGAGTTCATAGAAGACAACATGTTGAAGATATGTGCTCTAGGGAAGCATCAGACAACCCTTGTATCTCATGGAATCACCATCCCAAGAGTAATGTGGTACAACAAAAGGGTTGTTGGACAACCGTTGGATAATTTGAGATAATGAGGAGTCATTGACATAGCCATGGTGAATAGATTGCAACTAATTTGGAACAAACATATAAATAACTACAAGAGAAACTTGGTCATCAAATGTGCAAGAAAGAGCATCCTCCACAATATTGTCCTTACCCTTATTGTAAGTGATCTCATAGTCATAACCCATGAGTTGTTAACCCATTTATGTTTTGTTGGGGATGAGACCCGTTGTTCCTGAAAATATTTCAAACTCTGATGATTAGTCTTGATGCAGAAATGATTCCCTAATATGTATGGATTCCACTTCTATATTGCATGCAAAATAGCCATCATTTCCTTCTCATATGTAGAGGTGAATAAATTCTTACCGGAAAGGGCCTTGCTGGTGAACGCAATGGGATGTTCATCTTGAAGGAGAACAACACCAAGTCCATTTTCGCAAGGATCACTCTCAATAGTGAAGGGCTTGAAAAAATCGGGCATAGCTGGAACATGTGTAGTACACATAGCTTGTTTCAATTTGTCAAATGCACACTCAGTAGCATGTGTCCATGTAAAAGCATCATTTTTCAAGAGAGTGGTTAATGGAGCTGCAATCTTCCTGTAATCCTCGACAAACTAGGGTGAATAATACCTTACTTCAGTAAGTCCCGATCGAGCATCACAATCTCTATTTTTTGGTGAAATGGGTAGCGATAAGGGCCTGATGTTGGGAGGAACGCTTCTAGGAAGGATCTGAATATGATGGTCCTCTGGTATTGAAGGTGGAAATCCCACTTTTTCATCAAAGACACATGCATATCTATCCAAAAAATTTTGTAGATCCAAAGGAGTAGTGGAGACCACTTATGGTTGTATCTGAATGGAATGGAGCTAAGTGATGACACCATGAGAATTCTTCTTAAGGATGTTTTCCAGACGATGTGAACCAATGATGTTAAGAGACCCTTGTTGTAATCCCTTCAATGTGTGTTTTTTTCCATTGAATAAAAATTGCATCCAAAGTTCAGCAAAATCCCATAAGATGGGTCCCAAGTGTGGGTAACCATTGAGTGCCCAAAACCATATCACATTCTTCCAAGGGAAAAGAAAACATGTCGAAGTGCAAGTTATAATCACCTATAGAGATACACACATTGCGACACTTCCCCTTACAAGGTAAGGTGCCCCCATTGGCAATCATGACTTCAATGCTAAAGCAAGGATGGACAAAACAATCAGCTTGTTTGGCGCTCTGAGGGTCAATGAAGTTATGAGTGCTGCCAGAAATGAGTATTATAAGAGGGAGCTTCTTGAAGTAACCCTTGACCTGCATTGTTTGTGCGATGGTGAATCTGGCTAAAGCATGGAGAGATATCTCTAGATGGTAGTCGTGAGAAGGAGGGTCAACAAGCGACTGTTGAATGTCGACATGATCATCTACTATATCCTGAGCTTCTTCACAAATTTGAGTTGCAGGCGGAGAATCTATATCCAAGAGATAGAGATTTTTCTCAGCACATCTAGATGTCTCCGAGTGAATTTCTCACCACAATTATAAAAAAGCCATTTTTCTTTACGTTCCCGCATCTCTACTTTAGACAAATGCTTGATAGGAGTTGATCTAAGAGCTGGTGTGATGAGAATTCATTGGGAAACCATATTTCAGAATGGAACAAAAGTGGATTTGGAGCATTGTTGGGCTGTGACCTTGTCCTCCACCAACTTAGTCAACCCTAGGACTTCCATCATTGTGCTGGGACATAACATTTTAACCTCAGATCAGATTGCATCCTTCAAACTACTGACAAAAGAACTCTTGTAGAATTCATCACACAATCCTTCTGTGTGATTGGTCAGTTTCTCAAATTCTGTCTAATACTCTCTCACAGTTCCATGTTGGCGAAGTTTAGTGACTGCTCCTGTGATGTCATCAAAAGCACTAGGGCCAAATCGTTTCAAATGGAGTTTGAAAAAATATGTCCATTTTTGCTCTGCATGAGCCTTGATGTACCAACAAAACCATTGAAGGGATTCATGTTCCAAATGAAAGGAGGCAAGTGGGATTTTGTTGACATCAAAAGTATTATGCAAACAGGAATATTGTTCTTCTCGGTTTATCCATCTAGTCGGATGATCACCATTGAAGTGAGGACAATCAAGCTTCGACCCATGAAAAATGTTGGAAGAATAGAACCTAGTGTCTGCAGAAGACTTTGGTTGTTGTCTATTGTTCATGGCTAAAGGCTGAAGATGGAGGCCAATAATGTTTTCATCAAGATCTTGGAGTTTGGTCTTAAAAGCTGCAAGTTCTTCCTCCATGTTGTTTTTGCTCCTGCGCGAGTGACAACCATAACCAGGATTTTTTTTTTGTGGGGGGAGAATGGGTAGAAAAACAAACATAGAAACTTCTTTAGTAAAGGAAAATTTAGATTTGGGAAAAATGCGGATGGGTAATTGGGGTTTGACTAGGTTTTGGACACTTTCTAATGGAGAAGGAAGCAGAAAATGAGGATTTCAGAGAAGGCGTGAAAGAATGAGAAATTTTTTCCAAGAGGGGCAAAGAAGCAGAAATAGGAAATGAACACTGTGGCAAAATTTGAAGGCAATTGGGTGAAAAACAAAGAAGTTATGGAAAACCTTAAAAATAGACAGATGTGGGATTTCTAGCTTTACGAAGTCGAATTTGGATAGGGTTCCCAAGAAGGAAATATGTAGAATGGAATTGCAATGGTGCCAATAGATTTTCAAGGGAAACATAGTTAAAGCAAAGCAAATATGCGAAAAACAGATTTTTTTTCTTTTCGAAATTGATCTGCACCAAGTCTAGACAGATGCAATCTACTATCGATCAGTTGTTAATAGATATGAAACCCAAGTCTGCTCGGCTTCCTAAAGTTTCAGGGGATTCACTGGGCTACCAATGTTGTCTAACGGCTTGCGTATTGGGGTAGTACCCCTCACTCAACAACTCAGGTAAAACTGATAACCGCTTTTCCACAAACGACAACTCTTGGTTTACCTTACG
The DNA here is from genome assembly GCA_027924585.1 of Larix kaempferi. Taxonomy (NCBI): domain Eukaryota; kingdom Viridiplantae; phylum Streptophyta; class Pinopsida; order Pinales; family Pinaceae; genus Larix; species Larix kaempferi. Next base: position 11,375,439 of record BSBM01000207.1, read on the forward strand.
GGTGGGAACTAGTCAATCAGGTAGGGTTCGTTGCCATTTTCATTAGAAAGTCCTCTCAATAGGCCAACTACTTTGGGGTTCCTGTGGTACTCCTCACAATGAGATTTAGGGTTACACCCAGATACTTCCCACAATTAAGCGGATAGGGATTATTCCTAGATATGAACTTGCAATTGAAAAGAACAATACAAATGCAAAGAAAAAGAACTACTACAATAATCACAACACTTGGAATTTACTACGAAAGAAAAAAATTAAAATTTGATAGAAATTCCACCCATCAAGCCCAAGAAAGTGCTCTGATACCATATGTGGGGAACTTCCAGCAATTAAATGATGAAAATGCACGATATATCACAAATAAGAGAACACATTAGTGATTTATTGATCGCAGGCCACTTTGAGGGGGAAACCTCCTTTGAGTAAGCTCAACACAAATAACTCGTGAATCTCTTTATTGGCCTCAACACGTACTTATATACTATGTCTAAGCTAAACACCTATTACTCCCCATAAATGTGGGATAGTACAATATACTCACGAGACGACTTACAAAGCATATGCATCCAAAAACAATATACTAACAATGTGGGATAATACAATATACTAATGTAAAGTAAAGAGAAGGGTTGACATGGGTTCCTACCAAGGGGCATCTGAGGGACTGTCGCAGAGAAGGGGACCTTCCTTGTGTTGGGTGTGGTAGGTATTGTGGCTTCCAAGGCTGTTTGATATCAACTGAGGCACATGTAGCTATGTGGTTGAGCTTACCGGCTTACCATTCTCCTTCCCTATCTCCGTGCATGCTTTACAAACCCAACTATGTGCCGACTTAGCATTATTGATTGTGCTTGTGGCTATGAGTGAGCTTGAGTAGTTCCTCCTTAGTGGATATAGACCTACAGTTGGGTTGAATGTTTCTCTTCCATAGCCAGTTGTTCAGGCAATTTCCATTAAAAGGTAAGTGTTCAATGTCGTTTCTGATTATGTCAAATTTATGCATCATGAATGACTATTTACTTATGTCAGATTAAATGAAATGATCCAATTTTATTTGTTAAAATTGAATGGTTGCAAATAGCTTCAGATGAGTTTATCTCTATGTATGATTTTACTGTTATGCCTGTGGTGAACATGCTGGTATATCCATGATGTGTGTGTGTAATTGATTTAATTTCCGTTGTGTATAGTTAATATGCATTGCACATGCATTTAAATGTTAATAAATTTGATAATATGGCATTAGACTCAAACTTGTAGCACCCCACGTATCTGTCATGTTCCCTCCACCGGTCGATTTGGTGGGAGGGGTCGTGACAAAATTCCTCTTGAGGAGGGTTTTATTAAGAAATTATCATGTTTTCTCAAAAGTAAGGCAATGCTACAAAGATTGGTGGTGGCTAGGATCTTCTTGCTAAAACTATGGTTCGTCTTCATCATCTCCATTAATGCCACTGCAGTTTCAAAACAACTGTTAACTAAAATTTAGAGCATAAGGTCAAATACACCATTTTCCTCAAATAGAAAAATGGTATAATCTCCCCAATCATTATTTCACATGTTTTATTTCACATGTTTATTTTTCCAAAAGAAAAATGTTATAGTCTCTCCAATCATTGTTTCGCATATTTATTTTTCCAAATAACACTGAAACTGGGTAACTTCTCCATGCCTAAAGAAAATGATTTCAAAGATGGACAATCATATATCATCAAGACATGGAATTTGAGTAGTGTTTATTCATGCCACACCTCAGTGTTTGATGGTCACGTAACATGTCATACTCTGTAATATGGATAGGGTTTTCAAAACTAACTTTGTCTAAATCCAGTTGACCTTTGAAGCTCCTTATACTCGTCTCCTTCAGATTTAACAATTCAAATGAACTTTGGTTTTCCTAGGGGTTGCAAAGGATCTCTCCCGTCCGGTATACATATGGAATTCCAAAGTTTCTAGAGTCATTTGCTCAAAACGAAGTAAAACTTTTAAAGATGATCAGTACACTTACCCGATGTGAGGCATGACGAAATCATGCTCACATCATGATGCAATCTTTAATTCCATTTTAATCTTGCATTAGATTGTTGAAGTCCTTTCCATTCGGAGTTAATCATAATTAAAAAAACTATATCTTATCCTTCTCATTCGGAGTTAGAATGAAGTTAATTATAATTAGGAAAAATTATTTTAACTTTTTTATATATTTGAAAAAAACTCATATATTAAAAAAAATTAATCTATATCTAAGTTTAAAATAAATTTATGTTAGTTTTAAATTTTTATTTAATAAATTTATGTAAATTTTTTAATTACTTTTTTATTTGTTTTTTTTATCAGTGAACATAGTTTTTTTAAATATATATTTTTTTTAATAATATTACATAAAATTATGGACCATCTTTACAATAAACATGGACCAACCTTAAATATAGACAGTCGACAGAAGGTATATCAGCCAAATGAAATCAAACAAATTCGACCAATTTTAACATTAACCTTGACCAGATTTAAGTATTTACCTAATATATCGACCATTTGAAGTGCCAACTCATTGTTTTTCAACTTCGACCAAATTATCGACTGAGTAAGAGGACTATTAGATCTCATATCAAACCTTCAAAATAACTCAACTCTTTTTTCAACTTCGACCAAATTATCGACTAAGAGAAATATTAGATCTCATATCAATCCTTCAAAATAACTCAACTCTTTAAAGCAACGGTTTCGTAATTTCAACCACGGATTTAAATACTGTTTGTCACTTGCGTTAATAGATAAAAGTATTAGAGTGTAGAAAAATAACTTTACCGCCCAATAATTACGTTGACGTGCTAGGTCGATGACTGTTGCAGGTTGATGACCCAATAACTCCAATTTTCCACAAAGACACTACCAAATATATGACAAATATAACAGTTTCACAACTCTTAATTTATTTTATTTTATAATTTAAAAGATTCGACATATGAAAACGATATTGTGCATTGATGGCGTAACTGAGAGACGTGTAACCTTTATAGTTGAAATTTATTACAAATTTGATAAAGGGTCGGCAAACTCTTTTTCAATATAAATAATGAGCAAAGGTTTGTATTTTGAGAATATTTATCATACGGACTGTAAATCTGCTGAAGATAAACCCCTTAAAACACCATGGAAGTTCAAAACATAAATCCAATTCAAAAGAAGATATAACCCTTACAACCCCGTTTGGAAGTTCAGAAAGCCTGAGCAAGCCTGAGCTTATTTTGATTGTTGATTCTTTTCATCCAATTGGCATGGAGCAAGGTCAAAGGTTGAACTGGTTGGATAGAGGGAATCTGCAATCCAGATAGGATAGCCTTTCAAAACATAATTTGTATGTGCAATACTCTGAATAAATCTGATATATCTACATAAAAAAGATCCATAATCCAAAGATTTTCCTGATCCATATTTCTAATGAATAGAATGGTAGATTTGTATGATTCATATTTTCTAATGAATTTAAAAGAAATAAAAGAAAAAATATATAGACAATTATATAAAAAATCTAAAAAATAAATGTACTTCATGTATGGATAATTAGTAGCTCATGTATTAATAAATAGACAATCCATTTAATAAAAAAAATAAGAAGTAATGGAGACATGGAGATCAATAGTTTGTTACAACAGATAACATAACAGATAAAAAACTAAAGAACAGATAACAGATAAATTGTTCCTAAACCATAAGTTAACTAGCTATTTTAGTTATTAAAAGACCCAGATCAGTGATCACTGTACGAGTTATGCAGATCAGTTATCACTGTAGAGTTATTAAAAGACGCAGATCAGTTATCACCAGTAACAACGCACATGATCAGAAATCGAGGATTAACGGCTAAGGCCACCACAGGTTGTTGGATTCGAACCCAGATCCTTGAAGTGCTCGTTGCAACAGTCGGAAGGGTAATCTCATTTTCGGGACGATCAATTTCCCCTTAAAGTTGAAGATCCACATTTCCATTTTCCAATCAATTACCATTATCAACTCGCTGTTGTTCACCACCACTAAAGGTGGTTCTCGAAAGAGGCCTTTTGTCATACTACTGTTACGTAGCTCAAACCATATTTCAAAATTTTCTGCTTCATTCATCTTCCACATGCGAACACATTCAACTTCCTTCCGGTCAACTACCACTACTTGCCCATCGTATACGCCAAACTTATCATGAAACTTCAGTAGGCATCCCTCGGGAAGTCGGATTTCTGTCCAAAGTCCGTTAGCAATATTGAACGCTATGATGCGGGAGGGACGGTCGTAACTGTAGGCCCTCCAATAAAACTTTCCTTTAGAAAAAATAGCCTTATGACGAGGCTCAATATGGTCGGGGACCATCATGGAAACTGCAGTCCACGCATTGGATTCTGAATCATAAATACACATCTCAAGTCTTCTATTCTGAACATTCCAGTCGAAATAAGTATTACCGAGCAGCAGGGTGCAAACCCCAGTGGAAGAATCGAACGCCAATCCAGTAAAACCTAAACCAGGCATAGGAGGACGAGGGAGTTGTCTCCAATTCATGGTACCAGGAATGCCTATGTAAAGATCCAGCGGATCCCCTTTTGTATGACAACAAAAGATGCTCTTGCAACTATCCACAACAACGTGATTGCTCAAAGGAACTTTGAATATGTCTGAACCAAGTCCTTCTATAACCCAGTATTCTACATTATCTATATCTCTCCTGTTGGGATTGATCTGAATTAGAAATCCAGGGGTGGAATGCAACGACCAATTTGGACCAATTATTTTGAGGGCATCACGGGAAGACAGAAGATAGTTCCACTGTTTACAAACAGACCTCATTTTGCCAAGAACCCTGATGGGCAGCCTCGCTAAAATCATGCGCAACATGTCTTCCGGAAGCCTTTGCCAGATTTCTGCTTCCATTACTAAAATTGGTCCTGCAGCCATCACTTTGATCAGCGCACTAAACAGTTTCACACCAAATCAGTTGACTTCGATAAATGCCGTAAATTAGAAAGCATTCATGAGACAAATAACATTAGGATTCCATTTATAGATATAAAAGGTAAGGAAATAAAAAATCAAATAATCAAATACAAATACAAAGAAGATATAATTTTTTATTTATTTTATTTATTATTTTTAATGTAGAGGTGCTTATATTATCATGTCGGCTCACAACTTATTAAAAACAAAACATAATTAAAAAAATTAATTTTATTTTTTTGAAATAGCTTATCAATATATAATTTAACAATAAAATTTATTTTTTACTATGAAGCTTCTCTTGTATCATCCACTTCTAACGGGTCTTTCGAAGGTCCACTTGTATCGTCCACACTTCTAACGGGTCTCTCGAAGGTCCACTTGTATCATCCACTTCTAATGGTTTCCAACTTTGGAAGTGGCTTTTAGATGTGTAGCTTAGCCATAAAATTTGACCATGTAATATCTCGATTTTGATCCATTGCATTAAAATGTAAATGATTTAATATTGTTATAAAATCGTGGTGAGGAGCTCAAGGCCAAGGCCCGATTTAGTGTTAAAAATTGATGCATATGGTTTGCGTATGAGAGACACAATGAAAATTGTAAATATAATGTAAATACACATTTTAATAAAATACCCACAACTAGCTATGCAACAAGAGTATGGGGGCATGATTTTTACATGGAATTGGGAAGGAAATATTCAAACCCTTGGAGCTAATAAAGTCAAGCAAGTGTCAATGAGAGAACCCATGAACCATAACTACCCTTGTTGAATCTTGTACCCAATCATTTATTTCTTCTAAGAGTTGGTTGAGGTAGTTAATGCTTTGGGATTGGAGAGGTATGGTTGTCCAAAATTTGAGTTTGGGCAAGCCACCATTATTGGAAAACATGCTTGGATTCCTTCGTAAGAAAAGAGCCATGAAATTGCTCCCCAATCCATTAGCCATCAACCAGTTTGGCTCTCTCACGTTTTTGGAGCTACCTGGGTATTTTCCTTTCATGTTTTTCTTTCTAGTTTTTCCTTCATTTTCAATTGGGAGAAGGACTTTTTTGTGATCTCGAACAATGGGGAAGAAGAGGAACCTGTTTTGGAGTCCCTGGGGTTTCATTGAGGCCGTTTTTGGCCATTGAAATGCTCATAACCCATGGGAAAAATCATTTTTGCTCCCTGTGGTCGATTTTCCCTCTCACAATCCATTTTTATTGTGTCCACGATTTGGGGAAAACCCATGGACATCTCTTTTGTACAACCCACAGTTGAAAATGTTTTCCCTATGCCCAATATATGTGTTTTGTTTTGTGAGAGAAGGATGTGGTATGAGTTATGGGTATCCATTGCTTTGGCTTGAGTTTGAGGGAAAGCATCCAAAAATAGAGGGTTCAGATTTGGCTTGATATACCTAGCTATGGAATAGCTTGGCTCATATGTGATGTTAATTTGGTTTTGCATGAGATTGAGTGTTCCCATTCCTTGTGAAAATCATGCCCAACTCAGGGGTGGCAACTATGCTGAGAGATTGATGAGCATAGTTGACCTATGGCTGGGTGGAACGTTGAAGTTGCGTAGATAGTTGCTTGGGGCAACTTCACCATCAAGATAAGTATTCTCTATTTGTTTTACTTGTGTAATGTTTTAATTATTTGATGTATGTTATTGATATGTTGAATGCATGGTAGATATGTGTGGAAGAAATTTCATTCCGTTGTGTTTAATAGATTTATACATCTACACACACATGTGTTTTTATTTGTGAACTTGATGAATGGGGATGAGCCTTTATGTAAAAGCCTCATAATTGTAACTTCATGTTACCTTCCTTGCATTGGATCGACGGGAGGGGACGTGACAGACCAACCTTTGTTTGTCACATAGAAAAGTAGAAAATGTACATTATTTAAGTTCTTTTGCAAGTTCTTTTTTTTTTCTAAATTTAGATATAATTTATAAATCCAAAAGGACATAGGTTTATAAATCCATGTAACCTAAGGGATCTTGTGTAACATCCCATAATTTCGTAAAATTTTAAAAAAAATTGTTAATAGCAATATTTGCTTATTTTACGATAATTTATAATTGTGGAATATTAAATACTGAATTGTAAAATGTTAATTAAACCTCTATTTGTACAAAACATAATTAAAATTTTGTTATAACTAAAACGATAATGACAACTTAATTGCATTCATAACAACTATGATTATGATAGTTAAATGCACCAATAAATCAGACTTTTGATGCGACACATTTCAATGTATTGATATGTAAGGTTGATGTAATAAATGAAATGCCAAGTTAGAAATAAGACATGATACATTTTCTTTGAGACGATACTGACAGTTTGCTTCTTTGTTGTCCAAGGGAGTCCTATGAGGGACCCCGAAGCTTACTTAGCTGCAACGCTAAAGCATTAGACCTGTTCTATGTGCAAATGACAGGTAAGGAGTTTCATGATTGCAATAAATTCTAGTTTGTGTGAATCCAATTTCGTCATTTTGAAATAAAAATAGAATAAATAGAGACTATTGCAATTTAAAAGCACACAGGTACAATTCACCTACTTGCACTTCTGCTTTCCAAAGTTCGTCTTGTATCTGAGTGAAAACAACTCAAGTTATCTTGTTTGAGTAGGCATTTAAATAGCAGCATCGTTACCGTAGTCATCATTGTACTTATTTGGTTCGGTCATTGTTATTGTACTAGCTGATTCTGCCGTTGTTATTGTAGTGAAGATAGTCGTCTTGTTGTCACCATTTAGCTGGTAGTACCGAAAAGTACCATTCCGATGTATCACAAAGATAAGAGTGAATAGGGAAATGGAGAAAGTTATTACTCCCATTACCAAACTATATATTATAGCATGTATGTGCTTGTGAACTTATACAACATTATTGTTTAATTATATAAGTTCTATGGTTCAAAGTTCATATTCACCACTATAATTATTTAGGTCTTAATAAGCGATTGTGATCTTTCCCAAGACTAGACATTGGTAACAATTAAATATATGAACAATGTAAACCATAGATTGACTATAGTGCAAACCAGACTTGAGCTATTTAAATTCTATTCTATATCGTGATAAAATATAGGTCTTAAGAATATAGTAGTGCAACTATATTAATCCTTGGTTTGATATCAATATTAGAATACAGGTGTAACTATTACAATGGCATGCAACAAAAACTTAGAATCATATCCAAACTATAATCTACATTTTCCAACCTTGTAATATATTGGATTCAATGGTAATAAAGTGCAAGCACTATAATGAAATGTTATATCGAACTTTGCATAGATGTTAACTTACTATGGTAATTTTAAAAGGTTATAATACTAAGAAATTGCAGGGTTTATAGTCCCGTCGAAACGCTGACATGCAATTAATGTGAACAACTGACAGGTTGCTGGCTCATTTAACTTGGTGACGGTCTCGAGCTGGAATAGAGATCGTCCAACGATCCTGCATTAAAAACTTGGTACTGTCTACCTGCTAAGTGGTAACTTAGAGATCCACGTAGACGTGCATGCCTCCATGCTTGTTGTTGTGTAAGGGTTATATGCCATACATTGATCGTATTACTCCACCGTGTGCCATTGTGGCAAAGTTGACCTGTAAAATAGGTCGAGCATTAAATGTTTGACATCATTTATTTCAATGCTACAATTGCTGGTAAGATGGAGACCGTCGATGGTGATGGAAATGGGCCGTTGGATGAAAACCCTAAACCTCTGCAATGGAATTTTGTTTATTGGAGACCTAAGTCTCTGGTTCAGAGTGTCAACGAAATCATAGTTGAAAGTTTCTTGGTATCGTTCACAGCACCATTCTCGTCGTTTGTCTGAGAACTTCAGGACTTGGCCAGGGTTTACAAAGGTAAGTGATTCTTCTGAGGTGAATTATTTCTTTGCTTTGTTTCGTTTTCATTTTAGAAGTAACTTCTATATAACTCAAACTCCATCGTTTGTCAGCTGCAGGTCTTTAAGGAAGCAAAAGAGTAACGTTTTGGCAAAGGTGTTAGCGTGCCTCAACACCGGTAAGCCTCGGGTCTTCCATAACCCTCATAGTTCTCTTGGACGGTGGTTGAAGTGGTTCTTAAGAATGAGTACAGGGTTTTCGAGGCTCGTCGTTTTCTCTGTCGATGTTGTTAGTTGAAGAAATCTCAAAACATGCTTGTGACTCTTGTTTTCGTTTGAATGGTTCTTGGTTTTTATAAAGTGTAATTTTGTGAGACTGACTAGAGCTATGACTCATCAAAGTTCTAGGATATTGGGTTCTTTTTAGAACTACTGTAAACTTGGGATAAAACCTGATTTTAATTTTTGTTTGCAATCAAAGTTGAAAATCTTCGTTTTGAGAATCCACGATTTCAAAGGTTAAGTTTTGAAATGAGCCGTGGGCTCAATCACTATGTAAATGATACTTCTTTCCTCGAAAAAATAAATTTGCATGTTAAAGTATATTCGTTAAATGTCTATGCAAATCGACTTCATACTGAAGGTTACTAAAATGTCTTTCGAGCTAGATTAGAGTTTGAAGATATCGTCGATGATAAGGGTTCTGTGTATAAATAAACTTCAACCTTAAGATGGAAATGTATGCTAAACTTTTCGTATAAGTATGTGTGGTTTGTCTTGATACTGTAGGTTGATAATGTATGTTCTTATTTTTTTGATGTTTGAAATCTAAGTAGAGTAAAAGGTTGAACTGAGATTTCAATAATGTTTTGCAAAGGAACTGAATAGGGTCAAATCCTAAATCGAGTTTTGTTAAAGATGTTAACTTAAAAATACTCAAAATATTGGATCGGTTTCAATCTCAGGTTTGAATAGAGTGTAAAGTTTTGTTATAAAACAATAAAAGAGAAAGTATGAATCTAGCTAGGATTTTCTTTTTGATACGAGACTCAGATTTACAACAATCACAAACAATGTTAGCAGATATAAAAGAGAGAATTAATTACATGGTGATGATAGTAATGTTTAGTAGATTCTTATCATTTGTTAAATTTCTAGATAATACAACATTACCATAGAAAATGAAAGCAATGTGAGTGTATAGTGCAGAAATCGTGAAGACTATGTAAATTACAACTCTATCTGTAATTTAATTTCTATACATATAATACTGGTGAAGTAATTGTAATGAAACTGTGTGTAAGTGAAATATATGAATATGAAATCTATGTGAAAAACTATTGTTTCCAGCTTATTATAAAGAATGTTTTAATCAATGTTAACAGTCTTAAAACAATATACAGTATGTAATTTATCTACCTTCCATGGACATAATTTATATGTAATGCAGGATGATTGTACATGAATTATTTATTGATTGTTTATCATATAACTAAAAAAATATTATATATACTAATTATTATACAGCCTACAATTATTTAACTTAGGAACAGGAAACTGATACATATATGATTATTATCTATCTATCGAATTCAATGGAAAATTTTGCCTATCTTCTAATCTATTTTAATTTGCATATCTCTACTAGAGTACGATGCTGCCAAACAGCATGTGGAAAAATGGGGATATTGATTAATCAATTTAACATTAAACTTAAACATTCAGATTTAAACATTTCCAGAATTAGATTCTTTTCGAAAGCAAATAAACAGAATAATACTAGATAAACAGAACATAATTATTTACTAAGAATAAGTTAGGAAATCTTTAAGAACCTGAGAACTCTGTAGGGAAACAAACAACCAAGAAAGATTGTTCCACCCAACCAAACTCCTGAAACAGTCAAATACTGTCTCAAGACCCTCGAGCCTGTTCACTGAACCACCAGGAGGAAGAAACTTCAATAATTAGGAGTTCTTCTTACTATAGTAGTAATCCTCTAAATCTTCAATAGGTAGCAGTCCAAAAGACTTGCTCCTACAACTCTGTTTCTTCTCAATAATATGTAGAAACTTAGTTTCCAATCACCACTAACCTTTCTTATTCGAATCTCTCTTGAAATCACCTGATTCACAAGAGTAAAATATTCTGCAGAAATATTGATTAAGGGCTGCCTGCCCAATTTGAATTTGCCTTTATAGGCTGCCTAGGCCTTTTCAAATGTTACCGGGTCATTAAATGAGCTACCTGCGCACTCCCTCCACCTGGGGGATAATGCCCTATTTTAGGGGAAGTTGTCCCATAACCAATAGTTAGTGGTGTGATGCAACAGCTGCCATGTGTCCCATACCTTCCAACAGCTTCCATTCCTCCTAGTTGGTCAGTGAACACTCATTCAACAGTCCTCTTGGGTGTTTGTCTCCTAATTAATTTATTTAAATAATAATATTCAGTAATTACATTCATCCATGATCATAACTGATCATAATTACAAAAATTTGTAATTAAATTAACATAAAGTATTTTTGCAAAATAAAATAATAATTCCCAGAAATTTGGGTAGGTGACATACACCCCCCCTTAAGTCTCAACATCGTCCTCGATGTTGGCTAATCACTCCTTGAGTGTTCCTGAAACAGAGTTGGGTATGCTGCCCGCATACTACTCTCCAACTCCCAGGTTGCCTCTTCTAGGCTAAGGTGCTTCCATTGCACCTTCACTTGCCCAATGCTGCGATTCCGGAGAATAGTTTCCCTCCTTCCGAGGATACAATCCAGTTCCACCGGAAAATCTCCGTCTTGTCCCACCTGGACATCATTCCAGTTTACAACATGAGTAGTATCATGCACATACTTATTTAAAAACGATATATGAAAAACATTATGTATTTTCAGGCTAGGTGGCAAAGCCAGTTGGTATGCCACTGCTCCAACCTTAGATAATATTTCAAAAGGACCGCAATACCTGGGTGCCAACTTGGCACAGCTTCCCAATTTCAGTGAACTCTTTTTCGGTCTTACCTTGAGAAACACATGTTCACCCACCTGGAACTCTTTATGAGCTCTTTTCGAATCTACTTGACTTTTCTGCCTATCTTGGGCAGTTTTTAAATGTCCTTGCACCTGTTTCACAATTAGTTATAACTCCTGCAATAATTCAGGTCCTAAAACAACTCTATTTATTGGATCATTCCATGAAACGGGTGTATTACATTTCCTACCATAAAGAATTTCAAAAGGACTAAGTCTAGCTGAAGCATGATAATGATTATTATAAGCAAATTCTACTAAGTGTAGATAATCTTCCCGCTTACCTGGTTGATCCTTAACATACATTCTCAATAAATCTTCTAACACTTGATTTACCCTTTCTGTCTGTCCATATGTTTGAGGGTGAAAAGTTGTACTGAAATTTAAAGTTGTGTTCAATCCTTTAAACAGTGACCTCCAAAAGTTTCCTGTAAACTTTGAGTCACGATATGAAATTATTATCTTTGGTATTCCATGTAGTCTAAAAATCTGTTTCATAAAAATCTCTGCAATGTCTGGTGCTTTATGTGTGGTCTTCACTGGTATGAAATGTGTTTCCTTGCTGAGTTTATCCACCACCACCATGATAGAATCATGTTGTTTCTAGTTTTTAGGTAATCCAATAATGAAATCTATGCTAATCATTTCCCATTTCCATCTTGGTATTGGTAATGGTTACAACAATCCAGCTGGATGTTGGTGTTCAACCTTCACCTTTTGACAGTCCAAGCATTTTGCGATGTATTTTGCAACTTCATCTTTCATTCTGGGCCAATAGTATTCTTTTCTCAACATAGTGATGGTCTTTTGATATCCTGGATGACCAAAATAGTGACTTTTATGCATCTCATTTAAGATCATAAATTTTATTTCTGGTATATCTGGTACATACAATCTGTTTTTATACAGTAATAGACCATTTTCCTTAATTCTGTAATCTGCCATACAATTTTCAGAACTGTTATTGGCTATCATTTCCTTCATTTTTCTGTATTCTTCATCTGTTTCACCTTTTTCGAGAATCTGATCTTCCAAATCAGTTGAATAATTACTGATTGTTGAAATGAAATTTAGTTTTTCCTTGCGACTCAAGGCATCTGCAACTTTGTTCTCCTTTCCTTTGATATGTTGAATTTAGAAATCATACTCACTTAAGAATGTCAACCATCTAACTTGTCTAGCGTTTAGGGTTGTCTGATCCAATAAATATTTCAAACCCATGTTATCTGTTAATAATGTAAACTTTCTGCCAATAAGGTGATGACACCACATTTTTAAGGCATGAATAATTGCTAATAACTCTAAATCATAAGTAGAGTAATTCTTTTCATGTACTTTTAACTTTCTAGATTCGTATGCTATCACATGTCCTTCCTATGTCAAGACTCCACCGAGTCCATCATTGCATGTGTCTGTACAAACTACAAAATCCTTGTTGGGGTCAGCTATCTTCAAGATAGGTGTTGTTGTCAATAGCTCCTTTAATTTCTTAAAACTCTTAGCACATTTATGATCCCAAACAAATTTCTTCCCTTTCTTCTGCAAGGAAGTTATGGGGTTGGAAATTTTTGAAAAATTCTCTATAAACTTTCTGTAATACCTAGTAATGCCCATAAATGATCTTACATCCAACACATCTTTAGGAAACAGCTAGTCATTAATGGCCCTTATCTTGTCGGGATCAACCGAGATTCCTTCTGCTGAAATTATGTGTCCTAGATACTGAATTTTGTCTTTGTGGAAGTCACACTAAATTTGGCAAACAATTGATGATCTCTTAATACTTGTAAGATAATCCGTAAATGTTCATCATCCTCTTCTTTGCTTTTTGAATACACTAAAATATCGTCTATAAACACAATAGCAAACTTGTCTAAGTACTTATGCAAAATATTATTCATCAAACACATAAATACAGCCGGGGCATTAGTCAAGCCAAATGGCATGACTACGAACTCGTAATGTCCATACCGAGTTTGGAAAGCTGTCTTGAAAATATCTTCATCCTTAACCCTTACTTGATGATATCCTGATCTTAAATCAATCTTCGAAAATACTGTTGCTCCATGCAGCTGGTCAAATAGGTCATCTATGCAGGGAAACATGTATCTATTCTTGATCGTCATCTTATTAAGCTGGTGATAATCTATGCACGGTCTTAATGTTCCATCTTTCTTCTTAACGAAGATGAGAGGTGCTCCCCAAGGAGACACACTGGGTCTAATATACTTCTTGTCAATAAGTTCCTTCAACTGACATTTTAATTTGTTTAACTCTAGTATATTCATTCTGTATGGAGCTTTTGAATTTTGTACTGCTCCTGGTATTAACTCTATGGTAAAATATAAATCTCTTTTGGGTGGTAATCCTGGAATCTCCTCAGGAAATACATCTTTAAAATCTTTTAGGATGGGTATGTCTTCTAATTTCAGTTTGTCCTCTTTATCCATAATCTCATCATTTACCACGTTTACTGCAAACATTTTCCATCCCTTCATAACTGCCCTCTTAACTTGCATGGCTGAAATTTGTCTAAGGGTTACCTTTTTTGGAATGCCTTTTATTTCTACAGTTTTCCCTTCATCATTTAAGCATGTAAAACTTTTTCCATAACAGTCTAGGATGACATGATGGGCTTCCAACCAGTCCATCCCAACTATAATATCATACGAACCTAAAGGTAATATATTCAGCTTGATTTGTGTTTGTAAATGATTCATGGATAAAACACAGTTCTCTATAAAATTTGAAACTTTCCTTTTTGTTCCAATTGCTAGTCTAACTAGCCATGATTTCCTAAACTTTTCAGTTTTCAGTTTAAGACTTTCCACAACATCGGGTGATATATAACTTAAACTAGCACCTGGGTCAATTAAAACAGTAACAGGATGGTCATGTATCATACCTTCAATCTCTACCATGGAGATTTGATGATCTGCTTGCCTGTTGTCAAGTGTTGCATTAATTCTTGGCATCTCCCTTGCTATGTCTCCAACAGTAGGTTTAGTCTCTATAGAGTTGATGTTGTTTGTCTTCCGCTTCCTTAAGGGACATTCTGATGCATAATGGGTTCCTTGACATTCAAAACATTTAATATGTATCTTTGGCTCACTGGTCTTGGCAGTATTATGTGCATTTTTGAGTGCTGTAGAATTCTGTTGTGAATTATTTTTGGAATTATTCCCTTGGGAATTTCAATTTTGAAAATTCTTCCTTTGGAATCCGGAATTCCCACTGAATCTGAAATTTTTCTTCTTCTGTTCAAAATTGTTGGGCTTATGATTTTTTCAATTAGACATACCCTCTCTCTTCCGATTTGTATCATAACAAAAAAATGCCTTCTTCATAGCCTCCTCTAATGTTTTAGGACTGTCATACTCAATTCTGTCTTTAATGTTGAATGGTAAATAGCTTAAGTACCTTTGAATTTTTGGTTTCTCTTCTATGAGGTATGGTACATATCTCAGTAAGTTCATAAACTTACTGTTCATTTCCTTCATATTCATACCTCCCAACTTCAAATCGTAGAATTCTTTAGATTTTTCTTCGTAGTACTGCTCAGATAGATACTTCTTTTTGAAATATCATTTGAAATCACTACAGCTTACATCTTTATCTTTGATGCCCTTTACCCTTTTGATGTCTTGCCACCAAATATCCGCTTTCCCGGTCAAGTTACATATAGCCATCTTTGCCTTTAAGAACTCTGAATAGTTGTAGATCTAGAAGTATTTCTTCATCCCTGACAGCCAAGCTTCAGCTGTCTCACCTTTCTCAGTTTCTCCATTGAAAGTTCGACGTCTTATCTTCTTGAATTCTCCATAAATCTGCTCATATTCCTTATGATTTTTCCTTCTTGGTTTGGAGTCTCCTTCACTGCTGTCACTGGTATAGTTATGCTTCCTTTTGCGTTCTGCAATAGCATCTCCGGATGAGGTTGAGCTATCTTTTACTTCACTGATTTTGATGTTCTGATTTTTATCAGCGTGAGGCATATCTTCAACCTTGGAAACATCTTCATGATTTCTTTCTTGTTCCTCTGTTTGGTTGTGTTCAAACAACACTTGATTGAGTTGTTCTTGAGCTTGCAGAATCTTTTCATTATCTAGTTTCACGGATTTGATTTCTACTTTTAATTCTTGAAAGGCACGTAACAGTTCCATTGAACTATTGTTTAACTCCCCGTGACCTTCCTCTACAAAGTGTTGTCCCGAACTGTGACTGTTTGGCTAAAATCTGTCACTTAAATGTTCAGCTGAGTTCTCCATATCTGTAACTGAAAATAATTTCTGAAGATAACATAATGATAAATTTTTCAAGTTAATATAATTTTCTGCTGTATATAAAAAAAAATCTACTGCATGTTTTTGGACATCATTCAGGCCTAGAGTTTGAATTTGGGCTCTGATACCACATGTAACATCCCATAATTTCGTAAAATTTAAATTTTTTTTGTTAATAGCAATAATTGCTTATTTTACGATAATTTATAATTGCGAAAAATATTAAATACTGAATTGTAACAATGTTAATTAAACCTCTATTTGTACTAAACATAATTAAAATTTTGTTATAACTAAAACAATAATGACAACTTAATTGCATTCATAACACCTATATTATGATAGTTAAATGCATGAATAAATCAGACTTTTGATGCGACACATTTCAATGTATTGATACGTAAGGTTGATGTAATAAATGAAATGCCAGGTTAGAAATAAGACATGATACATTTTCTTTGAGACAATACTGACAGTTTTCTTCTTTGTTGTCCAACGGAGTCCTATGAGGGACCTCGAAGCTTACTTAACTGCAACGCTAAAGCATTAGACCTGTTCTATGTGCAGATGACAGGTAAGGAGTTTCATGATTGCAATAAATTCCAGTTCGTGTGAATCCAATTTCATCGTTTTGAAATAAAAATAGAATAAATAGAGACTATTGCAATTTAAAAGCACACAGGTACGATTCACCTACTTGCACTACTGCTTTCCAAAGTTCGTCTTGTATCTGAGTGAAAACAACTCAAGTTAGCTTGTTTGAGTAGGCATTTAAATAGCAGCATCGTTACCGTAGTCATCATTGTACTTATCTAGTTCGGTCAACATTATTGTACTAGCAGATTCTGCCGTTGTTATTGTAGTGAAGATAGCCGTCTTGTTGTCACCATTTAGCTGGTAGTACTGAAAAGTACCATTCCGATGTATTGCAAAGATAAGAGTGAATAGGGAAATGGAGAAAGTTATTACTCCCATTACCAAACTATATATTATAGCATGTATGTGCTTGTGAACTTATACAACATTATTGTTTAATTATATAAGTTCTATGGTTCAAAGTTCATATTCACCACTATAATTATTTAGGTCTTAATAAGCGATTGTGATCTTTCCCAAGACTAGACATTGGTAACAATTAAATATATAAACAATGTAAACCATAGATTGACTATAGTGCAAACCAGACTTGAGCTATTTAAATTCCATTCTATATCGTGATAAAATCTATGTCTTAAGAATATAGTGGTGCAACTATATTAATCCTCAGTTTGATATCAATATTAGAATATAGGTGTAACTATTACAATGGCATGCAACAAAAAGAATCATATCCAAACTATAATCTACGTTTGCCAACCTTGTAATATATTGGATTCAATGGTAATAAAGTGCAAGCACTATAATGAAATGTTATATCGAACTTTGCATAGATCTTAACTTACTATTGTAATTTTAAAAGGTTATAATACTAATAAATTGCAAGGTTTGTAGTCCCGTTGAAACGATGACATGCAATTAATGTGAACAATTGACAGGTTGCTTGCTCATTTAACTTGGTGCCGGTCTCGAGCTAAAATAGAGATCGTCCAACGATCCTGAATTAAAAACTTGGTACTGTCTACCTGTTGAGTGGTAACTCAGAGATCCATGTAGATGTGAATGCCTCCATGCTTGTTGTTGTGTAAGGGTTATATGCCATATGTTGATTGTATTGCTCCACCGTGTGTCATCGTGGCAAAGTCGACCTGTAAAACAGGTCGGGCATTAAATGTTTGACGTCGTTTATTTAAATTCTACGATTGCTGGCAAGGTGGAGACCGTCGATGGTGATGGAAATCGGTCGTTGGATGAAAACCCTAACATCTACCATGTGTTGAGTTTATGAACTTGGAGAAAGTGGTTTCATTGTGTTATTGTCTTCGTTGGAGTTGGCTGACAGGCTGCTGAAATTTCTGTGGAAACCTTGGGAGATATTCGACCTTGAGACTTTCTAAACAAGTGGAAGTTATAGGTCTTACACCTCTGCAATGGCATTTTGTTTATTGGAGACCTAAGTCTCTAGTCCAAAGTGTCATTGAAATCATAGTTGAAAGTTTCCTGGTATCGTTCACAGCACCATTCTCGTTGTTTGTCTGAGAACTTCAAGACTTGGCCAGGGTTTACGAAGGTAAGCGATTCTTCTAAGGTGAATTATTTCTTTGTTACGTTTCGTTTTCATTTTAGAAGTAACTTCTATCTAACTCAAACTCCGTCGTTTGTCAGCTGCAGGGTCTTTAAGGAAGCAAAAGAGTAATGTTTTGGCAGGGTTGTTAGCGTGCCTCAACACCGGTAAGCCTCGGTTCTTCCATAACCCTCATAGTTCTCTTGGACGGTGGTTGAAGTGGTTCTTAGAATGAGTACAGGCTTGTCGAGGCTCGCCATTTTCTCTGTTGATGTTGTTAGTTGAAGAAATCTCGAAACATGCTTGAGACTCTTGTTTTCGTTTGAACGGTTCTTGGTTTTTATAAAGTGTAATTTTGTGAGACCGACTGGAGCTATGACTCGTCGATGTTCTAGGATATTGGGTTCTTTTTAGAACTACTGTAAACTTGGGATAAACCCTAATTTTAATTTTTGTTTGCAATCAAAGTTGAAAATCTTCGTTCTGAGAATTCACGATTTCAAAGGTTAAGTTTTGAAACGAGCCGTGGGCTCAATAACTGTGTAAATGATACTTCTTTCCTCGGAAAAATAAATTTGCATGTTAAAGTATATTGGTTAAATGTCTATGTAAATCGACTTCATACTGAAGGTTACTAAAATGTCTTTCGAGCTAGATTAAGGTTTGAAGATATCGTCGATGATAAGGGTTCTGTGTATAAATAAACTTCAACCTTAAGATGGAAATGTATGCTAAAATTTTCGTATAAGTCTGTGTGGTTTGTCTTGATACTGTAGGTTGATAATGTATGTTCTTATTTTTTTGATGTTTGAAATCTAAGTAGAGTAAAAGGTTCAACTGAGATTTCAATAATGTTTTGCAAAGGAACCGAATAGGGTCAAATCCTAAATCGGGTTTTGTTAAAGATGATAACCTAACAATACTCAAGATATTGGATCAGTTTCAATCTCAAGTTTGAATAGAGTGTAAAGTTTTTTTATAAAACAATAAAAGAGAAAGTATGAATCTAGCTAGGGTTTTCTTTTTGATACGAGACTCAGATTTACAACAATCACAAACAATGTTAGCAAATCTAAAAGAGAGAATTAATTGCATGGTGATGATAGTAATGTTTATTAGATTCTTATCATTTGTTAAATTTCTAGATAATACAACATTACCATAGAAAATGAAAGCAATGTGTGTGTATACTGCAGAAATCGTGAAGACTGTGTAAATTACAACTCTATCTGTAATTTAATTTCTATACATATAATACTGGTGAAGTAATTGTAATGAAACTGTGTGTAAGTGAAATATATGAATATGAAATCTATGTGAAAAACTATTGTTTCCAGCTTATTATAAAGAATGTTTTAATCAATGTTAACAGTCTTAAAACAATAAACAATATGTAATTTATCTACCTTCCTTGGACATAATTTATATGTAATGCAGGATGATTGTACAGGAATTATTTATTGACTGTTTATCATATAACTAAAGAAATATTATATATACTAATTATTATGCAGCCTACAATTATTTAACTTAGGAACAGGAAACTGATACATATCATGATTATTATCTATCTATCGAATTCAATGGCAAATTTTGCCTCTCTTCTAACCTATTTTAATTTGCATATCTCTACTAGAGTACAATGCTTCCAAACAGCATGTGAAAAAATGGGGATATTGATTTATCAATTTAACATTAAACTTAAACATTCATATTTAAACATTTCCAGAATTAGATTCTTTTCAAAAGCAAATAAACAGAATAATACTAGATAAACAGAACAAAATTATTTACTGAGAATAATTTAGGAAATATTTAAGAACCTGAGAACTCTGTAGGGCAACAAACAACCCAGGAAGATTTTTCCACCCAACCAAACTCCTTAAACAATCAAATACTGTCTTAGGACCCCCAAGCTTGTTCACTGAACCACCAGGAGAAATAAACTCCAGGAATTAGGACTTCTTCTTGCTGTAGTAGTAATCCTCTAAATCTTCAATAGGTGGCAGTCCAAAAGACTTGCTCCTACAACTCTGTTTCTTCTCAATAATATGCAGAAACTCAGTTTCCAATCACCACTAACCTCCCTTATTCGAATCTCTCTTGAAATCACCTGATTCACAAGAGGAAAATATTCTGCAGAAATATTGATCAAGGGCTACCTGCCCAATTCGAATTTGCCTTTATAGGTTGCCTAGGCCTTTTAAAATGTTACTGGGTCATTAAATGAGCTGCCTACTCACTCCCTCCACCTGGGGGATAATGCCATATTTTAGGGGAAGTTGTCCCATAACCAAGAGTTAGTGGTGTGATGCAACTGCTGCCATGTGTCCCATACCTTCCAACAGCTTCCATTCCTCCTAGTGGGTCAGTGAACACTCATTCAACAGTCCTCTTGGGTGTTTGTCTCCTAATTAATTTATTTAAATAATAATATTCAGTAATTACATTCATCCATGATCATAACTGATCATAATTACAAAACTTTGTAATTAAATTAACATAAAGTATTTTTGCAAAATAAAATAATAATTCCCAGAAATTTGGGTAGGTGACATCTTGCCAATGCCATGTCAATTATATTTATTTTTATCAATTGAAAGTTACATGTTCTAGTTTGGTCTTCATCCCTTAACTTTGATTATGAATTTCAAAAACAATTTGATGGGCCTCTTTTCAGTATTAATATTTCAAATATTTTAAAACCTCTAAATGTGTTCATCTCGCCCTTTCCAAAAATGGACCAATATGCCCCATCAAACTTCTGAAACTTTGTCATATTGAAACTTTGAAAATATCCAAATAGGGCATCATTGGGCTCCCCATTAATATTGAATATTGTGAAGTTTCCAATGTGTTCATCCAACCTTTTAAACAAATGGTTCAATATGCCCTCATCAAACTTCTAAAACTTTGTTATATTGAAACTTTGAAAATCCCCAATAAGCATCATCGGGCTCCCTCTTAAAATTGAATATTATGATGTTTATAAAGGACCTAATATGTTTTATCAAACTCTTTTCAACATTGTTGTTTTCAATACATAGAAAGGGTGTAATACACTCGTAAACCCCCTTTGATATTTTTAACTAAGTAAAAACTATTATGTAAGAAAAAATAGTTATGAGATGTCAAGTAATTATTTTTCCTAAATACTAAAGCAATAGAAACTTGCTCATAAAAATTTAGCCCAAGATTCCACAAATATAGTTATAGGTGTCACTTGGATGGTTGGATTAAAACAAACCAAGAAACCTTCATTTAGGAGAAAAAAGAGGAATTAGAAGGGGAGATTGGGGGAAATTGGAGATACAGGCACTAGTACATGTGCACATTTTTCCTACAGAAAATCATCACTACAAAAACACTTTTGTGTTGCTATAGCGACGAACATGACCCCACACTTTCGTGGAAACATTTTCATCATTGTAGCCACACGTCGAACCTTTCAGCGCTATGGCGATAGGAAGGAGATGGCACATGGCATGAGTGGACACTGCTTAAAAAACCTATATCGTCGCTATAGCGACGTTAATTTGTCTTTATAGAAACGGTTCTTTGTCACTATATCAATGTTACTGTGTCTCTATAGCAATGTTAGTTTGTCTCTATAGCAACATTAGTGTGTCTCTATAGGGACGTACTGGCGTCACTGCACCAACAACTAATCGTCCCTAGAGCAACGACCAATCATGCACATAACGAAGAATTTGTTGTACAAGCAACGGATGATTGTCACTATAGCCACAGAATATCGTTGCCAAGGAAAGAAACGACTAAGCATTTTCCTTCGCTATAGCGACAATTTCTATGTATTTAAAAAAAATTGAAGTTGATGACTTTACCTTCTCCAGCAAGTCTCCATACCAATCGAAAAATGGCTCTCCTGAATAGAAACAATTACTAAATACTAATCAGACATTGATTTCAACCTTGATTCCAAACAAGCAGAAAGCTTATGATGTAAATTCATTATTCTATTATGCTAGCGCCTAAAAGAGGAGTATATCATACTCTAACAAGCCTTAAGGAAAAGAAAAGAAATTATAGAGAACCATATATCTGACACTACTTATTGTATTATGTCATGATTAAAGGAACAATGTCATGATAAATCCTCTGCATAGGTTGTGCATGAGACTCCCTAAGAATCTCTCTCAACTCTTGGTCACTTCCGACGAGTATTTTATATGGTGGACCCCTTATCCCTTGGCTTGTATAGACCTTATGGAATGCATAAGGCTTCCATATCAGGTCTCTAAATATATTGACAATTATGTTCCCAAATAGAACAACTAAAATGACAACCAATGCTTCAACACTGCTTCTAATCACAACATCAATCTGATTTCCCTATAGTTCTATGTTTCAATGCAATTGTTAGATAGATGGGATAAGACACTTCAAATTTATAGGCACAAGACACACCAAATTTATAGGCACACTGGGCAACTAAAAATGTAATGGAACCACACTCAACTCTAAAGGGTCACCATCACAACCCACATTTTGTCTTCCACCCAAGTTTACAAGGAGATCAATGAGACTACCTCTCAAAGGGAAATTGCAAAAAAAAATCCATTCCAACTCAGACTGAAAGCTGGGATCATAAGGCTGCAACATACAATACAATTATCGTTACTCTTTGTCTTAGAAAAAAATTTACAAATGGATTTTACATTGAAAGAAAAAAAATGTTTGTAGAAGGTTTTTTGCTAGATGGGGTTACATATGTTTCCTTGTTGCATGATCTTTATTAAGAAGACAAAATAAATGATGTATATAATATTTTGAGTGGAGCATTATAGAAAAATATGATACCTATTGTACATAGGTACTCCATTATATTCGATCTATATTTTGGTTAATGCACGCCTTCTAAAGCCACATTACTTCTAAATGAAAATTCAGACAGAAAAAAATGGACAAAGAATTATTTTCAATGTCCTTGAAGGGGAAGGTGCAGCTACAAGAACTGAGTAAATGAACTACAAACCTTATGTTTCATACTTGAAAGTATTTACCAAAGATAACCTTTAAAGGTGAAGGTCTCAACCACATGTGACTATCATATTGTTTTAATTTGAGTTGGTGAAGCTTAGGGATCAAATGTAACATGCTTATTAGGCACTCACACTATCAGTGGCATTGGCATTCTGAACTAGTTAGGTTGTGAATTTTTATCAGCAGAGTATATTCCCAAGGAAAAATGCTCAAGTCAACATGTTGATGAAATGGGATTCTTAAAACAATAATACTTGTGGGTTTCCTAAATTAAATTTGTGTAATTTTGCATATCATCACCAAGTTCATAAGGGAGAGTTCTGCCACACTAACCTAGTTGGCATGTTCCTACATTATTTTCAGACAAGGTAAAGGGATGAAAGGAATAGGTATATCATGACTCATTTTACATTTATATAACTTCAAAAAATCTATTAAATGTGTTAATTGGATACTAATGAGGTTAGGAAACATTTTTTCTTATACTTATAGGATCCTGAGATTAGTTCAATCTATCATGTTCTTAGATCTCAAATGAGGTCTTTTCCCAACATATTTGATCAGTAACAGAGGATAAAAGGGATTTGTATGCATAACATCTTCCCTCTTCCATTTGGAGAACATTCCTCTTATGGTTTGGGGTATGAGAGGAAATTGACCAAAGTTAGAAGCAAGAGCTTTACAAAGAGAAAGTTGTCATTTGCTAGATTGAAAATAACCCTACTTAAACTCTATTTGAGTACAAACAAAGAAGAAAAAGTAATAGTCTATTATCAGGAATGGCCTATTTGGTGTGAATCGGGAATGGTCTATCCTTGCATTTTTTATTTTAGAGTAAGAAAATTTGTGAGGTGACACCTTCGACAACCATCCAAATCTAATGTTGTACAAGCTTAAATTAGAAATTTCAAATATCATTTTCAACTCAAGTAACCATAATATCTTATCAGAAAAGATGATAAGTAGAATCTTAACTCAGTTTAATGCTTTGATTCATTTTGTTTGTTGTCCTTATGTCTACCTGAATAGGTAGGAATCAACACAAAAAATTCTCTATTATTTATGGGAATGGGACCAATGCACCTTCAAGGGCCTACTTTAGTCTCTACATTTTTAACATTTTTTCATAATTAATAACATTTATCCAAAATGGGGAAAGAACCAAAATTGAGGAGCATAGTTGAAAGTGGATAAGTGAGCAGGAGGGAATAATAAAGGTTACTGCCACCCTCCCACCCACACAACTCTGGCCCCAAGCCTTAGTAAGCTTTCTCTAACATGTCCGAAATGAATGGTGATGGGAAGGAAAAGTGAGAAGATTGAGTAGCAAGCCCAAGCACCTATGGCATATAGTATAGCCTTTCTTTTCAAAGTTGTATTGGTTTTTGGTGATGGGATTCTTGGATAGAAGTTGGTGGAATTTGGTACTGTGACACATACTTTCCTCATAGGCTGAAATGGGTTGGATATGATTGCAAGTAGCTTGTCATGGTTTCTAACCATTTATGATTATCTTTCTAGATAGATCATGCCTTGGGGTGTGTTAACACCCTATTTACATAGTGATAAATTACAAAAAAAAATCCACTATGTACTTACGCTTGTTATACTTCTAAATCTCATTGACCTACTGCTATGGTAAATTAGTGCACAATAGTAAAAATAAAAACCAAGTTAATTACAGACTAAAAATGATTAAAAACACTCGTAAGCCACCCCAAGGAAGGATAGAAAAAATAGAGCCTTGTGATCCAACCTCCAATCTTCATGATGCCTCCAGCAAACTGTTGTCCCTGGTGTATCCCTCAAAAGATTCATCGCTTCTGGACATAGATTACATGCCTTATGTACAGCTACTGGGCATCTCACATAACACCACAAGACAGATTTTGAAGAGCAACCTATGTCTTTGTACATCTGAATATTTGGAATAACAACCTCATCAATTGGGTCCACAAGATAGAGGACCTGTAAAGAAAAACAGTGGCACAGTTGTCATGTTGTATGTATTACTACAATACAATAAAATTATGTCATTTTTGTGGAAAATAAAAACCATACCTCGATATCGTTAATGTCCAGCATGTCCCAGAAACAATGAGCTACAATAACCATTAAAGTACTGAAAACAATAACAGTAATAACGGTAGCAATATATATATATATATATATATATCATATATGAGCCAATTATAAACTCAACATAAGATGTTAGGCAAGACCTCTCTTATCCTCAGAAAAAATGCTTCTAAATAGACTTCAACCTCTTAGCGTTAGGTTACTTTCATGAGACTCAACTAAACCAACATACCTGTGAAAGGAGAGAACCCAAAACTGGAAAATATCATAAAATAGATCATCCAACCCTCACAAATAAAAAACAGTAGCAGCACAACAGTACAACCAACTCACAATAAAAATCAACAACAAAGCACTCCAAAAAAGTCATATAAGGTAGTGCTATGGTGGATGGCACCTAAGGAGGGCTCTTAAGGTCAATGCAAGGGTGGACATACCCCCTAAGGGGTCACACTAGTAATCAACAAGTTGTATGTCAACATTTAAGGGTTGTATAGCTCAACGTTACCATTCAATGGTCAATCACGACTCACCACAAGGCTAAACATCACATACAAGTAAACATGCAAGTCAACGTATCATAACAAGGCAACATGACATCATCCTAGGCTCATGCACACCAATTCAATGTGAGGGTAGGTTACCCAACCTTCTCAACTGTATGTGGTCATATGTCTCATGTGTCTCATGCAAATAGTGGAAGCTCATAATCATCATCACTGGATAAGGAAGCTCATGTGGTCATCTCATCTTGCTCAGGTTAAATCAACAAGGTGTGGCCAGCCCCTTGAGGATAACCATAGTCCTCAGAAGATGTCACACATATTCAAAAATAAGCTATGAAACAAAGTGAACAAACATTTCATATATAAATTGTAAAAAGCACAAATATAGGTATATTAATTGTTTTAATTAGCACAGTACTATCAAAGAGAGAGCTGCAACAATCATTAAAGTACTGAAAACAAAAATAGTAATAACAGTAGCAATATATATTAGATCTAAGTTGTTAATGAAATACAACAATGTTGAAATAACAACAACATGAATATATTATATCTAAACCAATTATAAACGATATGGTCATCTCATCTTCTCAAGTTAACTCAGGAAGGGGTGTCCAGCCCCTTGAGGATAACCATAGTCTTCGAAAGATGTCACACATATTCAGAAATATGAACTGAGCAATAACATTCACATTATAAACCTCAATTATAAAATATGACCATGCACCGACTAAATCAAGAAACTTGTAACAAAACTGTAAATATTTCAATTATTTACTCACTCAAATACAAATCTTAAATGTATACAACTACAATTTTTTTGTTTTGTTTTGTTTTTTTAAGAAATTCCAAGATGGTGACACCATCTTCATTTTGTTTTCCCATTGTAGTTGTTGTTCCCTCTCTTTTTGTTGATTTTGTGAGCATGCTCTCCCATACCATAATTCTGGTATCTCGATTAGTAGGACGTGGAGGTCGTTCGAGAGGGGAAACATCTGCAAAAACCAAGATAGATATATAGATATAAATGCATAGTTATTATTAAGACACATATTTCATTATTTCCAATATCATTACAATGATCTTTACATGTTGGTTGAATAGATGAGACAACTAGAGTGTTCATTGCTTCTGCCATTTGTTCCTCTTCCAGTTGAACATGAGAAGGTACATGCTCTGCCATTCACATAAGAAAATTTATTAGTACACATCATCAATTATATATTTAAAATCATATTAAATACTTATGTTTTATAGCATACATATGTGAATGGCTAGGCTACTCGCCACCACCATGAGGCATCTCCCCACCATCATGTGGTACCTATTCGATACCACTACCCTTGCTTATTTTATTGCTCTCGCCCTGAAAACAAAGAAAGATATTTATTTTTCAATGTAATCATTCATGAATATATTACACAAGTACATTAAATCATTACAAAAAATCACGTCAAAAAATAACATGCATATAATAAAAAAATAATTACTTTAATCATGTTTAGGTACTATTACATTATCATTTACCTGATGCGACACCATTGGTGACTTCCCACGGTCATCCTGCCACAATACAAGAAGCAAGACATATTCATATTGAAAAGTAAAAATTGAACCATGTCTAATAACTGTGATTAATGAAGAAAAAAATTAGTGTTAATATGACAGTCACGTTTACCTGACCAGAAGCTGCAGGTGTGTTCTGAGTACCCCCTCTGACACAATAGAATAAGCATGATATCATCTTGAAATATTGAGCTTATAAGCATAAAAAAGGTCAAATGTTAACAACTGTAATATAATCATGAATTGTGGTTACGATTACATTGATGCTATTAGATGCTATTACACTAACATTTACCTGATGCGACACCATTGGTGACTTCCCATGGCCAACCTTGCATTATACAAGAAGCAAGACATATTCATATTGAAAAGTAAAAATTGAACCATGTCTAATAAATGTGATTAATGAAAAAAAAAATTAGTGTTAATATGATAGCCACGTTTACCTAACCAAAAGTTACTGGTGTGTTCTGAGTACCTCCCCGCCACAATATAATAAGCATGATATCATCTTGAAATATTGATCTCATAAGCATAAAAAATGTCAAATGTTAACAACTGTAATATAATCATGAATTGTGGTTACTATTACATTGATGTTTACCTCATCAGATCTACTTGCTTGTGGCATATGGACACGATTACCCTGCCACAATACAAGAATTAAGACAAATTAAAAATGAAAAGTACATATTTAACGATGTCTAATAAATGTGATTAATGAAGATAAATGTTAGTGTTAATATCATAGTGACATTTATAATAAGCAAGACATATTCAAAATTTTGTGTATATTATACAAAAAATGACATATAATTAAAATTGTTGCAAGAGAAAAGTAATAATTCATCGATCAAAGGTTGAGCTAAATGTTGTATAAGATAATTACCCCCATAATAACAACCCCCGCATCTATTAGATTCAAATTGTAATCAATCAACAACTCTTCACCTGCAACTATTCATTTTGTTGCACATACAAATACATGATTTCCTTTATGCCCCTCAAATATGCAATTGGGTAGCTTATGTGTTGTTCCTGGTCATGTACTATTTATAAATTTACCCTACAATATTTATGGAATATTTTTGCATTCCATCAATATACATAGTAGATCCTTTGTTCAGATTGTTGTCCAATAGTTTTATATAATTTGTTGCAACTCTGTATGTCTGCATACATTGTGTATATCAGACCAACAACAAATAGTCATTATATTTGTAGCATGGTCCGACATAGTCCATCAATTCAGTTCCAGTGCCATATTTGACCTTTATGCCATCCATGGAAAATAGCCCCAAAAGACAATGGAGCAATGTGATAAATCCTCCCATTGAGTAAGAAATTTGTTTCCACTTGGGGTGGCTCCTTGGGTAGCCATCATTTGACAAGATTTCTATACCTCAAGGGAAACTCAATGTCACATATTCTCTCATTGTCATAATCACAAGATGCTCCTTCAAAAAGAAAAAGTTCCTTGCGTCTACAAAATTTTCTCCTTACCTTTTCACCTCTAGTTGATCTTGACCTGTTAGATCTTGTAATAGACGTCTCGCTTTCAACCTCTTCTAGTCTATCTTCCTCACTTGAGGAAGATATATCCGACAAGTACCTATTTGGTGGTACCTACAATCATTAAAATGAGACAACATCATGTAGTTGAATTTTCAATACTGAAAACACCATTCATGACTCTTGCTCTTGCAATAAAATAAAGACAGGAATGTTGCATTCCTTGTGTCATATGATATAGCACCAAACAATATACAAGTGGAATGTTCATATCTACAAGTTAGGTCATGTTTTCTATTAATAGATAGAGGACACTCAAATACCTAATTGTACATTTCAATTTGTTATTTTTCATTTCCTTTTCAATCCATGCAATAAGAAGTGAGGGTGAAATTCCATTTATCAACTTGTCCCATGAGATCTCCAAGTTCTTAAATGTGGACTTTATGTTATTTTCTTAAGTGACTTCAATGTTCTCATAGAGGAAATATTAGTTCCCACAATATGATATAATGTCATATCCATTCAAGATACATGAGTTGAAAATAGAAGACTTGGGCATTTACAAATAGTTTATTGATTCTACAATCACACCGTAGGGTAGGATTCTTATTAAGCTTGGTGAATCCCATGAAATCATAGTGACAAATAGTCTTCCATGTTTTATAGGATTTGGTGCCTTTACTTGTTATCCTTATCAGGTCTACTAGATCTACTAGATGCATAAGCATTTTAGATCTAGTAGATGCAGACGCATTTCCTTTTGTTTGTCCTGAGCTTCCCTCACTCGACAAAGAAATATCTAAAAACAACCTATTTGGTTCTACCTTCATTAGATCAAATCAAATATATAGTTAGCTAAAATTCAAATAAGGGCATACCAATGACATATAATTCAACATCAAGAAAAATAAACATTAGGTTAAGAGGTACAGTTCCTTGCATGTGAGCTGCATTTTCTTTAGGGGGGCACATTCTTATCTTGTTGGTAGTGTTAGAGTATGGGAGTGTTCTGGCCACAACATCCTCCCTACTTTTCTATTTAAATAAATGGAAAAGCAGGGCGCCCCTAAACTTAATCTATGGCATCCTGAGTGTAGTTGGAATTGATCTCTGAATAATGACTAAGTCAAATGAAATTTGCTTTTCGGATGGTTTGTTGTTTCCTTCTCAATGATATTTATCAATCGTCATCATCTTTCTTGAACAAGTCGCCCGAACTATCCATCTGATTGCTTCACCCTCTACCCGCAGTATGCTTTGATGCACTTGGTTGAAATACCAATTTCCTAATCATATATTACGCATGTGCACCTCCTATTTGCAATCCTTATCCATTGTTACCCACTCTTTGCTTAAATCTCACCAACCAAATTACATGGAAATAGTCAATCAGGGATTAGTCGCTCTATCTCATGATCTGTTGATTTCGCTCTAGGGTCAGTGGTATGCTTGAGAAGGTTGTTTTAGTGATAATTGAGTCCTTCCACATTGAGGAAATCAGTGTGCTTTGCAGCTTCATTCAAGTTGTGACTAGAACCCAGTCGTGGTGGATTTCCCTCAGATTTAATACTCTCTATTAGTTTGTGTAATATTTATGCAATATTTGTTACCCACTGGATGACTTAGAGCCACTTCTGAGAGAGGCTTGATCTTTCACTTGCTGTCGGGTGTAAGGTGCACCGGGTGATCAAATGGGATGGTTCACAGTGATCTTTTGTGTCAACCTCTGCTAATGGACTTAAAGCCTATATAAAACCGCAGTTGGGGAATTTGATGAAAGTAATTTTGGGTTAGCCATCTACAAGAACGGGGCCTCAAGTTTCATTAAAAATGTCATCTACATGTGATTTTGGTGTTCCATGAAAATGAAAATTTGGGCAGAGAACCCAACCATCTTCGATTAGCTCGCCATTATGAATCCAATGCAACTCGCAGAATTCGATTTCGAGCCCTGAAAGTGCAAAAAACGCCTTTTTTGACTTCCCGACAAACCTAGCCCTCGATATGCAATGTTTAGAAGACTAACCCTTTAACAAATAAACTTATCGTGCTCTTGGAATTGAAGCCTCGAACCATTGGTCACATCTTCATGATATGCTAGATAACTCTCGTGGTAAAAGAACTCCTTTCTACTATTGCAAACATGCAAGATTTAAAAGAAGAAATAATAATAATAAAACAAAAATAAATAAATAAATGCCCACACGGGTGTGGCTCATTGGTGGTTCACCTGATATGAAGTCACTTGTTGTAAAGAGAGGTCACGAGTTCCATTCACACCCGGCTTTACCTGTGTCCCATGCTTGTGGGATGTGTGGGGCACCTAGGGTTATAGTGGTAGCGGGATTGGATCCCTGGACCCCATGTCACGCAAGTACCAGTCGAGTCTCCAGTTGCCGATTCTCCTACTAAAGAAAAAAAATTGGAACCAAATGTGATTATTACGTATATATGTATATAAATATTATATATTATATATATAATAACTCAAATAATAGTACAACATTTAAGTTAAACCACACAAAACTTTTATGTATGCAAATATCAATTTTTTTTTACCAAAACCACGTCGGCAAAATGAGTTATTTTCATCGAAGTATCGCGTGATCTCACCATTTGCCGTTTGAATTTCAGCGAAGCATATGCTCACCACTGACCAGATTGCAATCATTGGTATGATGGACAGTAGCTATTTTCATATGAAGTATTTACTGGCTATAATATTTTATGATAAGCTCTTTCACGATGCTATACCATGTTGGCAAGGTGGGCTGACTATGCTAATGTGGCCATCATGTTCTCACATGTGTTTTGTGATAATAAATGAAAGAACCTTTTAAAATGGTTAATTAAGGAAAACCATAATGTTAAAAGAGACTTGAACGGGAATATGTAGGAGCCCATATTGTAAGTGGAGGGATTCAATAAAGTTAAGAATATAGGTAGCTCAAGGTTAGGATATGATATTAATTTATTTGTTTTTAGTAATTAATTATTGTTGCATTACTCATTTCAAATAGTTAGAATTGAACTTAGATTAAGATTATTTTCATTTTTTATATTTTGCTTTAATTTTATTTTGTCATTTAGATTTTATGATATTTAGTTTGTTCGATTTGATTTTAACTTTGCTGAATTTAATAAAGTTTTGAGATGAATAATATCAAGTCTAAAGTTGTTCATGACTTTCTTGGAGGGAAACGTAAGTTTAGGGAAAGAATGCATCCACTGACGTGCAACGTGAAAATGAGGACTAACCACAGTTTCAACAAAGTTGCTGCAGTTGCTACAAGACTAGAGAAAGTCATTGACGTTCTGACGGGAAACTCAGATATATCTGTGGTTGCGTAGAGAGACAAAATAATTTGAAGACTCGAACAAAGAAGTTCTCCATGGTAACAAAACAAAAGTCACTATGTCACATGAAGATGAACTCCACTAGGTGACAAAAGGTTACTAAAGGATGAATCGATGGAATGTTGAAGATCACCCAAGGGTGAATTAAATTAATGTTATAATTAAATTGTTAAAATAATTCCAAGAAGTCCCAAGGGAACGTGGAAGGCCAAGGTTCAACTAGGATTTGCCTATTTATTGTAATCTCACTGAGAAGAAAAGGGGATTTTTGCTCTGCAAATTTTTATGTACTACTGTTGAAACTGTGAATGAGGAGAAGCCTTGGATATGCTTTTGCACATGAATACTGATGTTGTGTGAATGACGGATTTGAACTATTTCTTTCTCTTTCATGCACGACTATGAAGTAAGATGGTTTTAGATTTCATGAATGGATTATTCCTGTAGATCTCTATTTCTTAATTCATTATTATTCATGTTCTTTTTGCTATCTATGAGTTGTGAAATCAGAATGACGTAATTTATAAGACTATTCTTATTTTTATGCTATCATTTTGCTGGTTTTTTTTCTTGTTTCTTGAAACAACTAACCGATTTTTTTTAATGCAGATATCCAACCATTGTTCCACTGCTCACCCATGTTACTTTCGCTCTTGGGATAGGTTACGTTAGTTTAGGATGCATTTAGGTTAAGGCACCCATCAGTCTACTTCATAGGAGGAGGGGTGGTAATATGAGATGTAAGAACCCGCGCATCACTTTGTGAGGCCTCTCCAAACCCTTGTCACATCGATGTAGATAGTGTAGGAAAGTTAGATTGCATATTAGGTTAAAAAATTCAACATTTATTTTAATAAATCCTAAACGGTGGGTTGGGCCGCAACTGACAAACCCTCTTCTAAAGAATATCTTAAATGGCAGCTGGGTTGCAAACCGGACGGGTTCCCTATTCCAAATGGTGAGAGTTCTAATTGGGATTTTTCACTAGGGAGAATCCCTACTGTTGAGCATGGTTCATTTCGAGCCATCAACATGGGGCCATACCATTACCAAAGGAGAGTGTAATATTCTATATAGAGATCATGTTGATGAGGATAGGGACTGAACATTTGCTGCTAGGATTTTCCTGGGAACTTATCATCTTAAAGTCCTAGCCACCATCATTTCCAGTCTAATAAAGAAGACTATTTAGCTATCACAGGATTTCCAAATTTTCCAGAACCCATAGGTCTGTAAAATTCACTATATATGTGTGTTATCTAATTTACTTGATGTTTTAACACTTGTGAGTAATTTATTAGCATTAAATTCTTGAAGCATGGGACTGTCGATTAAGTTCTTGGTATCTTCAAGACATTTCCTGAGTCATATTTAGATTTGAATCCCCATCCAAGTTCATTTTGTTAGTAATCATTACACAACTCCTTTCATGAGGATATATGGTGTTAATTTCTTCTATATGAGAGGTTAGTATTTTAAGAATATCCCAATGATTTTCAGAAAATAAGGACTTCTAATTTTAGGGGTTTCATTACTAATTTTGGAAATTCTATCTGTGTAGCTATTTGAACTATGAAGCTTTAGGATCACATGTAAAATGACCTACCATGAAGGGGAAGGTAAGTGTACATGTTGCAGTATCATAAGAGAACTTGGGTGGTGTGTCTCATAAGCTCTTGTAGAAATAAGTTCATCTAAGAAACACCTCTACAAACCAATAGCATTTGTATCCATCTCATGTATGCATAGTGCATCCTTACCAATTCATGATATTGTCTCATAATCTTGTCTCATAATGATGGTGAGTTTATTACCATCATACTATTGTATTTTGCATACTCAAGGTCATCCATGCTCATAACTTCATATTATGTGAAATTTTAAATATATTCACTTGAAAATATTGAATGTGTATTCGATCATTTAGCGGTTTAATTTATTTAAATTTATTAAATTATTATAAACGAAATTTTAAATAATTTTAAATAAAATTGAAATTTGGAAAAAATTTAATATTAAAATTTTAAATTATCATAATCGATTATGAATTTAAGTAATTAATTAATATAAATTTGTTTAAAGGGTGGTTGGTGTGGGATGTGGGAATCCAAAGGAAATCAAGAAAATTTGTTTACTTGTGTGGTGAGAGCTTATATAACTAGGAAATAAATACTAATAATGAATAATCAAAGCATTAAAAAGATGATAATGGTTGGAGAATTGGTGGTGGAAATACACCATATGGTCTCTAAAACCTTAATCAAACACCAACACTTGAATAGGATTCTTTCTTGAATTCAAAATCTCATACAAGGTTTCAAAACTATTGATTGTTTTCATATTATAAGAGCACTAAATACAAAGGTTGATGCAATGGCTAACAAGGCTTTCAATTGTAAATATGCAATAGTTTGGAAAAATAGGAGGGACAAGGAATTTTGTATCCCTGCTCAAAGTTTTAAACCACTCAATGTTACTAAATAACTCCATCGATATCACAATACAAGTGGTAAACCCACAATTGCATGCATTTGATCTAATGCTTAGGATGATGTATCGATCTTCTATTTATTCAAGATCACATGACTTCACCTCAATTAGCTCTATAAGGATGGGATGGAAAAAAGCATGTGGGTTTTCTTCTTATTTTGCAACATAAATTTGGAATTTTCTTTGATGTGTTGGGTAATAGGTTCATGGAATTTCCTCCTCTTGTTTTGTTGGAGTGTAATTCTACTAGATGGAGGGTTATGGTATTTGAATTCATCCTTTTTCTTTGAGAAGATATTAGGTGGGTGTTTTCTTTGTTTGAATAGTTCTGGGGAAGTGATATCTAGAACCATTCTCTGAAAGGATATTAAACTTAGGTATAGTTTGATAACAACATTTATTCTATTCTGCCAAATTTGAATATTTTTATTTTCTTTCTTTTAGGAATCCTTTAGGGAATAGAGGTAACAATATCTAGTTGTAAGTCTTCGTGATGTCTTTGGAGGGTTTTCAAAATTCATTAAAGGAAGTATCTCTAGACATTCTTTGGGAATAAACAAGATAGGTCTTAATATATTGTTAAGTAAGTACTTTACTAGCTAAAATTTTGTTCTTGGTTAGCAAGTGTAATTTGAGTTAGAAATTTATTGCATTCATCGTTTTCAACTATCTTTTACAATGTATTGCTTGTTTGTAAGCTAAAATAGGAATTCTGTTGGTTTATAGCCCTGTTTTCAATGCTAACCTAGAGCCTATAACACAAATATGTCCAAAATAAGGACAAGGAAAGACAAAAGTCCACAACATTCCCTGAAGGAACTGTCAAAAGGAAAAGGCTCATGTCTAATAATTTTGTATGAGCATAGATGAAATAAAGAAATTCTATATGTGGGACTTGTGGAATGAGAGAGCCCTAGAACTATTGATATCCAAATATAGATATGTTGAGATCGTAACGCATAATATACATGGGAAATCATCAAGGTAGGCAAACGATACGAAATATAATTTATCATATAACAGAAATCATCAAGGTACGGGGATGCCCAAGGCAATGCAACCCTATCCCACACTGAATTGAATTAATGTTCCAAACGTGCATGGAAAATTATGGTTATGGACTCTGTAGAAATAAACAATGCAGTTGATGAAATTACCAAATTTCCTAACATTGTGAGGCTACTGCAGTGTCCTCTTCTAGCACAGTCTCCTCTTTTCGATGTTGGATGGAATGAGGGTTAGCACGATCACCTCAATCTCTTTTATCGGTCAAATTAGCACTTTTTTGTTCATGACCACATTGCTATGTCGGTCACACAAAAGGACAAAATGGATTGAAGAGGTTACCTTGACCTTAGATGACCTTAAGCTGAATCTTATAATCCTTTCCTTAGAAGCATCTTTCTTTACCTATTTTAACACACAACCATGACTATTAGACTTGTCATTCAACGGGTCAACCGCGGGTATCACTATTGACAACCCGTCGGGTGTCAACAAAATTGTTGCACTCGCTACATGCAAGCTGAGACACTCGCGAGTCACTAGCTAGTTTCCTCATGTTATAGTCGTGGGTGTCTTAAGAAAACATAAAAAAAAATTAAAAACACGAATTGGGATTAGTTGAGGTAGGTATCCAAACTTCCCCAACTTCCCAACTCAACCACCTTTCGAACCAATCCTCCTTTCCTTGCCGTAAATACAAGGGGAGTGCTTGAGAAAGGTACCTTATGATCATTGGAGAAAGTTATGCTGGAGAAATTCATAGCTAAGAGAGACGAGCAGGAGCCCAGGGTTTGGTTACGAAGGTGCCTGATGCAGAGCAGGTATAATTTATGTACATTTCTACATTTGTCAATAAAGATCAATACATTCTTCCATTCCCAATAAGATTGTTGATATCTATTGTTATTTTGATTGCAAGTTGATGTTATGTTATATTATTAATATCAATGTTTATTTGTGGTCAAACCGGTTTGAGGAAGGTTTTGTTTGTTTTGCAGGTTGTTGAAGTGGAGAATAAGAGAGAAAATCTTGGACCAGCCTTCATAAACAATGTACATTCTTCTCTTAACCCTAATCCTATTTTCTTATAACAACATTTGCAAACCCTTGTATGTCTATCTGATAAACCCCAGTACGTTGCTAAGGATTCCCCTACTATAAGTACAATTTTCCTAACAACAGAACTTACGACTCTGCTGCAGAGCACCATCTGTTTTTCTTCTTTGGGGACTCTTGTTGAGTTTTTCCAGTTTTGATAACTTGTTTGGTCTCTTCTATAGGTGTCTAGGGTATCCTTGACTCTTTGCACCTGACTAAGTTTTTTTTGATCTACAAAATTTTTCTTTTTTAAGATTTTTCATATCCCACCCATGAGTTTCTTGTGCATATAGGCATGGTTAATCAATTACACTTGTGAGTTACCTATATAGGTACCCGCAGTTATTCAGTTGCACCCAATTGTTTATCCCTGTTACAGTCACAAACTTATCCTGATATTTGCTCTTGCTTCAAGGTTTAGTATTAGGGTTTCCTTTTTTAGATTTGGAAGTTTGGTTTGTTGGTCTGGCACCTTCTTAGTGTCGTTGGGTGTTCATTTTGAGTCTTGTTTACAGTCTTTTTGAGAGATTTCCTTTGATTTTTTGCTTGATTCAGTAGGTTTTGGGGTCTTCTTTTTTCTTTTTGAAATTTTTGCAAGGATCACATGCGACCTGTCTGTATATACAGTCGTGACTTTTCTTCCCTACTCGCGAGTTTCTGGTATATGTAGCCATGGGTCAACCGCTTGTTACTGCATATTACAGTCAGGTTTTTCCCGAGGCTCTTCTTTTAATTAGGGTTTGGTCTTAGGTTGGTTTAGCTATAGCTTTGGAAGTGTTTTGCTGACCTGATACCCTCTGGGAATTGTTCAGTATATGCTGAGTTTGGTTTGAAGCTTCTTTAGGAGTTTCTTTTTAAGTTTTTGTGCTTGTGAAGTTACCCTTGCTTTCTAGCCCATTTTTGTTTGGAAAAGTGCTTGGATTCCATCCTCTTTGATTACTGGTGTTCAGGAGCAGACTATTCTCTGCAGAAGAGTCCATGTTTCCGCTTTACATATCAGTCATCTTTGTTTGCATTTTGTTCCAAAACCTAGTTACTTTTCAAAAGAAACTAGTTGGGTTGGTCTTTGTCGGTCTTGCATAAGGTCTGATTGCTTTAGTTTTAGGTCATTTTTCTTTACTTGCACTGCTTCATAAGTCTTGTTGGCTCATTTTTATTTGTATTTCTTTCATAGTTAAAGAAAAAATCAAATTGAAAAAATAACTTTCCTTTTGTAGCAAGAATTGTCATTTTCTTTTTGAAGTAGTTGTAGTATTTAGTGCTATCATCTTTGAAAATACAAAAAAAAGAACTTTTATGCTTAGGTTTCTTTATGATTTTCAGTTTTGAAAGAGAAACGAAAAAGCAGAATTGTGAATTTTACATTTTATATGCACTTTATTTTTAGTTGTAACCACACCACACATTGCACTATCCTTTGAGTAAGTAACAGCCTATAAAAATAATCATTAATAAAATATATTAGTAAATTTTCTCTTTTATGGTTATAAAACATCAACTAGCTTAGGCTAGGATTTCAGAATATAACATTTTTAACTTTCCGAAATCATTCAAAATCTCAAATCATATTACAAACTATCACTAGGTAAATCCATTATTATGGAAGTGTTTCCGGGAAGCTCTACTAAAACTAGAGTTAAGCACGAGGTTGTGTAATATTGGACTATTGGGGATACCCCCCCCACTTTTCATTCGAGCATACACCAAGGATGATTCGCGTGCGAGGGTCCATTAGTGCCTTGTGTACTCTTGGATTTCGGGCTTAGTTATCTTTCCCATGCATTTTGGTTGGACCTGTGACTATCCCCTCAGACATTTTCTATAATAGTGGTAACCTTAGTATCTTGAATTTAGGGATCTACAGAGGTGACGAAAAAAGGTTATTTCTATTGTACCTAGGACAAATGTGGGAGGAAACCCTCTGCAGCAATTTGGGAAGGCAGTTTGGTTATTCAAATGCTTGCATCCAGAGAGCCTGTATGTTGACCCTGGGTAACTGATCTTCGATATTCTACTAGTTTGTTCTGGGACCTCATCATCCAAGACTTAATTTTGAGTGTATTATCTTTGTTTTCCTGGTCTGGATTTGTTAACAATGAAATTAACACCCTTAGTCATGTGACATAAGAAGCATATTTTTACTATGCGCCCGCAACATGAAGATAGAACACAAGTACATTCAGAGACAAATCCTCTCTGATCTAATCACTTCTCCCATAAATGTAAGGATTAGGTGAAGAATGTAAGAACCTAAGGAGACCAAGTTCAGTGATTGAACCGCTCGCAAAAGGTCCAAAACTAAGCTACACCAATCAAAAAGTGAAGAGAAATGCATTAATTGTTCCTAAAGTATGCTAAGTTGTGCAAAAAAGCCTAAAAACTATGGAAAAGTGGGTTTTTGAGTGAAAATGATCTAAAATAATGGAAAAGAGCAATCCCGCATTGAGAGGAAAAGCTTGAAGGCCCACTTTCCAATGTCATATAAGAGAGGCATTTGGGGCATTTTAGGGGGGACAAAGGAAGAGCAAATGCGTGCTGGAGAGATTCTGAAGGAGGAGGAAAAGCTCAATTTCTTCAAAAGCAAGGGTGGAGAAAGGAAAGCTCATGGCAATGGAGGAGGGATTCACACCAAGATACATGGTAAGGATGTACCTCTTCATTTTTTTGATATGAAATGATTCAAGTTTGTTCCATTTGAATGTTTGAATGTTTCTTATCTTGTATGATTTAGATTTTCAAATGGCATTAGATCTTAGCTTTGCTTATCATATTTGATGAGTGAATGTAGATCTTATTGATAGCTTGTGATAATCATTTTCATTTGCTGACATAGAAGCTCACCACTACTTAGTAAAATAGATTGATGATTTGCAGATCTAACCCCCTACTTAAAAACTACTTCATCTATTATCAAATTAGCGACTCCATGGCTTGAAATCTCTTGATATTTCATGATTTTTCTTCAGATTTTGGTTATTTCCATCTTTCAGATCTAGTAATTTTTGGCTTAAATATTATGAAAAGAACCTTAGATCCAGCAAGAGAATCTCCAAACCGGCCTCCCCACACCCTCCATTCAGCAAATGCTTCAAAAATTCATTGTAGATCTCGGTTTTTGTCCATTGGAGGGTCTTCACTCTGTCCCTACTTGCAGACTGCGACGATGCCAAAAATTTGCTTTGGAGAGCCTCAAACCCCCTTAAATTTGCTCCTTTGATGTGGTATGGATGTATGGCTTGGCTTAGGGACCTCTTAGGGTGAATATCCAACCTCCTTTACTCATTTTATATCCCTCCTTTGCTTATGTTTTTGGGTTTAAAGATCTACATCTTTTGTTTTCAATTTGCAGCTCATTAACTAGTTTGTGAGATCCTTGTTTTGGATCTGTTTTGGAGGCCTTGTTTGTGCATTTGAAGACTTCATTAAAGCTTCTATTGCTTCCTAAGATCAGTAGGTTACTTGTTTGAAGAGTTTGGAAAATCTTTACACAATTTGGATCAACATCTTTTCAATTGGAATCCACTTCCAAAATAGTTTTAAAAAGCTTCAAATTGCTATCTCTTTTAAAATCTCCTTCAAAGTTGTAATGGATCTACTTAATTAAATATATCTTTAAAGATAGATCCCTATCCTGATACATTTAGGACTGATCTTTACTTGCATTAGTGTCTCCTTTACATGTTTGCAAGTCACCTACCTTCCAAACATATTAATTCAATTTTGCAATCATACACTAGTTTGTGGAGATCTCTTTAGCTTAAGATTTGTTTGGAGACCTAATTTTTACTACATTCGCACACTTGTTTAAGGCTTTATTTATAACTTGAGATCATTTTTCTACTCCTGTTGAAAAATTAGGAAAGTTTTGCGCCATTTGGATCAAGATCTTTACAATTGGAATTCACTTCCAAACACCTTTAAAAATTGCTCCAAATTGTCATCTATTTTCAATCTTTCTTTCAATTGGTAGTAGATCTACCTGCTTACAACCACATTTGATGATGGATCCCTATTTTTACATATTTA
The DNA here is from genome assembly GCA_027924585.1 of Larix kaempferi. Classification (NCBI taxonomy): domain Eukaryota; kingdom Viridiplantae; phylum Streptophyta; class Pinopsida; order Pinales; family Pinaceae; genus Larix; species Larix kaempferi. The sequence goes on from BSBM01000207.1 coordinate 11,416,406, forward strand.
GGGACTGATATTAACTTTAATCAGTGTCTCTTTTACATGTCTGCAAGTCTTCAAAGCACATTAAAGAATTGTTTCAAAACAACTTAAAGACATTCAAATTTTGAGATCTCCTACACATGCTGATTGGAAACTTTAAACCAAAGAATAACCATACACATTTGGAAGAACCATACACATTTGAAAGAACCTTACACACATATTTGCATTTGAAGAACACACTTTGAACATCACATTTTGAGATAAGTTGAAGATAATTTCTTTCCAAAAATAGAAATAAACTTTAATTTAGTTACATTTTGTTTTGGAGTTGGAATTTTTTCATAATTTGCATGCACAATTAGAGAGAGTTGCACCTTTAGAGTTTAGTTTTATTGAGATATATTGTGTATGAGGCACTGTATCCTCTTCACTCGCACCTTATGGCGATCTTGTGAATGAGAAAGTTTATCTCACTTATAATAGTTTAGGAGTTTGATTTTTTTTCAAGCATCTCATATCGAGCCACCGTATCCTTTTCACTCGCACCTTATGGTGATCTTGTGAATGAGAAAGTGGATCTCACGTGTAATAGAGTAGATTTAATTTTTTGCATACGATTTTTCGAACCATCGTATCCTCTTCACTTGGGCCTTTGTGCGATCTTGTGAATGAGAAAGTGGATCTCAAGTGTAACAGTCTAGAATTTAATTCATAAGCATTCCAAAGGGCTTTGTGTATCCTCTTCACTTGGGCCTTCGTGCGATCTTGTGAATGAGAAATAGAGATCCCACGTGTAATAGAATTAGATTCATTTTCACTTGAGATATCTGTTTGGGTTACATTGGTCATTAACATCAATTGTTATCCATATTTCAGAAAAAATGTGCATGAACATACGAAATCTACCAGAAACTTTCCATGTCTGAAAGAAAATCATGAACCTCTAACTCTTCCTTAATTTAGAATATTCATCGAATTGAAAGGTAGAGTAGTGAGCATGTTTCATTGTTTGGTTCATTTTCCTCTTTTCGAGTCAATACACCACCAGTTTCACTTCCCCTCCTAAAACTAAGCAAACTACCCTTAAAATTGGCGCTTAATCTAAAATTGACCAACTTTTTATTTTCATATCACCAACAAGATTAGGTTAGTACCCTGGATTAGGTTTGGATATTTAACACTCCTGGGCTACAAAACATTTGAAACTAGCATTGATTACTGAGAGTAAATCCATTAGTAGCAAAAAACGCTTGTCGGGAAAGCGCTTCTAAAACATGCGTTAAGCACGAGGTCAATCTGAATAAGTTAAGAGTGGTTCTCCCCTCTTGCTTGTTTAGTGGGACATGAAATCATCACAGAAATCAATGTAAGTGACAAGTCCTCGGGGTGACATCACTTTTCTAGAGTACCTGGTTATGAGGGTTGTCCTCGACTTGCAACTGTTCCGCTCGACCGTGAATTGTGAAGTGGTAACCTCAGTTTCTCATCCTAGGACATCACATAGGCTGTTGTAAGTGGGAAAATCTTGCAGTACCTATGGCAGAATTTGGATCCTTTACTCCTTGGGAGGGTGATTGGTCAGGATCCAACGCTTACACCCCTGGCGATTAAAGTTCATTGTAACTATTTCTCACACCTTCGCTTCTAGAAATTGTATAAGGACATGAAATCCCTCACCAGCTACTAGTTTCGGAAGGCCCTCCAATCCATCTTTTCACTGAGCTTCGGTTCTTTGGAAGAGTAAGTTTGCTTGCTTGAAATCTCTACGAATTTTTACTATGTGGACACTTTTTATTTTGTTGAGTGTAGAAAGCCATAGGATTGTTTGATTCTATTTTTTCAAAATATTTTTAAACACATCCTTTTATCAAAATTATTCAAAGTGGCTACTCTCCTGACCCGCCAGTCATGCCGGCACTGAGGTGAGTCACTAGAAATTGAGGGCCCCACTATATCGCGGAGACAGATACAAAATACAAAATATATTGACTTTGAAACTGAAACAATTCTAGCTTCAATTAAAAACAATAGAGAAGAAACACATCAAACAAATACTGCAACATCACTTATCAAGGAAAATACAGACATTGTTGATAATCTTGCTCCATTTGAAATTGAAACATTAGAAGACAACACTGCAACTCACGTAAATCCACCTCTGACAAATATTTCAGACCCAATGGTACTTCACATCAGTGAACCATTGCACACTATCAATTCTACTTTGGAATATTTGGCACACATGCAAAATTCAACACCTAACCCCATGGCTTCATCAGGAGCACAAGGGACCACATCAACACCACCTCAAATGAGTGTTGGAGGTATCAATACTTCCAACATCCCTATGGATTCATCAGGAGCACAAGGGACCACATCATCACAAGCTCAAACGGTTTCTGGAGGTAGCAATACTTCCAACTTGACCTCTACCACAATCTCAACAGTTAGTTTACTTGTTGCTACCATAAGTTCAACTTGCACTTCAGTGCCAGTTGGTACAGTTTCGAGTCCCAATCTCGGAAGTACATCCACTTTTCCTGCAGGAATCCCTACTAGAGGGTGTGCCTTACCAAACTTGGGTTTCCCATATGGTTTGGCTACTCAAGGTCAAAACAATCCGGGAGTAAACCAAAATCCTATTGGCATACCAAATAGTCTTCCAAGTTCTAACCCTGGGGGGAATCCTTCACTTTGTAATCTCAATATCCCTAGTGGAATTAATGGACCATGGAGCAATAATGCCAATTGGGGTAATGCTCCACAAGTTAGTGGAAGTTCCTCGGGAAGCCATTATCCAAACTTTACTAGCATAAATCGCGGGGGAAATCCCATACCCCCAACAGGTAGCACACCAGGAGGTAACCCATCCACCAAACCCATTCCACCATGGAGAGGGCAGGTTCCATGAAGTACCCAATCTTCTTGGGAACCACCCCCGCAAGGGGGAAACCAACCTTGGAATGCTTTTCCAAACCAAGGAAACAATCAATGGAGTGGTCCAATTCAAACTAGTAACCAATCTAATTGGGGCCCACCCACGCAAGGGGGCAATCCACCCATGAATCCCAACCAACCATGGAGTGGTAATGTTCCACCAAATAACCAACCTTATTGGAACATACCTCCGCAAGTGGGAAATCCATACATGCAACCTAGTTCAAAATGGACTAGGAAACATCTAGGAAATAACCAATCCTTTTGGATGCAACCTCCACAAGGAGGAAACCCCTCTTTGAATGCTTTTCAAGCCCAACGACCACAATAATGGAGCTATCAAGCTTCACCCGTGTATCAATCGTTTGCTATGACACCTTTCAAGTCACCATTTCTAGTCACATTGAATCTACCGGATTTATCCCAGCTGACTAATGATCCAGTTCTACATTTGAATGGATGGCCAACAATACCAACCAAACTACCTTCAGACATACCCAAGTTTGACAAAAAACCGGGGGAGGACCCATCAAACCATGTGATGACATTTCATTTATGGTGTTCATCCAACTGCCTAGTTGACGATAGTATTAGGTTGAGATTTCTTTAGAGGACCGTAACAGGAACTGCTGTGAAATGGTACATTGAATTGCCACACAATACATTTACAAAATTTTCATCTTTGGCTATGGTTTTTCTGACACATTTTCAGTTACCTATCCGCTATGAAACAGGAACAAAAATTTTGACTTCCCTTGGGAAATCCACTGCTACTCACATCTCAAATCATATCCATGAGTGGAGGAGGTGCCGAAGGCTTATCAAAGCTGAAATCCCTGATCAATTCCTCGCAGACTAGTTCATAAAATCATTGTTAACTACTCTTGCCAAAGATGTAGCTATGTCGGGAGCCATGGCCGAAGAACAATTCATTCAGACTACCCAACAAATGGATTTGATATATTCACAATCGGGCACACTTTATGACTTGATACCTCATGCTGCAAGACCTTCGTCCGATCCAACTAGGACACAAAAAGGACCTCATACCGATGGTGTGATTGGATCCTTAAACTAACTCGACCAAGTCACCCAAAAATTGGGCCAAATGTTAGTTCAGACTTCGCAACCCACAACTATCCAGGTCACACAACAAACAACAACTCCTACCCAAACTTATGAAGTTCTTACGGTTCAAACTGCGGACTCGAAAGGAAAAAAGAAGAAACAAAAGAAAAATCCCAATGCTAACCCTGGGACAGAAGATGTTCCTAAGGTGAATAGTAATCCTACAGGAGGAAACCATGAACATCGGAAAAACAAGTACCCTTGCAAAATTTTCCAAGGGGATCATCCTACTCATCTTTGTCCTCACATGGAGGAAATTCATCACATGTTGGCACAATAAGGAGGGAAACCACAACATGTCTCCCTAACTCAACCCTCCCCCCCTAACAACAGATGGTTGTTTCAGCTCTGGCACCTTGGCCACCAAGAGGAAACCAAGCAAACCCCCCACAAGGGGGAAATCCACCCAACACTAATATCTTCACAATTGGTGAACATGACATCCATATCCAAACAAGGGCTCGTTCTTATTACATACCTTCAAAATATGCTGAAACAGTAGGATATCATCCTAGTGGTTCTCTAACTATTGAGAAACCAATCATAGATACAGTGCCTCGACTTCCAAAAGGGGTCTTCCATAAAACAACACACAACCCCAATGCGCGAGCTGCTCAAAACTACAATGTGGTTGAAGATTTAGCTCAAGCTCCTTGTGTAATGTCTACCTTGGAAGTGTTGCAAAGTTGTCCTGCTCAACGGAAGGCACTATTGTCCGCCATTAGTGCTATTGATCCATCAGACACTAATTTGATCACATTTGAATTAGAACAGTCCACATGTAGGCTTCTGTCATAAATTGCATTCCAAATTAAAGTAACTTCACATGGTAAGAACATTTTTCGAACCGTTATGGATGAAGGAGCCTCCACTTGTGTCATGTCACTAGCTTGTTGGAAAGATTTGGGATCACCCACCCTAGTACCATCCCACACAATTATCAAAGCATTTGATGGTCATTCGTTCCCACCTCATGGACTTATCATGGCTTGCCCAGTTGAACTAGGGGGGAAAACAGTTCAAATAGATGTTGAGGTAGTGGATGCACCCATAGAATACAATTTTCTATTGGGACACAGTTGGATACATAAGATGACGGCTGTAGTATCTTCCATATTCCGATTCATTCGGTTCCCCTACCAAGGGAAGATTGTCATAATCGATCAACTAGATTATTGCACACCTGAAACTGGTCTCCACTCGAATGTACCTTTTGTAGGGGATTCAACGAAGGTGATTCAATATGTTGGGGTAGGAATGTTTAAAGACTCATCCCTTATGGGAACTTTCACAATTCCACCACCAATATTGACCCCTAGCATTGCCCTGATTTTCACCATTACATCGGAAGTCTACTTTCCATTAAGAGTTTTCGCTAACTCCACATCGGAGTTTGGTTCCACCTCATCGGTCGAAACTTCCAAAGAAAACATCTTAGATGAAAAGAATGATGGAAATACACATACTTCTGCACAACATGATGAAACAAAGAGTAGTGTTCCCTTTTCTGCCATAGAACTCACTTATCAAGCTATTCCAATGGCTTCCGTAGAACCAGATCAAAATCCTCCCAAGATGGAGGAATATGATCCCTATACTTCACCTGTTTGGGCCTTGAACTCTCATAGTACCCATGATCTCTTGGATCAGACTTACTCTTCGAATGAAGCCATCCTAGAGGTCATGAACATCTCGGAACGACCCTGGGAGGATATGCACCACAAATCCTCATTTCTTCCCAAAATCAATTCATTAGAATTCAAGCATGAAAATCTTTACTTTGATGACGATATGACCAAGTACCAATGCCCTATCCAAACACACGATGTGAGTTCGGAAGGAAACTTGGCGAACATTTCGAAAACCATCCCAATTGACATATCTGTAAAACCTGGCATCGTTGAGAACAACAACATAGGTGTGGATTGTTCTCCTGAGGAAATAACACTTTATACTGCTTTATTTAAAGAGTTTCGTGATGTGTTCGCATGGTCTTATGAAAAAATGCCAGGCATCGATACCAATATCGTGGAACATGAGATCAAAACCTATCCCAATGTTAAACCTGTGTGGGAAAAACTATGTCCAGTGAACCCTAAGAAGTCCGCTTCCATTAAAGTCGAGGTCAAAAAGCTATTGAAAGCTGGATTCATCTATCCTGTTCCTCTAACTTAATGGGTATCCAACCCCATTTCCGTTATCAAAAAACAAGGAACTATCCAGGTCTGTACGGACTTTAGGGATTTAAATTTGGTTTGTCCCAAAGACAACTATCCCACACCTTTTATCGATCCGATTATAGATGAGTGTGCTGGAAACAAAATATTTTCATTTATGGATGGATTCTCCGGTTACAACCAAATCCAGATAAAAGAGGAAGACCAACATAAGACAACTTTCATATTCCCTTGGGGGACCTTCGCTTATCGAAAAATGCCATTCGGCCTTAAAAACATTGGAGCTACTTTTCAAAGAACTATGTCATACACATTTCATGACATTAAGAAAATCGTTGAGGTTTATCTTGATGACTTGGAAGTTAAATCTAAAAGGAGAGTCGAACATAGTGCCCATTTACGAGCCATCTTCATGCGTTGCCGCAAGTACAACATTAGGTTAAATCCACATAAACGCATGTTTTGTGTGGAATCTGGGAGGTTACTTGGATTCGTAGTGTCCCAAAAGGGGATCATGGTCGATCCCATCAAGGTTGAGGCAATACTTCAGTTTCCTTCCCCGAGAACAATCACTCAACTTCAAAGCCTTCAAGGGAAAGCTAACCACTTGAGGAGATTTGTCGAAAATTTTGCTGAAAAAGCTAAAGGTTTCATGCATCTCTTAAAACAAGATGCAATATTCATATGGGATGACCAAGCTCAATGTTCATTTGATGAAATAACGAAATATTTGGTCTCTGCCCTGGTGCTTAGTCCACCGAATTATAATAGAGAATTTCTTCTATATTTGGTAGCATCTCCTTCCACCATTGGAATGGTCTTAGCACAAGAGGAAGAATCATCTCAAGAACATGTTATTTACTATCTTAGTAAGGGTCTTGCAGGTCCTGAATTGAGATATTCCTAGGTCGAGAAGTTGCCTTTGGCAGCAGTCCATGTTGTCCAACGATTTAGACATTACATACTTCCAAGGAAAACAACCATAGTGGCTGAAATGAACCCCATGAGACACATTTTGTCCCGCCATATCATTGGTGGAAAATACTCAAAATGGATAGTAATTTTGCAAGAATTCGGCCTCGAATTCAAAAATGCTAAAGCCAAGAAATTGTTGGCATTTGCTGAGTTAATGTCTGAGTTACCCATTGAGAAGGAGGGTACTGTATCTGTTGAATCTTGGGTAGATGAACATGTATTCCTCATTGCAACTTCTGATCCTTGGTATGGAACATTCATCATATATCTCCAAACCCAAAGGATCGATCCTCAGTTTTCTAGCATTGAACGACGTCGCATTCAACACCGAGCTTGAAGATATCTCATCATCAAGGATACTTCGTACCGTCAAGGAATAGACATGATATTAATACTGTAATTAACCCAATTTTGACCCTTGTGATTTATTGGCTTTTATGTAAATATTGTATACATGCGATGTATGTTTCCCTAGCGTGGAGCTCAAGGCCAAGGCCCCACTAGTGTATGTTCGTATTTTATTTAAAATGGACAAGCATTTGACATTTTGTTACCCATGTGCTATTAAGCCATGGGATATTGTAAATTGATGTAAATGTTAATATTTCAATAAAATACCAAGATTGGCTATGGGAGCAACAAATGAGAAGGGGCCATGTGTATCCAATAGGGAGTGGTGAGGGGGCTGTGGGGATGAACCATATGCTGCCAAATGTTATTGTGAGAACCCATCTGACTTTCCTTGATGACATTTATTTCTGTTGTAAGAAAGTAGTTGAAGATTTCAGTCCATGGCTTCAATGGAGCATGGGCAGCCTAGAAATTCGTATTTGCAGGTATGGGCTCTATTTTCTTGTACCACAAGTAACTCTACCTCATGGGAGTTGCTTCTTCCTCATTCACATCCCATTGTGGAAGTTACCAGCATCAATTTTCATCCAAAAACGAATTGACAGCAGTGAGAAAAACCAGAAATCGCAACTTTGAAAGAACTCACGTTTGGAAGAGCCAAAAACACCTAGATTTGGTATTGGACAGTAAAATCCAATGGGGGATCCATAGATATGAAACTTGGGGTGAATTTGAGAGGATTAGATACCCCGAAATCCATTGGAAAACCCAGTTTTTATAGCCCAGAAAACAAGTGACGGGATTGAGTTATTTAATGACAGAGTTCTGAGAAATCCTAGTGCGAACGACTGAGCAGAGGTTGGGTTTGCTTGATAAACCCAGTGAAAGCTAGAATCTCAAAGAATTAGAAGCTGGACCTTTCTATGCCCATCCTGAAGAGAACTGGAGGGAAGGGACGCCTGAGGGACTGTGCGGCAGAGAAGGGGACCTTCATTGTGTTGGGTGTGGTAGGTATTGTGGGTGCCTTGATTGTTTGAATTAACTTGAGATGCCTGTAGCTTTGTGGTTGAGCTCACTGGCATAGCATTACCCTCCTCTATCATGTTGTATTCTTGATAAACCCAACTCTGAGTTGGCTTAGCATAGTCATTCAGTGAAACCATGGCTGTGAGTGAGCTTGTTTAGTTCCTCCTTAGTGGATACATAACCCAGCTCGAGGGTGATCTCTCAACTGAAAGAATACAAGATGGACAGAGATCTATGGTTGGGTGGAACGTTGCTCTCACATAGCCAGTTGTTGGACAACTTCATCTCAAAGATAAGTGTTCTCTATGTTGTAAATTATATGCATTATGTGTTCTGCATTGTGCTAATTCAGAATGATACTTATTCATGATTAATGGAATTGGTATGAAGTCTGTGCATAGCATGAGAATGGGATGGATTCTTTGCCTATTGATGCATCCTTTGCTTGAGATAATTATGCTGATGTATGTTTGTTGTGTGTGTGTAATCATGCATTTTAATTCCGCTGTGTAATTTAATTGTGCATCTTATTTAAATGGAAAAAAATTTACCATTATGGCTTTGGGGAAGAATTAGACACCCCATGTTACAGTCATGTTCCCTCCCTTGCATTGGATTGATGGAAGGGGATGCGACAAAGACGTTGTTTAGTACACGAGGAAGTTGAACAAGTGTTGAATGACTACCATGCTGGGGCATGCGATGGTCATCTTTATGGGTTGGCAATTTCTCAGAAAATATTGCATGTAGGATAATTTTGGCCTAAAATTTTCAAAGATTGCATGAATGCTGTCAAAAAGTGTCACCCTTGCCAAATTTAGACAAGAAAAATGCGTGCACACCCTTCTCCTTTACACCCTGTAGTAACCGTGGGTCCATTTTCAAAGTGAGCCATTGATTTTATGATGATCAACCCACCTTCAGTCGATGGCCACCACTACGCCATCGTAGCAGTGGACGACTTCCCCAAGTGGGCTGAGGAGATGCCTACATTCAATTGCATGGGTAAAACTGCAACATATTTTCTATTCAATCATGTGTTAGCAAGGTTTGGTGTACCCAAAGATATCACTACTGACAACGGAATTCATTTTAGGAATTCCTTTATGGATGAACTTACAGACCAGTTAGGATTGCGGCAGGACTTTTCCTCGCCATATTACTCTCAAGATAACGGACAAGTCAAATCCATCAACAAGGTTTTGAAAACTATGCTATAGAGGACAATTAATAAAAAGAAGAATAACTGGCACTTGATGTTGTTTACTGCTCTTTGGGCTTATCAAACGACCGATAAAACCGCAATTGGATTCACTCCCTTCCAACTGGTTTATAGAGAGGAACCTGTGTTGGTGATTGAATGTGAAATCCCATCATTAAAAATAGCAGTTGAACTCCTACCTAACACTTTTGCAGAAGAAGAAAGGCTTCCCCATCTCCATTCTCTTGATGAAACTAGAAGGGGAGCCTCTCTAAATGTAGAAGCACACAAGAAGAGGGTCAAAATGCAATATGACAAGTCTACCCATCCCCGAGTCTTTTCTGAAGGCGATATGGTTTTAGTTTATGACCAAAACCAAGATAAAATAGGAGAAGGGAAATTTGTAGCTAAATGGTTTGGCCCACTTGTAGTCAAAATTGTGTTAAAAATGGGAGCTTATGAATTGGTCAATTTTGATGGGGAACCCATGTCGGAGATTATAAATGGTCTCTATTTGAAGAAATACTTCGCGTAGGCACTGATGCCTCACACCACTTGTTGTATTATGTTGTATTCTTTGTATAAACTTTTGTACATTAGTTATTTTGGGAACACACTTATCTTGCTTGGCATTGTCACTTTGGCAGATGACACAAGAATATTTCACATATTTGGGATATGTGGATGGCGCCAACCGTAGTTCTCAAAACATTGCTTTCGTCGCATGGGTCATTTTCACACCTACTAATGAAGTTCTTAGTTCAGGAGGCATTTTTCTCGGATCTGCAACCAACAATGTTCAAAATATAGCACAGTCATTGAGCTTCTTGTCGAGGCTATCACCCTTGGCATCCAACGAATAATCGTCAAACTATACTCAGAATTAGTTGTATCCCAGTTAAATGGCCAGTATTAGGTTCGACATCCTACACTGTTTAGAAATTTTCTACGTGTATGTATTTTAGAGCGTCAGTTCGAGTTTATTGAATATATACACGTTCCTAGAAGTCTGAATAGTTTGGCTGATTCTTTGGCCAACTATGTACTTGATTGGCATCTAAGTCATTTACATCATACCAAAAAGCAAGCATGTACATTATTTCATGGATAATTTAATTGAACACATCATTTAAGGACATAAGTAAAACCGAAATAACCTAGCTTACATCATAACCCAAAAAGTGTGTAAATTTTGCACACACCAAAAATAATAGTATAAATACTTTTCTCTTTTTTATTCTTTTTCTTACAGATAACACCCAAAAAAATTGAAAAATTTTGGAAAAATTCGAAAACATGGGAAACTGTTTCAAAATTTTCTAGTCCGACATCGAAACTAACCCACAACTGGCAGATCAAAGAATAAAGGTTCACAACTTCTAGAAATTCAAGCTGAAAAGGGATTCTTCCTCTCATACATCGACTGCACTACGAATGCATATGGTAAATCATGAGTATTTGTTACTTATCTTTTATTCATACATGTACAAACTGTATCCTTTTGAATGATAGAAAGATGTATAATTCCTTAATTTTGGATATCTTTTTAGATATTAAATGCGCATTTGAACCAGTTTCTAACTAAACTATTGGGTAGTGAAATGGTTTTGATTTCAGGACTTGAAGACTTTGACAGTTCGAACTATTTGATTCAGGTAGTTGAGACAAGGCATGATTCATGATGATCTATGATTTTGGCATTTTTCACAAGAGTCAAGCTGAAGTAAACCTCATTGAACCGTTCCTACTTGCCCATTTCACCAAGTTGGATAACCTTAGTCACATGGTATTACTTCACCATCCGTTGACACATAATCCTTTTCTAGATAGCCTACCCTGGGAGGGAACAACTGTAAGAGTGTGCAAAACTAGATCATCCCTTGTTTGCAATATGGATCTTTGCCTTGGCCTGACCCGTGCCCTTAAAAAATAGGCATACGCCCATGCAACACTCGTTCCCTCCGATGTATCATAGCATTCTTTATTCCTTTTAAAATGAAAAGGCATAAAAATTAAAAAACACAAAAATCCAAAAAGGGAGAGACTTGAATCACTTCATATCATAAACTTTGAAGAAAATGATAACAGTCAATCCTTGTCACCCTTGAACACGGCACATAATATTGTATCCGCTGTCAGTACACCATCTGCATTTCCCTTAGGAAACGGTACCAGTATTTTGAACAGATCTCCACCAATGGGTTATCCTTCTCATCACCAATGGAGCTTTCGTTAATGCATCTAGCATTAACATATTTCATCAAGATCGGTTACTCAAAGTCCTGTGTTTCCAAGTGTCCATTATGTGTCGTGTTATGTGTTCAAGGGAATTTCAAACCGAGTCGGTCATTCCTCAAATATTCCTAACCAATCATGTTGGCCTTCCTTATGTCAGTATACAATGGTGGATCTTGCAGTTCTGCAAAATTATATTAGACTATTGATCTTTTTTTCATATCGGTTGATGTGGGATGCATTAATTCCCTCCTTTCGATGGATCTATTCCTATCGACATCAAATCATCATCTAGGACATGGATCTAGAAACCCAAGAGTACCTTGTATCTTCTAGTGATTAGTGAAAGGTTTCGTCGCAAATGACAGTGGATATACATCAATGACCCCTGATTGTTTGATTCTACAAGTGTTCAACTTTAGAACATCTATTCACACTTGCTAGTTTGTACTCGGTACCTTAGAGTCCATCATCATTATCGGTGAGTCTCTTGGCATCTGTTAACGGTATACATCATTGACCAGTAAGTAGATGGTGTTTTATTATGCTCGACATCAGATCATTTATTTGCATGATATAAACTCATACTATCATCAGTTTGTATTGAAGACCTTGGGAAAAACAGTTGTATCACTCATCGATGCACTGCCTGAGATGCGCAAGATTAGACTGCCATATCAGAAGTTCGATGAAGACCTTTTTCTCGCACTCATCAAAGTGCATGTTTACACTTCTGAAAAATTTACTTTTGACATGGATCCACTATGTATTGTTCGTGGCCATGCTTGTTTAATGCTGAGCATGGGTATGCCCACCTCAGGAAGATATTATATATTTGAGAAATTGCTATGTTTGACATGCAGGTGTGATCCTCAATCCTACGCCCATGATTTTTTCCTTTCCTCATCCTTGCTTTGAACGATAAAGAGTATCAGTATTTAGAGTATAAATTTCAGTAATGTATTTCGGCCCTTAGCTCTGCTTCGAACCTCACACATTAGGGGCATCTGTTAACAATCAAATTAACACCCTTAGTCATGTAAAAAAAGAAGCATATTTTTACTATGTGGCTGAAACATGAAGACATAACACAAGTACATTCAGAGACAAATCCTCTCTGATCTAATCACTTCTCCCATAAATGAAAGGATTAGGTGAAGAAAGTAAGAACCTAATATTGTTGATATCTATTGTTATTTTGATTGCAAGTTGATGTTATGTTATAGTTTATTAATATCAATCTTTATTTGTGGTCAAACTGGTTTGAGGAAGGTTTTTTTTATTTTGCAGGTTGTTGCAGTGGAGAATAAGAGAGAAAATCTTGGACCGACCTTCATAAATAAGGTACATTCTTCTCTTAACCCTCATCCTATTTTCTTATAACAACATTTGCGAACCCTTGTATTTTTGTCTAATAAACCCCAGTACGTTGGTAGTCTTCCCCTACGATAAGGACAATTTCCCTAACAACAGTCTCCTCTGCTCAATGCTCGATAGAATTGTGGGTAGCACGGTCTCCCAATATCCCTAGTCTCCTATGATCGATTCTTGATGAAATGATGGGTCTCACAGTCTCAGAAAGATCGAATTGTGGTCTGTGCATATGGAACACGGGGTCTTAGAGTCTCAGGAAAATGGAACCCACTGTCTCTCGTTGGTCTAGCACATGGGGTGACAGGTCTAGCAAATCAAATTGGGGGTCTTAGAGTCGTGCAAATTGAATTGGGGTCTCAGAGTCTCAGGAAAATCGAATTGGGGCCTGAGAGTCTCAGGAAAATCAAATTGGGGTCTGTGCATATGGAACACGAGGTCTCAGAGTCTAGAAAATGGAACTCGCGGTCTCTCGTAGGTCTAGAACATGGGGTGACAGGTCTAGCAAATTGAATTGGGGGTCAGAGAGTCGTGAAAATCGAATGAGGTTCTCAGAATCGTGCAAATCGAATTGGGGTCTTAGATTCTCAGGAAAATCAAATTACGGTCTGTGCATATGGAACATAGGATCTCAGAGTCTCAGGAAAATGGAACCCGCGGTCTCTTGGTTTAGCTGTGCAAATGGAACCCGTGGTCTCCTAGGTAATGTGATTATAATTTTATTTAAAAACTCTAATGGGAAACTTTATGATTACCATATTAATCCAGTGGGTAAGTAAATTCACACCTCCCATCATATCTTTAGTGTTCGTAAGTATTGATGGGTCCTTTAAAGCCACAAATTTGATTGAATATATGTGAACCCCTCTCCTCTATTATATATTGGTCATAATACCCAAGTATTGGACAAAATTTTGGCTAAAGAATGGCTTTTTAATTTTTGCGTTCCATTTGTGTTGGAAAAATAAGTACAAAACTGTTTCAACATGCTATAAATTATCGTAGCAAGTTCTATTAGAAAACCAAAATGTCATCCAATTAAACAACAACATAAACTTACTAATATGTAATCAGTGGAATATGTCATTGAGGATTTGATTGAACATAGCAATGGAATTAGTGAGTTCAAAGGAAATAATTGTGCTTAATAACCGTTGACATGCATAATATTAAACCTTACCTTCCTCATCATGTTATGTCTTATATCCAAGTCTCGTCACGTGGTATTTGAATTTTTTCATTATTCTTGACGAAGGATAATTGACATGTGCCATGTCTCTATCATGTTGGAGAGCTCTAGGTTCTCTAGAAATTGTTCTATCCCCCATGAAGTTAACTACATTCGATGGAAAATTTTAGACCTCATGGAATCATACCTTCATTCCTAATTAACTTGGGGGGGGGGATAGTCTCAGTCGAAGTCAAGGATATTGATGCTTCATTAGATTACAACCTCATTGTAGTTGTACATATTAAATGAACACAATTGTATTGTTGGCCTTTCAAATGATTCACTTCTGTCAAAAGAGAAAAATATTTACCATTGATCAATTATCATACTACTATTATAATCCATATACCACCTCATAATCGAATGTTCTATTAGTGAACAGCTCCATAAGGGAACATGGAAATATGGGTTTTGTATTATATTTTACCTGTATGGAAACTTTAATCTTCCCTTTCCTATTGATTACATTGAATATTGTCTAAGATATGTGATTTTGTTAGTTGCAATACATCCTAGATTTTCACCATCAAGTAGGAGCATCGAGAGACAATGCTCTACATATTTTAAAACATCTTATTTTGACAATTATCTTTGTATCTCACCTTATCTATCTACTTTTGAGAATGAATATGGATATGTTAGATTGACTATATTGTTGTCTATAGCCAATCGATTTAGTCGGTATTGGAAATAGTGATAAGGTTACTCCTCATTAAGAGGAACTTGATCAAGTTACCTCTCCTATATGGGCATTCATCTCTTTGAATTCATAAGAATTTAGAAATGGAATTTCCTTCTAATGGGGCCATTATTTAAGTGTTGAATACTTATAAGTGACCATGGGAACACATGCATCATATATTTTATTTGATACATATTTGAATGTGTTGTAGGCTAATGACAAGAGTTTGACCACATCTAGAAATCTAAACTAGTACACGAGTTTCCTTCTATCTAATTACGTATAAGTAGAGGAGAATATGAATAATACCTTAAAATCCATGCTAGTTGACATCTCGAAGACCCATGACATTGTAGAAACCATATTGTTCTCCAGAATAAGTTAAATTATATACTTCTCCCTTGAAGGAATTATGCAACATTTTCTCTTAGACCTAGAAAGAAATGTCAGGTATTAACCCTCGAATAGTTGAGCATGATATTAATACTTATGAGAATATGAAGCCAATTTGAAAAACATTAAGACCAGTAAATCCTCAAAAGGTTGCAACCACTAAGGTATAAGTAGAAAAACTATTCAAAGAAAACTTCATCTACCTAGTCCCTCACACCAAATGTGTTTCCAATCATGTTCCCATATATAATAAGAAAGGGACTATACACATTCATACTAATTTCAAGATCTAAATAAATATTATCCCAAGGGAAATTACAATATATCATTAATTGATCATGTGATCAATGTGTGTGCTAGAAGAAAACTATTATCCTTGATGGATGGATTTTCTAGGTATAGTCATATCCAAATTCTACCAAAAGATAAGCATAAACTAAATTTATTTTCCCTTGGGGTACTTTTGCTTATCAAAATCTTTTATTTGAAATAAAATATGTTGGGGTTATGTTCTCGAATGGTATTTATTATGATTTACATGACATCAAGCATATTGTGGTATCTTATCTAGATGACATGCTCACTTGATCTAAAATAAGAGTCGATCATCCAACTCACCTCCAAGCATTATTTGATAGATGTCATTTCAACAAGATACAACTAAATCCAAATAATTTTTTTTGTACGTTGTCATTGCAAGGTTACTTGGTTTTATATTGTCCAAGTATGGGATCAAGGTGAATCCCTTTAAATTTGAGTTGATATCTCAATTTCCTCCCCCATGTAACATTAGAAAGTGATGATCCACTTTTTCATTTTCTTATAAAAGATGAAGAATTTATCCTATGTTTGTCAAAGCTAATGAATCTCTCAATAAAATTGGAGGCACATAAATAAAAGAAAAAGAGAAAATAAGATACTTCAAATCTCATCTAACTCAAGAAAATAAATGAGATTACCAAGGGAATTTTTTCCTTAGAGTGTATGTTTGACCAAAATGAAGTGTTTAAGCATCTAGTTGAGCCTTCATCCCTTATCATGCAATAAATGGCGCAAGTGGAATTTGGTATAATCAAAATCCAAAATTATTGAGTCAATGTTCTATATTCATAAGGGTTCTACATTCATTAGGTTTTTTGTATAGCTTTTCCCCATCCTTGAGTCTTGAAACCCCCCCATTTCGTGAAGGTATATGTCTAGTCGAACAATATCAAATTTCAACATATACCAGCAAAGCTTGAAGAAATTTCAACATTTGCCCCATTCACTGCTCACTTTGCAGGATCAATGGACAACATTGGTGATGGACATTATGTTAAGGAAGGAGGAGATTTGTGGGAGTGCTAGCAATATTTACCCCTTCTCTCCTTTTTCTTCATAGTAAAATGGAAGAAGTGCATCTCTTTGACCCTAACCATATTGAAGCAACACCCACATGGAGCAATTTTATCTTAGGGGAAGATCATTTTCTAAAATATTGGATCAACTATTAGTATCATGAGATGTTCTAAAGGCCCCTCCCCCCCCCTCATATCACTCTCAATTCCCTAATACCCATTATCACATAAAGAAGACCATTTAACATACTAAATAAAAAATGACATAACTAAATAATTTAAACATAATACATTATGCAAAAAGATATACTCACATACCTCCTAGATTCCAACATTGCTACAATATCATTGATATTCTTCTTCATCTAAATCAACATCTGTATCATCATCTGGTTCAGAATTGTTATTGTTGAAAAGATCGTTCATATTAGTATCACCATCAATGTCATTTTCAGTTATATATCCATCATCAATATCATCACTATCTACATTGTTTACAATGTCATTTGGATGATCAAATTCTTGATCGCATTCATCATCTCACAAATATGCGCCCGCGATCAACTGCTCCTAATCCGCATCACCTTCTTCTTCATCATTGTCTTCTTCCTCTGCATTATACTCGATCATCCTTCCTCTTGAATCATATCTAACAATGTATGACCAACCTGCTTTACCTGGAACCTCTTAGCAAAAGACCTTCTCACATTGAATTGGAAGAACATAAGGCTCTGTACCTAGTTCAAGTGCCCTTGTATTAACCATGGTAAATCCATTGGCATGCTCAATAGCAGTTCTTTCGGGATCATGTTCATTCATTTGTATCCTGTACCATTTGACCTCAAACATAACTATTTTAAAGGAATTAAAGTCACACTCAATTATATCTTCCAAATAACCGTAGTACCTATTTTTCAGATACTTTTGGATGCTTGTCACTTCTAGGAAACATTAGTGACTTGAAAAACTGCAGTTATCCCACAATCGAATTTTTTCTTCTTATCATCCAACTTTTTGATGCGAAATTTATGACCATTGCACCACATATCCTTGTGGTGTATTAACTGCATCATGATCGACTCAGTAAATAAATATATAAGAATAAATAAACAAAAGAAATACTTTGATATAATGGAAAACAACGAAAAAAATGAGCAGGGTAAATATACTTGCCTTTTTATCTTTTAAACCACATGCTAAATAAATTTTCATTTGCATAAGTTCACTGGTATATTCTTCTCAAAGACAATGCACTGTTTTAATCAATTTACTAACCCCTTCCCATGATAAGGTACCATAGAATTATGTACATCGTTCTATCCATTCCTCCATCCAATCAAGATTGTTTGCAATGTATGAATGTAGTGCATCTCACTCGTGACCAATATATGAAAAAATAACAATTAAGAGTTGTAAATTAGCTATCATTAAAGGCAATTAAGTTTACCGTAAAGTTCTGATGGAATAATAAAAATTACATGACTATATATATATATATATATGAGTATCCCCTTCAGAATACCCCTTCTCCTTACAATGTTTTTTAGTTGTTGTTCTTAAAATTCTTTTCGTTCACAAACCCCTGCAATCATTGCAATGGAAATAACACTTTCCATCACCCTTTTCCTCCAATGTTGCATTAAACTCACCATACCTCTTATTATTTTCTTCCCAAGTATATTTATTTGACATTCTAATAGCCTATAAGAACAAAAAAAGCTCAATGAATATATAACTAAATTGAATAGAGAATATATATTAAAGGAGACAAAAAATTAAAGTACATGACATGGAAAGTGAAAACACTAATTAGTAAATGTCCCTCCATGGTCTTTAAAAATATATCATGTATCTATCAAATTCTAAGCGATAAATCTATATAAGCATTAGTATCGAGGAGAAAATGAATAGTTGACTCACTTTATGTATGACCCTACACATTAAAGGAGACAAATAATTTAAAAATACTAACCTGGAAACCAAAGGAGATAAAAAATTCGATGTGTTAAACCATTACCGGACCCTTGAAATCACAGATCAAACCATCAGCACAAAAATTGTTGCAACTATAGCAAATAATTTGTGGAAATATGTCTTAAGAACATGTTTTTATAGATCAATGATCGTGGTGGTTCCGGTGAAAATGCACAATGATCAAATTTCAACAAATAAAAAAACTCAATGACCGTTATTGTGATAACCATTGACGTTGCACGTGTTAATTTTATTGCCGCTATAGCGACGAACCTTGTCATTCCATTGCTACAACTCATATTTATCGCTATAGCAACGAACATTCGTCGCTATAGTGACAAAAAATTATTGGCGTTGCCATAGTGACAATTATCGGGGGCCATAACATTTTCTTTTCAAAATTTTATCTATTTATCCACGAAAATTTCAATTTTAACTTATTCATGGCAATATTTCATGGAACTTTTGAGCCATATGTACTAGTTAGGAGTTGTAATATCCCCGATTTTGACTTGGAATGTATGAAAATAATTATGTAAATGATGTAAATATGGTAGTATTGATTCCTAGTGTGAAGCTCAAGGAGGAATCCCAACTAGTGAATGGCTAAACATGTATGATGTAAATATTTCTATTTAGAACACACTATGTATAACCTAAAAAGTTTAAATTAGAGATAAGGTTGTAGATTCGAAGGAAAATAGATGGTTATGTGATCATATAGGCTGGGAAAGTTAGGAACCTATACCCATTACACTTTTCTAGTAATAGATGCTTGAGAATCCACGATCTGTGCTACAAGAGGTTCTCCAATAGCATACAACAGGTTGGATTCCTACTACACACACCAGTAAGAGAGTGTTGTAATGGTTGGATTTCCTGAGGGAGTTGTGGATTAGTGAAGGGGAATTCCTTCCTTGTGTAGTGTGGGGTAGTTGGAAGGAGTTCCATGACTGTGATGGTTGAGTGAGATGCATGTAGATCCCTGGATGAGAATTTGGATAAGCATAGAGAGAAGAATGGATTGTGGGATGTGAGAGAGAGAGAAGCCTATAGGTTTTTCCTTCAACCTGGTAGCCTCATAGCCCAGCTTGGGCTGGCCTCTCAGTAAAAAGAGTATATCCTGGGAAGAGTGTCTATGGGTGGGTGGAAAATCTCTCTTACACGGTTAGTTGCTTGGATCTACTTTGTTTAAAGGTGGTTTAAAGATAAATTTTCTTTTGTATCTGAATCTGCAATGTTTTATTTTATGTATGTAATGATTAAGATTGTATATGCATACTATATGTGTGTGGATAAGGTTTATTTCCATTGTATATTTTCACTATGCATCTACACACGTATTTTAAATGTTATAAATTCATATTATGGCCATTGGATGAAATTTAGAAGCCCATAATTTGATCATGTCCCCCTATGTTGGATGGATTGATAGATGGGGACATGACATAGTTGTATCAGAGCTTCTTGTTGTAACACTAGAGTTGTATGGGCCAAAAATACAAAATTACAAGCATAAATAAAAAATGGTTCTATGGGATCATGTTTTGTTAAGTGATAGATAAGGGGCGAGGAGTAGTTCAAATTAATTTCGAAATAATCCCTTTATTGTCGAATTAAAATTTCATACAATTTTGAAATTTTAAAAGTTTGGGAATTTTAAAGTGGGTCCCACCCATGTCACTTGGATGGGTGATGTGGAAGAGCCACGTGGGTGGGAGACATGACGTAGAGGATCCATATGATTTGGAGGTATGATGTGGACCTTCCATATCGGGCCCATGCACAAGTGACTGCATGTGATAGAGTGCGGAGGAAGATGGAGATATGACCATTGGGAAATAGGGAAGATGTACGGCTTTGAATCATAGCACATTGGAAACATGTGCATTGGTTAACAACAAGAGGGAAAGCCATTGGGAAGATACCACTTTTCCACATGTTCTCTTTTGACTCACAGTGTCTCCCCCACCAATTTTTTCAAAACCACTTTCACGGGAAGTCATTACTACTTCCGATAACAAGATATTGTCACTACATTGGCGCCCAAGGCTAGGTGGTATAATGACTTGGAAGCTAGTGGAAGGGGACATCGCCATGTCATGAGGTGACATGTAGGACCTGTTTGACACATCAATAAGCATGTGCCATGACACGTTAGCACTCTGCCACATCAACAAAAAAAGATGTCAGACTTATGCACCAAATTACGTGAAATCAAAACATTTACAAAAACAAATGAGGACACTTCCCTCAACCCTCCCTGTAGTGGCACAGGGAATTTGCAAGGGGTAAATCCCCCCTTGACCCCCATCATACCCTTGATACATCGAAGAATTCTATGAAATTTTTGGTTGGGATTCCACGACTAATGAGACTAGAAATGTTGCATTCTACTATTATCTTGAGAGGGTGTTATAGAAATGTCAAAAAAATTCCAAGCCTAGATAAAGTGAAAAAATGTAAAAGTAGTAAATTCCATTATTTTATAAAAGGTCGACCACCCAACTAGGTCACATGTATTATTTTTGGAGGAGCCTAGGTCGACCACCCAACTAGGTCCTCTACTCGACCACTCCGTAGAACGTGTCGAACCGTTGTGTCGGTTACTACATGTCGAGTCAGTTAGTCGTGTCAGTTAGTGAACTAACACGTCGTTATGTAACTGTATGTAAACCATATATGTAGGATGGAGATCCAGATAACAAGATAGCATCAAGACATTGTATTTCACTTCTATACCTATTATGAGTTATAGAAAGAATTGTTGGCTCGACCACCATTACTTCTCTTATGTTCATATCTATATATTTGCTCATTTAATCTATAGCATGTATCATTGGTAACTATGCAATCCACTTAACTACAACATTGGTTTTGTTGCTGGTGATACATGCACAGGACGATAATGAGCATGATCTAAATGATATTAGAACATGAGATAAAGGAATGGTGGGAGAGAAAAATAGAAAACTACATGCAAAACTATGCTAGAAGAAACAAGTTGATTATCGTTCAAGCAAGGGAGAAGTTATTTTTTGAAACACATGAAAAGTTTGTCAAGTCCGTGCCATTCGCATTGAAGAAAATTCTGGATGAAAAGACCAACAGATGAAAAAGATCGACAATTGCTAACAAAACTAAACAGAGGAGGCCGCACAAATTTATCTGAATGGTGCGAAAGAATTCCTGACGAGTTCTGTGAAGAGTGCATGATTGAGGAGCGAGTATATTTTGATAACATGAAGCATAGGTTCTATAATGAACTTATCGAACAAATTCTCTACTCTCTACCGACTCTTTTGTTTAAATTCTTTATCGACAAAAGAGTAGTGCATATTGTTGAACCTCGACCACTATTATTACCACCGCTCCTAAACACGAACTGGGAAGAAAAGAAAAGACAATGGGAAAAATCCGTGAACGAACGAGAGTAGGAATATTTTCTGAGCAAATGAATTGCTGCACCACCCTATTTCTCTAAAGATAGTTTTCTTCGACAATGGGGGGTATCCGATCACATTCCAGAAGGAGTAAATGAATAACGATCGATAGATGAGAACACGATATGAAAAGTAGTAAGAAATCCCAAAAATTCTACAAAGAAAGAACAACGATACATAAGAGCACTCCAGATATTCAAAAAATTGAAAGAGAAAAGAGGAGGAAGAGGGGTGAAGAAATAAGGCAGAAAAATAGTACGCTCCATAAAAAAGGAAGGTCAGGTATAGTGACAGATGCAAAAGGAAATCCGCTAGAAGCGAGTTGAGCTCAACAGAAAGAGGGTGATGATGAATCATTGTCATCAGTGGATAAATACCTTTGGATGGAGCATGGAAGTGCTCTCCATGTGATTATACCCGAGCTTATAACTCTGCATTCCCCATTACATATGACTCAGGTTTCCCAAGTACATGAAATTGTCGAAGAATATTTAGGACCTCACGCTGGCCAATATGGTATTTGGAGCCAACATAATGATGAAGGTAACGAGGTTGATAGATTGTTGATCCATCGACCGCAAGAAGGGAACTGGGTTACTTTTCAACCCGAGTTTTCCAACTGGATTTTTCATCTACTCTATTCAGAATGTGAGAATGTTCCCCCCCAACCACTTCTAGCATTGAGTGATTCATCGAGTAAGTCAAGATTCCCGAAAATAAGTACAACCCAGATAGAACAAAACTTTACCAAGGTATCGACAGAAGTCGTCGAAGAAAGTCGACACCCAAAAACCGATAAAGGACCGACTGACACAAGTAATATTGTTGTCGAAAGTGAAGAACGTTCCGTAACTCCTGTCAATGCACATCGAGAGATAATACTTTTTGAAAGCAAGTGTAAGAGCATTTCTTCCATTGGAAATAGTCCACCATCACCACCTTCGAGCTTATAAGTCAAAGTTGTAGCAGATATGGCACACATAATGACACACCTTCCCTTCTATGAAGGTGATGAAGACCCAAGAAGGTATTGGTTTGTTTGTGAATCAATATGGGAAGCTAATGCTATTTCTAATGAAGATCGACAAATGGAATAGTTCGCAGGTCCCATTCGGAAACGAGCTCTCATATCGTACATCACTTTTAAAGAAAGGACACCTACTGCATTCAAAGCTTAGATCAAACAATAATTTCTGTCTTTCTTCAAGACACCAGATGCAAAATATCTTGCTTCCAAGAAGTTTAAGACCACAACTCAAAAGCCGACAAAGACTATTAGGGACTACGATAAAATATTTAAAGATTTGTTGAGCCAGATCGAGCACGACATTAAAGAATCCTTATTCAGGTCCAATGGTTTGTGGCTAGACTAATACAGAAAATTAGAGTGCACATACAGTTCACTGATTTTAATACATATGAATATGCTTTGACAAAAGCATCAAAAATAGAAATGGATGATGACTACCCTATAGATCCTGTCGATTACCGCATCGAAGAAAAGTTGGAGGTATACAAAAATACATTCATGAAATCAATCTGTGAGGAGATGATCTTTGGTGTACGAAATGTTCAACATTAGGTCATACGAAATATTATTGTCGACAAGATGACTACTGATAGGATGTTCGTTTTGTACAAACAAAACATTTTTGTGACATCTACCAAGAACATGACTCGCATGCAACCAAAGATTGTCCCTACAACATGAAAAATGATCAAGCTCGATGGTGCACCATCTACGACGTCAAGTTTCATTCCACGACATAATGTAGCTTAAATCTAAAGAACAAACATAATTATCAAGCAATTTATCAGACCAATGTTGTCGACTAGAGAAATGATAGAAACAACAGATTCGTCAACCGACGATACGATTGAAGAAATGACAACTTCAATTGACAAGGAGGATTTCAAGGTCATGACCGTAACAATGGAAATCGAGATCCTTGATCAAGTCATCGACTATAGTGCTTTACATGTCTAAGTGAAGAACATCTTTTTGTAGACTTTCCCTTCAAAGATCGAACAGATCTCAAATTTTGTACCAAGTGTGGGGTAGGTGATCACTTCCTAGAGGATTTCCCAACCATACTTCAAAATATTACTAATAAAAAGAATGTTAACTTCTTGTCTAGTGTTCCAAATTCTGATATTGTTAAAACTAAGAATCTGCAGATTGTAACTCATCAAGGAACTAAATTTGGTGTTGATAATCCACAAATTAGAAAAATAAAAAGTAAAGATGATTATCCCAATCCAACTGAACAGAAGAACTTATATAATAATGCAGCAAAAATATTTCAAGAATTAGCATCCCAAGAAGACAATGACGTATCTCAACAAGGACTATTAACGAACTCATCAATTTAATAACCAAGGATGAAATTGTCGCAAAGTTTATAGATCTAAAACACAACATTAAAAGTAAATCTATCGGAAGCAAACAAACTAAAAATCTCTGTCAACTAAGTTAGAGAGATAAAAATGATGCATACCCACTTGTCGACTTAGAAATTAAAGGATACTCTGTTCGACAAGTCATCCTCGATTTCAGATCACAATCAAATAGCATGCATAGAGACACTTGGGAACCTCTTGGTAGACCGCAACTACACGATTCAGGAATCTATCTAAAATTAGCTGACCAACGACTGATTGAACCAATTGGGGTATGGAAAAATGTCAACACATACATCAAAGGCATAGCAACACAAGTTGACATTGAAATTATCAACCCAAAAGAAGGTTCTGGTTCCTTTCCTTCCCTAGTTGGCCGACCATGGGGAAGAAAGATGAAAGCTTCAATATCACTTGACAAGGATATAATCAAACTCAAAGAAAATGGGAAGAAAGTGATTGTGTCAATCCACCCATCACATGGACAGCCATGGATATAACCTATTGATGACGACATTGACATTTGACAACTATATCAAGTAGAAAACGATGAAGACTATGTTGAGCCTAACACAAAAGGGGAGATCCACCTCAGGAACCCTTCATCAGTCTGATATAATTCAGATGTTGAACTTTAGGACTGGAAAATAGAGAATTATGAACTATAAGCACAAGAATGTCAAACAATGGAAGTTATTTTCAAAAAGACAACCCAACACTATTTTTCTATCTCCATCATTCTGAAGATTTTCGAAAGAAAAATCAGAGAGTATCCGACACTCACACCAGCGAGAAACGAGTCGTCTGGTATTCCACTACTGAGCTACAAAGAGTGACATTCCTCCTCATACCATGTCGATAAAATGTCAAACAATATAGGAGAACAAGGTCAACTTGAGAGTTTGGTCGAAACCTTCACAGGTGAAGATGCAAAATGGTGGGATACACAAAGAAAGAGGAGAGACAACCCCGAAAAGGGCAATACAAAAATCCACACAAGTATAAGTTCATCAGAAACCATACGGCAACATCCGAATCATGATCCTCGATAGGAAAACTATAGTCAAAGTGGAACAAGTCGACAAGAAACTATCAAACAAGATGCTCGACCAAACTGAAACACATCCGACCAACATAACACTAATGAACGAGGAAAGCTAAAATCAAGTCATCAAACTAGACATAAGGAACATAAAATTCGGTATGCGACAGATGAAGCCCCGACCAATTGTCATTCGAATTTATTTCCCTCATAAATTTTGCAATTAATATAGCCACCTTCTATGCATTCGCTCGTGCCTCATAATTACGTTATAAATACTCAACTAGAAGAGACTTGGATGCTATTATGTTAGGAGATTGAACAATAGAGCGCTGAAACTTCAGAAACCACAAACCAAACATCTGAACCAAAGAACAATGAAAACAATATGGCTCCCAAGATAAGTCAACCAACCACCAGATCCACGGCTTCGAAAATATGACAACTGGAAGAAGCAGATACACCTTTGAAAGTTCGGCTCCAACACATCCGCAACACGAAAGTCATAGAACAACAAAGGAAAAGGATCTGGAATGAAATCCTTGAATGGGGTAAGGATTCTGACGGTCGATGGCGGGATGAAGCAAAGAAACTCTGAACAAGCGTCATATTAAACTATATCAGTGCGTCTTTGGTCGACCATTTTTTCGGCCTCAAAGAAGTAGTTTCCCAGTTCATTGTGAGCCGACATCACAATGGAAAATTGTATTTTGACCAACCGGTTGAAATCAATGGAAACCTAATCAATCATATCACTGGAATGTGACATAAAGGGGATGTATTACCTATGCGATCAAACCCTGCTCTGGTTAAGACCTTCACAGGTACCCCTACGGGAAAAAACTCAATAGGTTTAGTCGTAAACTAAATCATCTATGGAACACATAAAATAACAACATGAGTCATGTCAGGCGCATTAACGAGTATTGGTCGAGGCTCTGACCTCAAACTCGACATGCTCGAAGCCGTGCAAAATTTGGCTTGAAAGGGAAAATTCTACCGATAGGCCGAACACCTGGCGGAAATTGTTCAACATATCTGTAAGAAATGCGAGGAGGAGGGAGCTAATATTTGATACCCTTCACTCATCATTTGGATCACCATGGCTTATATTTGACCAACAATCGACAAAGAGTTCACCACAAACAGGGGACCACTTATGTGGAATTTCCATTCATTTTCATAGGGCGGATGGCGACTCGGTGCGACAACAACAAAAATTTGGTTGGAGAACCCATTCCAAGAATTAGAAATGAAAACAACTAGATGGAGAGTTCCACAAAATATTCGATGAAGCCTGCCATCAACTGCGCACATCCAACTAGCACTCGGACACACATCGGTTTGTTATCTAGAAGGAGCAGTTGGAGCAACATAAGAGCTCGAATTATACCCTACAATGGACAGGATATTCTAGGAACTAAGTCGACAGTCAAATAATGTCATTCAAATACCACCACATGCAAAAATTGTTGACCAATCAATGGTTGAACCCCTGACAGATGCTGAGAAAGAAGAATTCTATGAAGTCCGACTTCATCCTAACACATTTACATTGAATCTTGAGCAAGTGTTCGACATCAATCCTTTAGGTATTACGATGACCGGTTATCAAGAACCCTTGAACACATCTGATCAGATGGATAACAGTACCCAGTAGGACACTCCACTTCTAGAGTATGCCTTAACAAAAGAGAACATATGTCGAGTGTCTAACGATATATTCATAGAAAAATAGAATAAGAAGAACAAAACAAAAGGGAAAGGAAATTATAAGCTTATCCTCCAGAAACCAACAGAAGAAGACGACGTTGAACTATTTTAATGTGCAACTCAAATATTGGAAGATGCCGCTAAACGCAAGATATCTATTCTAGAGAAGACAACAAAATTCATTACAGAGTCTTAGCACTCAAAATGTGCCTCAATTTGTAAAAAGGTCATCTCAAGGCAACCACATAACCAATATTTAGGAAAGAAAGTTGGCTTCTTTCTTTCCAGAGAGGGATCTCTCAATGATTGTTTTAACAAGGCCATATATATGAACAAGAAATAAAATCATATTGTTGTTTTTTGTTTGGTTGAAACAAGGCAAGTACACATTGGGAAATGGAGTCAAAATATATCTATCCAATTATAGTGCTATTGCATGGAAATTTATAACAAAGGAAAGGTAGCCATTTAGTCACAGTCAAAATGCTTTGGTTCGGTGGAATAGAATAAATAAGGAACAATCCATTAACATGGGCATCTAACAAGGATGACTCCAATGCTAACTTTAGTAGAGAAGGTTTTGTGAATATCTGAAATTCATAGATAGAGCATATATGTATGAATTCTATACTATCAAACACTTATTTCAGACATAAAAGAAAACACCATGGAAGTAATAACAGGGAATACATTCACATGAGAAAGGGAAAAACAAACTATGACATAAACGACACAGGAATCTTTGAAAAAATTCCAACTTCAGCTTTGTATTTTTCTTAAATATAGATCTCAAATTACAAGCTCAATCCTCACGGGTTCCAACCCCTTTTTCATCATATTCACTAGTTCTTATACAATTTCTCCATGAGCTGAAAACAAAACAAACTGCTAAAAATAGGCATAACTACCTTTACATGTGTCATTCAAAACTTATTAACTAGTAACCGATCTGAGAAAATAAACTAATGCCTAAATAACTAATTCTTCAGCAGTAAATTCTCCACGATCTTCAACATCTTCAATATCCATGCAACATATAGTTAGAACTTCCATATTTCTCTACTATCTTCCACTTCTCGGCAGATGGAAAATTTGAAACGGCCACCTCCTTTAACAACACGTTCAATTCCACATGATCCCTGTATGAATAATTTTGCAAGTGTGCACATGATTCTTTGAAAACAAAGACTATCTCAAATTCATTTTCTAGCTTGTCAACAATTGTTGTGCCAAATAATCATTGGTGCATCTCAACAAAGTTTGCATGATCCAATCTACATTCCATTAACTTGTCTTGATATTCCTTTTGTGTCAGCATAACACCCTTTTCTTCCCAAAAGAATGGAATTCCTTTCTTGAACAGAGGATTGAACATGTCTTTAAAAAAATTTAACTGGTGTGCCATGATATCTATCTTGGCCTGAACTGTATCTAACTGTTAATGCTTATTTACCACCTTCCTCGCCCATTTTATGATAGATATTATGTCCTTTATGTTTTTTGTCTTCAATTCATCTTTTGCTAACCCATTTAAAAACTCTATGGCATTCTCATCACAATCAATAGGTTTCTTATTTAACTTTTCTTTCGTTGATGTATCATTTTGTTTAGCTAATTTAATCATAGCCTCTTTGTCTAAAACAAAATAAAGGTAAGGTCTCAACTTGCTTGCTTCTGCCATGATATCAACCCATATTATATGTTTTGCTTCGTGCAATGATGACTGACCTATGATCTGCTTCATCAATTCCTCAGTTTTAGTATGCAATTCTTGGTACTTAGATTCCCAAGACTTTATCTCTTGTTCTTCTTTTGAAACTGAGCTTTCCAGATTTTTATTCTGGTTCTTCAATTTTACTAGCTCCAAGTCTTTCAGACTCACTTGTGCCATGGATTGAACAATGGAAAAATCACCAGATTCAATAGAAGAAGGAACAATTATACTTTCAAATTCTTTATCTTTCTCTTGCAGCTTCTTTTCTAGTTCTTTTGACTTAGCTTTGAAAATCTTCTCACTCTCTACTACAAGAGACATATATGTTTGCCATTGATTTTCTTTTTCTGCAAATTTCAGTAGGTTGGATTTACAATCTGTTAACTCATTTTTCAATTCATCCTTTTTCTTTTCAAGCTCTGTCAGCTCAGGATATTCTATCAATTAAGTAGAAGGAATATTCAGCTTCTTCTTTAGTAATTGAATAGCATTATCCTTTTCATTTAATAGATTTTGTATGTTAGTTCTTTTATCTGCTTGGCTCTCAGTAGCCAACAATTTTGTTTGCAATTTCTTGATATGTGCCTTGTTCTTAGGAACCCGTGTCAACCCTTCTCTTTACTATGTTAGTATATAGTTGTTGGACGCATATGCTTTGTAAGCCGTCCCGTAGTATTTGTTGATCCATAGTTTATATTAGCCCATAGTATTGACCCATAGTAATGGACGCATATGCTTTGTAAGCCGTCCCATAGTATTATATGTCCCATGGTTTTGACTCATAGTATTGGGCGTAGACTTAGTATATAAGTGTGTGTTGAGGTAATTGAAGGCACCATGAAGTTAATTGTATTGAGCTTGCTCAAAGGAGGTTGCCCGCTCGAAGTGGCCCATGGTCAATATAAAAGTGATTCTGAGTTCTATTATTTCTGATATCTTGTGTATTTGCATAAATTAATTATTGCAGGTTCTTCACATCTGGTATCAGAGCACTTTCTTGGGCTCGTTGGGTGGAATTTATACCAAATTTTTTTCCGCATCTGTTACAAGTTCGGATCTGGGAATAACCCCTATCCGCTTAACTGTGGGAAGTACTTGGGCATAAGACCTAAAATGCATTGTGAGGAGTACCACAGGAACCTCAAAGTAGCTGGCCCATTGAGAGGACCTGCCAGCAAAAAGGGCAACGACTCCTACCTGATTGACTAGTTCCCACCCGTGAGGTAAACCAAGAGATGTTGTTTGTGGCAAAGTGGTTATCAGTTAAACCTGAGCTATGGAGTGAGGGGTACTTCCCCAATACGCAAGCCGTCAGACAGCATTGGTGACCGAGTGAATCCCCTGAACCGATAGGAATCTGCACATACTTGGGGTCCATATCTATTTTCAGCTGAACTGTTGTTGATCACTTCCACTCCAGATCTAGCCATTTCATATCCAGTCGTTGTTTTCGATCCATCCGTTTTCGATCCCTTCCGCGCTGTTGCAGATCCATCTGTTGCGGATCCCTTCCGCGCCGCTGTTGCCGATCCATTTCAGCCATATCTCCCTTGTTTCAACTCTGTTTTCCCTAAAACTTCACTGACATCCTTGCAATCCCATTCTGCATATTTCATTCCTGAAGACCCTATCCCAAATTCCACTTCCCAAGACCAAAAATCTCACATTTGTCTATTTTTAGGGTTTGCCATAACTGCTTCAATTTTCACCCAAACACCTTCAAATTTTGCCACCGTGTTCATTTCCTAATTCTTCTTCTTTGTCCCTCTCTACCAAAGTTTCTCATTCCTTCACCCCGCTTCTGAAATCCCCATTTTTTGCTTCCCTGTCCATCAGAAAGTGTCCAAAACCTCGTCAAATCCCAATTACCCATCTGAGTTTTTCCCAAATCCAAATCTTCCTTTACTAAATAACCTTTTGTTTGTGTTTTTCTATCCATTTCCCCTAAAAAAAAAAGAAAAAAAAATAAAGA
This sequence comes from Larix kaempferi, assembly GCA_027924585.1. Taxonomy (NCBI): domain Eukaryota; kingdom Viridiplantae; phylum Streptophyta; class Pinopsida; order Pinales; family Pinaceae; genus Larix; species Larix kaempferi. Next base: position 11,447,687 of record BSBM01000207.1, read on the forward strand.
AAGAAAACTCTTGGTTGTGGTTGTCACTCGCGCAAGAGAAAAAACCATGGAGGAAGCACTTGCAGCCATCCAAACCAAACTCCAAGATCTGGATGAAACATTTCTCATCCTCCATCTTCAGCATTCAGCCATGAACAATAACCGACAGCCAGAATCTTTTGCAGCCACCGGGTTCTCTTCTTCCAACAATTTTCGTGGGCCGAAGCTTGATTTTCCTCGCTTCAATGGTACTAATCCGACTGGATAGATATACCACGCAGAACAATATTTCAGTCTGCATAATACTTTTGATGTCTGGAAAGTTCCACTTGCATCCTTTCATTTGGAACAGGAAGCCCTTCAATGGTACCGTTGGTACATCAAAGTTCATCCCGAGCTAAACTGGACAGATTTTTGCCAACTCCTTTTGCCACGATTTGGTCCTAGTGCTTTTGACGACTTCACAGGAGCACTCACTAAACTTCACCAAAATGGCACAGTGAGAGAGTATCAGACAACATTTGAGAAACTCGCCAATCACACAGAAGGATTGTCTGATGAATTTTACAGGAGTTGTTTTATCAGTGGTCTTAAGGATGAAATCCAGTCAGAGGTTAAAATGTTTCGTCCCAACACAATGATGGAAGTCCTAGGTTTGGCTAAGTTGGAAAAAGACAAGCTTGCATCCCAACAACGCTCCAAACCCACTTTTGTTCCCTTCCGAAATATGGGTTCTCAATGACCTCCCATCCCACCAGCTCCTCGACCAACTCCTATCAAGAATTTGTCCGAAACCGAGATGCAAGCACATCGAGAAAAAGGGCTTTGTTATAATTGTGATGAGAAATTCACTCAGGGACATAGATGTGTTCAACAAAAGCTCTATCTCTTGGATGCGGATTCTCTGCATGCCTCTGAACTTGGTGAAGAAGCTCCAGATACAGTAGATGATCAGGTTGACATTCAGCAACCGCCTGTTGACACCCCATCTCAGGACGACCCACCTGCGATCTCTCTCCATGCTGTAACTGGCATCACAACCCCACAAACAATACAGGTCAGGGGATACTTCAAGAAGTTCCCTCTTACCATACTCATTGATTTTGGTAGCACTCATAACTTCATTGACCTTTGGATTGCCAAACAAGCTGATTGTTTTTTCCATCCTTGCTCCAACTTTGAAGTCATGGTTGCCAATGGGGGCACCTTACCTTGCAAGGGGAAGTGTCACAATGTGCGTATCTCTATGGAATATTATAACCTGCACTCTGACATGTTTGCCTTGTCTTTAGGAGAATGTTATGTGGTTTTGGGCATTCAATGGTTACGCACACTTGGCCCCATCTTATGGCATTTTGCTGAACTTTGGATGCAGTTTTCAGTCAATGGGGAACAACACAAATTAATGGGCTTACAACCAGGGTCTCTCTGCATCATCAGTTCACATCGCCTGGAAAAAATCCTTAAGAAGAATTCACATAGTGTCATCACTCAGCTCCATTCCATTCAGATGCACCCATCAACGGTCTCCACTACTTCCTTGGATAGATATGCAAGTGTCTTTGCTGAACCAATGAGCTTGCCGCCTTCAAGGGACCTTTCCTGTAAGAATTTAGTCGCATCTACCTTTCAGCAGGAAATTATGGCTATTTTGCATGCAGTACAGAAGTGGCAGCCATACCTATTAGGGAATTATTTTTGCATCAAGACTGATCTTCAGAGTTTGGAAAATTTTCTGGAACAATGGGTCTCCTCCCCAACACACCTGAAATGGGTTATCCAACTCATGGGTTATCCCTATATGATCACTTACAAGAAGGATAAGGACAATATGGTGGCAGATGCTCCTTCTCGCATAATTGATTACCCAATTTCTCTTACAGCTATTTCTCTGCTTGTTGCAAATTGGTTTCAATATGTTCAACAGGGCTATCTCTTCTATGAACTCCATGCTTCTTCATCAGCAGGGCACTCTGGGTTCTTCAAAATGTATGACTAGGAACAATGTAACTTCTTCTGGCAGGGATTGAAAATGACAATTCAACAGATGGTAGCTGACTGTGATACTTTCCAGGTCAACAAGGGTGAAACGACACTCCTTTTAGGACTGCTCAAACCCTTGCCCATCCCTACACAGATTTGGCCAACTATTTCTATGGATTTATTAGTAGCGCTTTGGTGGTACAATACCACATCTACAAGGACATCGTATGAAGCAGTCTATGGACAGACACCGCCATTTCTTCTTCCCTACACCCTTAGCAGCTTCCCAGTTCAGGAAATTGACTCGGTTCTTCGAAATTGCGATCAGATTCTTCTCATTCTGCAGGAAAATCTTCACATGGCCAGAATTCGACTACAACAACAAGCCGATCAGCACCATTCCGAGTTCACTTTTCACGCTGCTAATATGGTTCTTCTTCATATACAGCCTTCCAAGAAATCCTCCCCGAAACTCCAAAGGCATCAATGGCCCGAAACGCAACCTGAGGATGCTACCGGGGAACCACTCCTTCAGATTCTGCAGCAATTTCCCCAACCAAAGCTTTTAGGACAAAGCTTTTTCTAAGGGAGAGGGGATGTTAGGAACCCATGTCAACCCTTCTCTTTACTATGTTAGTATATTGTTGTTGGATGCATATGCTTTGTAAGTCGTCCCGTAGTATTTGTTGATCCATAGTTTATATTAGCCCATAGTATTGACCCATAGTATTGGACGCATATGCTTTGTAAGTCGTCCCATAGTATTATATGTCCCATGGTTTTGACTCATAGTATTGGGCATAGACTTAGTATATAAGTGTGTGTTGAGGTCATTGAAGGCACCGTGAAGTTAATTGTATTGAGGTTGCTCAAAGGAGGTTTCCCCCTCGAAGTGGCCCATGATCAATATAAAAGTGATTCTGAGTTCTATTATTTTTGATATCTTATGTATTTGCATAAATTAATTATTGCAGGTTCTTCACACTTGTGGGCTTTATTCTCCACCTTCTCCTGCCTAAGTTGATTCTCGATTTTGCTCTTTCTGGATTGCAGCTTTAATAAGTCTATTGTAACTTTTAACAGTTCAGCATAAATAATGTCTCCAGTTTCTTTATGAAGATGTATCATATCAGGAATGGGGATGTTTTCTAAGTCCATTTTCATATAAACAACCTTATTCTTGGTTTCTATAGCCAAATTTAAAGTATTCTGAGAATGATTTCTAACAGTGACTAGAGATGCATCATTGTTAGAGATTTTTCTAACTTCTTCATATAATTTCAATTCTTCTGAAGCTATATCCTTATCATCCTTAAACTTGTCAAATATTTCTGACTGGCTTGACTCAGTGGTTGTTTCATTGATTACATATTCTTTGATTTCAAAAGCAGATCCCTTGACCTTCACCTATTTCTTTTTACCCTTACCATTTGTCACCTGTACAAGTTTTTTTTCCTCTTGTACTTTTTGTTTCTTTGGGGTTCTTGTTGTGTCTTCCTCCTCTATATCCATAGCATCAGAGAAGTCTCTTTTGTTGGTTCTATCAGAGAATCTTACTAAGGGTAAAACTTTCACAAGAATCAAGCTGTAGATGTCAAATTGTGGTGAAGTGACCTCCTTTACAGAGACAGTGGAGTCCTCATGTATATCAACATCTGCTTGAGTCTTATGGTGATATTCCAACCAGTTTGCAGTCTCTGATAGACCTTCAACCTCAAAATGATCAAAGGATTTTCTTTTACTATCCTGCCTTCTAATAGAGATAATGTGATGGGGGTCATAATTTATAGCAGCTTCAGTTGGAAACCCCATTTATCTTAAAAAATTTCAATTGCTAGAAGGGCATCTTTGTTCTTGATGTTAAATGGGACTATAGCCCATGGAAATGTAATATCAAAAGACTTCTTAAAATCTAGAAAATGTTCAATCTCCACTTTTAATTTCTTCCTAATCAGTTCCATAGAAAACACTATGGGGTAAAAAATGCAGGTAATATATAAGGTTGATGAACAAACCCATATATCCTGATTGTTGTACCTTGCTAAAAAAGAAACCAATCACTAATTCTCTTTTCAGGAGAGAACTGCAAAATCTCTTTCATCTATGTCAAAACTATGGGTAATTTCTTCTGAAAGAAAGCACTATAAACCTCTGACATAAGGAAATTCATAAACTTGTTGTAGTATCTATTTATTTCTTCATTGAGCACCATCTCAGGAAGTTGTAGGTTTTCTTTATTGAATGATAAAAACATCTTCAACAAATAAGACTGAAATATGAAACTTCTGGTTTTGTGGAAATCCACTAGCTGAGAATCAATATTCTCATCTAAGGATTCATCAAATTTAAGGCAAGAAGACTGTACTGACTAACTAGACTCCTCAGACTCAATTGGGCAGGTGCTAAGGACAAACAACAAAGTCATTAGGGGTTTAGTAATGTATCTATCTGTATCCAATCCTAAAAACCGACTCATCATGGTTATGACACATTGGGTTTCTTCAGTAAAAATACTAGCATCAACAGGGAATGGTTGGTCTTGTAATGAGACATCAGGCTTTAGGAAAATCTTGAAGAAATATTTCCTCTTTCAACTACAAACTCTCTAAAGTAATGAACTATGGACTCTTCATTATAATCTTTGGACTCTTGGCTCAATTCATTAGGAAGTGAAAGGGTTTTTCTAACGACGACAGGGCTAATTGGAATTTTTTTTTTGATTTGGATGTATCCATAATTACCCTCTTAGGGGAGTAATAATTAGTGGCATACCATGTAAAATCTAAGCACAACAAATCTATTGAACAAGTAAATCAATCACAATAGATGCATAAATAATAATGTGTAAAAACCGTGCAAGAGAATTGCAACAGTGCCCTATTGAACTCAGAAGTAGAATAAAATACAAGATACAGTCACATTGACTGAATAATTTGAATTAACCAAGGAGGTAATTCGAATATACTGCATGGAGTAGCTTGGATCCACTAGGAGTCCTCATCATCATATCAGTGAAGTCATCAATGCACTAGTAATGGTCAACCAGGTGTCAAACTGAGTCTAATTGAGTGTGGTAGGTGTAACTACCACATCGAGGCACTAATTGAATGAAGCAGGCTCAGTGGACGACGCATGGGTAGCTATCTGGAGTCAGAATAGGCAGTCTAGTCTCACTGGGGGTCCAATGGAGTGATACAATTGGTTGAGGATTCAATCTAGCCCTAAATCAAGGAAAGATCTCAACTAGCTGAAGTGAACTAAGTGGTAGGTGAAGAAGTGTGCCTTTCTCAAGTGGAAGCTGAGAAGTGGACGCGTTACTGACTAGGAGGGATAAAAATGCAAGGAAGGAAGCTCCTAGGGCTAGCAAAGTGGGGACTAGGTGCTGGGTGACACCAAACTAATGATTGAGATGCATGCTGCATGCAAAAGTGCATGCAAACATAAAAGTGAATGATGAATATATCCTAACACCCCCCCCTCAAGTTATACTGTGAAGTGTAAAATAAAATATAGGGCCTTGGTTATTGAGACCAAAGGTCACCCCAATACAATAATCCGAAAAATGCTAGAAATAAATCTAAGTGAGGAAAGAGGGAAAACCCAATGGGAAGAAAGCCCCACCTCAAGATGAACATAAAAGGATCTAATCTGTCTCCACCAGGATGGAAATCACCCCCAACAGTGAATAGAGGTAATAGAACTTCTTCTCAGTGAAGCTCTTGGTGAAGATGTCTGCAATTTGCTCGTCAGTAGGGCAATATTGCAAAACAATGGTTATGTCAGGCACAAGCTATTGGATGTAGTGCATGTGGATCTCGATGTGCTTGGTCCTCTGTCTCTGAACTGGATCCATTGATATATTGATAGCACTTTGATTGTCACAAAAAATGACAGTCGAAGTAGTACTACCAATATCAAACTCTGACAAAATACCTTGCAACCAAATTGCCTGAATGCAAGCATTGACTGCTCCTCAATACTCTATCTCTGCTGAAGATAATGCAATGGCTGCCTGATTTTTGATTGACTAGAAAATAGGCCTAGTTCCAATCATGAAAACATAACCGAAAGTGGACTTTTGATCAATACTATCACCCTCCCAATCTGAATCAGTGTACCCAATCAAATCTAGTTCATAATTTGCAGCATAGTGAATGCCAAAGTGTCGAGTACCCTGAACATAGTGTAAGATCCTCTTGGATACCCACCAATGGATCTCATGGGGCTGCTACATATATCTTGATACAGAACTCACGGCATAAGATATATCAGGCCTTGAGCGTGTCAAGTATAGTAGAGATCCGATCATCTGTCGATACAATGTAGAATCTGCAAGCGGTGTAGAATCTCCCTCCTCAAGACTAATTCCTGAGAGGAACGGGAATGAGGATGCCTTAAAAGATGACATGTTGAACTTGTTTAACATGTCTGAAACATATTTTTGCTGAGAAATGGTGATCCCATCAAAACTTTGAGCAATCTCAAGCCCCAAAAATTGTTTTAGCAAGCCCAAATCTCTCATGTCAAAAGCTAGATTTAAAGAAGTCTTTAACTTGTCGATTGAAGCAAGAGTGCTACCAGTTATTAATAGATCATCAACATAAAGAAATATAATCATCAAATTGACTTCCATTTTCTGTAGGCACACATTTGGATCTAATTTGCACCTTCCTAAGTTTTGGGAGAGAAGGAAGGAGTCCATCTTAGCATACCAAGCTCTTGGGGCTTGTTTTAAGCCATACCGAATGACTTCTTCAATATGCATACTAACTTTGGATCTGATATATATCCTCCTGGCTGCTTCATATATATTTCTTCTTTCATATCTTTGTGGATAAATGAAATCTTCACATCCATATGGTGCACTTCCCAGTGCTTGGATGCGGCAATGGCCAAAACTAGACAGATATAATCCATCTTTGCAACTGGTGCAAAGGTCTAAGTGTAGTCCACTCCTTGGACTTGGGAGAAACCTTTTGCAACCAACCGAGATTTGTATTTTCAGGTTGAACCATCAGCAGCAACCTTTGTGTGGTAGACCCATTTACATTGGACTAATTTCCTCCCAGGTAGAAGAGAAACTAGCTCCCATGTAGCATTCTTTTGAAGAGAACTGTACTCTTCATCCATGGTGGTTTTCCATCTCGGATCTTGGTGGGAATGATAATATGATTTAGGATCTGAACCTATCATCAAAATTTTTTTCTCTAAAAGTAAAGAATCAGAATAAGAAAGAGCCATACTCGCTCTTTGAAAGTCTGCTCGAGTCCTCCTTGGATCGACAGGATTTCCAATGTTTTGACCAGCAGAATTGAGTTTATTTTGGGCCCACTTTACAAAGTGTTGGGGCACAACTGGATCAGCTTATGAACCTAATATATCATTTTCATCAAATTTTGATAAAATATCATAAATATCAGAACCAATACTTTCATCATCTTCTTCAAATTATTCTTCTTGTAGAGGTGGCAAATCAGCAGTTTCTTCCTCGACTAGCTCTAGATTTTGAAGCAGTTCTTGAAATCTTACACTTCGCTCAATGAATATATTTTTGGATATGATATCCATTAGTTTGTAGCCTTTTTCTTCTTCATCATATCCCAATAGGATGGATTCAACACTTTGTGGATCCAAAGATTGTCTCTTTTCAGTCGGAATTCTAGCCCAAGCGGTTGAGCCAAAAACACGGAAATTGGACACATTAGGCTTGTGACCAGTGTAAGCTGCAAAAGGTGTAATATCAGTCAAATTTGAATGTGGAACTCTATTTTAAATGTATGCAGCAACATTCATGGCCTCAACCCAAATTTTTTCATCCAAACCTTTTGATTCAATCATAAAGGTTGCCATCTCTTTTAGTGATTGGTTCTTCCTTTCCGCTACACCGTTCATCTGAGGTGTGTAGGGAACTGTGTGCTGGATCTAAATGTCACTTTCAGCAAAAATTTGCAGCAGCTCTGATTTTATATATCCACATCCATTATCAGATCTAAAATATTTTATATTCCTCTCGATGGAAGTCTCAACAGAAGCCTTAAAAAACTTGATTTTTTCTAGTACTTCCGACTTGTTTTTGAGAAAGAAAACGCATGTAAATTTGGAGAAGTCGTCGATGAATGTCAAAACATACCTTGAGCCATTCATGGAGGTATGTGGCATCGAACCACTGATATCAGAATGTATCATCCCCGAAATTCAAGAAGCTCTGCTAGCTTTTCCTCGGTCAATCTTCTGCTTGGGGTGCTTCCCAATGATGCAACCTTTGCATATTCCCTTCGAGGATTTGATCATCGGAAAGCCATCAACCATGGAAGTTTTCTGCAGTAGCTGCAAATATTTATAATTTAGGTATCCAAACCTCTCATGCCATAGCCTACTAACCTCATTGTAATGATTTAGAAGAGCGGTGGGCTTGTCATGCGGCAGAAAGTGTGAAAATTCATATGCTTTTGAAGCATGATTTGCTTTTCCGACCGCAATAATTTTTCCACTTTGAATATCATAAATTTCAAATTTGTTAGGGTAGAATACAACTTTCTTTGGTGAACCAGTGTGTGTCATCTGATAAACGGAAAGAAGATTCGAATCTAAGGACGGAATATAGAGAACATTGTGAAAACTGCCATGCTAAATGAATGGTTCCTTTTCCCTTTGAAGAGATATGAGAGTCATATCCCATGTGGATGGAGATGGTGCTGTTGGGATGAAATGACGATAGAGAATATTTATTTTCATCCACGTGGTTCGAAGCTATAGAATTTATGAGTAGAGTTGTGGAAGTCGAAACAGTTGCCATGAGTGCATGACCTCTCTCGGGGTGATCATTCTTCTCCTTCTTCCTTGCACGATCAGGAAGGGTTATGTTGTTTTCCTATAAAAGAAGGGCCATCTGATCTATGGTTTTCTTCATGCATGATCTTTCAGGATGATATCCCTTGCTGCAATAAGAACATTTAGATTTCTCTTTTCCCTCTTTCCCTTTTTGCTTGTTTCTTGAACCAGATGGCTCATCCGATTGCTTTGTCTTCTCTCTTTGCTTGGACAGATCAAACTTTGGCTTCTCTTTCTTTTTCTCCCCTTTTCCATTCGTATATTTGGATCCTACAACAAATAATGCTTGGTATTTGGAGAATATGGTCCCCATTTGAATGAGTTTATCATGCTCCTTCATCACGGATTCAATGAAGGCACTTAAGGTTGGCATTTTCCAATTCGGGATTGTGAGCTTTCCCATATTGAAAGTTGAAAAAAAAACTAAATAATCTTTCCCAAGTTTTGAAAGAATACATAGGATCAATTTTTTATCTTATTTTTCCACTCCACATTGCTTCAATAGCATAACCAAGATTTTAAACTTAGTGAAGAATTCATTGATGGTCTCGAACTTGTCATGATTGAGGGCAAACAACTCATTCTCTAGCTGATAAGATCTCATATCATCCTGCTTTCCAAAGAGTGTGGCAAGTTTCTCCCATACCTCTTTCGGAGTAGTCAATCCACTGAGATGGAAAAGAAGATCCTTAGAGATGCTGAGACAAAGGAAACCATAAGCTTCATCAAGCTTATTGAAATATTTTTCCTTTTCTATTGTTGATGTAGCTTCGACTTCTAGGCCCATGGTAACTCTGTAGAAAACTTTAGAACGCAGCAATATCTCCATATCAGCCTTCCACTGAAAATAATTGAAAGCAGTGAGGATATTTGATGAAGAAGTCTCCATCTTTGAAGAGGAGCGAATGCAATAGAAGGAGTGAATAACCTGCAAATCACAAGAACACAAGAACAAAAAGGTTAAACAATCCACAGTTTAAAGTCACTTCACACCCAGCATAAGACAATCAAACAAGCTTGAATATCCAATGATTCGAATCCAGGAATTATGTGTAAGACTCTCGGCTTCTGGAGTGGATTGGAAGAGTATTTTTGTCACTACATGAACAAGAACAAATGCACATGAGATTTGGCATGCTGCTGCTGAAATATTTTTGTGAGCAATTCACTCAATCTTCATGAATAATCCCTGCAGAAAAGAATTCTTGTCCCTACCATGGCTCTGATACCATGTGAAATCTAAGCACAACAGATCTATTGAACAAGTAAATTTATCACAACATATGCATAAAGAATAATGTGTAAAAACTGTGCAAGAGAATTGCAACAGTGCTCTATTGAACTCGGAAGTAGAATACAATACAAGATGCAGTCACAATGAATGAATAATTCGAATTAACCAAGGAGTTAATTCAAATATACTGCATGGAGTAGCTTGGATCCACTAGGAGTCCTCATCATCAGATCAGTGAAGTCATCAATGCACTAGTAATGGTCAACCAGGTGTCAAACTGAGTCTAACTGAGTGTGGTAGGTGTAATTTGCACATGGAGGCACTAACTGAATGAAGGAGGCTCAGTGGAGGGTGCATGGGGAGCTATATGGAGTCAAAATAGGCAGTCTAGTCTCACTAGGGGTCCAACGGAGTGATACAATCAGTTGAGGAGTCAATCTAGCGTTAAATCAAGGAAAGATCTCAACTAACTGAAGTGAACTGAGTGGTAGTTGAAGAAGTGTGCCTTTCTCAGGTGGTAGGTGAGAAGTGGGCACCTTACTGACTAGGAGGGCTAAAACTGCAAGGAAAGAAGCTCCTGGGGCTAGCAAAGTGGGGACTAGGTGCTGGGTGACACCAAACTGATGACTGGGATGCATGCAATTGCATGACATGCATGCAGAATGCATGCTGCATGAAAAAGTGCATGCAAACATAAAATTGAATGATGAATATATCCTAACACACCAATCGACAAATTCTGGGAAATTTAGGGTTTGGTCTCTCGAAAAATAGTATAAGTATGACTTATAAACATTGTGAATGTCTGTACCCTGGTCTCTAAGAAGTTTAAGATTGTTCTTAACTGCTTCAACAGGTCCATTTAGTAAAATAGTGTCAAATATTTCAAAAAAAATTTCCTCCAACATCTCTTCTATCTTCTGATACTCTAGGTTCAGGGCCTATACCTTTCCAACTTTAGCCATTTAAATACTTTTCAGTGAGGACAAAAAGCCTACTTGGTCTGCTGACAAGTGTTCCACGTTTTTTTTTCTGAGCTGGCCGCTTTCTGCACAGTCCTTAGCTTTCGTTTTCCAATGCACAGAATAAGCAAATACCTGATCTTCCGTGCAATGCATTTTATATTAATTTTCCCTTCATATCATTCATGTAGCTTGAATCCGTGAAATAGATGTCAACCGTAGATCTGAGTTCTATCCTCATATCAACCATCCAAACGTGTGGTCCCTACAAAACTTCACAAACTTCAAAAGTTCATTTTGCCGCGGATGTTTTATCGGTGAAATAAATACCCGTCGTAGATTCATTTCTCCCCTATATCCGAGCCGTTGAAACATGTGGAGCCTACCCTAGTTTTGTAGATTTGAAATTTTTGTTTATCCACGCACGTTTAATTAGTGAAATGGATAATGACTGTAGATTTATTTTCACCCATTGATCTGATGGTTGACTTTGCCTCCAAGTTAACACAACTCCACCCATATCAAAAAATATTTAGACCAAGCATCTTACCTTTGCGAGATGGTTTTTCAACCTTAGATATACATTTCCATAGATCTACTCCCTCCATTTCTGTCTTCACATAACCCTGAGAAAATATGGCACTCCTCTAGATCACATGACCTAATGATTGACCCCTTCCAATAACTTAGCCCAAAAATAGTGCTAACAGCTGGCTCCAATTGGGGATGCTATCCTCCCTACGAGGTAGCAAAGAAACCCATAGACCAGTGTGAATCTTTCAAAAACCTAAAACTACTGTTTTTTCTTTTTTTGTATATATAAAAATAAAAATAAAGAGATGTGGCTACCTCTCTGGATCTTAGGGCTGCCTCTTCCCGCTTCAAATATTTTGGATCACCACCTGTAATGATTTTAAATGCAAATAAATATATACAATCTATGGTACAAAAATTACTTCCAACCCTCTAGACAAGTAAACTTTCAGAAATCTTCCATTTATTGGGTCTCCCTTCAGTTGAGACCCATCTTGATGCTGCAAAATGAATGAATTTTCCCCTATGTATGCTGCAATGATGTATGGACCAAACCACATATGATCAAACTTCCCAGGCTTGTCTTCCCTAGGAGCATCCCACTTTAAGACCAAATCATTAATCTGGAATTGTTCTTCCTTAACTTTCCTATCAAAATTATTTTTCATTTTTTCTTGATGTACTTGTACTTTATCATAGGCATTATCCCTCATCTCATTTAGCTCTATTATTTGATTGATCCTTCTTTTCATATGATTTTGTTCATCTTCCTGCTCCTGCAACAATTTCATAACTGGCAATCCCAAAGATGATGGAAAAACAACTTCAGTTCCATACACTAACTGGAATGGGGACATTCCAATTGCCATTTTTGTGCTGATTCTATCAGCCTACAAAGCATATTTCAACTTTGTATTCCATGCCATTTTGTTTTCTTCTAATAATTTCTTAATTATTCTTACCAAAATTTTATTAGAAGATTCAGCCAACCCATTTCCTTGTGGATAATAAGCAGTAGAATGGTTCAAGATGATGTGATATTTATGGCATAAACTTATCATCTTTTTAGATTTGAAGGCAACTGCATTATCTGTCACAATTCTCTTGGGACATCCAAACCTGGCCAAAATTTTATTCTCAAGAAATTCCATAATCACAACATCTGTTTCTCTCCTTATGGGTATTGCCTCAATCCATTTTGTAAAGTAGTTTGTTGCTATCAGAATCCATCTATGTTGACCTGAAGAATTTGGGTTGATTTCCCTAATGAAATCCAACCCCCACTATTGAGAAGGTTGTTAGGAACCCGTGTCAACCCTTCTCTTTACTATGTTAGTATATTGTTGTTGGACGCATATGCTTTGTAAGTCGTCCCGTAGTATTTGTTGATCCATAGTTTATATTAGCCCATAGTATTGACCCATAGTATTGGACGCATATGCTTTGTAAGTCATCCCGTAGTATTATATGTCCCATGGTTTTGACCCATAGTATTGGGCAGAGACTTAGTATATAAGTGTGTGTTGAGGTCATTGAAGGCATGGTGAAGTTAATTGTATTGAGCTTGCTCAAAGGAGGTTGCCCCCTCGAAGTGGCCTGTGATCAATATTAAAGTGATTATGAGTTCTATTATTTTTGATATCTCATGTATTTGCATTAATTAATCATTGCAATTTCATCACATCTGGTATCAGAGCAATTTCTTGGGCTCGTTGGGTGGAATTTCTGCCAAATTTTCTTCGCATCTGTTGCATCTTCAGATTTGGGAATAATCCCTATCCGCTTAACTGTGGGAAGTACTTGGGCATAAGCCCTAAAACTCATTGTGAGGAGTACCAAAGGAACCCCAAAGTAGTTGGCCCATTGAGAGGACCTGCCAGTGAAAAAGGCAACAACCCCTACCTAATTGACTAGTTCCCACCCGTGAGGTAAACCAAGAGCTGTCGTTTGTGGCAAAGCGGTTATCAGTTTTACCTGAGCCGTGGAGTGAGGGGTACTACCCCAATACGCAAGCCGTTAGACAGCATTGGTGGCCGATTAAAACACCTGAACTGTTAGGAAGCCGTACATACCTAGGGTCCATATCTATTTTCAGTTGAACTGTTTCCGATCACTTCCACTCCAGATCCAGCCGTTTCAGATCTATTCTAAAAGTCATTCCAGATCTAGTCGCCGTTTTATATCCATCCATTTTCGATCCCTTCCGCACCGTTGCAGATCCATTTGTTGCGGATCCCTTCCGCGCCGCTGTTTCCGATCCATTTCTGGAGAAAAAAAAGAAAAGAAAAAAAAGGGGTATAAAATTCTGTTTTTCAGCCATATCTCCCTTATTTCAACTCTATTTTCCCTGAAGCTTCACTGACATCCTTGCAATCCCATTCTACATATTTCATTCCTGAATACCCTATCCCAAATTCCACTTCCCAAGACCAAAAATCCCACATTTGTCTATTTTTAGGGTTTGCCATAACTTCTTCAATTTTCACTTGATTGCCTTCAAATTTTACCATAGAATTCCCGCTTCCGAAATCCCCATTTTTTGCTTCCCTGTCCCTCAGAAAGTGTCGAAAACCTAGTCAAACCCCAATTACCCCTCCGATTTTTTCCCAAATCCAAATTCCCCCTTACTAAATAAGCTTGTGTTTGTGTTTTTCTATCCATTACCCCCCCCCCCCCAACAAAAAAAATAAAAAAATAAAAAATAAAATAAAAAATTATTGGTTATGGTTGTCACTCGCACAGGAGCAAACACCATGGAGGAATCACTTGCAGCCATCCAAACCAAAATCCAATATCTAGATGAAAAATTTCTCAACCTCCATCTTCAGCATTTAGCCATGAACAATAACCGACAGCTAGAATCTTTTGTAGCCATCGGGTTCTCTTCTTCCAGCAATTTTCGTGGGCCGAAGCTTGATTTTCCTCGCTTCAATGGTACTGATCTGACTGGATGGATATACCGATCAGAACAATATTTTAGTCTACATAATACTTTTGATGTTCAGAAAGTTCCACTTGCATCCTTTCATTTGGAACAGGAAGCCCTTCAATGGTACCGTTGGTACATCAAAGCTCATCCCGAGCCAAACTGGACAAATTTTTGCCAACTCCTTTTGTCACGATTTGGTCCTTGTTCTTTTGACGACTTCATAGGAGCACTCACTAAACTTCACCAAACTGGCACAGTGAGAGAGTATCAGACAGAATTTGAGAAACTAGCCAATCACACAGAAGGATTGTCCGATGAATTCTACAGGAGTTGTTTTATCAGTGGTCTTAAGGATGAAATCCGCTCAGAGGTCAAAATGTTTTGTCCCAACACAATGATGGAAGTCCTAGGGTTGGCTAAGCTGGCTGAGGACAAGATCGCAGCTCAACAACGCTCCAAACCCACCTTTGTTCCCTTCAAAAATATGGGTTCCCAACAACCTCCCATCATGCCTGCTCCTCAACCAACTCCTATGAAGCAATTGTCGGAAACAGAGATGTAGGCATGCCGAGAAAAAGGGATTTGTTATAATTATGATGAGAAATTCACTCGAGGACATAGATGTGTTCAACAAAATCTCTATCTCTTGGATGTGGATTCTCCGCCTACCTCAAAACTTGATGAAGAAACTCCAGATATAGTAGATGATCAGGTCGACATTCAACACCCGCCTGTTGACACCCCATCTCAGGACGACCCACCCAAGATCTCTCTCCATGCTGTAACCGGTGTCACCACCCCACAAACAATGTGAGTCAGGGGATACTTCAAGAAGCTCCCTCTTACTATACTCATTGATTCTGGTAGCACTCATAACTTCATTGATCCTCGGATTGCCAAACAAGATGATTGTTTGTCCATCCTTTCTCCAACTTTGAAGTCATGGTTGCCAATGGGGGCACCTTACCTTGCAAGGGGAAGTGTCACAACGTGCATATCTCTATGGAAGATTATAACCTACGCTCTCACATGTTTTCCTTGTCCTTAAGCGGATGTGATGTGGTTTTGGGCGTTCAATGGTTACGCACACTTGGCCCCATCCTATGGGATTTTGATGAACTTTGGATGTAGTTTTCAGTCAATGGGGCACAACACAACTTTATGGGCTTACAACCAGGGTCTCTTTGCATCATCAGTTCACATCGCCTGGAAACAATACTTAAGAAGAATTGACATGGTGTCATTGCTCAGCTCCATTCCATTCATATGCACCCATCAATAGTCTCCACTACTTCCTTGGATAGATATGCAGGTGTATTTGCTGAACCAATGAGCTTGTTGCCTTCAAGAGACCTTTCCGGTAAGAATTTAGCCGCATCTACCTCTCTGCAGGAAATGATGACTATTTTGCATACGGTACAGAAGTGGAAACCATCCCTATTGGGGAATTATTTCTGCATCAAGATTGATCTCCAGAGTCTGGAAACATTCCTGGAACAACGGGTCTCCTCCCCAACACACCTGAAATGGGTTATCCAACTCATGGGTTATGACTATGCGACCACTTACCAGAAGGGTAAGGACAATATGGTGGAAGATGCTCCTCCTTACACATTTGATGACCCAGTTTCTCTTCCAACTATTTCTCTGCTTGTTCCAAATTGGTTGCAATCTATTCAACGGGACTATCTCTTCTATGAACTCCATGCTTCTTCATCAATAGGGCACTCTGGGTTCTTCAAAATGTATGACCGGGAACAATGTAACTTATTTTGGTAGGGACTGAAAATGACAATTCAACAGATGGTGGCTAACTGTGATACTTTCCAGGTCCACAAGGGTGAAACGACACTCCTTTCGGGATTGCTCAAACCCTTGCCCATCCCTACACAGCTTTAGCCAACTATTTCTATGGATTTCCTAGCAGCGCTATGGTGGTACAATACCACATCTCAAAGGACACCACATGAAGCAGTCTATGGATATACACCACCATTTCTTCTTCCATACACCCTTAGCAGCTCCTCAGTTCAGGAAATTGACTCGGTTATTCGCAACCGCGATCAGATTCTTCTCATTCTACAGGACAATCTTCACATGGATAGAATTCGCCTGAAACAACAAGCCGATCAACACCATTCTGAGCGCATTTTCCACGTAGCTGATAGGGTTCTTCTTCATCTACATCCTTCCAAGCAATCCTCCCTGACACTCCAAAGGTGTCAGTGGCCCGAAATGCAACCCGAGGATGCTACAAGGGAACCACTCCTTTAGATTCTGCAACAATTTCTCCAACCAAAGCTTTGAGGACAAATCTTTTTCTAAGGGAGAGGGGATGTTAGGAACCCGTGTCAACCCTTCTCTTTACTATGTTAGTATATTGTTGTTGGACGCATATGCTTTGTAAGTCGTCCCGTAGTATTTGTTGATCCATAGTTTATATTAGCCCATAGTATTGACCCATAGTATTGGACGCATATGCTTTGTAAGTCGTCCCGTAGTATTATATGTCCCATGGTTTTGACCCATATTATTGGGCATAGAATTAGTATATAAGTGTGTGTTGAGGTCACTGAAGGCATGGTGAAGTTAATTGTATTCAGCTTGATCAAAGGAGGTTGCCCCCTCGAAGTGGCCCGTGATCAATATAAAAGTGATTCTGAGTTCTATTATTTATGATATCTCGTGTATTTGCATTAATTAACTATTATAGGTTCATCACAAAGGTGCCTCTACTGAAATTGGATTAAGAGGGAGTGGAACCAACTTCCTCTTACCATAAAAAATATGGCACTGATGACATGTGGTAGTTTCCTTATAAACATCAGAAAATATAGTGGGCCAGTAAAAACCAGCTCAGAATTTTATTTGCTGTCTCTTTCCATGAGTGGTTCCCTCCTTAATCTCCTTTATGGAATTCCTTCATTGTTTGCTAAGCTTCATTTTGGAATGGGAAATTTAACAACACACCACCAAGGTATTTCCAATACAAATATTGATTCATAATGTAGAACTTTGCAACCTTCAGTTTCACAGATCTAGCTCTTGTTTTACTCAATCCTGTCGGAGCTTGTAGATTTTGCAAAACATATACAATATCAGTGTACCATGGAGACACAGAAAAATATGGCACTACTTGTATCCCTGCATCCAGGTGGTTTGAATGATTGGACAAGAAATTAAGTGGTAAAGATTCACATTTAGAATCTATCATCATTTTGGCAAGTCCCTGTCCTTTAATCAATTTAGTAGGCCTGATTTCAAGATAATATTCTAATAATACAACAATCCACTTTGCTATCTTCCCTTCTGAATCTGGTTGGGTAAGAATACTTTTCACCACATTACTTGGAACGTATGAAACAATATGTGAATGAAGGATATACACTCTGAAATCTTTGAAAGATTTTACCAAAGCATAGACATGTTTCTCCATGATATCATATTTCAACTTGCCATTTCTCAATACCTTACTGAAAAATGCTATAGGCTACTCAGCATTTTGATTATTTTTCTGCAGCAGGACTCCAGCTATGGTATGTTCATATGCATAAGAAAATATTAAGAAATATTTAGTGAAGTCTGGACTTTCCAACATTGGGGCTTCAGTGATGGCATTTTTAATATCTTCAAAATATTTTCTAACATCTACTATCCATTTTATTTCATTCCCTTTCTTCAACATGTTGGTAATATTCCTCAATATTTCAACAAACCTAGGAATGAATCTTCTCAGAAAATTTACCTATCCAATGAATGACTGCAATTCTTTCTTGCTCATAGGCTCCTCAACCTTCAAAATTGCATTGACTCTTTTTGGATCAATTCTAATACCATCCTTTGAAATGATATGTCCAAGCAATTTTCCTTCTTCCAATGCAAAATTAGATTTCTTGGGGTTTAGTGAAATACCATATTTTCTGCACTTCATAAAGACTTTCTCCAAATTTTTAATGTGTTCCCTATAAGACTTGGAATAACAGTGATATCATCCATGTAAACAACTACAAATTTATCTTTTTCCTCTGCAAAAGAAATATCCATAGCACGTTGAAATGTAGCCCCTGCATTGATCAATCCAAAGGGAATTTTGGCATACATGAATGTACCCCATGGTGTATTAAATGCATTCTTCTCTTGGTCTTCAGGAAATACTTTAATCTGGTTATAACCTGAGAATCCATCCATAGTAGAAATCCTTTCATATCCTACTACCATTTGCAAAATGTGCTCCATCTTTGGTAATGAGAAATTTTCTTTCAATGAAACTTTGTTGAGATTTCTGAAATCCACACAAAGTCTAATCTCACCATTCTTCTTTCTAATAGGAACGAGGTTGGCTACCCATTTTGAAAACCTCGGAGTCACAATAATTTTAGCATTGAATAAATTTTTTATCTCTTTCTCTATCATAGGTAGCAACATGGGCTTTATTCTTCTCAACTTTTGTCTGAAAGGATTTTCTCTAGGTTTTATTGGAATGGTAGGCTGTATCATAGAGGTATCATACTCTTTCAGGTCCTCATAGCTCTAGGAGAATATATATTTGTATTTCTTCATTAAAGTAATATCCTCTTCTTTTTCTTTTGCAGGTAATTTCTTGGACAATTTCACAAATCGTGGTGTTTCTTCAGTGCCTAAATTCTAATCTTCAAAATCGTTATCAGTAGGTTTAACTTTAGGATCTTTAGCAACATCATTCTGGTCAAACATTTTTTCAAGGGAATTAGGCCTCTTGGAATAAAATTGCTCTTCAGCTGAATTATGTCTTTTCCTCCCAACATATTTTTCAATTTTTTGTTTTCAGATTTTTCATCTTCAATTTGTTCATCATCTTGGAAGTTCTCTAAATTTTTATTTTCTGTATCAATCTGAGTGTTTACAAATTCAACATACATTTCCCAAAATCTCTTTATTTGGAGTTTTCTAGAATTGAGGGTCTATTTACAACTTCAACTTTATACTTTTTTTTCTGAGAATAAATGGGAGTTTTGAAATTACTAGCAGTTATAGCCAAAGAATCTGCTACTTGATTATCCATTCTGGGGACCACTATGATTTTATGTTCTGTAAAATAATTGCCAAACATGTCCCAGACTTCATTCTTGTAGGCTCTCATTCTGGGATGTTTTGTTTGGTAACTATCATTTACCTAATTTACTACAAGTTTTGAATCCGCAAGTACTTCTATTCTCTTTGCTCCCATACCTTTCAAATCCTGTAAACCTAGCAGCAGAGCCTCATACTCAGCCACATTTTTAGTACACTCAAAAGTCAATTTATAAGATAAATCTTTAAACTCTCTGTTTGGAGATATAATCCAAACACCCGCACCAGCCCCACTTTTACTTATGGACCCATACAAATACATAGTCCACAATCCTTCTTCATTTTTCTTCTTCTTTAAGGATTCTTGTCTTTTTTCAAATTCCATGTCCTCTTTAAACTCAATTTGTAAAGGAACTTCAGGATCAGTGTGAGTTACATCATTAAAAAATATAGAGGATCCTAAATCAGTATCAACAACATAAATAGGATGGTTTTCAGAATTATCTTGACTGTTGACTACATAGGCTAACCTCTTCTCTCTATATAACCTTTTTGTGCCTCCAAATAAAGGTATAGTGGCATATGACATATCCATTTGCAGAGTTCCATTCAATTTTGATGCCCAAGACCTTGACAACAACATGCCAAACTTGGAAGGAATATCAGCTACTACAACATCCATCACAATGCTCTTAGTTGGAAGGTGAGAAAGGGTTACCACCATATCTTTTATCAATCCTAGACATCTGACCTTTCTAGAATCAAAAGAATACAGGTCTTTGTAAGGCTTAGTAACCTCCAATCCTAGACTTTCTGTTACACCTAAAATCTTACCATCCTGAGATTCAGTGTATACATCCCTGAAGTTTCATTGGCTAAGTCATTTACCTGGAAGGGATGCCATTTCATTTATGCTGGGTTTTGAGAATTCGTCGCAGATTGCACTCATGCAACCTGTGACGTCACATCTTGCTCTACTGCAGGGTGCGACGAATTCAGTTAATGGACAAAAATAGGTCCTTCGAGCTCATTCTTGAAGCCTACTGACTTGGATTCTTATCCCTGATCTCTTAGGGGAGATGGAACTCGGTTCCTGACCTCTTAGAAGGATCCCCTATCTCTCTCCTACCATATCTCAACCTACCCT
The DNA here is from genome assembly GCA_027924585.1 of Larix kaempferi. Classification (NCBI taxonomy): domain Eukaryota; kingdom Viridiplantae; phylum Streptophyta; class Pinopsida; order Pinales; family Pinaceae; genus Larix; species Larix kaempferi. Next base: position 11,468,335 of record BSBM01000207.1, read on the forward strand.
ATCCATATCCTATCCACTTAGTCCTATATAAGTGAAGCTCTACCCCTCTCCAAAGGGAGGAAGTCTATAGTGTCTACATGCTGGTGAAATCATCTTGGAGAGATCTCTAATTCATCTATTGAGAGACTCAAACTTCCTTGGGAGGATATGCCAATTGGCTTGGATGGAGAAGGGATACTACGTTAAGCCTTGGTTGTAGTCTATTCTTTACTATGTACTTTCCCGATTTACAGTAATATAAATGCTTTCCACCAATATTGTTTGTGTGTAATGATATTGTGTAGTTTACCTGCTTAACTGTTTACTTATCTTATTGTATAGATGCTCTTTACTCGTTTTGCATTGTTCTATGTGTCTTGACAGGTCTTGCAGCTGATATCTGACAACAGCGAGGCGTGGAGAAACATCTAGGAGAAAGGATTGCGAAGTTAAGGTAAGGTATATAGTCACTTGATCCTTAAGTAGATCTAGGAAAGTAGTTTGTAGTCTGTACTATTTGTTGTAGACTCAATTTGAGCTAGGGAGATCTGGCTCACCTCCACTCGAGTGGATTGTCCATCAAACACTTTCCACTACTACCCTTGGCATTAGATTATGAGATGCACTAGAATCTAGCATGGCATTGTGCAAAATCATATCATGGATATTCAAACTTAGATAAAAAGGAGGGAATTCCTCATCATCTGTATCTTCAATTTTAGGTCCAAAGACAATAGTGGGAAAATCATCTATTACTTCTAAAATATCTGGTTGATAATCACCTTGATTCTTGACCATTTTAGTGATTTCCTCTCTATATTCATTATTCCTCAGCAGTTCACTAAAGGGGACACAAATATTAATCTTTGATAACTCTGATTGCAGTTTGAAGGATCAAATTGGTCTCTCTACATCAATTGGTAATGGCTGTTTGTTTTCTTTTGACTTTTTCTCTTTATTTTCTGGATTTTTTTGTACAGTAGTATCTTTTTGTTTTTCTAAATTTTGTTGGATATTGGAAAGCTGATTTGGATTGGGATTTCCTTTATTTATTATTACATCACGATTTCTCAACTTCAACTTCTTCTACAAATCATCAATGGCATTTTGATAGCCTCTCTGTTATTGATTTGAATCCAACTCTAAAATAAGACTATCATCTTCTTGAGTGAATATATTATGCTCTTCTTAAGTCAAGTATATTTCAAAATCAATATCATCAAATTGATGAATCTGGTTATTCATTGGATCTTCTTGTCCCTCCTCATCAACCAAATTTTCTAGGAATGGTGGTCTTATCTGTTGATCTTCAGGATTTCTTTGGTTTCTTTGAGGAAAAGGAGGTCTTCTAAAATTTGGATTTCTTACTTGATTTTCAGGTTGCTCTCTGTTAGGTGGTCTATTATCTATAGCTAACCTGTCCATCAATCTCTCCATGGTTTTCATAATCATTTCAAATTTTACATCACTTTCTGAGGAAGGGGTAGAGGTGGATTGTTGATTTTCTTGTCTTCTCCTATCTGCCTCTACTCTATTTTTCATTTTCCCTGAAGCCATTAAGTTCGCCTCCAATTCTAGAGAATATTTAAACATGTTAGGAAAAGTAGGCGACTTCCTCTCTCTCAACATGTTGGTCACCCTATACGTCAGTTAATTAAATCTAACACACAGGATGGTCAATCTAAATTGTCAAACCCAGGAAGGTCTTTTATTTCAAAGGAAATAAGCACAATCTATGCATAAACAGATCAAGCAGTTGATTTACTGAATGTAGATAATGACCGTACCTATATGCTCAGCCAACTCATTCCATAAGAAAGCTAATCTAATTCATACATCTAAGAATCCAAAGTGAAACAACCTTCCTACAGAAATCAACCCAGCAAGTTAATGATCTAACAATGAAATGGAACTATATTAATTTTGCAAGAAGTTAAATCCTATAATTATCAAACCACAACATTCAATCTCTACCAAAATGATCTATCCAGTGGCTATTGTAACTTTACCATTATCTATCTAATCTATGAATGCAATTGAAGATAGAACAACAACCAGAATTAAAACACAAGCTTGAACTCTAACTAATAATTACTAGAAATCCTAGAAAGAATAAACAACTAAAAGATAATTCGAATTGAGCTTGGTTGTCACAGCTGATTAAAAAACACATGCAATTAAATAAATGATCTTACACAGTCGACTGTCACACCACTATGTTACAGCTATTCAAGATGCAATTATAAACTACAAGAAAGGAAAGCTAATCTCTGTTACAGCTACCAATAATATCTGTAATCATTCCACACCACACAACAGAAGTAAAACTAAACTACTCTACCTACTTAAACCAGCTATCTCTGTGAGAAGGCGGGCCCTGGCCTTCTAACAGAGACGCCGAGAGTCATAGCAAATTAAGACACATAAATGAAGAACTTTTCTCTCATATTAATGATGAAAGATTGTGAGTCTCAGTGCTCTGTTACAGCTTACACAAAGTGGTAATTGTCCAACCCCAGGGTACGAGAGCCTTCTAGAATTTATACAAGGAAAATATAGTTTCAGATCCACCATATTTGTGCAGCAATGAAGATCTATGATCTTCATGCTATGGAGTTACATCTAACTGATACAACCATATTAAATAAGGTTGTTAATCATGAAAGATGTTGTTGCTCTAATAATTAATGGATCAACTTACTCAACAACTTGAATGCAACCTGTCTGTCACAGTTAGGCTTTATTTCAGTGGAATCTGTTATAGTGAGGATCTGTTAAAGCTTACGTGGAGGATGTGTTGTCCCTTGGAGTATGAGTAGCTGGTGCCTTGAAGAGTAGCAGCTGGCGCCACTTGGATGATACACTTGTGCTTTAGACCTTGGCTAAATGAAATCACACAGATCAACATAAACTAAGGACTAAGATCCATAATATTTAACAATCTTAGGCATAAAATAAATAAAGCAATAACAAATTATACCTGTCAATATTATTTATTGGTCTGGAAAAAGACATGGATATAGATAATAAAAGTAGGATGAAATCAGGTCAATATGACGTAATCATGATGGCCAAAAAGGGGCATTTCCTAGACCCAACATCTCCCCCCAACTATCTGATTGCATGTCCTCATGCAACAACGTCCCCTAGTCTGAATCTAAATCTGAGTGGAATCTGTGGAGATTTGTAATATTATAGGAAAGTTCTGGTGCCTCCCCTCGAGGCACAAACCCATAACAGGATATCCAATGCTCCCATCACAATTCTTCTTCTTCTAATGTCAAAGCATAGTTGTTTCTATAAGAATTGCTCACATTCCACCAAATGCAAGGGAACTTAAATCTCAAACCAATCCAGCAAGACCCACACCTTTTCATGCACTGTACATATCTAGGAATCCTTGCCAAAGCTTGCCTAAAATTTTCAAATCCATATGGATCCATTTCCTTCAGAGATGAGGAAGAGTACAACCATTTGTATTCACTACCTTCCAGGGCATCCTGCTACATATTAACAATCATTGGGACACATGTGGTAAGGAGTTTATCTCCCAGAATCTCAAAATATCGGGCAATTGAGGGAACCCTGAGAGATTTAGCATGATTTGCCATGAATGCTGGTGGATTTTGAGGTTCTCCTCTAATCCAGAGAGTAGAATTCTCCTCATTCCTGAGGATGGTTTGGAAATCATCTCACCATCTTACATGATTAATGACAAAGGAGGCAAATTTCCTCAGCTGAACATCCCCTGGAAGAGGTAAAGGATTAGATGGAAAGTCAATATAACAATCCCTGTCATGTAAATACAATTCACATAAAAAATGTTGATCCTCAAAATCACTCTTCAAAAAAGTCTCCAAAAACTGAGTAGTTGTTTCCAAATCAAATGATCTCCCATCCTTGAGAGCTCTTAATTGAAATAAGGTTGTCTGCTCATGGAGAAAGACAGGGTAAGAGGGGGATGGAGCCCTGCAACTCAACAATTCTATGGAAAGAGTGTACATTTTGTCTTTTTCTTGTTGCAGTGACTTAAGTTTCTTTAGTCCTTCCAATTTTTCTTGAAGTTTCTCCCACTGGAGTTTCTGGAAGAATAACTCCTTAGCCCACTTTTCTCTCAATCCCTTAATGACATTCCTATGTTCCTGAAGAGAGATCATACCTGTTCTGAATTGTTCAATGCACTTGAGCCATTTATCCAACTCGATATTTAACCATATAACCTTCTTCTCCAGCCATTGAATCTTTCTGTCTTCTACCTCCTTTTCATCATCAGAATCCAGATGAATGACTTCCTTATCTTGCTTTGGCACAGTGACAGTTTCATCCTCTAGTGGGGTTGTAGTGGTCTGTGCATGTAGTGCAGTCTCAGCCATGAGTTTTAGAGATGCTCGTTCTTGTGTAGCAACATTCTTTATTTCCATATCCACCTCAGCTTCCTCGGTCTATGTTACAGTCTCAGTCAATATTCTTAGGACTGCTGGTTCTTGTGTGACAGCATCCTCGTTCTCCATTTCAATCTCAACCATCTAAGTTTGTGTTGCCACTGTAGAAAATGATTTTGGAAACACTGGTTCTTGTGTAACAGTGTTTTCCTCCTGGTCCTTGATATCAAGTGTTGATTTCTGAGTTGCAGCCTTACTAAACATTTTCAAGGGTACTGGTTCTTGTGTAACAGTCCCTTGTTCCTCAATTTCTTTGAACTGCTGAGATTGTGTTTGGTTTATATCATATTTTTCTGACTGATGAGACTGATCCCGAAGAAGCTCAGTATCCCCTGATGGTTGGGACTATACTATTTCATCTGCTAAATTCAAGTCAGGGATCTCTTCAATTCTTGGCTCATTTTCACCTATCAATTCGATTTCTAGCATTCCTTCTTCCACCTCCTCTATCTGTACATGCTTTTGTGATGCAAGTCCCAACAAAACAAATCTGTGTCCTACTGCAGAAAATATATCTCCACACTCTGGAAAAATAGTCTCCCCATACTTCTCATTTTCAAATGCAAAAGATGGATTTTCCAATAAATTTGCAGCATTTGCTAATGTGTTCAAATTTTTCTCTACTTTTTTTCCAGCTACTCCTTCCATCTTTCCAGCTCATTTCTCAATATCTACACCTCCTCTTTCAATAATTCATTTTCAAACAGGAGATTTTCGATTTGAGGTTCTTCCTTGGAAGGTTCCTGCATATCAGCAGATGATGTGGGGTTCAAAATGGGAATCTCTATATCCACCCCTGTTACAGGTGTTTTCTCTAACGCAGGTGACTCCCTATTCTCTCTAATTGCTCCTATTGTCCCTGCTAAGGGTGTCTCAGTATTACCCATTACATCCACTGTCTCAGCTTCTTCTGCTCTCTCTGCTAACTCTGTTGCTATTGCAGCTACTTCTGCTACTACTGCTATCATAGCTGCTTCTGCTACCGCTACTGATCGGGTCCTTCTTTTCTTCACCAATCCCACTGGGTGTTCCTCACTGCTTACTGCTACTGATGCTTTGACAGTTCTAATCCTTCTTTTCTTTGCTTCATTGGGTGTCTGACCCTTATTTTCTGATCCTACTCTTTGTTTCTTTGACATCGGGGTTTTTACCTTGGTCTCTTCTTCTTCAATAATAGTACCCCTTATCTATGGAGAGGATGCAACATCCAAAATTTCCACAGTCCCTCCTCCTACTATTTGATATCCTTCCACCTAAATTATTGTTTCTGCAATTGTAGCTTCTACTATCATAGCTTTAATAGCTGCTCCAGTTTCAACTTCTTTTAATTGAGTATCTTCTTCTATAATTATAGCTTCGAATTTTTCTGCCTCCTTCTCCATGGTTTCCACAACAATTTCCTCAGCTATATGGTTTTCTATTACTGCTACCTCCCCTTTGTTTACTTCCCCTTCCTCACTGGCCTGGTTCTCTAATGCTCCAGCCTCCCCCCCAAATGGGTTTGAGGAATGTCGGTCCTCACTATCTTCACCGACACCTTCCATCTCTAATAAAGGTTGTATGATTGGCGCATCTCCAGCCAAAAATTGCTCCCAGGTTAAATTATGATTTACAATGGCTCTTAGGACCAGTAATTTAATTAAGCAGTGATTAGTAAGGGAGGAAACTAGGTGTTGGGATATTCTTGCATATCCAGCCATGGTTTGTAGGGCTTTGAGCAGATAGAATGGTATATTTACTAAATTACCATGGCGTAAATGAGATACTAAGGGAAGTTCAAAGATGGAAACAACTTGGTACCTACCTCCACAAGAAATATATATTTTCACAAAGATGGCAACTTGATTCCAGGGTGGTGGTAAAGATGCCAGATCCAACCCACGGCGTTTTGGAATAACCCACTCGCCAACTGTCAAAAATTCCCTCACCGCATTTGCATTATGTGCCTTTCATCCAAATAACTTCTTTCCAACTAGGGGTAAGCCAGTAACCTCGGCTATGATTTCTTATGTAACATCCACATGCAGTACCCTGACCTCAGATTGAGTATTAGTCATATTGAGGGAAAATTGCAATGTGGTTTTTGTGGAAACCGTTCAAAGTATGTCATCCAACCTGCTACTGTGAAAATATTAAGGACTGCTGCATTGGCACGTACAGTTTCTGTATTGACTGGCTCATGTCAGACTAGGTTGCCCATTTTAATCCCCCTTCAAAGTTCAGAACAAACACAACAATCTCCAATATGGACGTGGAAGTTGAAGCTTAATGAACATGCAAAGGATCATTGGGGTTCAAAAATCAGGTTTTAGGCAAGTCTGCGCCAGTATGAACATTTCGCTAACGATGAAGTTGGCAGATAGGAGTAACAGGTGCAAAATTGGGTAAGGTGGCGGAAAATAAATACAGTTATGACCTTAACATAGTCCCTAAAGTGTAATTCCCATGGGTTCGTCAATCGAGGATTGTGACAGGACATAATCGTTATTACCGTATTTAATTTTCTGCCAAATCATGTAAAAGATGTGATTCGTACCTTGCGTTTATGAGTTTGAGCCATGGATTAATCATTACAGCCGGCCTTCGTCCTCACGGTTATGAATGCGCATGTGCTGAAGTGATGTGGCCACTGCCACTTGGGCTGAAAGCTACTCAAGGAACCCAAAATTATCCTTCATGGTGAACCATAACTAGACCTTGTGGAGCAAGTGACAAAACTGATGCCTAATCACATCATTATTGGCATCATCAATCGGAGAGCAGACAAACTGGCGGAGTAACAGCTGCGAAATTTAGAAAAATAAGCGAAAATGGCAGAGTCGCAGCTATACGGACGGAGCGAGAATGAAGTGGAAAGAATAGAGCCGCGGCTGCTAGATTTAGCAGAATAGTCAAGGATAGCGGATTCACAGCTGCTAGGTTTAGCGGAATGGACAAAGGTAGTGGAGTCGCAGCTGCTAGAAGGAGTAAAAATGAAGCGGAAATAGAGGAGTAGCAGCTTCCAACTTAGAAAGGTAAGCGGAAATAGCAAAGTCGCAGCTACGGAATTTGGCCGAATGATCAAAAGTGGCGGAGTCACAGCCGTGGAAAAGTGAAGAAAATGAAAAATGGTAGAATCATAGCTGCGAAATTTGGCAGAACGGGAAAAAGTGGCGGAGTCGCAGCTGCGTTAGAGTGAAGTAGAAGCAAATTCTATATATCTGTGGAAGACTACAAATTATCCATCTTTTCAAAAGAACTTTCTTAGATCAAGAACAGATATGGGGTGTCTGCAGTCGTCTAGCCTAGTCATGGCCGCTGCTCCTCCAATTAGTTCCTACACACAGTTCTCCAAAGCAAACTGATCAAGTGCAAAAATAAAAATAGATAAAATACAGAATGAAAGAAAAACCAATTATTTATGTACAAAAATATGTGTGGAAATTGCAACTTTTAGGAATTCACAGGGTTTAAGGAAGATCCCTGCTCTGGCGTTAACTGATACTCTGGATCAGCTACAACTTGTGAAATAAAAGCATCCCTTGAGATCGGCTTGTGATACAGTCGCAGCCGATGACCATTTGCGAATAATGGTACTTTGTTCTCATCAATGGTGATCAACCGGACTGTTCCATTATCGAATACCCGATCTATCTGATAGGGTCCCAACCAACGAGTGCGCAATTTTCCTTTAAAGTCCCTCTTAAATCATGAATCATACAATAGGGCCAGTCTCCTTCCTGGAAGACCCTTTTTTTTATAAATCTGTCATGCCATCTATAGCACTATTGTTGGATTAAAGTTGTATGATGTACTGCAGCTGTGCGCTTCTCATCCAATTCATTGAGTTGATTCAGTCAATTCCTCTGTGCCTCTGATAAATCCAGGTTTGCTTCCACAGCTGTTTTCAAGGTTCCGATTTCAAATTCAATTGGAAAAACAACGTTCTTTCCATACACTATCTCGTATGGGGAAAAACCAATGGTGTTATGCCAAGTGGTACGATAGGCCCACAATGCCTCTGGAATCCTTTCAACCTAATCTTTACGATGGATCTTCACTGTTTTTGTCAGAATAGCTTCGATAACCTTGTTTGTGCTCTCCACCTGCCCATTGGCCTGTGGATGATATGGTGAGGTTATTCTGTGTTGAATATGAAATTTCTGTAATAGTGCTTCCATCTTGTGAGATACAAACTGTGGTCCACCATCTTTAATGATCTCCTTAGGTATTCCAAACCGAGTAAAAATGGCTTCATACAGGAAATCAATCACAGCCTGATCCATGGCCTTGACCAAGGCTACAGCTTCTACCCATTTGGTCATGTAATCTGTGCAAACCAAGATATGAACTTTCTACTTTGAGGGAGGGTTGATAGGCCCTACAAAATCTAGAGCCCACCTATCAAAAGGTTCAACCACAAGCTGTGGCAGTAAAGGCATCTCATCTAATCTATTGGGTTGGCCCATCCTTTGGAAGCTATCACATGCCTGAACATACTTGTTCGCATCTCTGAACAATGTAGACCAGAAATAGCCCATTCTCAAAAATTTATGACCTGTCCTCTTGTCAACAAAATGTCCCCCACAGGGCTCATCATGGAAAGCTTTAAGAATGGTAAAGATTTCATCTTCTCTAACACATCTTCTGATTTCTAAATCAAGCCCTATGTAGAAAAGATGGCCATCAATCTAGCAGTACCTAGCACTCTGTTGTATGATCTTCCTTTTTTCTCTCTTTGATAGATGTGCTGGAAGCTTACCTGCAGCCAAAAAGTTAGCAATATCTACATACCATGGGGAATGAGCTGAGGCTGCAAACAAATGTTCGTCAAGGAAGGAATCTTCGACTGGTAGATTATCATCACTGTTAGTAAGTCGAGATAAAAAATCTGCAACAACATTTTCCTTTCCTGGTCTATCAATAATTGTGATATCAAATTCCTGTAACAGTAACAACCATCTAGTAACTCTAGCATTCGTGATTAGTTTATTCATTAAATACTTGATAGCAGAATGATCAGTGTGCAAAAAAGTAGAATATCCAGTAATATAATGTCTAAATTTTTTGATGGCATGAACAATGGAAAGAAATTCTTTTTCTGTAACAGTATAATTTAGTTCAGAAGGAGACAAATTTTTACTAATATAGTAAATGGCATAAGGAGCACTACCTTCCTGTTGTCCCAAAACTGCTCCAATGGCAGTGTTTGAAGCATCTGAAGAAATGTGAAAAGGCAGATCCCAATTGGGTCCTCGTAAGATGGGTGCTATAGACAGCCTCTTCTTGAGCTCAGTAAACGCTGTTTGGCATGCATCATTCCAGACAAACTGTGCATCCTTCATCAACAGAGTGAAAAAAGGAGAAGCTAGTTTGGAAAAAATTTCTATGAACCTTCTGTAATAGCCAGCATGCCCCAAGAAGCTACATACATCCTTCTGTGTCCTAGGAGTTGGTATATTTTCAATTACCTTGATTTTGGATGGATCTACCTGGATACCATCAGAAGAGATGAAGTGCCCCAGCACTATGCCTTCACTCATCATCATGTGGCACTTTTCAGTGCTTAAAGAGAGTTGGCTTTGTTCACAGCATTTCAAGACCTTTTCTAAATTTTCAATGCTTCTTCATAACTATCACCATATGGAGTAAAGTCATCCATAAATATTTCCATGCAATAATTCATCATTTCTGAAAAGATTCCAATCAATGCTCTCTAAAATGTAGCTGTTGCATTGCACAACCCAAAAGGAAGTACTCGGTATGAAAAAGTCCCCCAGGAGCAAGTGAAAGTGGTTTTATCTTGATCTTTTGGAGCAATCTGAATCTGGTTATAGCCACTAAAGCCATCCAGAAAGGAGAAATACTTTTTCCCAAACAAGGTATCAAGGACCTGATCAATGAAAGGTAAGGGGAAATGGTCCTTCTACGTTGCCTTGCTCAATTCTCCATAATCCATGCAAACTCTCCATTTCCTGTTCTTCTTTGGCACAATCACAAGTGGGGAAACCCACTCACTGTCTGAAATTGGATATATAAATCCTGCTTCCAAAATTTTCTGGATTTCTTCTTTCACTATGTCTCTCAGGTTCGGGTTCATCCTTCGTTGTGGTTGACATACAGGCCTGGAGTCACTCTTAATATAAATGTGATGGGTGCATAGATGAGAAGGAATTCCTTTCATGTATGTGTACTCCCAAGCAAAGGCTCCCTTACGTTGTTTCAGCAGAGTGACTAGCTGTTCCAGCTCATTAGGTGCCAGATTAGGATTGATATTCAATGTTTTTCCTAGCCCAATTTCTACTGGAACACTCTTCGAATTATTAAGTACTGGAATTATACTATCATCACCGATTAGAGTTTCTTCTGTAATCTTTTCTTGTTCTGTTGCACCTAGAGTACTGTCCAAGATCTGATAGACACTTTGATTGACTGACGTGGGCTCACTGATGAAACTATTAATTGCATCATCCTCTGTTTCATATTTAAACATTAAGGCTCTCCCTATGGTTAGTAGCGGCTGCACACCCTCTTCCTCCTCCAAATATGCCCATAATGGAGTCTCAGCTTCTGTGCTTGGTCGAGCTGGAGAGTATAGGGTAAGGCTCTTAATCTCAGTTTCATCTGAAATGGTCATAGATCCTGACCGACAGCTGATACAGGCATCTGTTGTGGCCAACCACAGTCTTCCTAGGATCAGTGGGTCTCCCCCCAACTAGGATTTCGGCACTAACACCAAGAAATGCACAGGGTATTCCCACGAGTCGACTGAGATCACGAGGTCATCCAGGATCCCCTCAGGCTTGATCGTTGATCTATCAGCAAGTTCCAAAACTGTAGGGGTTGGATGAAGATTAGTGAGTCCCAATTTATTCATAGTTTCTATGGTCATAACGTTAATAGATGCGCCTAAATCCACCAAGACATTTGGAATTTGTGTGTTCCCTATGTGAACTGTAACAGTCGGGTTCCCAGGGTCATCGTATTTTGCCACAGGGGCCTTCCCCATTATCAATTCTGAAAGCTTTCCCAACACGTGGATAGTGGGGGGATCCCTGGGCCTTTTTCCTGGTTTCTTGACACACAAATCTTAAACCATCTTAGCATAAATGGGCACATCATGGAGGGCCTGTAACACTGGAATTTTAACATACAAAATTTTCAACTCTCCCACGAGATCAAATCGGGGTTTTTCCACTGTTTCTTGTAGTTGCAATTGTTCAGGGTATGGTGGTTCTCTATTCAACTATGTAGGCTGTGACACATCTTGTGTTGCTTCCTGAGTTTCAACTGCTGCTTCAGTAGGAGTATCAACATCCTCAATAATGGGGCTTGCTGAATTAACCATGTTGTCATAGTGTTGATTTATTCCAGTTTCAATCACTGGGGGTGACACATCCTCAATGATAATAGGATCCACTACCATCCTTGATCGTAATTGTATATCATTGCAGGGAATCTTAGTAATGGAATACGTAGGCATGTTGGCAGTCTCAAATTGATGGACTACTTTATTGTTTGGGTTCGAGTTAGGTTGTGCAGGTAGCTGTGGTCGAAGTGGTACATTCATAGGTGCTGCATTGTTTTGGAAAGGGAGCTGTGGTTGCTGATACTGCTGATGCTGATACTGTTGAGGAGGGTATTTTTGGTACTAAGTTTGGTGATGGGGAAAGTTATTTCCTTGGTAAGAGTTTCTCCAGTTGGAATTCCAAGGAGCTTGGTTCGACTGCAGTGGCCATGGTGTCTATGAATTAGGATTTTTCATTGGATTCTGGGATGGATGCCACTGGTTGCTAGAATAATGTGAAGGGAATTGTGTATTCATATTATGCATATTGTTCATTCCATTCATATTATGCAGAAAAATCTTTGGATCTGCATTCATACCTTGGTTTCTAGGCTTCCATGGTTTCTTTTGTGCCATAAAGTATGTTGGCTCTAACTCTGGAATAGATGCCTGCAGGACTGCTTTGACCTTAGGTAATGATGGACACTCTTTAGTATCATGCTCGAGTTCACATATCCTACATACCTCTTCTTTTTCCAATTGGAATTCCTTCACTGGATGGTTCTTCCTACATTTAGGACAGAATACCCCAAGTGTAAGATCTTCTACCACTTGTTTCTGTTTTTCCCTCATGACATCCAACTCTAAGGAAATGGAGCTCATCATGTTTGTTTTAAAGTTCTCCAGTAAGTTGCCTATTTCTGCTCGAGTGGCCCCTCCACTAGCTGACTTCTGAGTCCTAGTGAAGACATCCTGGTCTCGATCTTTGTCTCGTTTGCTAGTTCTAGAAGATCCCTTGGAATACCTTCGACATAATTGAACAATATTTTCAAAAGGTTCCTTCGAGATATCCCCTTTCCCCAGCAGATTCAACATATCAAGGCAATCTTCTCTAATTCCTCTTTGTAAGATAATCTTGAGCACATCCTTGCCAATCTCAGCATGACCAGATCTTTGTAAATTGTACAACAATCTTTCCACAAAGTCTTCCAAACTCTCTTCATCCTTCTAAACCATTTTAAACAACTCTTCCTTTCTATCTCTAGTTCTGCAATATTCTTGATACTTAGAAAGAAGGGTGTTTTTCATTTGGTCCCAAGTAGTAATGGTCTCACGACCCAGGCTCATGAACCAGCGCAGAGCATTTCCCATGAACCAGCGCAGAGCATTTCCCTTCAAGGTGGCTAGGAATAACTTCAGTTTTTTAGCACAAGAGATGTAATCATAGCTACGACAGAGGATATCAAATTCAAAAAGAAACTCATCAGGATCCTCAGAGGACTTACCATGAAAATTCAGGAGAACTGATGGTGAGATATTCTTCATAGGAGTTGCTCTAGGTGTCTGGAGGATAGGGAATTCTAATGTAGCCATAGTATTACCAGGATGATTATTTTCTCCTTCTTCCTCCCGGTGATCCTCATGTTCATTCTCACCCCCCTATTCTCTATCAGCCATGGTTTTGGTCTAGAAATTAACAGCTTCCTTTATGCGTTCTTCCTCTCTTCTCCTCTCTTCTCCTCGCCTTCTTTCTTCCTCTGCTATTCTGCGAGTCTCCAACCACACTTCCTTAGTAACTATGGTTCCGTTAATATGATAGATATCCTCTCTATCTGGTGCACCTACAACACTTCCCTTATCTTCAGGAGGTTTACTTTCTGCAACAGGAGTTGAAGGTCCCATTGTATTCTCCACTATGGATGCTGAGTGTTCAAGATTGGGAGGAACAAAATTTCCCCTGCCTGTAGAGTTCCGTAGTGGCCTAGTGGAAGAATCATCTTTAGCAATTATCTCATCAATGTATGTGTGTCTTCCCTAACCTGCATTACGACCTCAACCTCTTCCGCCTGCAATGTTAATATTCAAAGGGGGTTCCCGATTTGTTTTTCTTGTATTCATGCATGCTGTAACTAATTGAACTAAAATAAAATCAAATGAAACCAACTACTAACTCTGTCTATCTATTACCATCCCCTGTAACGACGCCAAAATGTTGGTCACCCTATATGTCAGTTAATTAAAGCTAACACACAGGATGGTCAATATAATTTGTCAAACCAAAGAAGGTCTTTTATTTCAAAGGCAATAAGCACAGTCTATGCATAAACAGATCAAGCAGTCGATTTACTGAATGTAGATAATGACCCTACCTATATGCTCAGCCAACTCATTCCATAAGAAATCTAATCTAATTCATACATCTAAGAATCCAAAGTAAAACAACCTTCCTACAGAAATCAACCCAGCAAGTTAATGATCTAATAATGAAATGGAAGTAGATTACTTTTTCAAGAAGTTAAATCCTATAATTATCAAACCACAGCATTCAATCTCTACCAAAATGATCTATCCAGTGGCTACTGTAACTCTACCATTATTTGTCTAATCTATGAATGCAATTGAAGATACAACAGCAACCAGAATTAAAACACAAGCTTGAACTCTAACTGATAATTACTAGAAACCCTAGAAAGCATAAACAACTAAAATATAATTAGAATCGAGCTTGGCTGTCACAGCTGATTAAAACAAACATGCAATTAAATAAATGATCCTACACAATCGACTGTCACACCACTCTATTATAGCTATTCAAGATGCAATTATAAACTACCAGAAAGGAAAACTAATCCCTATTATAGCTACCAATAATATCTGTAATCATTCCACACCACACAATAGAAGTAAAACTAAACTAATCTACCTACTTAAACTGGCTATCTCTGTGAGAAGGTGGGCCCTGGCCTTCTAACAGAGACATCGAGAGTCACAACAAATTAAGACAAAGAAATGAATAAATTTGCTCTCATATCAATGATGGAAGATTGTGAGTCTCAGTGCTCTGTTACAGCTTACACAAAGTGGTAATTGTCCAACCCCAGGCTACGAGAAACCTCTGGAATTTATACAAGGAAAATACAGTTTCAGATCCACCATATTTGTGTAGCAATGAAGATCTATGATCTTCATGCTGCGGAGTTACAGCTAACTGATATAGCCATATTAAACAAGGCTGTTAATCGTGAAAGATTTTGTTGCTCTGATAATTAATGGATCAACTGAATCAACAACTGGAATGCAACCTGTCTATCGCAGCTAGGCTTTGTTTCAGTGGAATCTGTTATAGTGAGGATCTGTTACAGCTTGCGTGGAGGATGTGCTATCCCTTGGAGTATGAGTAGCTAGTGCCTTGAAGAGTAGTAACTGGCACCACTTGGATGATACACCTGTGCTTTAGACCTTGGCTAAATGAAATCACACAGATCAGCATAAACTAAGGACTAAGATCCATAATCTTTAACAATATTAGGCATAAAATAAATAAAGTAATAACAAATTATACCTGCCAATATTATTGATTGGTCTGGAAAAAGACATGGATATAGATAATAAAAGTAGGATGAAATCAGGGAAAAATGACGTAATCATGATGGCCAAAAAGGGGCATTTCCTAGACCCAACACAACATACAAGAAAAGTCCCCATCAAAAGCATCTGCATAATGTAATTTAGCTGCCCCTACTAATGGTTTGATATCAACAGGAATTGAATTGTAAACATTCATAAATCTGCTAGAAAATTCCTGTACCAACTCAAAATTCGCTTTCTTTAAACTGTTGTATTGAGATAATATTTGTAAAGGGATCTTATTTGCCTCCCACCTATCCAAAAACAATGTTTGAAAAGTTTCAAAAGTAGGGATAGATCTTGTTGGTAAATCCTTAAACCACTTTTTTGCCTCTCCTGATAAACTCTGAGAAAACAACCTCATCTTCACATCATCATGATCTACTTCTTCTATGTCAATGAAATCTTCAAATCTATCCATATGTTTTTTTGCTATAAAATTTCCCTCTCCATCACATAGAGAGATTCTATGTGAGTAGTTCTAAGGGAGATCATTCAAAAAAACTAGCAAAGTTGTTGACACAAACCCAGTCGATAAGGGTTCCTTAGTCTGTCGACATCCAACCCACTGCGATATCCCTGAGCACCGGCCCAGACAAGTTTTACCCTGTCCAACAACACCTGCGGAGCAGATGAAGTCTCACCCGATATGTTCAAGGGAGAGATGATGGAACCATGTTTTCGCTGAATGAAGGAGGACCTTGTGCATCAACTTATCAACTTATCGCAACATTACATAACAGATCTAACCATTCAACTTAGGCATTAAACATAATTGGAGTATCATTCAACAGATCTGATCATTGATAGAACCTCTAACGTGCAACAGATATAATGGTAAAACATTAATTGCAGTAAGAAAACATCGCATCATTCACAGATTCATATCGCATAATGCATTCATCACATGGAAATAGGGAAGACACAATGATTCTACTTAAAAGTATGTCATATCATATTCATCTTCGCAAAAAAATAGGTACAACAAGATAATCCTTCTTTCGCATACCTAGATTTAAACATACTCTGACCGATTTCCCTCAATGACAATTCTCCTCCTAAAGATAGATCTTCGATGATGATCTTTTACCCATACAATCACCATCTATTTATAGGCTTGCACCTTTACATTTGCGGTCCAATTAGGCAACCTCCTAACTACTTCTTAACAAACTTTACAAAAATATTGACCGAAAACCCACATAATGCGGTCCAAATGACCCAAAAACCCACATATTGCGGTCCAAATGACCCAAAATACAAAAGTTACTATCGTCTTGCATGTTGATTTCCTCCTTTCGCGGTATCTTCGGCCTTGCACAGCATCCGCGATGCTGCGAAGTTGACTCATCCAAACCGCCTGCCAATAAAAGCCAAAGGTGCAAACCTAGCTGCCATTGGTCTAGGTGGATTTGGTATAATAGGTAGATTTTGTGATACATGAGGGTTCTCAGGAGGATTATGAACAAGGTTTATAATATGAGGCTAGAAAGTTTGAAAAAGAGGACTACTTTCTTGAGCTTTTATAGTACTTTGCAAATTTTGCCACAGGGAATCTAATAGATATGACTCGAATATGTTTGGATTAGCTTCTGTTTGTTTTAAATATGATTCTGATTTTGATCTTAACAAATTCTTTCCATCATTTACTCCCAAATCTAAATCTTGAAAACCATAGAACTCTTCTTGCAATAAAGGCGTTTCAGTATGAGAAAGACTAGTCTTTTATTTTCCACTCCTACATCTAAACAAACTTTTTTGGTTTTCCACACTTTGTATAACTTCATGATTAGGATTACATCATGTGTGTATTCTTATGGAAGCCAGGATGTCTTCTAAAATCTTCCTAAAAATGAACATGGAGTCGCCAGGGAAAATGTACAACCTTCTTCAAATGTAGAAATCTTTGTTTGCCCAGAGAAATCCTTTCTTTATTGGAATCTTGAAATCTTTTTCGTTTCCTCCTAGGGTTGATTTGAACTTTTTCTCCCCAGCAATGGTTCCAATATGTTAGCACTCAAAATGTACCCGAGGTTGTAAAAAGGTCATCTCAAGGAAACCAAAAAACCAAGCTTTAGGAAAGAAAGGTGGCTTCTTTCTTTCCGGAGAGGGATCTCTCAAGGATTGTTTTAACAAGGCCATATATATGAACAAGAAATAAAATCAGATTGTTGTTGTTGTTTTTTTTTTTTTTTAAACAAGGCAAGTACGCATTGGGAAATGGAGTCAAAATATATATATCCAATTACAGTGCTATTGCATGGAAATTTATAACAAAGGCAAGGTATCCATTCAGTCACAGTCAACATTCTTTGGTCTGGTGGAAGAGAAGAAATAAGGAAGAATCCATTAACATGGGAATCCAACAAGGATGAGTCCAATGCTAAATTTAGTAGAGAAGGTTTTGTGAATATATGAAACTCATAGACATAGCATATATGTATGAATTATGTACTATCAAACACTTATTTCAGAAATGAAAGAAAACACCATGGAAGTAATAATAGAAAATACATTCACACGAGAAAGGGAAAAACAGACTATGACATAAACGACAAGGAATATTTGCAAAAATGACAGCTTTGGCTCTATATTTTTCTTAAAGATAGATATCAAATTACAAGCTCAATCCTCACGGGTTCTAACCCTTTTTTCATCATATTCACTAGTTCTTATACAATTGCTCCATGAGCTGAAAACAAAACAAACTGCTAAAAATAGGCATAACTACCTTTACATGTGTCATTCAAAACATATTAACTAGTAATTGATCTGAGAAAATAAACTAATGCCTAAATAACTAATTCTTCAGCAGTAAATTCTCCACGATCTTCAACATCTTCATCCATGCAACGTATACTTAGATCTTCCATATTTCTCTACTATCTTCCACTACTCGGTAGATGGAAAATCAGAAGCAGCCATGACCCTTGTATGAATAATTTTGCAAGTGTGCACATGCTTCCTTGAAAACAAAGACTATCTCAAATTCATTTGCCAGCTTGCCAACAATTCTTTTTCCAGATAATTATTAGTGCATGTCAACAAAGTTTGCATCATCCAATATGAATTCCATTAAATTGTCTTGATATTCCTTTTGTGTCAGTTTAGCACCCTTTTCTTCCCAAAAGAATGGAAGTCCTATCTTGAACAGAGGATCGAACATGTCTTTAAAAAGCTTCAACTGGTGTGCCATGATATCTATCTTGGACTGAACTGTATGTAACTATTGATGCTTATTTACCACCTTCCTCGCCCAAATTATGATAGATATTTTGTCCTTTATGTTTGTTGTCTTCAATTCATCTTTTGTTAACCCATTTAAAAACTCTATGGCATTCTCAACACAATCAATAGGTTTCTTATTTAACTTTTCTTTCGCTGCTATCACATTTTGTTTAGCTAATTTAATCATAGCCTCCTTGTCTAAAAAAAATCAAGGTAAGGTCTCAACTTGCTTGCTTCTGCTATGATATCATCCCAGATTATATGTTTTGCTTCGTGTAGTGATGACTGACCTGTGATCTGCTTCCTCAATTCCTCATTTTTAGTCGGCAATTCTTGGTACTTGGCTTCCCAAGCCTTTCTCTCTTGTTCTTCTTTTGAAACTGAGCTTTCCAGATCTTTATTCTGGTTCTTCAATTTTACTAGCTCCAAATCTTTCAGACTCACTGGTGCCATGGCTTGAACAATGGAAAAATCACCAGATTCAATAGAAGAAGGAACAATTATACTTTCAAATTCTTTATCTTTCTCTTCCAGCTTCTTTTCTAGATCTTCTGACTTAGCTTTGAAAATATTCTCACTCTCTACTACAAGAGACCTATCTGTTTTCCATTGCTTTTCTTTTTCTACAAATTTCAGTAGTTTGGATTTACAATCTGTTAGATCATTTTTCATGTCTTACTTTTTCTTCTCAAGCTCTGCCATCTCAGGAGCATCTATCAATTCAGTAGAAGGAATCATCAACTTCTTCTTTAGTAATTGCATAGCATTATCCTTTTCATTCAATAGATTTGTATGTTAGTCCTTTTATCTGCTTTGCTCTCATTAGCCAACAATTCTGTCTGCAATTTCTTGATCTGTGCCTTGTGGGATTTATTCTCCACCTTCTCTTGCCTAAGTTGATTCTCGATTTTGCTCTTTCTCGATTGTAGCTTTGATAAGTCTAATGTAACTTTTAATAGTTTAGCATAAATAATGTCAACAGTTTCTTTATACAAATGTATCATATCAGGAATGGGGATGTTTTCTAAGTCCATTTTCATCTCAACAACCTTATTCTTGGTTGCTATAGCCAAATTTAAAGTATTCTGAGAGTGATTTCTAATAGTGACTAGAGATACATCATTGTTAGATATTTTTCTAACTTATTCATATAATTTCAATTCTTCTGAAGCTATATCTTTATGATCCTTAAACTTGTCAAATAATTATGGCCTGCTTACTCAGTGGTTGTTTGATTGATTACCTATTATTTAATTTCAAAAGCAGATCCCTTGACCTTGACATGTTTCTTTTTACCCTTACCATTTGTCACCTGTACAAGCTATTTTTCCTCTTCTACTTTTGTTTGTTTGGGGTTCTTGATGTGTCTTCCTCCTCTATATCCATAGCATCAGAGAAGTCTCTTTTGTTGGTTCTCTCAGAGCAGCTGGCTAAGGGTGTAACTTTCTCAAGTGTTGGAATCAAGCTGTACATGTCAAATTGTGGTGAAGTGACCCCCTTTACAGAGATAGTGGAGTCCTCATGTATATCAACATCCTCTTGAGTCTTATGGGGATATTCCAACCAGTTTGCAATCTCTGATAGACCTGCATCCTCAAAATGCTCAGAGGATTTTCTTTTACTATCCGTCCTTCTGATAGAGATAATGTGATGGGGGTTATAATTTATAGAAGCTTCAGTTGGAAACCCCATTTCTCTTAACAAAATTTCAATTGCTAGAAGGGCATCTTTTATCTCGATGATCAATGGGCCTACAACTCTTGGAAATGTAATATCAGAAGCCTTCTTAAAATCTAGAAAATGTTCAATCTCCACTTTTAATTTATCCATGATCAGTTCAATAGAAAACACTCTGGAAGTAAAAATGCAGGTAATATATAAGGTTGATGAATAAAACCATATATCCTGATTATTGTACCTTGATAAAAAAGAAACCAATTAGTAATTCTCTTTTCAGGAGAGAACTCCAAAATCTCTTTCATCTCTGTCAAAAACCTGGGTAATTTCTTTTGAAAGAAATCACTATCGACCTCTGACATATGGAAATCATAAACTTGATGTAGTCTCTATTTATTTCTTCATTGAGCACCATCTCATGAAGTTGTAGGTTTTCCTCATTGAATGATAAAAACATCTTCAACAAATAAGACTGAAATCTGAAACTTCTGGTTTTGTGGAAATCCACTAGCTGAGAATGAATATTATCAGCTAAGGATTCATCAAATTTAAGGCAAGAAGACTGTACTGGCTGACTAGACTCCTCAGACTCAATTTGGTAGGTGATAAGGACAAACAACAAACTCATTAAGGGTTCAGGAACGTATCTATCTATATCCAATCCTAAAAAATGACTCATCATGGTTATGACACATTGGGTTTCTTCGGTAAAAATACTGGCATCAACAGGGAATGGCTGGTCTTATAATGAGACATCAGGTTTTAGGCAAATTTTGAATAAATCTTGCCTCTTTTCAACTACAGACTCTCTAAAGTACTCGACTATGGACTCTTCATTATAATATTTGGAATCTCGCATCGGGAAGTGAAAGGGTTTTTCTAACGAAAACAGGGCTAATTTGATACAAGATTTTTTATTTGGATGTATCCATAATTACCCTCTCAGAGGAGGAATAATTAGTGGCACACCAGTCAACAAATTTTAGGCAATTTAGGGTTTGGTTCACTGAAAAATACTGGAGTTATGTGTCACGTCCCCTCCCATCATACCAGCTAGATGGAGCGGATCGTGAGGCTAAAACCGGGCATCTAGACCCATAAACTTTTAACCAAGCATTCACATAATTTAAAAAAAGATATGGGATGTATAATTATAAGAAAAACACAACAGAAATGAACAATTACACATCCATTATACATTTAGTATACTCAAGCCATTCATCAATCTAAACAAAATCAAATTAGCAAATGAGAATGCTTATCTTAAACCAAGTAATCCCTGAGCAACCAGCTACGCTTCTGCAACGTTCCACCCAACCGTAGGCCAGTGTGCTCCTTAACCTCTCAGCACCACTGCCACCCCCGAGCTGGGCATGATCTCCACCAGGAACTAGGGAACAACAGGGTCTCACATAACCATAGGTACACTAGAATCAGCTATACCCACCCGCAGTTGGGTTTTCTGAGGCTGCTAGGAGATGGATGCATATAACAGCAAAAGTGTAAGTGCTGGGCATGAGAAAACGCTTCTATAGTGAAGTTCCCAACAATGGGTTTCTAACAGTTCCAGAAAAACGTGGGCAACCAAAACGAAAAGGAGAAAATGGGAAATCAACCCCAGGAGAGCAGAATCGTTTTCAGAAGAATGCTCATGGCCATTTCGTGGGTAGAAACGGCCTCCCTAACCCCAAAATCATGTCTCTCTTCTCCCATCCAATGAGCTAACCAAAAACGAGTTTGCAGGCATGGAATAATGCAGAAAGTGGTGAAAAACGTGAAGGATAAAACCCCAACAGGCTCAGACTGCGTGAGAGGAAGAATGCCATGGGTAAAGAATGGCTTTGGGCCAATTTCATGGGGGTTTTCTTGCCCAGCCAACCAAAACTCGATTTCCCAGGTTGTTGTCTTGCCCATACACGAAAATTGACAGCCATGCCTCTCCCATCCCAAGGCATTAATTGTCTCAACCAATTATTGGAAGAATTAAATGATTGGGTGCATGAGGCCAAATGGGTAGTTGAGAGTTCACGGGTTTCCTCAATGAAATGGCTTAACACCATGGCTCAAGGGTTTGGTTATTTTTCCTCCCTATTCCTTGTAGAGATCATGCCCCCATCTCTTTGTTGCATTGTGTAGCTGGTTGTGGGTATCTTTCATTGAATTCGTATTTACATGATGTCTTATTTACATCGTGCCCTTCTAGCACAAGAACCATAGGCATCTATCTCTTTAATTTCCAGTACATAAAATGCTAAATCAGTGGTGGGGTCTTGGCCTTGAGCTCCTCACCATGATTAAGTTACAATATTTACATCATTCACGATTTAATGCAAGGGGGTCAAAATGGGGACGTGACATACCCCTCCCCTTGGAATAACACTGTCCTCGGTGTTGCAACACTTCGGAAATAAATACTCACTTTACATATGTCCAAAATTCACAAAATGTGGTAGGTTTGTCCTGCATTTCACCTTTTTACTTGGGTTTTTTCGGGACTAAGTACTTTGGTCTTTACAACCTGCTCTTGTTGGCTAGGACCTTCTAGCTTTGTGTGAGGACATCGTTCCAAAACAATTCCTTCTTTTTCTTTTCCTTCCAACTGGTCCACGAACCTGGGGAATTTACGGTTGCTACCCCCTTGATATCCTCTTGTTGGGCAGTCATGGAGGCAATGATTTCCTCCACACCCCCAACATTTCATTGGTGGCTTTACCTTTTCCCGGTCCATTTCCTTTGACTCTTCCCACCTGGGACGTTTCTTGATCGGACGATTGGATGAATGCTTCTTCATTGACCCACTTTCTTTTCCCTTGCTGATTGCTCCCAGAATGCTTTTTACCTCTTTTTGTAGACGAATAGAGTCCTGCAAAGCCTCATGGTTTATCTCATTCTGTTGCCTCTGTAGCTTGAGCATCTCCCCAATATTTTCTTGGGTCCTGGCAATTGTTTGAAGAAGACTTTCAGCCAATTCTAATAGCCCTTGGTCTGCTGCCATGGTCAATGGGCACAACTGAACATACTTTGCTTACTATCAACACTTTCCTGTGCCGGATGCAACCAATTGTTTCACTTTCTTACCTGTGAAATTCATCATGGGAATTCTTTGTTAGGACAAGCATAACATAAATATTAAGATTAGTCAATTATTTTCCTAATTGACATGGAATGTCCATGCTTTATTCATGGGACTTCCACACTTTTCATGCTTTCCAAACATACACATGAACTCATTCATGTTCATCCTTTCACAAGAAATTTACTATTTCATCATCCACAATTCATCTCAAGCAATTACACACAATCTATTTTCAGCCATGATATGCACTCAACAATCTTTTGTTTTATAAATGCATCAATCAAAAGAAAAGAGAAGAGTAGGGGTTTCTCCCTCTTAGTCTTGTTCTATTATGGAGCTACACTATCACTGTGGTTTCATGCTCCTTAGTCTCTTTCACTTGAATGTGAATTCTTTGACTTTCCTTTCTTGGCTATGACACTTAGTGTCTAAGGTCTGCATATGGTTTTCAACTAGGGAACCCTTCCCTATTGTCGCTTACAGAACCTTTGGCTGCTAGGACCCACACAGTTCCACTAGCACCATCTTCCATTACTGCTCATACTGAGCTCTTTAGGACAGTCATATGTCCACATGCATCCTCCAGATGCTTTCATAGTCCTTGCTTCCAGCAATACCTACACTCAAACATTGAGTCAATTCACATGTTTAGTGTATTTTCATAGGGTTTATTTCCAAATGAGAATTTAAGAAATCATAATTAAATCATATACACATGTATATTCATAAGCAAGAAGTTGCAAGATAACCAAATACTTATCTATATTGTGCGTTTCCTTGCTACACCACAGGTTTCCTTCTCTGCTTTACAAGCCTTGGATCACCTGTGGGGTGGATGCTTGGCCAGCACACATGCTGCTCCACAACATCATCCGAATAGGCAATGCCAAGCCAGTGTGCCGACTGGGTTTATCAAGCATCCCAAAAATTAGTATGCTAAGCTAGTACGTCGACTGGGTTTATCAAGCATTTCGAAAATCAGTATGCTAAGCCAGTACGCTGACTGGGTTTATCAAGCATTTCAAAAATCAGTATGCTAAGCCAGTACGCCGACTGGGTTTATCAAGCATTTCAAAAATCAGTATGCTAAGCCAGTACGCTGACTGGGTTTATCAAGCATTTCAAAAATCAGTATGCTAAGCTAGTACGCCGACTGGGTTTATCAAGCATTTCAAAAATCAGTATGCTAAGCCAGTACGCCCACTGGGTTTATCAAGCATTTCAAAAATCAGTATGCTAAGCCAGTACGTCGACTGGGTTTATCAAGCATACAATAACCATTTCCAAGCCAGTTCTCCGACTGGGTTTGTCAGGAAATAACACCCTTCACCAATACCTCCACATCATGCAAGTAACCAATGCCAAGCCAGTACACCGACTGGGTTTATCAGGCATCCGGCAACCTTTCTCCACAACTCCCAAATAACCAATGCCAAGCCAGTACACCGACTGGGTTTATCAGGCATCCAACAACCATTTGTCACAACTTCCAAATAACCAATGCCAAGCCAGTATGCCGACTAGGTTTATTAGGCATACAACAACCATTCGTCACAACTCCCAAATAACCAATGCCAAGCCAGTACGCCGACTGGGTTTATCAGGCATACAACAACCATTCGTCACAACTCCCAAATAACCAATGCCAAGCCAGTACGCCGACTTGGTTTATCAGGCATACAACAACATAATATGATTACGTGGCTCCTTCTCTTGTGCAACCAGCGGTTCCCTCCAGGAACTCCATAGGTGACTCACTTGACTGCAGGCTAGCATGGCCCCACAATACCCACTCACACTACACAAGGATGATACCCCTTTTCTGCAACACAGCTCCCCGGGCCTACCCATCCCTTCTAGTGTCCTTTAGTGTGAGCGTAGAAAGGTTACCACTTCCCATACAGTCCTCTTGAGCACCCTTTCTTCACTTTGCCGCTTACGTGCAACACCAAATTGCATCTGTGTAAGCTAATAGCACAAGAAGGATAAGCAGACTCATCAGTATTGTTTCTCAAAAATCGTAATCATATTTCATATCATTCACTATCAAGTATTGAAACACCAGGAACGCGTCCATTCCCTTAGGGTGTAATCAATATTGAAAACCCTAACATGGCCCAGCACCAGAAAAGGTGTGCACACCCCTTCCGATGTGCCCTGTTGGATGCTTTTTGGGAAGACCCGGGTTTTAATGAAGTGCAGCAACAAACACCCCTTGGCGCACTGGCCCTTTTGGCAACGAGCTGCGCTGCAGCCCGAAGTCTCACCCGAAGTGGCTATGGGGGGCTAAGGAATAAAGCTTCCTTAACCTTGGAAACGCGAAGACTGCAATCTTCTCCCCTCTCCAAGGAATCCTTGGCGCAGAATGTCTTACTCTTCCGTAGATCTCTCAGCGCTGAAGCTCTCTTATCATCCTGGATGCGCGGTATCCCCACTTCGGCGCCCGAGGTGATTACTCTCGGCGTCCGATACAGTAACGTTTCCGGCCCTGCGCCACGACGCAGCCACACACTTCCCAAGCGTCGCAGAGACGGCGTTCGACATAGTTCTTTGACACTTAACAATTATGATGTCTAAGGAAGCTTTGAGAACGAACTTGACATATTCATACAGATAACGCAATGTTCATGAAAGCATGGATAACAACACAGACATGCATTCACGTGAAACAATAACATAACAGTGAAAATTATGGAATCCACCTCCACGGGAAACCACATCCACGGGAAGTCTATCTTATATTAACTCAAAGGAAAGTTATACAGTGTTGAATGTTGTAACTTCTAAGAATATTATATTTGTATATTATTTATTCCGGAGATGTTCCATACCTCCGATGTGATTATACTATGAATCCGGAGATGTTTATTCCTCCGAATTGGTTGTGGTAACTAGGGTTATTAGACCCACCATGTGGGGGTCGTCCCAGTCAGTTATAATAGGGTATTTAACCTAATGGTTAAATATGAGCCTACATGTACTTGTGTAAAATACATGTCATTGTAGTGTATAAATAGAGGAGGTATGTTCCTCATTTGATACACTCACACACTTGAGAGAGGCGCACTTGTGGATCAGAGGTTTGCTATGGTGGAGGAGGAGATCATGTCTTTTGTTTGCATCTTTGTATATTGCTGGTCATCTATATTGAGGAAGCTTTACTGGGTTTTCTACCCCATGAGGGTTTCCCAGGATAAATCTGTGTCTCTTGTGTTTATGCTATGCTTGTTGTTTCTTCAGTGATCCTGTATATGCTATTATTGTGAAATGGAATGTAATGCTGCTATTTTCTGTCTTAGCATATTAAATTTTAACATACAGTAATGTTGCGCACACAGCTGCAGCCTTAGATCTTTCCAGGAAACTCCACGCACACAGCTGGGAGCCCTTCTCTTAGATCTACTCTCTTCTCCACAGAGATTACAATAGTTCAGACGTCAACTCAGACTGTCTGCAACCCAGGGATTAGCTTCACAGCTATCCAGTTCTACTCTTGTCTTCTAACAACACATTAGAAAACAATCAATCAAAAAAACAACCAGCCCACTACTAGGTAGCTGACTAACTAAAATTCTCCCTTATCAATTATACATATATATAGGTGGCCCCGAGGGTCGCACCTTTACAAAACTGTGGGCCTTTCCTGACAGTATTCCCCAAAAACCCTAACCGTGTACATGGCTAGGTGTACTGTAGGCGTCGCTTGCTGTCACGTCACCGCTTCCTGCAGGCTCCGCGATTTCTGGCGCAGATTGCGGGCATGGGCGTCGCTTCATCGTTTATTGCTCCATGTCCTTCGTCTTCAATGCTTTTGGTCCATTGCTCTTCCTTGGTTAGAGCAACCATAACTTCTGTACTTTAGCCTTAATGAGGGTGGCTGAGCCCTCTACTCCGTTGCTTCATTTATTGTGGTAGCTGAGCTTTCTACTCGGTCACATTCATTCTCTTTCACGTGTGCGCGCGAGCTCCGTGATTTTCGGTCCGTGATCTGCGCTGAGCTCGTCCATCTGGCACCGTACTGCGCACTTATTTGTTCCTGCCCAAAAATTGGTGGTTATACAAAATTAGCACTTTCCCCTCGACACTTGTGCTTTTTCCCCAAAATTTGCAGCTTAACTATAGTTGCGGCCTATGCTCCAACAGGCCCCTAACACTTACTTGTGGCTCATCCTCGAGCCACTCGCACTAGCGTGTGGTTGCTTCAGCTGTGCATCTACCCTTGCTTTGATCGTGGCCAATGCGTTCTTCCACTGTGCAATAGCGGAGTCCATTTCATCCAAGCACTCTGTAGCTGTATGGACCATGTCTGAACTGGCTTCATCTTTGGTTACGCCATCAATCAACTGTTGAGATTCAGCAAGTTCTTTGATCTTTGCCTCGGCTTGGGAAGCAAGTTCAGCATACTCATCCATAAATGGCTGAATGCTATTGGTGAGATTAGCATCTTCATTTCTGAGCTTGTGCAGTTGTTGTTGGACTCTGCGCACTTCGCTCATTTTTCTCATCTTTGCTAAGCCTTCTAAGGTCTTAGCTTCTTCGGTCATAACAGTTAGGGACTGTTCTACTGCTTGTACCTGTTCCAAAAGGCCCACTTTGAAAGGGAGCGTCTCAAGCTCAGTCCAAGCCTCCATAGCTTGTGTCATCAGGTTCTCAGCTTCATTTGCTTTGGACTTCATTTGTGTAGAAGCTCTGCGCAGTGCTTCAAATTGTTCTTGGCTATCATCTTCAGAATGCGCTGCAACACGAGCTTCCAACTCGGCGATCTGGGTTCTATGGTCTTCAGCCATAGCAACTATTTCCTGCTCTCAGGCTTTCACCCTTCCTCCAATAATTTGAACTTTCTCAACCAGAGGGAGTTCTGGTTGAATTTCGCACGCCGGGATTTCCTGGGCGATTTCATCAACTATGTTTCTTATCCCAGTGTCTTGTTCCTCATAATGTGCAAGCTTCTCAGAGATGTTCTTATAGCCTACCTTCAGCTCTATTTCCTGCGATTGCAACCTTTGGTTTGCATGGAATGTGGAGAGCTCTCTAGCTCTCAACTCAATAGAGACCTTCTCTTGCACTAACTGCAAGGTTTCTATCGGAATAGCAGACAAATTTATTTCAATGGGGCCAACTGCGCTTACCTGCAGTGCGGCCAAAGGATCCGGAAGTGTCATGCTTGTAGGTGGGATATGCACAACAGTATGTCTCTCGGCAAGTGCTTCCACTCACTCAGTGCTTATAGGTACCTGTGGCGTCTGCGAACTGGATGCTGGCACATGGGTCTGCGTAATTCTTCCTGCGAGACCTTTTATTTCTACAAACTGCAGGTCCAACGCACTTCTGATGTGAGCGTGCGAGGTCCGCAGCTCACGAAATTGTTCCTTCAAGAAATGGTCGATCCCCACGGCAAGGGTCTCAGATGGGTCTTCTGTCGCTTCTGCGGGGTGCGACAGTTTCTGCTTCTTCGGGGGTGGTCCTGGCGGAAGTTCATCAGTCTCCTGCGCTTCCTTTCCCTTTCCTCTATCTTGTTCTTGCGCAGAAGGGGGTGGCATCGCGGATGCGACTTCGGCGGCCTCCCTCCATTCGTCCGACCAAGACTTGACAGTTTCTTCAACATCTTCAGTGGTCATCCTGTAAAGGCCTACCGCCCATTCATCTTGAATGCTGCAAGGGCGGAGGTAAATTTCATGCGAGTTGGCAGAGAAAACCAACTTCCCTTCATATCTTTGGGCTGTCTCCTTACTCAGCCTCGGCATTTCTTCAATGGTGTCCTTGAGGAGATAATAGTATTCATAGAACACAGCACGATTCATCTTGTGCTTCGCAGGATTGCTAGAATCCCATAGGTTCACATAGCGCATGCCGGCAACCTCTCCTGCGCGGCGCGGAAGGAACTGAGTATTCGGGGGCTCCTTCCACCCGATAAAAGCACATAAAATTAAAAGCCAAGAAAAATGGAACAACTGACCGGGGTTGTCTTGGACGTTCCGGCAGTCTTCCAAGAAAGAATTGAGGAGGAAGAGAGACCAGTTGTACTGCTCTCCCTCCGTAGCTGCGATAGCGAGCTCCATGACAGCTCCAGTAACTTCTTTAGGTCTGCACTTCGTGAGAAGTCTGCCTGCAAGCAGACTACCTGTAAATCTAAGTGCTTCATCCTCGACTATAGTGAGGCCATAAGCCCGACCTCCTCTTGTCAAATTATATTTCTGCACCACCCGTGCATCCAATTTTCTGTCTTTATCTTTTTTGACAAAATGAATATTAGGGTCCTTACCAACCTTAGATAGGCCGGTAACACGATGAATCAAATCGACATTTAAATCGATTGGCCTTCCCAGCCAAAGATAACCTCCATGAACGCATGACAGCAGTGCCCTAACGACTGCATTGACTTCGTTGCTATGCCCGAAGTGCAGTAGCTTCAGCAGGTTCAGCAGTCCAGGCCTCTCCAGATTTGCAGCGAATTATTTTGGAACGAATTCGTCAACCTTTCTATCAGTATTATAGACTACCGTCAGATAACAATCTGGCGCAAACTGAGGATATGTTCTGTAGTATCCAAGGTTGAAATCAGAAAACTTGACCATCGGAAGGTGTCCAAGCAGGGACCCTTCTTGTCGCACAGTATCCGGCATTGGAGGCAGGGGAATCGGATACTTAGCATTCTTCGGAATATGCACCTCGGGTGCATCATCTGGGCGCAGCGGAATATAATTCACCATAGTGGCCAAGGGCTCTGGGACGGGTTCGTCCGGCTGCTGTGGCTGAGATTCCCTTGTGCCCGGAGACTGTCTAGGATCAGTCCAACCAGGGTGTACGTAAGTCGAGGCCGTCACGGGAGTAGTCATGCCGAAATCTAAGCCTCGGTGCATAAACTAACGAACAACTTCTTCAGTAGACAGGTTCTCCGTCGTGAACCGGTATAGACAACAAAACTTGAACAGACGAATGACGAAACAGCGTGAAATATGAACGCTGAAAACAAAGGAAGCAGACTGCACAACTCGGCTCTGAAAACAATAACTTAGATTCTCAAACAAGACGCTATGCAACTCGAGAAAAGTAACCCGAAAATATACAAGTGCGGGGTATTTATAGGTAAAGGCCATAGTAAATGCGGACAAGTGGGGTTAATAGCCGTAGGTGCCTATGCATGAGTTGACAACCCCCCTATCCCTCGCGCGTCTACGGTGCATTAATTGTGATGGACGGGCTCTGACAGGCTTCCGGGAGAAGCTAAAGCTTTCGGCGCATGACATAAATGGAAATCTTACGGAGATCAAGCCGAATCTGTCAGAGCGGCTACAATTAAATGGCGGGCTTATCCTGCATTAATACTCAGACGCGGCTACATAACTGTTGTAATTCAAATTTTTCGGAGGGTCACTTCACCATAGGTAACTGTGCATATGGAGGGGTCCACAACGAGAACTCCTCAAGTGAAAAATTGGCATGGGGAACTCCGCAAGAGCGACAATTTGACAAGCCGGGGAAAACTTCGCAAGAGTGCAAATAGGGTCATTCAAACAAACTTTATAGACATGCGTGGATGATTCAAGGAACTGCGCGGGAAGCCAGACTGAAAGTGTCTCGCAACTTCCGTCTATACTGTGATAATGCGATGTCTCTTTCAACTACACTGGGCATCTGCACTTCTTTTAGCAATTAATTAAGTCGACAGGGTGGAGTGGCCGTCGCAATAAAGCTTGAGCCGACTCCCGTTAATCATTGTGGGCAGCGATTCTCCATTAAGCTTTGCAAGCTAAACTGCTCCTCCTTCTGTTATCTTGATCACCTAAAAAGGGCCTAACCAATGTACAAGAAACTTGCCTGGAAACTTGATGAATTTACTATCATAGAGGAGTACCAAGTCTCCTTGTTGAAAGACTTTATTCTTAATATGCCTGTCATGCCAAGCTTTCTGTCTTGCCATCTGTACTTGTTGATGAAATCCGGCCAAAAGTCTGTCTTCTTCTAAGGCAAGCAGTTGTGAGAGTCTTTCGCTCATAGTATCAGTATCTGCCATTTCTGTAATTTGCGCGATTCTGAAGCTAGGAACAATGTATTCCATAGGCATAACTGCTTCTTGTCCATACACCAAACTGAAAGGTGTGTGACCTGTTAATTTCTTGCATGTGGTTCTGTAAGCCCATAATACAGTTGTGACTCTAAGGTCCCAATCATCTCTTTGTTGATTACAGATCTTCTTCAGGGCATTCTCGAGGATCTTATTGAATGCCTCCACCGTACCATTAGCTTGAGGGTGGTAGGGTGTACTCTTGTGGTGACTGATGTGGAATTCCTCGGTAAGGGCCTCTATAGTGTTATTCAGAAAATGCGTTCCCTAATCACTCATTAGAATCAGTGGACATCCGAATCTAGTGATAATGTTCTCAAAAATGAACTGCGCGGCAGTGGCAGCGTCGCAATTCTTAACTGGCTTCACCTCAGCCCATCTGGTGAGGTATTTAGTAGCTGTGATGATGTATCTTGCGCCAGTTCTTTTTCCTGGTGGGCTGATAGGTCCTACAAAATCAATGGCCCATTTATCAAAAGCACGCAATGTTATCTGGGTTCTTAGTGGAATTTCATCTCTTCTTGAGGGTTTTCCTGTCCGCTAGCATGCATCGCAACATTTGCAGAATTCCTTAGTATCCTTGTGCAATGTTGGCCACCAAAGACCTACGGCTAAGATCTTCTACGCAGTCGGCTTTCCTGCGAAATGGCCTCCTGCGGATCCTGAGTGCGCTTCTGCGATTATGAGGTTCTTCTCATGCGGTAAGATACATCTGCGCAAGACTTCATCAGGACCCAGCTTATAGAGCTGGCCGGCTATTAAGGTGAAGTCTGTGGCTTTGACAAAAAGTTGCTTCTTCTGCTGGATTATATACTCAACTGGCGCTTGCCCGGTAGTGAGAAACTCAAGAATATCATAATAATACTCGTCAGCTGCTTGAACAGAAAACAACTGCGCATCAGGTAGATTGTCCTCTAGATTTGTAGGTTCCTCTCCTGACTCTATCCTAGATAAATGGTCAGGTCCTGCATTCAATCTACCTGGCTTCACAATAACCTCAAAATCATACTCCTGGAAGAGTAGTAGCCATCTGCAAATTCTTCCCCCTAACACTGGCTTATTGACCAAATATTTCAAAGCAGAATGGTCAGTATACATTTTAAAATGTGCGCCCAATAGGTAGTGCCTGAATTTCTGTAGGGCATACACCATAGCTAGTCCTTCTCTTTCTGTAGTGGTGTAGTTCTTCTCAGCTATAGAGAGTTTTCTGCTAGAGTAAGCAATGGGGTGGTCAATACCTCCTTCTCCCGGTTGTGTCAGCACAACCCCCAATGCTATGGAAGAAGCATCTACATGAACATGAAAGGGTTTTCTCCAGTCCGGGAAAACTAGAATAGGCACAGTGATCATCTTTTCTTTAAGTGTATCCAAGCTCTGTTGGAAGTCTTCTGTCCATTGGAATTTCGAATCCTTTTTCAACAGTTTTTCCATAGGCATAGTAATCTTTGCATATCCCTTAATAAATTTCCTGTAGTATCCTGTATGTCCCAATCTAGTGCGTGATTGCTTAACTGAGTTGGGCGCAGGCAAGTTAGCAATGATGGAAACCTTCGCAGGATCCATCAGAAGTCCTTGTCTGCATACAATATGGCCCAACAGAATACCCAAAGGAGCACAGAAGATACATTTTTTCAAGTTAAGGGAAATCTGATACTGTCTACATTTTTCTAACATCATGCGCAGGTTCCCTATATGGTTTTTTAGTAAACCAAACTCAGTCCAGTCATCAAAATAGACTTCTAGAAACTTATGAATGAATTCTTTAAAAACAGCAACAACGACTCTAGAGAATATAGCAGGTGCATTCTTAAGACCAAAGGGCATTACCGTATACTGGAATGATCCCCATCCAGTCACAAAAGTGGTCTTATGGCGGTCTTCTGGATGGATTCTGATCTGATGGTATCCCGAAAAGCCATTAGTGAAGGAGTAAGCCTCTTGTCCCCCAACATTATCAAGCACTTCGTCTGTAAAGGGAGTAGGAAATGGATCATGCGCTAATGCGTCATTCAGCTTGCGCAAGTCCACACAGATTCTTATTTCTCCTTTTGTCTTTTTCTCTTGTACCACCATAGGACTAATCCAATCGCTTTCCTCTACTGGCTCAATAATACCTGCTGCGAGCATCTTATCAATTTCTTCTCTAACCTTTTCTTTATAGCGCGGGTTCAACCTGTACGGGCGCTGTTTTACTAGCTTGGCGTCTGCTTTCAAAGGTATGTGCATAACTCTAAATATCCTAGGATGCCTTTCATTTCTATAAACTTGGTAGGAAAGATATCTTGGTAGTCACATAATAAATCTGAAATATGGCCAACAGTTTCATCATCCCAATAATCTCCTATAGAAGCAAACTTGGGTTCGACTTATGTACCAATGTTAATCTTTTTGAGCTTGATGTGTTCTGTAATGGTAGGGATATCAAGCTGAGGACCTTCGACATTGCGCATCCCTTCTGATTCTGGAATATTGATGTTGCGGGGATCATCTTCCTCTTCACCAGTGGTGAAATTATAGCATTCCAGGGCATGTTCCATCTGGACAGCCCAATCTGGTTGAGAGTATTCTGGTACTAGACATTGTTCAAATACCTTCTTTTTAATACACTTTAAAGCATGGTCGATGCTTGGATATTCTGACTCAAAGCTGAAGGTAAGTTGAAAAATTTCTATCATAAGAGGCCAAGTGATAGTGCCTTTGCGCAATTCTGTTTCAGTGTACCAGTTCCTTGGAACTGTATCCAATGTGTGGATGAATAGGTGAACCCACTCATCATCTGGAATATCTGACCATTGTTGAATACATGCTTCAATGTGTGACCTGGGGTCACTCTGTCCATCATATTTGTGCAACACTTCTGTTGTAGTTCCTTGAAATATGCGCAGTATCAATATGCAACAGTCTTGCCAGGTGTTAATATTCCCTTTATGCGCATCCCACCATCTTGCGGGTGTAGCGCGCAGTGCTATGTCCAATGCTCGTATGCGCTGCTCATCCGGAATCTGTTGTTCATATGTGTGTATGAATTCACTTACTTCAGTTAAACCATCAAACATTGGAGTGTCATTCCATTCTGTGCCAATCCATCAAATAGATTTAGTTATCGTGGCGCATCGCCTTGCAGAAACCTCATGTAAGCGATTCTGCCAGTTTTCCAGTCCTGCTTCTGAATCTGATGTGCACGAGCTATCGCATCGCCAGCTGATATGGCTGTCCGCTATGGGATTGACATAGTCACTATGACTAGCAGTCATTTGATACAAACTTTCCATGTGGCGCGCTTCGTCGTCTGCCCGCATGGGTTCAATATACCTTGGTCCTTGAAGTGGATCAAGCGGTGCGATGACCCTGATCTGCTCATCCTCAAAGGTCATCTGTCTTTTCTTCAAATTAATGACAACCAAATTATCAAATGCCCAATCTATGCCTAAGAGTGCTGGATAAGGTCTAGTATCATCTAGAATTTTGATAACTTGGAAGTCTGCAGAACTTCTTACTCCCTCAATATCAATAGGTACATTGGGTAGTCTACCCAATGGAGAAACTCGTTGCTGATTCGCAAGTCTTAGCTGGATAGGAGATTTTGTAAGCTGAGGGCTACCCATCTGTTCCCATGTCTGCATTGTGAGAACATTGACTTCTGAGCTTAAATCTAAAATGACTTCATCCATTTCAAATGCTCCAATCTGCACTGTGAGTCTCATTTTTTTCCCAGTTCTAATATGACTTCCAATCTGGGGAACAACACGCTGCGCTGTATTCATCGAAGCAGATTGTTGACACTTATCCAATAGGTCTTGAAGTTCCATAGTTGCTTTTTCATTGCGCAACAACTTTAAGCAGTTTCTCAGGAAAGCATGGACATTGCCTAGTGCATCCTCCTCATCATTATCATCAGGCCTTCCATATGTTGTGGCCTGTTCTTGTACCAGGTTCTCTTGTCTTAGCACTTGCAATCTGATATCATTATGCGGAATTGTGACAGAACTTGAAGTTCGCGGGTCTGAGAAATACTCCTGAGCTTGCTTGAATGCTTCTTTTTGCTTCTGTAGGTTGATCGGAGATGGTTTAATATTGGCGCGGCGCACCCATTACGTTGCTTGCTTTCCAGTTCCCAATTATGGCGTACTAGTGGTTGCTCCACTGCGCGTCACTATATTAACTGTAGGATCTGGTGCTCTCTTTTCTGCTCCAATCAACTGAATATTCTGGTTGACCTGTGGTGTCTTTGCTTGCATCTTGGCCATCAACTGAGGGCATTCTTCAATGATATGATCATAAGATTTACAATATCTGCAGATGGTTGTAGGATTTGGACAATCCCTTGCATAATGTCCTTGAGCTCCGCAGTTGTAACAAGTGCTCTGTCCTCTTCCACGAGCAAATCCTGCTGCGCGTCCGCGGCCCCTATAATTTCCTGCTCTACCTACGCGATCTGGTTCATACGGTGGACCTGCTGTGGGTCCTTGTGCCTCTGATTGTACTCTATAAACATCATGTTTTCTTTCTATCATAAGGTCATATGCTCTACAGATGTTCTCATCATGGCCTACTGATTTACAAAAATTACAATATAGATTCTTTGGAGTTTGTACATATTTCTGTAACAAGTGACATTCTTGTGGTCGGTGACCTCTAGTTCTACAGATTTCACACCAAGGCCCCTGTGCCTGTGGTAAAGGGTTAGGTGCGCCAGTTGCAATATACTCTATGAAAACGGGACAGTGGTCCTTTGAATGACCTTGCGCTTTACACTTTGTACACCAAATTTCTTCTTTAATATCCTTTCCCTTTTTAATATCATGAACTTGCAAGGTTAGGTTTGCTAATTGGTTCTGCAACTGCGCAACATCGTTGCTTGTTCCAGCAATTGGCGAAGCTTCTAGTTTCATAGCCATTTCTAGAGCTTGTTCCTGAGTAGTAAGATTCTGCTGCATAAGAGGAATTCTAATGTGTGGAAGCAGCGCAGCAATGAACCATTCCTTATGCTGCTGCGGTGCAAACTCAAAGCTTACTTGATCTATCAGGCCTTTAAACTTCTGGTCAAAGTCCCATACTGACTCTGTAGGTAACTATTTTATGTCTTTGAGTTATGTTATACACTGTGATTCTGATTTAGGTTTCTTGAATTCCTTAATCATAGTTCTTACATCAGCAAGCGTTCTATTCTGTGCTGCTGAGTATTTCATAAACCAAGTTAAGGCTCTTTCTCTTAGTGTGGTTGCTAACTGAACTAGCTTAACAGCATCATCGTTAATTTGCTTAATTGTCCAAATGGCTTCACATAGGAACCAATGCTGCTCAGGGTCTTTTAGCCCTGTTCCTCTAAAAGTTGGTAGCTTCATGTCATCACCCATCCTTCTTGCGCGAGGTTGATGTGGAGGTGCTGTAGCACTGCCTCTAGGATGGTTAAACAAGGGTGTGGCTGAGGTACTAGAAGTACCGTGTGGGCTACTAGAAGGTGTTAATGCGGGGTTATACTGAGCCCCGTCTGGCTTTTACGGTGTAAAAGGGTGATAAGGGATATGAGCACTCCCTTCTCTCTCTATATGGCTCGTTCTAGGAGCTTGACTATCTTCTGGGCTAAACTCAAAAGAATGTTGGTCAAGGCCTACTTTATACCGTTTTCCACTACGAGTGAAACCAATAGCTTCAAGATCACTACCAGAATATGTGGACATTACTTGTCTATGATA
The DNA here is from genome assembly GCA_027924585.1 of Larix kaempferi. Classification (NCBI taxonomy): domain Eukaryota; kingdom Viridiplantae; phylum Streptophyta; class Pinopsida; order Pinales; family Pinaceae; genus Larix; species Larix kaempferi. The sequence goes on from BSBM01000207.1 coordinate 11,505,392, forward strand.
CTCATCAAAAGCTATGCATAGTTTTCCTTTTTCATACAAAAGCATTTTAATCCATAAGTTCAGAGAATTTAAGAACTTACCCCTGTGTGCTTGGAAGAAGTTCCTCTCAGCTTCACTGAAGCTCTTTCTCGTATCTACTGCAAACTCGGTGATGAAACCTTCCAGCAGACTGTTCAACCAGAAGTCTACTGCGCATGACACAAAATTATTTACCCGCTTCACAATGGTAACTAGCTCAGGCGTCCAAGCGACGGGTTGAGCGACATGCACAGTGGGTCTAGTATCTGCTAGCTTGGCTAGCCACGTATGCAACTCAAGTGCAAATGTGACAAAGAAAAGTTTGTGAAGGTACGTATAAATATACTTTTGCAACCAATCTTCTATCTGAAGCCTAGAGCTTCTGTTTTCCCGTTCAGCGAACTCTCTAGCCTTTGAATCAAACCAGTCTTGAATTTCTTCTTTAGCTACAGGATTCCAACAACACATTGCCTTCAAAATAATAGTGTTGAAGCCGAAACCATTTGTTGGTTGAGCAAGTCTCAAGGAAGCAAGTCGCAAGGCAACAGAACCATTTGTTGGCTTAACCAACCATAAGGCAACAATCTCGCGCGTCACCGGAGTAACAAGTCTCAAGGAAACGGAACCATTTCTTGGCTGCTTTTTGGGAAGACCCAGGTTTTAATGAAGCGCAACAACAAACACCCCTTGGTGCACTGGCCCTCTCGGCAACGAGCTGCGCAGCAGCCCGAAGTCTCACCCGAAGTGGCTATGGGGGGCTAGGAAATCAAGCTTCCTTAACCTTGGCGACGCGAAGACTGCAATCTTCTCCCCTCTCCAGGGAATCCTTGGCGCAGAATGTCTTACTCTTCCATAGATCTCTTAGCGCGGCAGCGCTGAAGCTCTCTTATCAGCCTGGCTGCGCGGTATCCCCACTTCGGCGCCCGAGGCGATTACTCTCGGTGTCTGATACAGTAACGTTTCTGGCCCTGCGCCACGACGCAGCCACACACTTCCCAAGCGTCGCAGCGATGACGTTCGACAGATTTCTTTGACACTTAACAATTATGACGTCTAAGGAAGCTTTGAGAACGAACTTGACATATTCATACAGATAACGCAATGTTCATGAAAGCACGGATAACAACACAGACATGCATTCACGCGAAACAATAACATAACAGTGAAACTTATGGAATCCACCTCCACAGGAAACCACGTCCACGGGAAGTCTATCTTATATTAACTCAAAGGAAAGTTATACAGTAATGCTGCGCACACAGCTGTAGCCTTAGATATTTCCAGGAAACTCCACGCACATAGCTGGGAGCCCTTCTCTTAGATCTACTCTCTTCTCCACAGAGATTACAATAGTTCAGACGTCGACTCAGACTGTCTGCAACCCAGGGATTAGCTTCACAGCTATCCAGTTCTACTCTTGTCTTCTAACAACACAGTAGAAAACAATCAATCAACAAAACAACCATCCCACTACTAGGTAGTTGACTAACTAAACTTCTCCCTTATCAATTATACATATATATAGGTGGCCCTGAGGGTCGCACCTTTACAAAACTGTGGGCCTTTCCCGATAGTATTCCCCAAAAACCCTAACTACGTACATGGCTAGGTGTACTGTATGCGCCGCTTGCAGTCACGTCGCCGCTTCCTGCAGGCTCCACGATTTCCGACGCAGATTACAGGCATGGGTGCCGCTTCATCGTTTATTGCTCCATGTCCTTCGTCTTCAATGCTTTTGGTTCGTTGCTCTTCCTTGGTTAGAGCAACCATAACTTCTGTACTTTAGCCTTAATGAGGGTAGCTGAGCCCTCTACTCCATTGCTTCATTTATTGCGGTAGCTGAGCTTTCTACTTGGCCGCATTCATTCTCTTTGACGTGTGCGCATGAGCTCCACGATTTTCGGTCCGTGATCTGCGCTGAGCTCGTCCATCTGGCACCGTACTGCGCACTTATTTGTTCCTGCCCAAAAATTGGTGCTTATACAAAATTAGCACTTTCCCCTCGACACTTGTGCTTTTTCCCCAAAAGTTGCAGCTTAACTATAGCTGCGGCCTATGCTCCAACATGCGCCATGTAGGTCCTTATCATACTCAAGCAGTCTGCAATGATATAAATAAGATAGAGCATGCTATGCGTATTAACCCTAATAATTTAGACATGCATGTTCTTGTCTAGGGTCACAGAATACTCATTCATTTTGCAGATGTATCTCACATGCCTTCTGGGCATAGTTTTACCACCTCACTTTCATGGTTTACCGACATGCGGTTTGGCTGAGACATTATCAATGGCGTTTCACCCGAACCCCATTTCCAAAGCATGGGATCCTTCCCATCTAGTTCGGCTTCTGCAGGTCATCACACATGGCCTTCCTGCAATGTGTCATCCTGGCACACTTCATCAAATAGCCAAACAGTCAGCAACATTTAGCAATAAGCTTCAAATGTGATTGTTTCATAACCAATCAATAACATTAATAATTAAATTCAGCATGAATTTTACAATTCTGTCCCCTACAGAAATTGGTTTGCTTAGCAATGCGGCTATCCTCATAGTGTTTGGCTCTTGTTCACGGTAGACTCCAATCTTCATCATGGACTTATCCATATTTTCAATGCCCAAAGCAATCTACCTGAAATCTGAAACTTCAATCATCCAAATGCTTCGTAAGTTTCTATGCATATAATAATTTCATTGCCGCCACGGTCACGGAGCATTTTAATATCATCAAAACCATCTACTTCCCGTGAATTATTACCATACTAGAGTTGCATGGTTTGATTTCACCATTTTATGCAATTATTCTCTTGTTCTTAAGATTGATAATAGTTCATCATTCCATCTATTATCTAATTGCAATGAAACATACTTCACACTCATGCACTCTCACAATGCATCTCATCATGTGCACCTATATCTATGCATGCACATTTACATCACTCACATAATCTTTTAATGTGTATTCCCTCAATGTATAACCACAAGAGTGTGCATAATATCTTAATGCACATTTCCTCAATGCTACCTTGCATAATTCAAGCATAGTTGAAGGAATCTTACCAAATCCTCTTTCCTCATTCATGCAATTTATGCACCAATAACCATTACCTGTATGGCTATCGTTTACATCACTTGATGTTACTTGATCAGTTGGCCTCTTACCAATGCTACACATTCCTTTTTTTTTTCAACTTTATGATCATAGATTCGTTGCACCATCCTTTCTGCATAAGGTTGTTGGCTTCATGCAACAACATCCTCAGCACATTTAGCCATGCTCTTTGTTATCTCTGGTCCTACAACCAATACCAACATCAATAGTGATTATCAACCACAATATTCTCCATTAGTAGGTCATTGCATATGCAGACTTAATTATTCTACCAATATGCAATATCCCATTTATGCACAAGCATTTCTATATGCACTATGCAATGTTTGTTAAGATGCCATCTAGTGCATATACATCTATGTGATCCTTTCAATTTTTTTTTTTAACATTTTTATGCCATATGAAAATTTCATAACCATAAATATGATAAAAAAAATAGGGGTTTAAGGAATTCTTCCCTTTTCGGTCCCTCATCGTAACATGGAATTCCTCTTCCATATCATGCAATTGTAGAAATTGCCCATATTGACAACAAAATTTGTTTGTCAAGAGAGTCGCTGGCACTCTTCTGCATTAAATATCCATGACAGATGTAGACCTCATTCAAACTCTGTTCATGTATCATTGTTCCCTGCTGGACAAGTTTTCCAATGCCTGTCTCCATGCTCCATTCCGACATCAGGTGCGGAAACTGCATCTCTTCAAAAATGACAACTTTCACTACAATTCTGCCCATTTTACACAGATGCATTTTGGTCCAGAATGCCAACTTTAGCCACCTGTGGAAGAAAATCTATGAAGAATCAAAAAAACTTTTATATCGGGCGAATTTGGTCCATATAACAAGGAACACTCATCAATTCACGGATTTTAATTCCGGTGCACTATTCATCTTCTATGAATTTCTGGGTTTTGCTACTTCTCACTTTTCACATTTTTCCAAAATTCCAAATTTTGGGCCAAAAATGGCTATCTCCCAAACGGTGCATTTCTGGGAAATCTTTGTCTAACGGAAACTGTCTGTCTTAATGAGAATATGAAATGTCTAGTTCAGTAAAATTTTTGACTCCCACATCTAGGGTCACTTTTACTGCCCACAAGCTTTTCAAAATCCCCAAAAAGTGGCCCGGAACAGTGCTTTTTGGTCTTCTTGCTCATCCCAACTTCACATCCTTTGGAGTTTGGCTCCAATATTCTGAACTTAACATCGTGTCTGCTTCATGACTGCCTCATATCAATTTCGGCTCAAACGGACCTTCTGTCAAGCCTCGGGACTCTGTCCTTCAAAAGTCACTATTTTCCAATTTCTGTCAAATCGGAGTGTAATGGGCTCGGGGTCTTCACTGGTTCTTTCATGGCCTCCGTCAATGGCCTCCGAGCCCCACAGGAATCATCCCATTCTGAGCCCCGGTGCTCCCCCTATCCAAAAATTGATACCATTCTGTCACGACCCCTCCCATCATACCAGCTAGATGGAGCGGATCGTGAGGCTAAAACCGGGCAGCTAGACCCATAAAATTTTAACCAAGCATTCACATAATTTAAAAAAAGATATGGGATGTATAATTATAAGAAAAACACAACGGAAATGAACAATTACACATCCATTATACATTCAGTATATTCATGCCATTCATCAATCTAAACAAAATCAAATTAGCAAATGAGAATGATTATCTTAAACCAAGTAATCCCTGAGCAACCAGCTACGCTTCTGCAACGTTCCACCCAACCGTAGGCCAGTGTGCTCCTTAACCTCTCAGCACCACTACCACCCCCGAGTTGGGCATGATCTCCACCAGGAACTAGGGAACAACAGGGTCTCATATAACCATAGGTACACCAAAATCAGCTATACCCACCCGCAGTTGGGTTTTCTGAGGCTGCTAGGAGATGGATGCATATAGTAGCAAAAGTGTAAGTGCTGGGCATGAGAAAACGCTTCTATAGTGAAGTTCCCAACAATGGGTTTCTAACAGTTCCAGAAAAACGTGGGAAACCAAAACGAAAAGGAGAAAATGGGAAATCAACCCCAAGAGAGCATAATCGTTTTCAGAAGAATGCTCATGGGCATTTCGTGGGCAGAAACGGCCTCCCTAACCCCAAAATCGTGGCTCTCTTCTCCCATCCAATGAGCTAACCAAAAACGAGTTTGCAGGCATGGAATAATGCAAGAAGTGGTGAAAAACGTGAAGGATAAAACCCCAACAAGCTCAAACTGCGTGAGAGGAAGAATGCCATGGGTGAAGAATGGCTTTGGGCCAATTTCGTGGGGGTTTTCTTGCCCAGCCAACCAAAACTCGATTTCCCAGGTTGCTGTCTTGCCCATACACGAAAATTGACAGCCATGCCTCTCCCATCCCAAGGCATTAATTGTGTCAACCAATTATTGGAAGAATTAAATGATTGGGTGCATGAGGCCAAATGGGTAGTTGAGAGTTCATGGGTTTCCTCAATGAAATGGCTTAACACCATGGCTCAAGGGTTTGGTTATTTACCCTCCCTATTCCTTGTAGAGATCATGCCCCCATCTCTTTGTTGCATTGTGTAGCTGGTTGTGGGTATCTTTCATTGAATTCGTATTTACATGATGTCTTATTTACATCGTGCCCTTCTAGCACAAGAACCATAGGCATCTATCTCTTTAATTTCCAGTACATAAAATGCTAAATCAGTGGTGGGGCCTTGGCCTTGAGCTCCTCACCATGATTAAGTTACAATATTTACATCATTCACGATTTAATGCAAGGGGGTCAAAATGGGGACGTGACATTATGACTTATAAACATTGTGAATGTCTGTACCCTAGTCTCTAAGAAGTTTAAGTTTGTTCTTCACTGGTTCAATAGGTCCATTTAGTAAAATAGTATCAAAGATTTCAGAATCTTTGTCCTCTAACAACTCTTCTATTTTCTGATACTCTAGGTCCACGGCCTCTACCTGTCCAACTTCAGCCATTTAAATACTTTTCAATGAGGACAAAATGCGTACCTAGTCTGCTGACAAGTGTTCCAAGATTTGTGTCTAAGCTGGATGATTTCCGCACAGTCCTCAGCTTTCGTTTTCCAAGGCAAAGAATAAAACAATACCTGATATTCTGTTTAATGCATTTTGATATTATTTTTCTCTTCATATCATTCCTCCAGATCGAATCTGTGAAATAGCTATCAACTGTAGATATGAGTTCTATCCTCATCTCAACCATCCAAGCACATGTTCCGTACCAAACTTCACAGACTTGGAAAGTTCATTTTCCCGCGCATGTTGTATCGACAAAACAAATACCCACTATAGATTCATTTCTCCGCCAGATCTGAGCCATTGAAACATGCTGAGCCTACCGCATTTTCGCAGATTTGAAAAGTTTGTTTATCCATGCACGTTTAATAATTAAAATGGTTGATGACTGTAGATTTATTTTCACCCATTGATATGATGGTTGAATTTTCCTGCAAGTTAACACAACTCCGCCCATATCAAAAACTATTTAGACCAAGCATATTACCTTTGCGATATTTTTTTGCAACCGTAGATCTCCATTGCCATAGATCTACTCCCTCCATTTTTTGTCTTCACATAATCTTGAGCGAATCTAGCACTCCTCTAGATCACATGAACTAATGCTTGATCCCTTACAACAACTTAGCCAAAAAATAGTGCTAACATAGAGGAAGATCAACAATAGGAAACAGAACTACCAAGTAAGAAAGTTAGGTGTCTGTTGAATCCATTGTCGATCCCAGTAGTAACAACAAAATTTTCTTAGTACTCAGTTTGTTACAATTTTGTGATTTAAAATCCAGTCCATCTCCATCTCCCTATTTCTTCTGGACGGAGAAAGGTTTTATTTATTGGGGATATGTTGGAGGAGCCTAGGTAGGCCACCCGACTAGGTCCTTCGATCAACCACTCCGTAGAACATGTCAAACCGTTGTGTCGGTTACTACATGTCGATTCAGTTAGTTGCTTTGGTTAGTGAACTGACATGTCATTATGTAACTGTCTCTAAACCATATATATAGGATGGAGATCCAGATAACAGGACAGAACCGAGACATTGTATTCCACTTATGTACCTATTCTGAGTAGTAGAAAGGTTTGTTGGCTCGACCACCATTACTTATCTCGTGTTCATATCTATCTATTTGATTGCTTAATCTATAACATGTATCGCTGGTAACTATGGAATCCACTTAACTCCAAAAATTATCAAGTTCAATAGAATTTGTTTTTAGGTTCTCCAGATATTATCTTCTACATGTGTTTGAAGCTATTCTCTGGAATTAAATGTACGTAGAGGAAAAGTGTAGAATTAGGCAAGTTCGAGGATTTTGAAGGATGGTAAATGTTTTGCATGGGAATCAGAAATGAGCATACTTGTAGTCATTGGAAAGGTTATACATAGTGGAACAGTTGTGCAGAGTCCATTTATGAAGTGTTCATTCAGATGCTTCTATAATTTGACCATAAAAGTGCCTATAGCCATAATTTGACAAAAACTGTCAAAATGGATATTTTCCAAAATAAATAAAAAGTTACTTTTTATTTTCTAAAAATTTAATAAATATAAAAAATGTGTTTATATGAATAGTTTTTCCGATTCAAAATTATATCAGAGACAATTAAGGTTCAACATTAAGTATAGTTTAGTTCAAAACCCCTTGGTCTTGATTGGGCCAAGAGAACCATCATCATGGATGATGCACAAGATCCTTCTAAAGTTGAGACAAATTTCATGGAAGAGAACATATAGGTTGATAATGATGAGACATAATTTAGTGTCCAAAGAAATCAGGTAACTCCCCCAGGTATTACAAAAACCATGAGGAGCCTAAGGGTGGAACTACAAAGTTGTAGAGGAGACAATGAGAAGTTGATTAGTGCTGAAGAAGAATAGAAAAAACTGAATGCATCTATGCTCCAAAGTTTGATATAAATTGAGAGGAAGATTCATTTTGGAAATCACTTAGACACTGAGGAAAACATTGGGGGTATCTCTAGGAAGCATTCTCACAAGAGGTCCCATAGTTCAAGAAGAGCTTCTAGAGATACGACATATACTGCAGAAATATATTCTACTAAGTAATTTGACTCTGAAGACTCCATTGAAGGATCAATCTCTTCATCTCATATGAATAAGAGAAAGAGGCCTTCCAAGAAATCCTTACATGGAGAATTTAGAAAGGACAAACCTCCTACATTTGATGGTGAGGTAAAATCTAGTCAAGAATATGAGGCTTATATTATTGAGATGAGGAAGCATTTCCAAGTTCAAGACTACTCTAGAGATATGAAGGCAAGGGTGGCTATATTCAATCTAGATGGAAGAACATTTATATGGCAGGATCACCTTAGGAAAGTGAAGAAGATCAATGAAAAGAATATCGTGTGCAAGCAATTCAAGAAATACTTCAAGCAAAAGTACCTCTCTGATAGGTACAATGCTAGAAAAATTAAAGAATTTCATGATTTGAATTGCGAAAAATTACTATGCATGAATATGCACATAAATTCTTGGAGCTCTTGAGATAACTCAAGTATATGAACAGTGATAAAGTGAAAATTCCACATTTTCTAAGTGGGTTTCCTCATTACTACAAATACATAATTGATTTTGATGAACCTAAAACTCTAGATGAGACCATAAGGAAGGCCAAGTATTGTTGTGATAAAAACAAAAGAAAACAAGATTTCCATAAGTATTGTTGGGCCTGGCCCAAGATGGGGCAATTTTGGACAACACAAGGAGGTTGATGTTAGGAACCTGTGTCAACCCTTCTCTTTACATTGTTAGTATATTGTTGTTGGACGCATATGCTTTGTAAGTCGTCCCATAGTATTTGTTGATCCATAATTAATATTAGCCCATAGTATTGACCCATAGTATTGGATGCATATGCTTTGTAAGTCGTCCCGTAGTATTACATGTCCCATGGTTTTGACCCATAGTATTGGGCATAGACTTACTATATAAGTGTGTGTTGAGGCCAATGAAGGTACCGTGAAGTTAATTGTATTGAGCTTGCTCAAAGGAGGCTACCCCCTCAAAGTGGCCCGTGATCAATATAAAAGTGATTATGAGTTCTGTTATTTCTGATATCTCATGTATTTGCATTAATTAATTATTGCAGGTTCATCACATCTGGTATCAGAGCACTTTCTTGGGCTCGCTGAGTGAAATTTCTGCCAATTTTTTTTTTCGCATCTGTTGCAGGTTTGGATTTGGGAATAATGCCTATCCGCTTAACTGTGGGAAGTACTTGGGCATAAGCCCTAAAATTCATTGTGAGGAGTACCACAGGAACCCCGAAGTAGCTGGCCCATTGAGAGGACCTGCCAGCGAAAAGGGAAATGACCCCTACCTGATTGACTAGTTCTCACCCATGAGGTAAACCAAGAGCTGTCGTTTGTGGCAAAGCGGTTATCAGTTTTACCTGAGCTGTGGAGTGAGGGGTACTGCTCCAATACGAAAGTCGTCAGACAGCATTGGTGGCCGCGTGAAACCCCTGAACTATTAGGAATCCGCACATACCTGGGGTCCATACCTATTTTCAACTGAACTGTTTCCAATCACTGCTGCGTCGTTTCAGATCCAGCCGTTCAGATCCATTATGAAAGCCGTTCCAAATCCAGCCGTTTCAAATCTATTTCAGATCGAGCCGTTTTCAATCCATTCGGTGTCATTTCAGATCCCTCTGTTTTCGCTCACTTCTAGGCCATTACAGATCTATCTATTTCAGATCCCTTCCGAGCCATAGCCGCTCCATTCTGGAAAAAAAAAAGTGTTTTTTCCATATCTCCCTTATTTTCACTCTGTTTCCCTTGAAACTTCCCCGGAACCCCTATACTCCCATTCTGCATATTTCATTCCTGAGGACCCTATCCCCAATTCCACTTCCCAAAGCATGAAATCCCACATTTGTCTATTTTAAAGGTTCGCCATAACTTCCTCGGATTTCACCCAATCACCTTCAAATCTTACCATAAAGTTCCTTTCCTAATTCTGCTTCTTTGTCTCTCTCTGCCAAATTTTCCCATTCTTTCACGCTGCTTCTGAAATCCTCCTTTTCTACTTCCCTGTCCATTCGACAGTGTCCAAAACCTATTCAAACCCCAATTACCCTTTAGATTTTTTTCCCAAATCCAGATTTTTCTTTATTGAAACAGTTTCTATTTTTGTTTTTCTACCCAGTCAAGTAAAAAAAAAATCCTAGTTATGGTTGTCACCTGCGCAGGAGCAAAAACCATGGAAGAAGCACTTGCAGCCATCCAAGCCAAAATCCAGGATCTGGATGAAAAACTTCTCAGCCTCCATCTTGAACATTCAGCCATGAACAACAAACGGCAGTCCGAGTCTTCATCAGACAATGGGATCTCTTCTTCCAACAATTTCCGTGGTCCGAAGCTTGATTTTCCTCGCTTCAATGGCACTGATCCGACTAGATGGATCTATCGTGCAGAATAGTATTTCAGTATGCATAACATTTTTGATGTCCAAAAAGTTCCACTTGCATCCTTTCATTTGGAACAGGAAGCCCTTCAATGGTACCGTTGGTACATCAAGGCTCATGACGAGCCAAAATGGATAGATTTTTGCCAACTCCTTTTGCAACAATTTGGTCCTAGTTCTTTTGATGACTTCACTGGAGCACTCACTAAACTTCATCAAATTGGCACTGTGAGAGAGTATCAGACAGAATTTGAGAAACTAGCCAACCACACAGAAGGATTGTCTGATGACTTCTATAGGAGTTGTTTTATCAGTGGTCTTAAGGATGAAATCCGCCCAGAGGTCAAAATGTTCTGTCCCAACACAATGATGGAAGCCCTAGGGTTGGCTAAGTTGGCAGAAGACAAGATTTCCGCCCAACAACGCTCTAAACCCACTTTTTTTACCTTTCGAAATATGGGTTCTCAATGACTTCCCATCCCGCCAGCTCCTCGACCCACTCCTATCAAGCAATTGTCTGAAACAGAGATGCAGGCACGCAGAGAAAAAGGGCTTTGTTATAATTGTGATGAAAAATTCACTTGGGGACAGAGATGTGTTCAACAAAAGCTCTATCTCTTGGATGTGGATTTTCCTCCCGCCTCTGAAGTTGGTGAAGAAGCTCCAGATACACCGGATGATCAGGTCGACATTCAGGAGCCGCCTATTGACTTCTCTTCTCAGGAAGACCACCCAGAGATATCTCTCCATGCTTTATCTAGCGTCACCAACCCCCATACAATGCGGGTAAGGGGTTACTTCAAGAAGCTTCCTCTTACAATACTCATTGATTATGGTAGCACTCATAACTTCATTGACCCTCGGATCGCCAAACAGGTTGATTGTTTTGTCCATCCTTGCTCCAACTTTGAAGTCATGGTTTCCAATGGGGGCACCTTACCTTGCAAGGGGAAGCGTCACAATGTGTGTCTCTTTCTGGAAGATTATAACCTACACTCTGACATGTTTTCCTTGTCCCTAGGTGGATGTGATGTGGTTTTGGGCGTTCAATGGTTACGCACACTTGGCCCCATCTTATGGGATTTTGCTGAACTTTAGATGCAGTTTTCAGTCAATGGGAAACAACACAAATTTAAGGGCTTACAACAAGGGTCTCTTTGCATCATCAGTTCACATCACCTGGAAAAGATCCTTAAGAAGAATTCACATGGTGTCATCACTCAACTCCATTTCATTCATATGAACCCATCAACGGTCTCCACTACTTCCTTGGATAGATATGTAGGTGTCTTTTCTGAACCCATGAGAGTTTTGCCTTCAAGAGACATTTCCAGTAAGAATTTAGCCGCATCTACATCTCAAAAGGAAATGATGGCTATTTTGCATGCAATATAGAAGTGGCAGCCATACCTATTGGGGAATTATTTCTGCCTCAAGAGTGATATCGAGAGTCTGAAAAATTTCCTGGAACAATGGGTCTCCTCCCAAGCACACATGAAATGGATTATCCAACTCATGGGACAATATGGTGGCAACTGCTCCTTCTCGCACATTTGATGACCCAGTTTCTCTTATAGTTATTTCTCTGCTTGTTCCAAATTTGTTGCAATCTGTTCAACAGGGCTCTCTCTTGTATGAACTCCATGCTTTTTCATCAGCAAGGCACTCTGGGTTCCTCAAAATGTATGACAGGGAACAATGCAACTTCTTTTGGCAGGGACTGAAAATGACAATTCAATAGATGGTGGTTGACTGTGATACTTGCCAAGTCAACAAGGGTGAAACGACACTCCTTTTGGGACTACTCGAACCCTTTCCCATCCCTAAACATATTTGGCCAACTATTTCAATGGATTTCCTAGAAGCGCTCTGGTGGTACAATACCACATCTACAAGGACACCATATGAAACAGTCTATGGACAGACACTGCCAATTCTTCTTCCATACACCCTTAGTAGCTCCACAGTTCAGGCAATTGACTTGGTTCTTCGAAACCGCGATCAGATTCTTCTCATTCTGCAGGACAATCTTCACATGGCTAGAATTCGACTGAAACAACTAGCCGCTCAGCACCATTCTTATTGCACTTTTCACGTAGTTGATATGGTTCTTCTTCATCTACAGCCTTTCAAGCAATCCTCCTTGAAACTCCAAAGGATTCAGTGACACGGAATGCATCCAGAGGATGCTACAGGGGAACCACTCCTTCAGATTTCGCATCAATTTCCACCACTAAAGCTTTGAGGACAAAGCTTTTGCTAAGGGACAGGGTATGTTAGGAACCTGTGTCAACCCTTCTCTTTACCTTGTTAGTATATTGTTGTTGGACGAATATGCTTTGTAAGTCATCCCATAGTATTTGTTGATCCATAATTAATATTAGCCCATAGTATTGACCCATAGTATTGGATGCATATGCTTTGTAAGTCGTCCCGTAGTATTATATGTCCCATGGTTTTGACCCATAGTATTGGGAATAGACTTAGTATATAAGTGTGTGTTGAGGCCAATGAAGGTACCGTGAAGTTAATTGTATTGAGCTTTCTCAAAGGAGGTTTCCCCCTCGAAGTGGCATGTGATCAATATAAAACTAATTCTGAGTTCTGTTATTTCTGATATCTCATGTATTTGCATTAATTAATTATTGCAGGTTCATCATAGTTGAGCCGCAGAGTTGAGCACATCTCAACAAAAGATGTAATTTTGTACAAGTATCGGGGATGCTGTGAAGTTGTGCGCAACAACCAAATTTTGACAGTACCGCAAAGATCAGCGCTGCGTGGAAGCAATGTTGCGAAGTGATCGGCCACGTGGAGCATGCAAAGGGGAGTGCTGGATGAAGATCAGGTACAGGTACCGAATATACCAACGGTGGTCTAATTTTGGCAAGAATGCTTTAGAGATGCCGAGTTGCGGGCTTGAGCATATCAAGAAGGCGGCCAATTGTACGATTCAGTTAGGTGAATAACAACTCAGGGAAAGCGACAGCTTGGCGTGCAAAGTGATACAAGACCGTTAGAGTAAGGGCGGTTTGTGAAAGTGACCTGTTGGCGTGCGAGCATCAAGAAGGCCGAGAGCGACAGAACAAAGGCGTGGAGGACTGCCACAACACCACACTCGCTACTAGAGGCTAGCAGGACAGTTTGGTGAAACCTTAGTAGTTTTGGAAACCCTAAGGGTTTCGGTCTTCAGCATTGTAAAGACATGACCTTCGGGCATGGTCTATTTTAAGAAGACATTTTTGTAAGGGAAGGGGTTGTTGTTGTTGTTGTTGGGGTTGTGATTGTTCATTTTTTGGGAGTTACTTTTCTGGTATTTTTGGTTGTCGTTATTTCATTGTAAGATCTCTCTGAAGAAGAAGCCATTGTAAAGGCTCTACAGCTGTGTGCGCAGAGACCTAGCTGAGAAAGAAGAGCGTCTACAGCTGAGTGCGCAGACCAAGAACGGTTGTCCCCTTCCCATTAAAGATATATATAGCAACCGTTCTTGTGGACGTAACTTCCCACCCGGGGGAGTGAACCACGTTAAATATTGTTTTGTGTGATTGAGTGGAACATTGTTGTGTATGATTGCATTTATCTGTTTTTTTTAGATGAATGTCTGAATATTTCCTTGCATTCTGTTATGTGAAGACTTTTGTATGCATTTTCGATCAGGATAATATGGAGATGATATGTTAAGTCTGCATTAAGAGATGAATGGTTAATAGTTAGCTTTACTTCTGAAAGCAGTGAATCAGTTATTTGTTCAAGTGTTAAGAGATGCTCAAGTATTTTCCTATGCGCAGTAGACGAATGAATGATAGTGATTTGCATATGCGGTAGACGCTTAAATAGTAAACATTTTAAGTGTATGAATGAATGTTAGAATATAGTCATTTCAGTGCATGAATTGTGAAAAATAGATCACATCCAAGAACTATGCAAGAAATTAACCTCTCTCATATAAAAAATCTCACACAACTGCTCAAAGACACAAAAATAATGCACAAGAATGGAATTTTGTATTACTTCTCATGAATAATAATTACACCAGCCAACATATGAATGTTGTAGGCTGTTATTAAATAACATTACAACAATAATTCGAATGGCTAAAGATGCCAAAATAATCTTCCATCCATCAGACTTTCTAAAACTGCCCATCCCCCCTAGGTGGCAAGTTGCCTTTCCAAATCTGCTCAAAAGCTCACGAATTGCTAAATTAGAGAGCTGAAGGTGAAATATAGGTAAAAGCAATGCCAAATACAAAATTTGGGTGGAAATAGTGTTAAGGAAATTTTTTGGTGAATAAAACACTTTCCTTGGTTGACTAGCTCTTTCCTTTGGGGGAAAAAGCAGCAAAAGCAGCAACTTTCTTCACAAATGCGCCCTTTTTCACAAATATTATCCAAACTTGTTTAGGAATGCGCCCAAGTGGCCTAGGAGACTTGTAGAACACACCTCAGATGGAATCTTATCCTCCCAAGTTGCCTTGTGGGCCTCACAATGGCAATTTCCTCAATTATTACATAGTATTAACCACAAGTGATTAATTAAAGCATCTTATGTAAATAATTAAATGGTAGGAAGGCCTAAATATTCCAACACCCCCTATTATTTCTGACTTGAATGGTCTAAAAAATCAGAATATATAAAAATGCTAAGGGCCCAGTGACAAGACTTGGTCACCCCGTACAAAATACTACCGGTCCACAAAACAAGGATAGAAGGAAAACCTCCTGGGAAAAACCTTCCCTCAAAACATGGAGATATCAAAATTGAAAGGTTGCTGATCAACCCTTCACTCCACCACATGTCCAACCATCCCAAGCAGTGATCTAAGATAGCTGAATGTCTTCTCTGTGAAAGCCTTGGTGAAGATATCTGCAGTTTGCTCACCTGTGGGGCAATACTGCAAATCTATGATCTGGTCATGCACTAGGCCTCTGATGCAGTGCATATGAATCTCTATGTGCTTGGTCCTCTGCCTCTATACTGGATCACATGAAACTCTAATGGCACTCGGGTTTTCACAATAAATGACAGTAGGAGTACTGAAAGCAATCTCAAACTCACACAAAATCCCCTGCAACCAGACACACTGTGTATCAGCATTCACTGCTCCTCTACACTCTACCTCTGCTGAAGATAGTGCTATGGCATTTTGTTTCTTACTGGACCAGCAAACAGGCCCACCTCCAAGCATGAAGACAAATCCTGATGTGGATTTCCTATCAAGGCTATCACCAGTCCAATCCGAATCTATGAAACCCAATACATCTAAGCTAGAATCTACCACATAGTGAATCCCATCACTCTTTGTGCCTTGCACATAATGAAGGATTCTTTTTGCATCCCTCCAATGTAACTCATTTGGCTTCTCCATGTATCTAGATGCCACACTCACAGCATATGCAAGATCTGGACGAGTGTGAGTCAAGTAGAGTAAGCTGCCAATCAGCTGTCTGTAGAGTGTACTGTCAAAAAGTGGTGTAGATTCTGCTTCTTCCATTCTGACTCCAGAAAGGAATGGAGTCTTAGAAGGCTTGCAATCAGCCATCTTAAACTTCTTCAACAGATCAGAATCATACTTTGACTGACATACCTTTGTACCTTCTTTTGTTTGTGAAATTTCAAGCCCCCAAAATTGCTTGAGAATTCCCAAGTCACTCCTGGAGAATGCTTGGTGCATTGCGGTCTTAAGAGCTGCTATTTGTTCAGTACTATCACCTGTGATCAGCAAATCATCAATATATAACACTATTAACATAATAAAACCATCAGCAAACTTCATATAGACATTTCGATCAGATTTACACCGAACATAGGATTGTGATAGGAAAAAACTGTCCATCTTTACATACCAAGCCCTAGGGGCTTGCTTGAGTCCATACAAATATTATTTCAACCTACAAACAAGGTTTGGATCTGATGTGTACCCCTATGGCTGATGCATATATATCGACTCCTCGAGTTCCCCATGGAGGAAAGCACTTTTCACATCCATGTGATGTACTTCCCACCGCTTGGAAGCTGCCACTGCCAAAACTAGTCTAATGGAGTCTTTCTGAGCTACCGGTGCAAATGTTTCATTATAATCAAGTCCTTGGACCTGAGAATACCCCTTTGCTACCAGCCTTTCCTTGTACTTAATGGCTATACCATCCGCTGCACATTTAGTCTTATAAATCCATT
Organism: Larix kaempferi; assembly: GCA_027924585.1. Classification (NCBI taxonomy): domain Eukaryota; kingdom Viridiplantae; phylum Streptophyta; class Pinopsida; order Pinales; family Pinaceae; genus Larix; species Larix kaempferi. The sequence goes on from BSBM01000207.1 coordinate 11,522,150, forward strand.
TGCATCTTACCAACTTTCTGCTTGCGGGGAGCTTGACTAGCTCCCAAGTTTCATTCTTCTGCAATGAATGAAACTCCTCATCCATAGAAATATTCCATATAGGATCATGTGAGGCATCCTCATATGTTTGTGGATCAGAATCTATCATCATATAGCACTTCTCATAAATATAAGGATCATTCACATTGAGAGCAGTCTCAAACTGTGATCTAGTCCTCCTTTGGTCCCGAGGGTTACCTGCTAGTTCACCTGCTGCTTGCAAAGTTTTTGCAGCCCATTGAGGCCTTGTAGGTGAGTTTGAATCTACAAAAAATTGATCCTCATCATCAAAAATATCAGAATAAAAAATATCAACAACATCACTTACTCCTTCTTCAGTCGGCGGTGAAGATGAGTCTCCAATTTCTGCACTCTGAGAGGTCTCTTCCTCAAACTGCACACTTCTTTCGATGAATGCTTTATGAGTTGTCATGTTCAGAAACTTATATGGTTTGGAGTCATCTAAAAATCCCACAAACAAACATGGTTGGCTTTGGGGCTGCATATCCCTCCTCTTCTCAATCGGAATCCTAGCCCAAGCCTTTGAGCCAAAAATCCTAAAATGAGAGATATCCGATTTTTTACCTGTCCAAGCCTCGAAAGGAGTGATACCTTTGAGAGATTTGTGTGGCACTATATTCTGAATATAGGTGGCACAATTTATTGCTTCATCCCATAGCGTAGGAGACAAACATTTTGCCTCAAGCATGCATGTGGCCATCTCCTTAAGAGATCTGTTCTTTCTCTCAGCAACCCCGTTCTGCTGAGGTGTATATGGAACTGTATGTTGCATCTGTATTCCCGATGAAGCACAAAATTGCTGAAACTCTGATTTCACATGCTCACCACTATTATCAGACCTTAACACTTTAATATGCTTACCAGACAGATTCTCAACTGAGGCTTTGAATAGCTTGGAAAACCCAAAAACTTATGATTTAAGCTTGATGAAATAAACCCAACAGTACTTGCTAAAATCATCTATGAATGTGAGAATGTATTTTGCTGAATTCAATGACTCATGAGGGAATGGAACTACTATGTCAGTGTGTATAAGTTCCAATGGTGCAGTGGTTCTCTCAGTGGTAGATCTCCCATACTTGTGCTCAAGGTGTTTTCCTAGGATGCAAGATTGACACACACCTTTGGAAAATTTGATATTGGGAAGCCCTATAACCATCTCTTTCTCATGAAGTTGGGAAAGGTATTTGTAGTTTAGGTGGCCAAATATTTCATGCCATATCTTGCTGGACTCATTGGCATGGGTCAGTAGAGCAGAAGGTGAGGAGTTTGGCACAAAATGAGAAAACTTGTAGATTCTAGAACAGTGGTCAACAGTACCAAATGCAATAATTTTTCCTGTTGAAATTTCTGCTATTTCAACATCATTGGGGGTAAAGGTGACTCTCTTGGGCAGCCCTATATGGGTCATCTGATAGAATGACAGTAGGTTTGCAGCAAGTCCAAGGACATATAAAACATCATTAAATGACCCAAACTCAAGATCTATGCTACCTTTGCCTTTGCTAGAGGTTTCAGAATTGTCTCCCAATACAATATTCGGACCACTGGAAGAGTCAAGTGAAGTAAAATACTTACTTGCAGACACCATGTGTCTTAAAGCACCAAAATCAATGATGAATGATGAATATTGGGAAGTGTCGGCCATCAGTGCATGAAATCTCTCTTTCTCATCGGAATTTGATCCTCCATCTTTTCTTCTTGCGCTCTTTGGGAGAGGGATGTTGTCTTTCTCCAATGCTTGAGTTAATTGGTCGATGGTCTTCTTCATACAAGAGCTTTCGGGATGAAATCCCTTGCTGCAATATGTGCACTTTGTCCTCTCATTCTTCTTGTTCAGATTCTTCTTGGAGTTTGATGGCTCTCCATTAAAATTCTGCTTGTCTTTCCACTCATCGGTGAGCTTCTTGAAGTTGCCTTTCTTCTTGCCTTTCGAATTCTTTGAGTCTCCAACACTTAGACAATGGTATTTTGATGGATTTTTAATGGCTCCCATTAAGACCAGCTTGTCTTTCTCTTGAGTTAATGACTCGATGAATTTTGAAAGTGACGAGCTCTTCCAAATTTTAATTGCTTTCCAGGTGGAATGGAAGGTGGAGACAAAAATTGAATAGTCCGGGCCAAGCTTGGAGAGAATGGCCAAAACTAATTGCTCATCTTTCTTGTCTATTCCACATTGCTTCAGCTGCAATACAAGAGACTTGAATTTGGAGAATAAGTCTTGTAGATTATCGAAATTCTGTGGGATCAAAGAGACTAGCTCGTTATCCAATTGGTGGCCTCTCAATTCATCGGTTTTACCGAACAATACTTGAAGTTTCAGCCATAATTCATTGGGTGAAGTGAGGCCATCAAGATGAAATAAGAGTTCTCTGGATGTAGTGAGACATAACATCCCATAGGCTTCATCCCTTCAATTATGCCATTTAGATTTCTCCACTGCTGAGGTTGGCTCAGCTTCTGTTGCCACGGTCACCCTGTAGAGCCCTTTGCTCCTCAGTAGAATCTCCATATATGATTTCCAATCAAAGTAATTGAAACGAGTGAGGATGATCTGTTGTGTATGATCCATTTCTACAACTGATATAACTTTTGGACTCAATTTAGAACACTTTTGGATTCCAAATGCGCCCTGCAGAGAATAGAATTCACCCGGTGAATTGATCAATGCGCCCTTCCTGAGACTGTTGGATCCTGCAAGACAATCAATAGATGAAAGGAATAGGTTGATGGCTCTAATACCATGTGAAAAATAGATCACATCCAAGAACTATGCAAGAAATTAACCTCTCTCATATAAAAAGTCTCACACAATTGCTCAAAGACACAAAAATAATGCACAAGAATGGAATTTTGTATTACTTCTCATGAATAATAATTACACCAGCCAACATATGAATGTTGTAGGCTGTTATTAAATAACATTACAGAAATAATTTGAATGGCTAAAGATTCCAAAAGAGACTTCCATCTATCAGACTTTCTAAAACTGCCCATTCCCCCTAGGTGGCAAGTTGCCTTTCCAAATCTGCTCAAAAGCTCACGAATTGCTAAATTAGTGAGCTGAAGGTGAAATATAGGTAAAAGCAATGCCAAATACGAAATTTTGGTGGAAATAGTGTTAAGGAAAGTTTTTGGTGAATAAAACACTTTCTTAGGTTGACTAGCTCTTTCCTTTGGGGGAAAAAGCAGCAAAAGCAGCAGCTTTCTTCACAAATGCGCCCTTCTTCACAAGTTGTATCCATAATTGTTTAGGAATGCATGCAAGTGGCCTAGGAGACTTGTAGAGCACACCTCAGATGGAATCTTATCCTCCCAAGTTTCCTTGTGGGCCTCACAATGGCAATTTCCTCAATTATTACTTAGAATTAACCACAGGTGATTAATTAAAGCATCTTTTGTAAATAATTAAATGGTAGGAAGGATTAAATATTCCAACATGAATGAGTGGATGAGTGATACTCAGTTCAGTGCCTTAAGCCTCCCTGAGTACTTCAAGTATAAAGTTGAACTGGATTGGTCGCAGTCTCAGTAAAAGTCTTGTGGTAGAAGGAATTAGTGGTGTGGACCGCGGCGTTGTCCATCGCCGAGCAGTCTCTCCTCGTAGCGCATACCCCCTGCTGCGCTACATAGTACGTCTATCCAAACAACTCATCACCTACTATGGAAACTTGATTCCGCAGTACCCCATAGATACACCTCAGGTGAGACTTCGACCTGCTTGCAAGTTGCTGCCGAAAGGGCCGATGCGAAGGGGTGTTGTTGGTCAAAGGGAAACTGCGAAGAACCTGGGTCTTATTGGAAACCTCTAGGTCAGTTATAGCCAACAAATGGTTTTGTTGTCGCGCTAGAATCCGTGATGAGTTGCAATCGTGATGTGTGATGAAGAATATCAGTTCCCGGAAGGCTTTGACAATTGGCATCCTGAAAAGACAGAGATCGAAGCTTGGTTTGACAAGACCGTAAATAACTTTGCAAGGTAGGAGAATAGACACCCGCATCTATCTGACAAACATTGGTTGAATAGATATCTATGGAAGATATTCAGGAGATTTTCTGGGCATCATTTCCAAATGAGCTGCACGAGTGGATCTTATGACTCACAGAGAAGAAAACCTGTTTTCAAGGAGGAATTCCTATAGAGTGGACTCCAGAGCTCACAGCCTAGCTCAAAGCGATAGACATCCCATTGACACGCGTAGTTGATTTTTGGGTCGATCATATGCTAGAAGTCTTCGTAACAGAATTTGCTGTAGACATGCTCAAATCCTACAGCCAAGCAGAAGCATACTTTTTCGAAGGGTTCCAAGGTAAGTAGCTGAACAATCTCAATCTATACATTAAGATGCTGTTAGCTGAGAAAGTTGTTTTAAGAATGCAATAATATTTTCAAATCTTTCATGGTAAAGAGTATATATAGTGATTCTGACGAAGAAACCCATAATCTTAGAAGTGGGAAGAGATATAAATTTAATAAGAATCTTGGAGGTCCTGGACTCCACATAGATACAGATATTCCTTGTGACCTTGACAACGAAGCCGTGCCACCATTTACCCCTCAAAACCCACCGACTGCAGAGAACGTGCCACCCTTATTGCAGAACCCACCCGCTATGCAACCCACCTCGCAGAATACTCAGCCCAGTATGTCTACCCCAATAAGCCCATTTTCTTTCACTGCACAGAGCCCTTTACAGCAGCCGTGCAATTCGGGCACTACACCACCTAATAGGACAATGGAAAACACATATATGAAGCTACCGATATTCAAAAGAACTGGTCTAGAAGACCCTAACTAGCATCGGTTCCTTTGTGAAGCTATCTGGAGTGTAAGACAAATCCAGGATGATGCCATGAAGAGAGCATAGCTCATCACCACTTTCAAAGACAGAGCTTTACATTGGTTTATGAAGTACTCTAACACACAGCTGAGAACCCTCGCAGAAATTAAAGTTGAGCTTGTTGCAGAGTTTAAGAAACCCAAATATGAATCTTAGTGTATAACCGAGTTGAAAGAAATAAAGAAGAAACCGACTAAAACGGTCTGGGAGTTTGATCAGTAGTTTAAGACGCTTTTGGACCAAGTGAGCATTGTCATATCTCCAGACCAGCACAAGGAATGGTTCATTGCTGCGTTGTTGCCCCACATCATATTACCATTGATGTAGCATAAGGTTGCGTCACAGGCAGAGGCCTTGGAGATCGCAATGAAGCTAGAGGCTTCACCGATTGGTGAGACTAGTTCTGGGATGTCTCAGATCCAGAACCAGCTGACCACCCTGACACTAGAACTGCAAAGCATGAAGAATGGAAAAGAACAAAGGTATGAACCTAGACATGAGGTCTAGTGTACAAGTTGTAAAGGAGAAGGCCATGACTGGGAGCATTGTCCAATATTCCGCGATTATCTTAACAGGGTTGCCCCAAATCCAATAAATCAAAATTAGTCCCCATGGTGTGAAATTTGTAGAACTACAGGACACAGACCTGAAGATTGCTATCTCATACAGAAATATGTGAAAACACCTAAAAATTTATATTGCACTTTCTGTAAATCAGTTGGAAATGATGAATCCAACTGTCGTGCATATGAGATAATGAATGAAAGAAAAGGAGATATGGACTCAATGAGAGGCGTTGGATTATACCGTGTACAAGAAGAAAACCAACCAAAACAAGAAAACGTGCAATATGACCAAGGAGGATACAGAGGTCATGGTGGTGGATACCGCGGCATAGGAAGAAATGATGGCCCAGTGTAAGGAAGAGGCTGCAGCCAGGTTATTATAATTGTGGCCAGCCGGATCACATATCTAGAGATTGTGTTAACCCATGCACTACATGCAACTATTGTAAATCATTCGAACATGTTATTGAAGACTGCCCAGTGCTAAAGGTAGAAATGTAGAAAAGAAGACGGACGGAGGCACCAAAGCCAAACATCCAGTGGATAGCAGTAGAGAACAGACCAGTGGACCCAAGCATCAATGTGGTCACGCGCAGTGGTGCTGAGATAGAACACGATAGGGGAGCAGAAGCTTCCACATCAGGGGAGGCTCACACAAGCCAGACTCCTCTTGAGATAGTATGGATAAGGAAAGCCCTGGGAAAAATAACTTCTCTCGACCTACGAAAGAACAAAAAGGTCTTCATTAACACACAGGATACCTTCAGAGAACTGGCAACATAATCACGGAGGATCCCATTGCGCAGTGAAACACCACATGTTGAAGACATGCCAGCGGCTTATGATAAAACAAGTACCGCAACAGATGTCAGCACTTCCATTGCGCAATTCCTGCAAAGCTGCATGAAGTTATTAAAAAGTGAAAATGCCATAGTAGAGCTACAGAATCTCATAAACCAATATGAACCACAAATGGGAACATAAAATTCTGATAACACAATACATCACACGAGGAAGCATAAAAGAACATGCCGAGAAATGAGGCTGACTGCGCAGATAGGAGATTTTTAAATGGATGAAGTCATCCTTGATCTGGGATCCGAAGTAAATGTCTTGACTAAGTAGACATGGCAGAAGATGGGTTGACCAAATTTGTTATGGTCACCTATCCAGTTGAGAATGGATAACCAAGAGAAAGTCATACCTTTTGGTTGATTAGCTAATGTGATGGTCAACATCGATGGAGTCCAAAGTCTGCAGAATTTGAAGTTATTGAAATTGTGGACGATAGTCAGCCTTTTTTTGCACTACTAGGAATTGACTGGGCTATTGATAACTTATCATAAATCGAAATACAAAGAAGATGATATTTGAAGGAAAGCATCTTAGGGTCATCGCACCATTGGATCCTACAGATGGTGACAGATACAGCGAGCCGATTCAAGAGGAATCCGAGGCTCAAGACTTGGACCAATTATACCAACTCACAGCGAACCTGGAAAATTACATTAATCCTACTGCGGTGGTACACTCAGCTGGAGATGTGACAGCTCTTGCGTCTCTGACTTGGAGGCAAGACCTGAAAATTGGCAAAGCCGCATGCATGGAGTATCAGCAAGAAGATGCGCGCAGGTTACGAAATCACTGCGTTGGATTGGAAAGGAGGTAATTCCTATTCCCACATATGATGGTTCTGCCAATGTTTACACTTTCATCCAAGAATATACTGTAGCTATTGTAGATGAACATAGATTACCAACACTGGATATGGCTTTGGGCGACACGCCCGCCAGATGGTGGAATGCGCACAAGCAGACATTGACCACTTGGGATCAATGCAGAATTAACATGCAGATTCGGTTTGCCGACAGGGTTACTGTACCCTTTGAGAAGTTTAATGGACAGACAGATCCTAGTCATGTCACATCCCCTTCCATTAGCCCGATGCAAGGGAGGAAACATGACCAATCTACCAGGCTTATTGGCAATCTCAGCCCATTCATTACTAAGAAATTCATAACAATTAAAAACTTATGTGTGCAAATACATAATCAATATATACATAGCGGAATTAAACACAATTGCACACTCAAACTGAAATGCATCAACATATTTATCTCAAGCAAATGATGAATCAACAGGAAAAGAATCCATCCCATTCTCATGCTATGTGCAGACTTCATATCAATTCCATTAACATGAACAATTATCATTATGAATTAACACATTGCAAGAAACAGAATGCATATAATTTAAATCACAGAGAACACTTATCTGGGAGATGAAGCTGTCCAAACGACTGGCTATGTGAGAGCAACGTTCCACCCAACCATAGATCTTTGTCCAGCCTATATTCTTTCAGCTGAGAGATCACCCCTGAGCTAGGCTATGTATCCACTAAGGAGGAACTAGACAGGCTCACTCACAACCATGGATTCACTCAAACGGTCATGCTAAGCCAACACACAGTTGGGTTTATCAAGCATGCAATAAGGAAATGATGAGGATGCTAAGCCAGTGAGCTCAACCACAGAGATACAAACATCTCAAGCTAAATTCAAGCAATTCCATCCTCTGTTCAAACATCCACACTTGGATTTCTCACTATTCTGGCAACAAATAACTCAATCCCGTCACTGGGTTTCTGGGCTATCAAAACTGGGTTTTCCAATGGATTTCAGGGTAGTTAATGCTCCCAAATTCGCCCCAAGGTTCATACCTATGGATCCCCCATTGGATTTCGCTATCCAATACCAATTCTGGGTGTTTATGGCTCTTCAAAATGTGGGTAATTTCACAGTTGCGATTTCTGGTTTTTCTCACTACTGGCAATTCATTTTTTTTGGGTGAAAAATGATGCTGGTAAGTTCCACAATGGAATGGGAATGAGGAAGAAACAATTCTCATGAGGTAGAGTGACTTGTGGTACAAGAAAACAGAGCCCATACTCTTCCATACAAATTTATGGGCTGCCCATACTCCATTGAAGCCATGGACTGAATTCCTCAACCACTTCCTTACAACAAAATTAAATGTCATCAAGGAAAATCAAATGGGTTCTCAAGGTGACATATGCCAGCCTATGGTTCAATCCCATATCCCCCTCACCACTCCCTAGTGGATACACATGGCCCCTTCTCATTCATTGCCTCCATAGCCAGTTTTTGTATTTTATTGCATGATGTTTATTTACATCATTTTTACAATGTTCCATGGCTAAATAGCACATGGGCAACATAATGTCTAATACTTGCCTTTAAATACAATTCGAGATTCCACTAGCGGGGCCTTGGATTTGAGCTCCACACTAGGAAAACATACATCACATGTATACAACATTTACATTAAAAGCTAACATATCCTAAGGGTCAAAATGGGGTATTACAAGTCAGCACATTAAAGTTTGTTCGCAGGCATGGCTGGAAAGGTCACATGAAGAATGGGTGCACTTGTTTGTGCATACCATGGAGGATGACATTCCGAAGAAATGGTACCTAGACTTGGAGTTGCGCAGGGAAACCACTGATTGGGAGATGTTGACTGTGAAATTCCAGAGGGACTTCAACTTCAAGGATGAGAACCCACTGATCCATGAGGCATTGAAGTTAATTAAGGAACGCATATTTAGGGGAAACTGTCTTCACGAAGATACTACATGGGAGGAATTCTTCAAGGCAGATAGCATTCCTACGAACCTACACTCAGAATGGAAGGAACATGAAGAACACCCCATATAGTGTTATAACCTAGCTGAAGAAGATGAGGATAGCAAGGAAGATGATGAGGATGATCCACGCAACATAAACATACCAAAATCAGAGGGTGCGCGTGATGTAGAAGGACCTCCGTTAGAAAACCTAGATATGAGTGGACCAGTAAAGACACAGAAGGTGAATATTGGCACAAGTAAAGAGCCGAAGTTCGCATCAATTGGAGACTATTGGGATGAGGAAACTATTGCGGAGATCATAGACACCTTACATGAGTATCAGGAGCTTTTTCTGACAAAATTTACAGAAATGAAAGGAATTTTGGGAGACCTAGGATTCATGAAGATCCCCTTGAAGCCAGAAGCCAAGCCTGTGAAGCAGAGGCCATACAGATTGAATCCACGGTATAAAGAAAGAGTTCGCGCAGAGCTAGATAAGATGCTAGAAGCAGGAATCATTGAACCTGTCGAGGAATCTGAGTGGATTAGTCCCATGGTCGTTCAGGGTAAGAAAACGAAGGGTGAGATCAGGATCTGTGTGGATCTCAGAAAACTGAACAATGCTTCTATGCACGACCCATTCCCCACTCCTTTCACAGATGAAGTGCTTGACAATGTTGGAGGGAATGAGGCCTATTCCTTTACTAATGGTTTCTCCAGATATCATCAGATCATAATTGATCCCACAGATAGGCATAAGATGACGTTTACCATAGAATGGGGGTTGCTCCAGTATACAGTAATGTCCTTTGGCCTGAAGAACGCACCTGCCATCTTCTCCAGAGTTGTCGTTGCATCCTTTAAAGGATTCATGCACAAGTTTCTGGAAGCCTATTTTGACGATTGGACTGTCTTTTGTCTATTGAAGAACCATTGTGCAAATATGAGAATGATGCTTTAGAAGTGTCGACAGCATCAGATCTCCTAGGATATGAAGAAATGCATCTTCTGTGTTCCATACGGAATTTTACTCGGACACATTGTCTGCAAGCAAGGATTGATGGTGGACCTTGCGAAGATTGCCATTATTGTGAGTTTTCCCACACCAACTTCCGTTAAGATGTTGCACTCTACCTTAGGCCATACCGGATATTACAGGAAGTTCATAAAGGGTTACGCATAGATAACCGCAACAATGGAAAAACTGCTAAAGAAAGATGCACAGTTCAATTGGAACGCAAAATGTGAACAGGGTTTTGACATACTTAAAGAAAAGATGGTTACTGCGCCGATCCTAGTCTTCCCAGACTGTGCAAATCCATTCCATGTTCATGTGGATGCATCATGCATTGCCCTGGGAATTGTATTAGCTTAGCCAGGAGAAGGAGGTATTGACCATCCCATTGCATTTTCAAGCAGAAATCTCTCGATAGTGGAGAAAAATTACACTACTACTGAGAGGGAAGGCCTTGCGATGGTATATGCACTGCAAAAATTCAGACACTACTTACTTGGTGCACACTTCCTTATGTTTACTGACCATTCTGCTTTGAAATACTTGGTCAATAAACTAGTGTTAGGGGGTGTATATGCAGATGGTTGTTGTTATTCCAAGAGTATTATTTTGAAATCGTTGTTAAAATGGGTAGATTGAACTTGGGACCTGATCATCTCTCCAGGATTGAGTCAGGAGAAGAGCCAAAAAACATTGAAGATAGTTTGCTTGATGCGCAGTTATTTGCTATACAGGTTGCTGATGATTATTATCAGGATATTATTGATTTCTTAACAACAGGATTAGCACTTCAAGACTTTTCAATTCAGCAGAAGAACCAACTGGTAGTGCATGCCGCATAGTTCACTATTATTGCAAGTCAGTTATACAAACTTGGATCGGATGAAGTCCTGCACAGATGTGTACTAGACCATGAGAAACCATTCATTTTAGCGGATGCGCATTCAGGAATCGTAGGTGGTCACTATGCAGGAAGGGATACCACGCAGAAGATAATGCGTGCAGGGCTATGGTGGCTTACGATCCATAAAGACTCTCAAGAACACTGCCGGAACTGCTATGTCTGTCAGAGGACAGGAAAACCTTCACGCAGAGATGAAATGCCACTTAATCCATAATTGACCTCGCAGGCATTTGAAAAGTGGGAAATTGATTTTGTAGGACCTATAAACCCACCAGGGAAAAGAAATGGTGCGAGGTATATCATTACTGCCACTGATTACCTCACCAAATGGGCAGAAGCAAAACCAGTAAAGGACTGCAGCGCCGGTACTACTGCGCAGTTCATTTTTGAAGAAATACTCTCACGATTTGGATGCCCGAAGATTTTGATAAGTGATCAAGGTACTCACTTTTTGAACAAGACTATTGAAGCTCTCACAGAGGAATTCCATATCCATCATCAGCGCAGTACACCATATCACGCGCAAGCGAATGGCACTGTTGAGGCCTTCAATAAAATACTAGAGAATGCGCTAACTAAAGTTTGCAATGTGAATAGAGATGATTGGGACCTGTGCATCTCATTTGTGTTATGGGCATACAGGACCACTTGCAAGAAATTGACGGGACACACATCTTTTTGATTGGTTTATGGACAGGAAGCTATAATGCCAATGGAGTATATTGTCCCCAGCTTGAGGATTGTTGCATTCACAGGGATGGCAGACCGCGCAGCGCTAGAAGAAAGGTTGCTACACCTCATTGGGTTGGAGGAAGATCACGTTATCGTTGGCTTCCACAAGTAAGTCCAGAAAGACCGCGAGAAAGCATGGCATGATCTCCATATAAAGAACAAGTACTTTCAGGTAGGTGACCTAGTCCTCCTGTATGATAACAAATTCATGAAGTTTCCTGGTAAATTTAAGATGCATTGGCTTGGTCCATATACTTTCATACATGTTACTAACACTGCTGCAGTCCAATTAGCCAATTTAGCTGGCAATACTTACCAAATTTGATAAATGGAAGCAGGCTAAAATTGTACCATGATAGTCCTGCTTCGCAGAATCCTAAATGATAAGTAGAGGAAGAAATTTCTAAGTGTCAAGTACAGTTGAAATTGGACACTGGAAATGTAAAGGAGTCTGTATATGTACGATAAATAGAACAATGTATGGACCTCGCAGCACTGCTGAAGCTGCGCGGAAAAGAAAAAAAAAAGAGAGAAAAAGAAAGGAAAGAAAAAGGAAGTCGTGCAGTTCAAACACCGACACCGCGAAGTAACTGCGTAGGATCAGAGATAGCCTACCATGCAGTTTGGTGCAAAACTCAGAAAAATAGCAGTTACCCTACTTTTGAGAAAAAAATAGCCATTAGGTGACCGTTGCAAGCACTTTCTTGAGCTCTTAACAAAAAGATAACCGTTCTGATCACGCTGACGATGAAAGGGACTGAAGGATTTGCTCAAATTGGCCAACGGAAACCTCATTAAATGCTCATCTAGATGTTGAAAGGGGCGGGGGGGGACTCAAATGTGCCTACAAACAACACTGCATAAGGACTCACATGCGTTACCAGACACTTAGAATTTTTATGCATTCCCTATTGTGCTAGCAATCCTTAGCCGTATACCTGAAACAGTTGCCTACTCCCACTAGTGAATGTACAAATCACCAGACAGAGAAGAAGAGCTTACACTCCAAGAAGCAATCTGAGTCTTTCAGCATGGGGGGATTGCATAGTTAATGAAAACCCCTATCAAGAAGGTTGTACTCGAACCCGGTCAAGTGTCTAGAAGATCACCTCGACATAATCCAGCCATGCAAGACAAAGGAAAAGAAACAGTTGCACCATGAAGCAAGCTTCCCAAGACAGGCCAGACGGAACCAAGATGGTGGTTTAGAAGGAACCCTTGAAGTTGACCCCAGAGTACATATCACCACGGGCGCTGGATGACCCAATCTTTAAACTGGCAAAGAATGCCCGTTATGAAATCCCCTTATTGCCAATTTCGAAGCATGTAGAGGTTGATTAGAACCTACTAGGAAATATCCCAGAGTGTAAATGGGAAGACTATGACCTCCTAGGTGTACAGAAGGAAGAACCCCACGATCCTAAGTACCCATAGTTCCAGCCTGACCAGTATATGTGCTAGAAGAAAGATGCTAAGGGCATATTTAACTTGGTCACCGAAGGCTGGTTGACGCCGCTAGTAGAGTCCAGATTGTTGAACCTGCTCCGACTACCTCATTTTGATCGTTCGCCAGAACTTAATGTGGTGGTTCTCACTTTGATGGCGCGAATCCATTAGGGATACTTGTGGCTAGACAAAAATGTGGATGTGAACATTGACTTAATCCACCGCGGCACAGGATTAAGCAAGCACGACAAGGATCCCAAGCAGTTCTTCCAAGGAAAGAGTAAAGAAAAAGACGTTGTTGCGAAGATGAAGAAAATCCATGCATTGGTGAATGGAAAAAGAGGGTTTCCAAGAGAAGAAATCGAAGATAGAGAGACAAGATTTGTCACACAATTGCTCGTAGGAAAAATACTAAGAAAAGACAAGCCTCCAGAGGTGCCTGCGGGTGTAATACTACTCGATGCCACAGAAGCTGAAGGGATCCAATTCAATTGGTGTCAGTACCTTTTAAATGAGTTCCTGGACGAACTCAATGATACCTAGGAGAATGGAGGTCAATTCTACTTCACGTGGTTGATCATCCTCATTGCATTCATAGGATGGAAGGAACCAGAAAAATATGTCGACATCATTATAGAAAGCAATGATCCCAGAGGATTCCGCTATGCCAACCTTTGGGCAAATTTGAACGCGGAACGGCAGCATGTGACAGTTGAATTATTCTATCAATATTACACCCAGCTGCGCCAGGCGATCACCCAAACATCGCGCATTACAAAGCAGGTAACGTCAAAGTACATTCGCGTTATTGATTTTATGGAGGACATGCGATGTATTTTTATTTCACCAAAAAGGCAAGGATGAAGAAGCCAGAATGGTATGCGGGTAATTACCATATGTATGAGGAAGAAATTGACATCCTCATGACGGACTGGCCAGCTGAATTCCATGTCGAAGTCATGGATGTCGAGACCAATTCAGAAGAAGATGAACCAAGCCCGCTATCATGCCCTATTGTTGAAGAAAAAGGAAAAAGGAAAGAACCTGAAACCCCACAGAAGCCAAAGGTGCGGAAGAATATGAAAGCAACAAAGAGTCAATCTGAGATAGTGCTGAACGAAGAAGACTTCGACATGATTACAGAAAATTTCTCAGAGCAGATGGAGGAGCTAATGACAGAAAAAGACAAGAAGGACAAGGTCATACAGGATGACCTGCAAAGGATGAGGCTCGCACTGCAAGGGCTTATGAAAAAGATGGATGATGTCCAGAAGAGCCTACCCTTGCTGCGCAACGCGGGAGCCAAAGGGAGGTCGGCGGCAACCTCGTAGCAAAAACTGCCATATCTAGCCATAACGCTTCCTTCAAAGACTAGGGTTGTTCATCTGGACCCATTGGCTATAGCATTACCAATGTTAGAACAGAGTGTTCTGGACACAAAGGGTGTCGAGCGGGTAGAGCTCGACTTGTCCAAGATTCCTTTGCCTGGATTACACTTTCTGCACATGCAGATTGTTGAGGAGATGCATGAAAGAATGGTAGATTCCATGAAGTTGCAGGCGGAGCTGCAAGCCGCAAACAGGCAGCTCGAGGACGCTTAGTCCCGCACACAGATACAATTTTATGATGAACAGGACCATCGGCTACGATTGGAGAACACCATTACTGATGTCGCAAAATATATTGAAGACTTAGAACTCTAGGACGATCCTGTGGACACCGTTCTGACAATAGGGGAAAGGGTGAAATCTTTGAAAATGGAATTACAAGATAAAGAGATTCTACATGAGGCCGATCTTGTTTCCTTGAAGGAAAATCTCAATACGCAGATGCCATTAATTGAGCAGCAGTTAAGAGAGCAAGCAGTTAGTACCGTGGCACAGAACATAACTAGTGAGATGGCTAAGTGCCAAGATTTGTTGGAGAAGGTTTCAAAGGCATTCACTGCCCTTGAAGAGGATCAAGGGCTGTTAAAGGTAAATACTGCGGTAAAAGAAAAGCAGACCGCACTAGAACAATTGGACACAGAGGTCAAGGCTATGCCACCTAGGGATAGGCTGCCAAAGTATAAGGAGATCTCAGGCTTGAAGAAGGAGGTCCAAGTGTTAAGAGAAAAAGAGACTGAGATAGATAATCAGTCGCAGCAACTCCTGGAGGATACCACAACAGTATTGCAGCAGATCGAAGACAAGATGAAAGATCTGCACGATAGCTAGGAGAAGGTACAAGGATAGATTGGAGAAGAGATAACTCCAGCACTACTTGATACAGTAAAGCAAGTCGAGCAAGATACCGGGGAAGCAGTGGAACAGTTGATCGACACTTACAATGAGTTCGCGGCCAAGATAGCTCCATAGGTCATTGAGCAGATCTAGAACGCTGAAGCAGAAGGTGGCTCGGGGATGAGCCACATGTAAGTGTTAGGGGCATGTTGCACCTTGCCCAAGATGGGGCAATTTTGGACAACACAAGGAGGTTGAGCTGTGGAGTTGAGCATAGCTCAACAAAAGATATAATTTTGTACAAGTATCGGGGATGCTGCGAAGTTATGCGTAGCAACCAAATTTTGATAGTACCACGAAGATTAGCGCTGCGTGGAAGCAGTGTTGCGAAGTGATCAAGCCATTTCGAGCCAGCAAAGCGGAGTGCTGGATGAAGATCAGGTACAGGTACCGGATAGACCAACGGTGGTCTAATTTCGGCAAGTATGCTTTAGAGATGTCAAGCTGTGGGCATGAGCATATCATGAAGGCGGCCAGTTGTACGAGTCTGTTAGGTGAAGAACACCTCAGGGAAAGCGACAACTTGGCGTGCAAAGTGGTACAAGACCATTACAGTAAGGGTGGTTCATGAAAGTGACCTATTGGTGTGCGAGCGATAGGAAGGCCGAGAGAGATAGAACAAAGGTGTGGAGGACTTCCACGACACCACACTCGCTACCAGAGGCCAGCAGGATGGTTTAGTGAAACCGTAGTAGTTTTGGAAACCCTAAGGGTTTCGGTCTTCAGCATTGTAAAGACATGACCTTCGGGCATGGTCTATTTTAAGAAGACGTTTTTGTAAGGGAAGGGGTTTTTGTTGTTGTTTTTGGGGTTGTGGTTGTTCTTTTTTTGCGGGTTACTTTTTTTGTCTTTTTGGTTGTCGTTATTTCACTATAAGATATCTCTGAAGAAGAAGCCATTGTAAAGGCTCTGCAGCTGTGTGCGTAGAGACGTAGCTGAGAAAGAAGAGCGTCTACAACTGAGTGCGCAGACCAAGAACAGTTTTCCCCTTCCCATTAAATATATATATAACAACCATTCTTGTGGATGTAGCTTCCCACTCGGGGGAGTGAACCACGTTAAATATTGTGTTGTGTGATTGAGTGGAACATTGTTGTGTATGATTGCATTTATCTATTTTTTGTAGATGAATGTCTGAATATTTCCTTGCATTCTGTTATGCGAAGACTTTTGTATGCATTTGCCATCAGGATAATATGGAGATGATATGTTAAGTCTGCATGAATAGATGAATGGT
Organism: Larix kaempferi; assembly: GCA_027924585.1. Taxonomy (NCBI): domain Eukaryota; kingdom Viridiplantae; phylum Streptophyta; class Pinopsida; order Pinales; family Pinaceae; genus Larix; species Larix kaempferi. The sequence continues at coordinate 11,538,882 of BSBM01000207.1, forward strand.
TAATACTTAGCTTTACTTATGAAAGCAGTGAATCCGTTATTTGTTCAAGTGTTAAGAGATTGCTCAAGTATTTTCCTATGTGTAGTAGACGAATGAATGATAGTGATTTGCATCTACGGTAGACGCTTAAATAGTAAACATTCTAAGTGTATGAACGAATGCTAGAATAATAGTCATTTCAGTGCATGAATGAGTGGATGAGTGATACTCAGTTCAGTGCCTTAAGCCTCCCCGATTACTTCAAGTATAAAGTTGAACTGGATTGGTCGCAGTCTCAGTAGAAGTCTCACGGTAGAAGGACTTAGTGGTGTAGAGCGCGGTGTTGTCCATCGCCACGCAGTCTCGCCTCGTAGCACATACCCCCTACTACGCTGCGCAGTACGTCTTTCCAAACAACTCATCACCTACTGTGGAAATCTACTTCCGCAGTACCCCATAGATACACCTCGGGTGAGACTTCGACCTACTTGCAGGTTGCTGCCGAAAGGGCCGGTGCGAAGGGGTTTTGTTGGTCAAAGGGAAACCACGAAGAACCTGGGTCTTATTGGAAACCTCTGGGTCAGTTATAGCCAACAAGTATTTGAGTGACAAGAAAAATGAGAAGTTTTACCAAAGAAAGAAATAATTCAATCCTCCACATTTTGAAAATTAGGAAAGGAAGCCACCATAGGGTGTGACAAAGCCATCTAGGATGATGGGAGACAAGCCAAGAGATCCACGACAACCACTTCAATGTTGGGGATGTGGAGAGGACCTTTTTCTTCAAAATTGTCCGCATCGAAATGAGAGTGCCAAGTGTTTGTGGTGCTTTCACACTCCAACATGTCAAAAGGGTGCTCTTACGGCTTGGAGGAACCAAGGTAGAGATTTTGAGAAAAGGGTTCTCACGTAGGAGACTCACATAAAATAAACACAATAAAACCAAGTAAAAACCAAATTGAATTATGCATGCATGAAGATATAAGCTAAGCAAAAATATATATGTGTCATAACAAGTAACAATAAAATAATAACTATCTAATTTAAAACAACATTTACCGTAGTGAAAACAAAACACACATAACGATTCCTTCATACACACTAATAGAATATGTATACAAAAGAATTTGTTTCTAGTTATTTCAAATGAGTAGGATTTATAATGGTTTCAAATTACATCAATGGGAAAAGGGCCCATGCATCCGCTTGAAGTTGGTGCAACACTCTGGTTCTACGAATAGCTCTTCTCCAATGAGCTGGCATAGGGAATGAATGAGTAAGGTCTCAACTGAATGGGAGTGGAGTGAACTATGAGGTGCTCGATATTGACACAGGGAAACTTGTAGAGGGTAATTTGAAAGGGTTGGAGGTTCACGAATGGAAAAAATGGTTCACAAGTGATTCATATAGTAAAATGAGGGAAAATGACATATATGTGAGTGTGGTTTAAGGTTTTGGAAAACCCTAATCCATGGTGGTTCCTTTTCCTTTACCCTAGGTAAAATTCAAATGTGGGTGGGAGTTCAAATTTTTTGCAGACTTCCTCTACTTTTGGTGGAATTCCCTATTTTAACTAGAAACCCCTATTTTTGTGGAGATTTCCTTTCGGGGGGGAACTTTTCCAAAGTGGGTTGTAAGACTTAGGATAATATATATTTCAAGTTTTTTGTATTAATTTTCATGTTGAGGTTCCAAACATATGAATAAGGTATGTATGATGATGCATGGTAAATGTTTGTGTTAACAGATTCCCCCCTTGATGTATTAGGTTAGGAGCTAATCGTATGACCGATAAACATCATAGGACCTGAAAAACAATGGTGTTGTGGTGGAAATATGAATTAGAGAGTGCTATCGGAAGAGCGTATACTTCAACAGAATGACAAGGACCATGAACTGGAAATACAATACTCATACAAGGTGACGTACCAATAATATCAAATATACATGAACGAGGCAGGCATCCTGTTAACACCTAAAAAGTGCTCATTACCTCATCTCCCTCACCACATGACTCATTTGTCTATTTTTCCCACCATCTTTGCCTCCAAAACTTCAAAAAAACATTAAAAAGCCACCAAAAGGCCAAAAAAAACCCTTTTTCCCCCAAAAATAATTTAAATTTCCTCAAAAGATAGCAAAAACCCTGTAAAATGGCTCTAAATTCCCAAAAATCAAATAAATGGGAATAAAAAATATAAAAAAGAGGAAAAAGAGGGAAAAAGGAAGCAAAACCCCTAAAACAATTGACCTAAATCATATGATGCCAAAAACCATGGGTCAACACTCCACCACTAAAAAACTGTGATGAACCTGCAATAATTAATTAATGAAAATACACGAGATATCAGAAATAACAGAACTCATAATCACTTTTATATTGATCACGGGCCACTTCGAGGGGGAAACCTCCTTTGAGCAAGCTCAATACAATTAACTTCACGGTGCCTTCAATGACCTCAACACACACTTATATACTAAGTCTATGCCCAATATTATGAGTCAAAACCATGGGACATATAATACTACAGGACGACTTACAAAGCATATACGTCCAATACTATGGGTCAATACTATGGGCTAATATAAACTATGGATCAACAAATACTACGGGACGACTTACAAAGCATATGCGTCCAACAACAATATACTAACATAGTAAAGAGAAGGGTTGACACGAGTTCCTAACATCCCCTCTCCCTTAGAAAAAGCTTTGTCCTCAAAGCTTTGGTTGGAGAAATTGCTGCAGAATCTGAAGAAGTGGTTCCCCGGTAGCATCCTCGAGTTGCATTTCAGGCCACTGACGCCTTTGCAGTGTCAGGGAGGATTGCTTGGAAGGCTGTAGATGAAGAAGAACCCCATCAGCTGCCCGGAAAATGCGCTCAGAATGGTGTTGATTGGCTTGTTGTTTCAGGCAAATTCTGGCCATGTGAAGATTGTCCTGCAGAATGAGAAGAATATGATCGCGGTTTCGAAGAACCGAGTCAATTTCCATAGACTGCTTCATATGGTGTCCTTTGAGATGTGGTATTGTACCACCAGAGCGTTTCTAGGAGATCCATAGAAATAGTTGGCCAAAGCTGTGTAGGGATGGGTAAGGGTTTGAGCAATCCCAAAAGGAGTGTCGTTTCACCCTTGTTGACCTGGAAAGTATCACAGTCAACCACCATCTGTTGAATTGTCATTTTTAGTCCCTGCCAAAATAAGTTACATTGTTCCCGGTCATACATTTTGAAGAACCCAGAGTGCCCTGTTGATGAAGAAGCATGGAGTTCATAGAAGAGATAGCCCTGTTGAACATATTGCAACCAATTTGGAACAAGCAGAGAAAGAGCTGTAAGAGAAACTGGGTCATCAATTGTGCGAGAAGGAGCATCTGTCACCATATTGTCCTTATCCTTCTTGTAAGTGATCGCATAGGGATAACCCATTTCAGGTGTGTTGGGGAGGAGACCCATTGTTCAAGAAAATTTTCCAGACTCTGGAGATCAATCTTGATGCGGAAATAATTCCCTAATAGGTATGGCTGCCACTTCTATACTGCATGCAAAATAGCCATCAGTTCCTGCTGAGAGGTAGATGCGATTAAATTCTTACCGAAAAGGTCTCTTGAAGGCGGAAAGCTCAGTGGTTCAGCAAAGACACCTGCATATCTATCCAAGGAAGTAGTGGAGACCGTTAATGGGTGCATCTGAAGGGAATGGAGCTGAGCGATGATACAATGTGAATTATTCTTAAGGATTTTTTCTAGGCGATGTGAACTGATGATGCAGAGAGACCCTGGTTGTAAGCCCATTAATTTGTGTTGTGCCCCATTTACTGAAAACTGCATCCAAAGTTCCGAAAAATCCCATAAGATGGGGCCAAGTGTGCGTAACCATTGAACGCCCAAAACCACATCACATCCGCCTAAGGACAAGGAAAACATGTCAGAGCACAGGTTATAATCTTCCATAGAGATACGCACATTGTAACACTTCCCCTTGCAAGGTAAGGTGCCCCCATTGGCACCCATGACTTCAAAGTTGGAGCAAGGATGGACAAAACAGTCAACCTGTTTGGCAATCCAAGGGTCAATGAAGTTATGAGTGCTACCAGAATCAATGAGTATGGTAAGAGGGAGCTTCTTGAAGTATCCCCTAACTCGCATTGTTTGTGGGGTGGTGACGCCGGTTACAGCATGGAGAGAGAGCTCGGGTGGGTCGTCTTAAGATGGGGTGTCAACAAGCGGGTGTTGAATGTCGACCTGATCATCTACTGTATCTGGAGCTTCTTCATCAAGTTTTGAGGCAGGTAGAGAATCCACATCCAAGAGATAGAGATTTTGTTGGAAACATCTATGTCCCCGAGTGAATTTCTCATCATAATTATAACAAAGCCCTTTTTCTCGGTGTGCTTGCATCTCTGTTTCAGACAAATGCTTGATAGGAGTTGGTTGTGGGGCAGGCGTGATGGGAGGTCATTGGGAACCCATATTTCTAAAGGGAACAAAGGTGGGTTTGGAGTGTTGTTGAGCTGAGATCTTGTCCTCTGCCAACTTAGCCAACCCTAGCACTTCCATCATTGTGTTAGGACAGAACATTTTGACCTCTGAGCAGATTTCATCCTTGAGACCATTGATAAAACAACTCCTGTAGAATTCATCAAACAATCATTCTGTGTGATTGGCCAGTTTCTCAAATTCTTTCTGATACTCTCTCACTGTGCCAATTTGGTGAAGTTTAGTGAGTGCTCCTGTGAAGTCATCAAAAGCACTAGGACCAAATCGTGGCAAAAGGAGTTGGCAAAAATCTGTCTAGTTTGGCTCGGGATGAGCTTTGATGTACCAACGGTACCATTGAAGGGCTTCTTGTTCCAAATGAAAGGATGCAAGTGGAACTTTTTGGACATCAAAAGTATTATGCAGACTGAAATATTGTTCTGCTCGGTCTATCCATCCAGTCGGAGCAGTACCATTGAAGCGAGGAAAATCAAGCTTCGGCCCATGAAAATTGCTAGAAGAAGAGAACCCGATGGCTGCAAAAGATTCTGGTTGTCGATTATTGTTCATGGCCGAATGCCGAAGATGGAGGCTGAGAAATTTTTCATCAAGATCTTGGAATTTGGTTTGGATGGCTGCAAGTGCTTCCTCCATGAGTTTTTTTTTTTCTTGGAAATGGATAGAAAAACACAAACAAAAGCTTATTTAGTAAAGGAAGATTTGGATTTGGGAAAAACTCGGATGGGTAATTGGGGTTTGACTAGGTTTTGGACACTTTCTGATGGACAGGGAAGCAAAAAATGGGGATTTCAAAATCAGGGTGAAAGAATGAGAAAATTTGGTAGAGAGGGACAAAGAAGCAGAATTAGGAAAGGAACACGGTGGCAAAATTTGACGGCGTTTGGGTGAAAATTGAAGGAGTTATGGCAAACCCTAAAAATAGACAAATGTGAGATTTCTGGTATTGCGAAGTGGAATTTGGGATAGGGTCTTCAGGAATGAAATATGCAGAATGGGATTGCAGGTATTTCAATGAAGTTTCAGGGAAAACAGAATTGAAACAAGGGAGATATGGCCGAAAAACAATTTATTTATTTATTTATTTTATTTTTTTCAGAAATGGATCGGCAATAGCGGCGCGGAAGGGATCCGTAATAGATGGATCTGCAACAGCACGAAAATGATCGAAAATGGTTGGATCTAAAACGGCAACTGGATCTGGAACGACTTTCAGAATAGATTTGAAACGGCTGGATCTGGAGTGGAAGAATAGATATGGACCCCAGGTATGTGCGGCTTCCTATCGGTTCAAGGGATTCACTTGGACACCAATGCTATCTGATGGCTTGTGTATTGGGACAATACCCCTCACTCCACGGCTCAGGTAAAACTAATAACCGCTTTGCCACAAATGACAGCTCTTGGTTTACCTCACGGGTGGGAACTAGTCAATCAGGTAGGGGTCATTGCCCTTTTCGCTGGCAGGTCCTCTCAATGTGCCAGCTACTTTGGGGTTCCTGTGGTACTCCCCACAATGATTTTTAGGGCTTATGCCCAAGTACTTCCCACAGTTAAGCGGATAGGGTTTATCCCCAGATCCGAACTTGCAATAGATGCGAAAAAAAAAAATTGGTAGAAATTCCACCCAACGAGCCCAAGAAAGTGCTTTGATACCAGATGTGATGAACCTGCAATAATTAATTAATGCAAATACATGAGATATCAAAAATAACAGAACTCATAATCACTTTTATATTGATCACGGGCCACTTCGAGGGGGCAACCTCCTTTGAGCAAGCTCAATACAATTAACTTCACGGTGCCTTCAATGACCTCAAAACACACTTATATACTAAGTCTATGCCCAATACTATGAGTCAAAACCATGGGACATATAATACTACGGGACGACTTACAAAGCATATGCGTCCAATACTATGGGTCAATACTATGGGCTAATATAAACTATGGATCAACAAATACTACAGGATGACTTACAAAGCATATGCGTCCAACAACAATATACTAACATAGTATAGAGAAGGGTTGACACGAGTTCCTAACACAAACCTATAAATAGGTGATGGAGGCTCCCCATTTCATATCCACAATCTATCATATCCTCACTCTGCTAAAATCACTCTTGAAACCCTAGCTTACCATTTGAGCTAGTTTTCCCATTTGAGTGCCCCTTTTGGCCCATTACCCAAACACCTTGGAGAAGGAGAAGGAACCCATTGGAGCATGGAAGTTGTTAAGATTAAATATGCTAAGATAGAAAATATCATCATTACATTCCTTTTCACAATAATAGCATATACAGGATCACTGAAACAACAACAAGCACAGCATAAATACAAGAGACACAGATTTATCCTGGGAAACCCTCATGGGGAAGAAAACCCAACAAAGCTTCCTCAATATAGATGACCAGCAAATACAAAGATGTAATCCTCAACCATGAGCTCCTTCTCCTCCATAGTAGATCTCTCTCTCACTTATGCGCTATTCACAAGTGAGTGCAATGTGTATAAATGAGGAACACTCCTCCTCTATTTATACACAACTTCGACTTGTCTTTTACACAAGCTAGGTCGGCCCCAGCTTAACCACTTTATATAATGTGACAGGGGCGACCCCACAAGGGTGGTCTAATAACCCTTTAACCCACATAACACATACAAGGTCGACCCCCACTAGGGAAGTCTAATAACCCAAGTTCCCACGGAGGAATAAACATCTCCGGGTACATAACAAAGTCCCATCATAGGAATGAAACATCTATGGAATAATAAAGTACAAATATAATATTCTTAGAAGTTACAATATTTCAACACTCCCCCTTAACGAGAAGGATATTATAACAACATCTGCTGGAGAAAGGAGTCATCAACTACATCATACATGATACATCTATAAATCATTGGAATCTTTCTTTATTCATCATTAGTAACTCAAGCAATTATTGGAACATCAACATCTTCAGTATTGATCTTCATCTTCTACAGCACTTGAACAGCTATAGCAATATCATCATCTGGATCCTCACGATCAACATCATCGTCGTCATATGATCATCGTCATCACACGATCATCAGCATTGTCATCACATGATCATCAGCATCGTCATCACACAATCATCAACATCATCATCACACGATCATCAGCATCATCATCACACAATCATCAGCATCGTCATCACACGATCATCAACAACATCATCACATGATCATCAACATCGTCATCACACGATCATCAACATCATCATCACATGATCATCGCGATCAACAGCATCATAGAGGCATACCCTACAACACACATGATCCATTTAAGACACCATAACATGTCTAGGACGATACAGTCGAATCGTCAACTTAGACAAAGTCTAAGGACCACTTTCTCAGAGACATATGTCTATGGATCAATTCAGGGACCGAAGTCCGGGGATGATACAATCCCCTCTCGTCCACTAGGGACCACTTCTCGGAGACATCTATTTACGGATCAATTCAGGGACCGAAGTCCGGGGATGATACAATTCCCTCTCGACCACTAGGGACCACTTCTCGGAGACATCTGTTTACGAATCAATTCAGGGACTGAAGTCTGGGGATGATACAATCCCCATCATGTACATTTTGAACTAGTGGTTCCAAGATGATGCAATCCCCATCACGTAGATTTTGAACTAGTGGTTCCAGGATGATGCAATCCCCATCACGTACATTTTGAACTAGTGGTTCTAGGATGATGCAATCCCCATCACGTACATTTTTAACTAGTGGTTCCAGGATGATGCAATCCCCATCACATACATTTTGAACTAGTATTTCCAGGATGATGCAATCCCCATCATGTACATTTTGAGCCAAGCATTCAGGGACAATGCAATCCCGACCATAGTGCTAGTCCTTTTTCATACTGGATGTGACCTAGATTAAATCTAGGATTTTATCACCTGTGAATGACCACCTGCTGCAGTCCAGGAGTGAACATTACATCATTACAAGACCTGCGAATGATCACCTGCTGCTACACTAAGCAGTCCAGGAGTGAACATTACATCATTCCAGTCAACCACAAAGCCAATACTATTTCAACTGGGGTGTGACCTAGATCAAATCTAGGATTTACAACCTGTGAATGATCACCTGCTAATC